>OY728157.1:918342870-919592870 GCA_963277665.1 Viscum album
CAAATATAAATATATTAAAAAAATTATTGTTGTATTGTCTTTAGACTCCAACACCCTCTCAAAATTGCCCAATCTTGCTACCAATTACTGAAAAGTGCACCCCAACTCACGAAAAAGAGTACAACTATATAAAAACAATACTTATCTTACTAATAGTATAAAAAAGAAAATTAAAAATAAAAATAAAATAATACATTAATAAAATGACACACTAATGTATTAAACATACATTTTGATTTATAATAGTCACATCATGTGTTAAATTAGTATGGGATTGATTCCTGCGTATAAAAATGATTTATGTATAACTTTAGGAAAGTATCAAGATAATACAAGTGCATTTTAATGGTTTTCATTAAATGAAATGAGTTTTTGAAGAAAATGTTAATTTTAAATGAAAACATGAACATTGATTTATACTGGAAATAATGTGTGTCTGATTGATGTGTTGATGATTCCTCAACATTAAAATTATTTATGAATTATTTTCTTAAAATCACAAGATAATACCATATTATATTCTAGGATTTTTAGAAGTGAGACATGTTTTTAACTAAAATATAATCTTTAACCTTAAAATATGCTTTTTGAGTCATACCGATCTGAATGAGTTTCAGGCTGATGTGTGTTTGATTCCTACACATCACAAATTGATTATGGATCATTTCATTAAATTGTAAGGCAATATGAGTGAAATTTTATTGTCCTTATTGAGTGACACATGTTCTGAACTAAAATTACATTTTAAACTAAAAACACACATTTAATGTATTATCGGTTACACCACATATTAAATTGAAGTGGGAATGATTTCTACAAGCTAAAAATGACTTATGGATCATTTTCTAAATGTTTCAATATAACATGAATCTGTTTGATCAATTTTGAGTATGTCACTTGTATTTTGAACTAAAATAGTGAATCTAAGTAAAAATAATTTCTTTGATTAATACCGATCATATCATGTGTAATATCCATAGATTTTAATAATAATACTATGTTTTACAACATATACAACATGTAACCCCAAGCATAAATGAAACACTATATATTAATATTTAAATGTTATAGCTATAACCTAGCTAATAAATTGGTTGGTATGAATTAGATTAGATTCATTATCACATATATATATATTTAATATGCAATAAAAATATAATGGAAAATTATCATTAAATAATCACTAAATTTTTAGTAAATAAATTTTACGTTTCAAAAAGTTTTTTAGTCCTTTTTGTGAGATGATATTATAATTAATATTAGAAACATTTTGAAATATTATATTGTAAAATTGACTCAATTTTTGAAATTATCATATATAAATTATCTTAGGGAGAAAAAAATAGAATTTTTTAAAAGATTTATTTTTCAGTGGATAGTGAAAAATAAGTATTTTTATAAAACTATAATTTCTATTTATTAAAAAACGTAATTTAAAATTCAATTTTTTTTTGAATTTTATCTCATTGTAACATAAGTATTATTTATTTGTATATAATATAAATAATTACATTTGAATGATCTTTATACATGATTTCAGTATACATATTTTTTTGGGATTAAAAACAAATTTGTTAAAAAAGTAGTTTTTCATTGTGTTTTGAGGTTTAGTATTAAATTAATTTATTTTACATATAGAAATTGAATCTGGAAAAATTGATTCCCTATTTGGAATCAAGAAGTAAAAATTTGGTAAATAGTTCCCTTTTTTCCTTTGGGTCATTATGAAAAGTAACCAATGTTAATATTTTTCACCTAAATAATGGTAAAATTGATAAATTAGGGTTTAAAACATTATATAAAGTCTCAAAATCCATAAAAAAACTATACTTAATTCCATTTTATTGTTATGATAGACCATATCAACCCCAAATTATAATACATGGAATTTTGGTGCTATTTTCCCTTGATAATGACAATTATATTTTTTTATGTAATGAAAATTACAAAATTCCAATCCCTCACTTTTAATATGTATAAATTTTTTTAAAGGGATAAAAATTTATTTATTTTAGTTATATTTGGTTATTTGAAATATAAATTAATTTTTTCTAATGTTAATTTATTTATAATTTTTATTGGTGAAATAATTACCTGAAATACTTAAGCAACATTGACACAATATTTGTGCCAGAAATAGAAAAATAAAGTATAAAATTTTCGAAACTATAAAAGTAGTAATTTATGAGTGATATTTAGTGTCATGGAAATTTAGAATTTATATATAACATATTTGAGTTGTTTTTCTGGTTTATATTTTAGTTCGATTATTAAAATTCTATTTTCATGGTAAAATAATTTTAATAGGTCTTAAAATGAATTTAATTACATTTTATGTTTTTTAGCATTTAATTAATTTTATTAAAAAATTATAAATAACATTAAAGAGGAAAATTATGATGATAAATAGTCTATAATTTTTTCTCTTGGAAATTTATAAGCCAATTTTCCCACACTCAATGAGTTTTGTGAAAAAGGTAACCATCTTATGGATTTTCGTATTTTCCACCAGACTAATGAATTTTTTTATTTTATGTCCCTTAATATGATTTTTGTGCTCTACCCATGTTTCTAAATTTTTCTCACAATGTTTAAGATGAATAATTATAAAGAATAAGTCATGTTGAATTTTAGGATTATTTTTCATCGAATGAAATTTTATTTCATTTTAAATATTTTATATTTTGTGTCACGGCCCGTCCCTCGGGTCCCATGCCATGAATACCCCATGCCCCCTTCCAGAGGCTAGGGGTTGGTGACTAGCACCGGTAAGGCATTTCCCTAAAATGGGAATGCATGACCTCAAAACCTATACACACACATATTGGGTACACTGTGAAAAATTAAAACACAACAGATGAAGAAAGGTGCAACCACAACTAAAAACCACCATAGAGTGTAAAAGTAAGTACTGAAGTTAAGGGTCCAGAATACAAGCCCAATTGAAAATGGAAAAATAATAAAAAGAGAAAAGAGATCATCAGGTCATCCTCCAAGGATCCTACAGGAAGGGTAGGTACAACTTATCACTGTGGCTCTCCAGGCCAACTGGTCACCTCCGTACATTGTCAAGTCCATGCTCCTCAAGACTCAGTCAAAGATACTCATTGTCTGCGCAAGACACAAAAATATGTACATGGAGTCCGTGAAGGGGTGAGTTTAACGATACACAGAAGGGACATCGAGACCTCCGAAGGTCTCTCAGAATTTTGCAAAGGAATAACTATAAAGTATGATCTCAATCACAAGACACATAGTAAAATAATTAGCTCAAACCGGTTACAAAAATCAGATATCAGGAATAAAGATGTTTAATCATAAGCTATATAGTTTTATTCTATTAGGAAGTTCCACAACTGAACCATGAATAAGTTGTTCCATTGTTGATCCACACAGGTTCTTATGTCACTAATCCACGATGGGCTGCTCTGAGGCTGGTCCTCATCTTGTCGCACACGGTTGATCCACACTGTGTCACTATGATGCTAATCCCCATAGGGTTTCTATGATGCTGATCCACATAGGGTCGCTATGATTTTGATCCACACATGGTTTCTAGGATGCTGATCCACACAGGGTCTCTATTCATTCTTCACGTCTCAGCCAGCCACTGGATTCTGACACAAGCACACTTGATTCTAAGATGATCATCTTCTCAAGCCATCAGTCATATTACAACCATCTTGAAGTCCCACAAAGAAGTATCACAATGAACCACCATGTCATAAGGGTTCCAACGCAATAGATGGTGCGTCACCCGAATGCTCGGTCTGTATGTTATAGGCATTTTAATGCCAAGGACCTGGTTGGATATGTGTACAATCCAACCCGGCCAAAGTCCAGCTTCCTCCAAATATCAAGTAGAGTATCTCAAAAGGTCCACCTCATCTTAAGGGTTCTGGAGCCGTATGTGGTATGTCAAATGGATGTCTATTTTAAGAGATTCGCCCATTTAAGTGTAACTAGGGTAAAAGGGGGTTCAGGTCTGGTCAATCCCGGTCGGACCGACCGGACCCTGCCATCTTGGTCCGACCCAAAGGGGCAGGGCTCACCTTGGTTTGGTTGGGCCTAGTCTGGATCACTAGGCCACAGGTATGGCCCGGACCATCGGGTAGCAGAATCGCTCGGCCCTCTGTCCGAGCATTGGAGGTCCACTCCCCTACCAAATTGTCAAAGTCCTTCGGGCCTTCAAGGCAATAGTGCCGGTTGGCATCGCCTCGACCGATTGGTCCCACTGGACCGGTCACGTGCGGGAACTAGGGATTGCAGTTCCACCCTTCGACATGGTGAGAAGCCACATCCTTCCTCCATGGTGTACCATCCAACTTAATAGTGGCGCAGGATGGCTCTACACTACCCTAGCTGGTCGGCGTGGACCGGCCCGCAATGGACCTGTGGGCATGGCTCTTCCCCATGTTGCGGCTCAAATCCATGACCTTCCACCGCATTGCACCACCCTACTTCAACATGGGTGATGAAGGAAAGAATCCCCCTTGTCTGTAGTGGCACCGCTGATCCTTTGTGGCCTGCGGGTGCCAGCCACCGCCTTCCTCGGTCGCTGGTGCTGCAGTGCCGGTGAAGCCTCCACGGGCCACCGCCGAAGCTTCGATTGTATGTTTTTATTCTCATATGCACCTACGACCCTCCCAAGATGATGCCTGCTCTGTGCGGCCCTTGGTTCCACCTTGCCTCCTAATTATCCAGTTGTTTATGATGAACACCACCACAACTGAGTTCAGCGGAGGGTCCGAGCCTTGTTTTTTTGGCATGCACCCTCTGCATTATCATAACAATATGGGGAGGATATTTTAATTATAAAAAATAAAATAAATAAAACCCCTTAATATCCTTTGGCACTAAATATTGAAACACAGAACAATCCATTGGACAGTTGATCCAAGTTCTTCATAATGTTCAAGAACGAGGTAAAGGAGAGAAATCAAGCATAAACCCCTACCTCAATCTCGTTATATGTCGTTGGGGACAAGGAAAGAGTGTCCATATCCGTGGGTGTTTTATACAAAGGAGAAGGTTCCCGTACTTTGGCGCTCGCCGTCAAACCCTCCCACGGTCATCAGATCCTTGGTCT
This sequence comes from Viscum album, assembly GCA_963277665.1. NCBI lineage: Eukaryota > Viridiplantae > Streptophyta > Magnoliopsida > Santalales > Viscaceae > Viscum > Viscum album. Next base: position 918,347,960 of record OY728157.1, read on the forward strand.
TGGTTGGTGGAAGATACCACAACACTTTGTCAGAGGTTCCCCTCTTGAGTGCCAAAAATTAATTCTCATGCATCATTTAAATAGACGAAAGACAGGATCAACTCACCACACAATTAATGAGGTTCTTTAATGAATATAATTAGTAAACCTCTTTAATTATCTCAATGTTGTGGTTACACAAAAATAGTTTCAATCCATTAAATGTCTTGATGTTTCACCGCAGTCCCACCACCGTTTTCCAAATGGTTGCAAAAATATAAATAAAATAATCATTAGTTATTTTTTTCAAAGTTCAAGAAATTAACTTCTTTTTCCAACACTTATCCGTCAATGTTAAGCATCGCCTAAGCGAATTTCAGTGATGTGAATTCAATGGTCCCCTCAGATTTTTAATCTGAGCATCGGTTCAAAATATAGAAATTGTTGTTCACACGTTTACTAAGCGTACCTTAAAAAATGTTAAAAAATTATTAATTGTACCCTCAACCCACACCGGTAGAGTTTAGGAACTTCCTAAGGGAAAAACATCCTCATGTGCTCAATGTTACTCTCAGATTTCCAATTTGAGTTACCGTTTAGGAGATATAAAATTTAATAGTAAAATAATTGTTACTTAATTATTTTTTACAGCCAAGAACTAAATTCCCCTATTGGCTCAAACTGGACAATGTTAGGATCTGCCTAAGGAAAACATACCCTGATGAGTTCAGCGATGGTCTCAAATTTTTAATCTAGTTGTCCACTATTGAGTTTTAAGCATTTGAAAAATAAAATATTTTTATTTAATAATTTTATTTAATCTTATGCCATTTTCATGTTTTCTCACTGAAGGTCTGCACTGATTAAACTTATGTCACGCCTAGGGTAAAACCACAATCTGGAATGCAACTGTGCCATTGGATTTCTGATATGAGAACATGTTTAATAGTTATTCCTCTTTTTTAGGAAAACCTCTCACAAGAATTGTTTAAAGCTTAACATATTTAGATGGATCATTCTAGGCACTTCGGGCATCAGAATCACGGGCCGTAAATTTTGGAAGGCTCATAACAATTCAATATAATTAAAATATATATATACAGAATTTCTAGGACAATACATTCTTCCCACCTTAGGGATTTACATACCCTAAAGACAAAATAAAGGCAAATCAAGAAAATGAGGGTACTGGGCATGAATCTGAGATCCACACTCCCATGTTTTCTCATAGAGGTTCCCATGCGGCCACCAAACTTCCACCGGAGGAATCAACTATCCACAGAGTACTTTCTCATATCGGTCTTCTATATCCACAGGGAACTCCATAAAAGTCTCCCCATCATAAAATTCTAGGATTCCCCAGTTGATAACGTGCAATGTATCATGCACGTACCTCCTCCACAACGACACATGGAAAAAATTGTTTACCAGGTGCATTTGTGGGGGAAGAGCTAGATGATACACCACCTCACCCACTCTACTAATAATATGAAAAGGTCAGATGAACCTTGGAGATAGCTTTCCAACCTGACCAAACCTCTACAATCCTCGTCTGGGTGATACCTGTAGAAAGACATGGTCTCCCTCCTAAAACAATAAGGGTCTCCATCTCCTGTATCATAATAATTCTTCCTACTCTGTGTAGTCTTCATCCTCTCCTGGATGATCTCCACCTTCTCAGTGGCTGCACGTACAAACTCTAGACCCATAATTGCTAACACCCCTGGGTATATACAGCATAGAGGTGATCATCACGGTCACATGTACAGGGTCTCAAATGGTGCCATGCCGATGGAGGAGGGATAACTATTGTTGTATGCAAACTCCATCAGGGGCAAGTGCTCCTCCCAACTGAGGCCAAAATCTTGGAAGCAAGAATGAAGCATGTCCTCTAGTGTCTATATGATCCACTCCATCTGACCATATATCTAAGGATGAAAGGCAGTACTCAAGCTCAATTGAGTCCTGAATGCCTCATCTAATCCCTTCCACAAGAGGGATGTGAAATTAGCGTCGTGATCTGAGGCGATCGTCGATGGAACCCCATGAAGCTGTACAATCTTCTGTATGTTTGGGAATCCCAAAGCATCTTCTGATCACTACTCTAAGATGGGTAAGAAGTGGGCTGACATGGTGGGTCAGTCAATGATCACCCAGATGAAATCGTGGCCCTAGGACATACATGGTATCCCTGTCACGAAGTCCATGGAGACACCATCTATAACGACCCAATGTTTTTAATGGAAATTCCATTCTTATAACTATTCCATAAAATCACATAATAACGAACTACTAAGTGATAAGTGACCTTTAAACATAATTTTTTCACTTCTGTGTTTGGAATTTTGAAAATCTGACATACACAGTTGTGTTTAAGATGTTTTTTGTAGTCTAATAAAAAATATAATTTTCAGTGAATAGTAATCTACCCGAATGAATAGTAACATACCCTTATGAATAGTGATATACCCTAATGAATAGTAGCCTCACCTATAGTAGTATCAAAATAATATTCATGTTGGAAGTACGATATACCTATAGTTTAGAATGATTTAATGGATGTTTTCAAACTAGTTTTCACAATAAATTATTATTTTAATTAAATATTAAAATAATCATGTTTAGAAAATTATTTTTGAAAAATGGACTTCATTTTGGGATTCTACATGTCGAAAAATGGTTAGGGTGATCTTTTTAAGATTTTTCAGAAATACTTGATTTTTTGATGAATAGTAAAATACGATAATTTACCGTATATATACATTATAAGGTAAATAGACTATTCCTAGCATCATGTCGGATGTCACCACCAATGGTTCGAATTGACATGACCCATTTACTATTCTTGGTCATTGAATACTTACTATTCTTTGTCTTGTGAAGAAATAATAAATTAAGGATTTTAATAACATGAAATCCCTCCTCTCCTCCACTACAAAAACCCCTTCACTCCCTCTTCTCTCCACTCCTCTCAAGCTCCAAGCCTTCACTAAATTCTGACCAAATCTCTCCCATAGGTCCTCCCCCACATCCAAAAGCTCCCAGCCTCCTAAAAATTCCAAAACCTCTCCCTCTAAGAGGTTCTCAAAGGAGGAAGTCTCAAGAGGTCATTAATAACATGTGGAGAACACCAACAGATTTAAGGTAAGGGATCCTCCCCTTTTCACTCTTAATCACGATTGTTATCTATTCTATTCTTTTTTGTGTAATACCATGTTATGGGGTATGATTATACACCTTCCCCATACCATCTTAATGTTATATAAGTTATGAGAAAACCACTTATCTCTCTCATCAACCCCTCTTAGTTACACACAATACAATGCCAATAAACCATGATGGATTCTACCCAAACATCCTTTGTTCCTTCGGGTTGATATATCTTTCTTTTTACCAAAATATAGTTGTCTTTTAATTTTATGTAGAACTTCAAAATTCTGTTTATATGCTCCAAACTCATGTTCTATGATCCATCTATCATTCTTTTTTGGGGATATACATGCTTTTAAGTGAATCTCTCCTCGATACTTCCCAATAAGCACACTCATTTTAAAGGAACTTCCCAAACTTTTACCCAATTCCATGTGCACTCTATATTCTGTTTTAAGACACCAATGTCTTTGTAAATTCAGTATTTTTATTTTGAGAACCTTCATAGTTAAATTCTGGTTTTATATAAAAAATGTATTCTTTACTATTTTAAAATCTCTATATTGTTTTCCATAAAACCGCACAAATTTTCTTTATTGCTAATATTTCTCAAATACATTTCTTATGTGATATCACTTCTATATGTTACCACCTACCATTTTATATGCCTATAATACCTTATTAATGTCCATGTATTTTCTAATTCCTTCCTTACATGGACACTATCATGTTACACCCATTGGTTGTGATTCAAGTCATGATTGTGGTACCCAATTCGTTCCATGGGTACCCTTATATTTATGTATGGTTAATTATGTATGATTATTTATGCGGCAATAATATTCATGAATATGTTGAGATGGGTGCGCCCAGATAACACTCCAATGAATTGGGTAAGGTTAAGTCTCATGAGATGTGATGTGAAACGGGATTGGCGGTTAGCCTTGACCCATACTAAAATGAAAAATGAGATTGGTGATTAGCCTTGAACCATACTAAAGATATGAGTTATGATTTTGTAATGTTTATATGATTCTATGTTTATATGATCCCATTATTATTTTAAATGAATTCATAAGTTTCATGCTTTGGATATAATTATGCCATGCCTCTTAACTCATGTACTTGAGATGTATCCTTATGTTCATTCCCATACTGTGCATTTTTAACTCATCCAATTGGTCATGTGTTCCCTAGGGTACCCTGTGCAGATGTAAGGGCTCAAAGAAAGTTAGGATCTCATTATGGAGAATAAATAAATAAGGGTTTATTAGCCCCATGTTCTATGTTATATATACCTAGTCTTCAAAGACACTTGACTTAACAATCCTTGGCTTGTACTCTTATGATTAATTATGCTTAAAATCTTAAAATGTTTTATGTAAAAGGAATTGGGACACTATAGTTGGTATTAGAGGATGGTCTAGTTATTTTTGGAGATTAGGAATAGAGAACCTTAGTGAGAACCTTATGAATGAGACTATATATAAGAAAACAGTCCTAAATTTTGGTGAGTATAGAGTAAGTGGTTTATTAAGAAAATACATCCCTATCTCAGTACGAGCAGGTAGAGGAAACTCTAGAACATATGTATCTGGAGGAAAAACCCGAAAACACCGCTTTGAGCTAGGATCGAATGAGAAATGGTTCACAATAGCGGGCCTTGCTTCACTCTGGGTTATGAAACTCCTCGGGGATATGCTTTAGTAGATTCACGAGATTAGTACAAAACATTATTAGGGACAAAAAACGATCCCATAAGAATATAAGTTAAGAAATAGATCAAGGATAACCTAGATATAATCCTAAAGAATCCAAAATTAGGATATACTTATTCTTTATATGTTTATCCTTTAATGATCAATGTTTCCTTTTTATGCTCAATAGATAAGTATTCAAGACCCTTAATTATACGTTCTTTTTCTTATTTAATGGCGGGAAATAGAAGAACACGTTATAACAACCAATGTGATAGGTAATTTAATGATTGCCATAATGACATGCCTAATGTGATGGAAGAGGGTGCTCAAAACATCATGGAAGTACTTGCTCAGCTGGCTCGAGTTATGAATAATAAATTGAATCATGTGGAACATCCCCCTCCTCCAAGGAAAGAGCAGGTTGCTATAAAATCCATCATGCGGCAAAGGCCTCCCATGTTTAGTGAGTCTTCTGATCCCCTCCTCGCATAACAATGGATTAACTCCATTGAATATATTTTCTATGTCCTCCAGTGCTCGGAAGAAGAGAAAGTTGTACTGGTAGTCTATCGTTTTGATAGGGAAACTAATCAGTGGTGGACACTGATCAAAAATACAATGTCCCAAGAGGAAATTGATTCCATAGATTGGGAGGAATTCAAGAGGACATTTTTCAACAAATATTTTCTTCGAACCCTCCGTCTCAAGATAGAAAGAGAGTTCCTTGGACTCATGCAGAAGGAAGATGAGTCCATCAGGGTGTATGATGCGAACTTTACATGGCTTGCAAGGTACGCCTTTAGCTTTTCCATGAACACCGAAAGCAAGGTGGATCGCTTCTTTAGCATACTAAATCCGAGTCTACGAAAAGTGTTGGCGATTCGAGACTTTGACAGCTATGAAGAGATTGTCTGTTGTTACCATAGGGTTGAAATGGAGATTGGAGACTCTCATTGGTCTCATGGGCCTAGTGACAAGAAGCAGAATATGGAGAACAACATGGGTGGTTAATCAAAAAAAATCCCATGATAGAATGAAGCCTCACTTTTCCCTTTGCATGTATTGTGGGAAAAAGAATCTTTGTGGCTGTCTCAAGGGAACCAGGAATTGCTTCAAATGTAGAATGATTGGTCATATGTCTAAGAACGGATGAAGGGATATGAAAAATCCGGCTAATGTTGAAGAAGAATGGAAGGTTCAGATCAAAACTCAGCCTGTAGTGCAGTGTTTTAACTGAAAGGATCTTAGGCATTATGCGAACAATTTCCCTAAGCCGAGGGTTGTCGGTGGCAATCAACGACAACCTCCATGGAAACAAGGAAGGGATTATGCTGTCACTACTACTGAGATGGATCCGGAAAATGATTTGGTGAAAGGTACACTTGTTATTCATTCAAGAATAGCATACGTACGATTTGATTATGGTTCTACGCATTCTTTCATATCTTGCATGTTTAGTAGAACTATTCTAACACCACCTTAAAATTTGGAGGAAAGGTTATCTGTGAGAATAGCGAATGGGGAAATTATTGCATCCAAGGTTTATAACTCCTCCCCAGTTAATGTTTGTGGTCTGAACCTCCCAGCAAATCTTGTCATACTTCCTTTAGTAGAGTTTGATGCTATCTTGGGCATAGATTGGCTATCTTTGTACAAGACCAACATAAATTTTAGGGAAAAGTAGATTACTCTTCACATACCGAAGCATCCTCCAATTCATTACATGTGAAAGGAGAAAGATGAGCCTCCTTTAGAAGCATCATCTCAAGTGTAGATATTGCATCCGTATGAGCATGCATATCTAGCACAAATAATTGAGACAAAGGAGAGAATCATGCTTGAATACATGCCCCTCATGAGGGATTACACTGATATATTCCCCGAATAGTTTCCTGGTCTTCCTCCTGACCGAGAGATTGAGTTCTCAATTGACCTTATCCCTGGATCTCTGCCAATCTCAAAGACACATTACAAAATGGCCACCGTAGAGCTGGAAGAGCTGAAGAAGCAGTTACGGATGAATATGGAGAAGGGTTTTATATGACTGAGTGCTTCACCGTGGGGTGCTCTAGTCCTATTTTTCAAGAAGAAGGATGGATCAATGCACCTCTTCATTGATTATCGTGAGATCAATAAAATCACTATAAAGAAAAAGTATACCCTTCCACAGATAGATGACTTATTCGATCATCTTCTTGGGGCCATTTATTTATCAATGGTGGAACTTCTGTCGGGATATCACCAACTAAATGTGAGGAAGAAAGATATTCCCATGACTGCCTTTCGAACGAGGTATGGAGACTATGATTTCATAGTGACGCCCTTCGGACTCACTAATTCTCCATCAATTTTCATGGATTTAATGAATAGATTCTTTAGATATTACCTCGACAAATTTTTGGTGGTATTTATTGATGATATTCTAATATACTCCAAGAGCAAGGAGGAACATGAAGAGAATTTGGATACAATGATAAAAACTTTGTGAAGGATGAAGTTGTATGCAAAGTATAGTAAATGTGAGTTCTGGATGGAGGAAGTATCATTCTTGGGGAATGTTATCATCAGGAAAGGGATATATGTATACCCTTCCAAGATGAAGGCAATTGAAGAGTGGTTGAGGCAAACTTCTATAACCGAGATCCGCAGCTTTTTAGGTCTAGATGGGTATTATCGACGATTCATGAAGAAATTTTAACGATCGTCAAACCCAATGACCATGCTGACATAGAAGGGAGTAAAGTTCATCTGAACACAAGAATGTGAAGATTGTTTCAAGGAGTAGAAAAATAGGCTTATCACTGCGTCGGTACTCACACTCCCTTCAAGTAGATAATTCTTTGTGGTGTATAGTTATGATTCTAAGAAAGGATTAGGTTGTTTTCTAATACAAAATGATAAATTCATAGCCTATGCCTCAAGGCATCTGAAAATCCATTAGCAAAACTATCCCACGCATGATATGGAGTTGGCGATTGTGATCTTTACGTTGAAAATCTGGCGGCAGTACCTCTATGGAAAAAAATGTGAGATATATAATGATCGTAAGAGTCTCAAATATATACTCACAAAGAAAATGGTTATTATGATCCAGTGAATATGGATAGAGCTCATCAAGGATTATGACTTCTCAATCCACTACTATCCCGATATGGAAAACAAGGTGACATATGCTCTATGTAGAATAGATCCTCTATCATTATCAATGATGTGAATTGAAAAGAATATGATCTTCTTAGATTTGAAAAGGATGGACATGGGAATCATTAAGAGAGGAACATCATCAATCCTTTCTCAAATGATTGCTCAACCATCCCTCTTGGAGAAAATAAAGGTTGCTCAAAGAAAGGATGTGGAAATTCAGAAAAGGGTGGAAGCTATTAAAAATGGGAATTCCTCCAATTTCAAAATTGATGAGGAAGAAGTTGTAAGATTTGGGACACGATTATGTTGACCATATAATCCATAGATAAAAAAGGAGCTATTTAATGATTCACATAGCTATACCTTCACTATCCATCCTAAGAGTATCAAAATGTACCATGATCTCTGAGAACACTTCTGGTGGGATTACATGAAGAAGAAGATTGCGGAATATATATCAAGGTGTTTGGTATGTCAGCAAGTTAAATCTGAGCGAAAAAAGTCCAAAGGTATGATGCAGCCATTGCCTATACCCATGTGGAAATGGGAAAATGTTACTATGGACTTTGTCACGGGTCTCCCGAAGATGTCGAAGGGAAATAATGTGATATGGGTTGAGGTTGACCGACTCACCAAGACATCCCATTTCATCACTATTCGGGAAGATATCTTACTTGAAAAACTTGCAATGTTATATATAAAGGAAGTGGTGAGACTGCATGGTGTTCCACTCTCAATTTTCTCTGACCATGATCCAAGGTTCACATCTAAATTCTGGAGGAGCCTTCAACATTCTTTGAGTACTGAAATAAATTTCAGCATGACCAATCACCCCCAAACTCCTGGCCACTCTAAAAGAACTGTTCAGACGCTTGATGATATTCTTAGAGCCCACTCTCTAGAATTTAAATGTGGATGGGATCAGCATATCCCATTGGTTGAGTTCTTATACAAAAAATAGCTTCCACTCGAGTATTCAGATGGCTCCATATGATGCTCTATATGGAAAGAGATTTAGAACTCCAACCTGTTGGGATGAAGTTGGAGAAAGAAAGCTACTTGGATCCGATCATGTTCACGAGATGACGGAAAAGGTTCAATCCACCCAAAAACAATTCAAAGCTGCTCAAAGTTGGCAAAATAGCTATGCTGACAACCGTCGAAGGGACTTGGAGTTCAATGTTAGAGATAATGTTTTCCTTCGAATATCTCCATGGAAGAGAGTCTTGCGATTTGGGAATAAAGGGATGTTAAGCCAAAGGTATATTGGCCCCTTTGAGATCCTTGACTGCATAGGTGTTGTGGCATGTCGGCTTGCACTTCCACCAAATATGGCTCGAGTTCATGATGTTTTCCATGTATCACTCTTGAGGAAGTACATACCTGATCCCTCACATGTACTAAACTCATAGGTGGTGCAGCTGGAAGATGATATCTCCTATGAGGAGAAGCCAGTAAAGATTTTGGATCGGAGATATAAGGTTCTACGCTACAAGAAAACCCACCTTGTCAAAGTGTTGTGGAGGAACCATATGTTTTTGGAAGCAACATAGGAATTGGAGGAATCAATGAAGGAAAAGTACCCACATTTGTTTTTGGCCTAGAATGTAAAATGAAATTTTGAGGGTGAAATTTCTTAAGGGGAAGAATGTAACGACCCAATGTATTTAATGGAAATTCCCTTCTTATAAATAATCCATAAAATCACATAATAATGAACTACTAAGTGATAAGAGACCTTTAAACATAACTCTGTCACTTCTGTGTTTGGAATTTTGAAAATCTGACATACACGGTTGTGTTCAAGATGTATTTTGGAGTCTAATAAAATAAAAAATAATTTTTGGTGAATAGTAACCTACCCTAATGAATATTAACATACCGTTATTAATAGTGATATAACCTAATGAATAGTAACCTCAACTATGGTGGTATAAAAATAAAATTCATGTCGTACGTACAATATACCAATAGTTTAGAATGAGTTAATGAATATTTTAAAACATGTTTTGATAATAAATTATTATTTTAGTTAAATTTTAAACTATTCCTATTTAGAAAAAGATTTTTGAAAAATGGACTTCATTTTTGGATTCTACATGTCGAAAAATGGTTAAGGTGAATTTTTGAGATTTTTTTGAAATACTTCATTTTTTGATGAATAGTAAAATACGGTAATTTAGCGTATATATACATTATAAGCTAAATAGACTATTCCTAGCATCATGGCTGATGTCACCACCCATGGTTCGAATTCACATAACCCATTTACTATTATTGGTCATGGAATACTTACTATTCTTTTTCTTGTGATGAAATAATAAATTAAGGATTATAATATCCTGAAATCCCTCCTCTCCTCCACTATAAAAAACCCCTTCACTCCCTCTTCTCTCCACTCCACTCAAGCTCTAAGACTTCTCTAAATTCTGCACAAATCTCCCCCAAGGTCCTCCACCACTTACAAAAGCTCTCATCTTTCTTAAAACACCATAACCTCTCCCCTGAAGATTTTCTCAAAGGAGGAAGTCTTAAGAGGTCATTAATAACACGTGGAGAACACCAACGGATTTAAGTTAAGGGATCCTCCCCTTTTCACTCTTAATCAAAATTGTTCTCTGTGATATGCTTTTTTTGTGTATTTCCATGTGATGTGGTATGTTTATACACCTTCCCCATACTGCCCTATTGTTTTATAAGTGATGAGAAACCCCTTATCTCTCTCATCAAGCCCTCTTAGTTACACTCAATACCATGCCAATAAACCACGATGGATTCTACCCGAACATCCTTTATTCCTTTGGGTTGTTCTATTATTCTTTTTACCAAAATATAGATGTCTTTTCTTTTTATTTAGAACTTCAACATTCTTTTTTTATGCTCCAAACTCATGTTCTAAGATCCATCTCTCATTCTCTTTCGGGGATATACATGATTTTAAGTGAATCTTTCCTCGATACTACCCAATAAGCACACTCGTTTTAAAGGAACATACTGAACATTTACCCAATTTCTTTTGCACTATATATTATTTTTTAAGAAACCAATGTCTTATTAAATTCAGTATTTTTATTCTGAAGACCTTCATGGTTCAATTCTGGTTTTATATAAATGAATGTATTCTTTACTATTTTAAAAGCTCTATAGTGTTTTCCTTAAAATTGCACAAATGTTTTTTAATGCTAATGTTTCTCAAATACATTTCTTATGTGATTTCACTTATATATGTTACCACCTACCATTTTATATGCATATAATATAATATTAATTTCCATGTATTTTCTAACTCTTTCCTTTCATGGACACTATCATGTTACACCCATTGGTTATGATTCATGTAATGATTGAGGTACCCAATTATTTCCATGGGAACCCTTATGTTTATGTATGGTTGATTATGTATGGTTATTTATGTGGAAAGATTATTTATGTGGAAAGAATATTCATGAATATTTTGAGATGGGTGCGCCCAGATAGCACTCCAATGCATTGGTTAGGTTATGTCTCAGGAGATGCGATGTGAAAGAGGATTGGTGGTCAGCCTTGACCTATACTAAAATGGGAGATGGGATTGGCGGTTAGCCTAGACCTGTACTAAAGATATGATTTATGATTCTTCCACATTTACATGATTCCTTGTTTATATGATCCCATTCTTATATTAAATTATTTCATATGTTTTATGCTTTGGATATCATTATGTCATGCCTCTTAACTCATGTGCTTGAGATGTATCCTAATGTTCATTCCCTTACTGGGAATTTTTAGCTCAAATATTTGTTCATGTGTTCCCCAGGGTACCCTATGCAGATGTAAGGGATCAAAGGATGTTAGGAGCTCATTATAGAGAATAAATAAAGAAGTGTTTTTATCCCCATGTTTTATGTTATTTGTACCTAGTCTTCCAAGACACTAGACCTAACAATCCTTGGCTTGTACTCTGATGATTAATTATGATTAAAATCATGAAATGTTTTAGGTAAAAGTCTTGGGTCACTATACCATCTGACTTCAATTCTGGCAACTCAAGTGGTCGAGCTAAGCCTACTGGTACATAATTCTCACCCTTCACTCGACGATAAGTGAGGTATATTGATACAAACAATGCCAGGACTATCTTCATCCCTGGACACCAGTAATAACGCCGGAGGTCCTGGTACATCTTCTCCACTCCGGGATGTACCACCAAAGGGGATGTGTGTGAACTCTCTCAATACCTCCTATTGTAGCATCACTGGTACTATGGTTCATCCTCTGAAGAGAACAATATACCCCCACCTTCATAAAATCCTTCAGGAGACTGACCTGAGGATATCTGAGCACGTCGGGCATCACAGTCAACCTCCCCAAGCTTGCTTCCGGAATTAGCTAAAGGAGTTGGGGAGTGATAATCATAGACTAGAGGTAAGCTACAACATCTCTATCCACGAAAGTTATCTTCAATGCGTCTAGCTGCTCTGTCGCCTCAGTCAGAAACTATAGGCCAGACCTTCTACTAAGTGCGTCTGCTACTATATTCCTCTTCCAAGGAGTGTAGACTATCTCAAAGTCATAGTCCCGGGAGAACTCCAGCCATCGTTGTTGTCTCAGGTTCATGTCCTTATATAAGAAGATGTAACTAAAACTCTTGTGATCAAGGAAGATATTAAACCCTTATCCAAACTATACTCTTAGCATCCGGAGCTCCATGGGAGAAATCTGATATGCAGTTGTAGATATTAGTGTCATCCATGGGTACATGAAAATGCAAAAGTCCCTCTCCCTAGGGGGAGGTAATCCTGGAAGAACCTTTTGAAAAGATGTTCCTGAAATATGTCACTACTATTGAGAATGGAAAACTCAAAAAACCGGCTACGCTGAGGATAAGGCTGGCCGACTCAAGAGTGACCGGCTACACCCTCCTATACATGAGTTTATCCCATGCTGGCTGGGTTTCCTTTTTTTTCAACCAAGGACAACCCCATTTCAATGCAGTAGATATACCACAACCTTTTTTCCTAAAATAGTCAATCTGAGCATGAAATATGGATGTTTAGTCCATACTCAAACTAATATCGCAAGGCCTTGATGATTCCACGTAGAGGTTCCAACAGAACCATCATCTCAAGGTTCATATCACACCATCGGCATAAGTGTGATTACCGAGCCTCCTCTCATTAGTATCTCCAGACGTAAGGGTCAAGTCAATAGTTTAACTAGAAACTCTAGTCTTGAACAAGGTTCGTGACAAGATGGAATGATTAGTACCTATGTCTATTAATTATGGAAGCTAGTAGTAGACATCTACCATGCCTCTAATCATTCATAGAGTCTTTGGGTCACACTCCTCGACCGCATGAAGCTAATCCCTTCCCCTGTCCTCAATCTCCCTAAGCCTAGTGGGGACCACATTGGGGTGGTGGTTATTACATGCCAAAATTTACACCACTTCCTTCTTATCTCCTAGCTCCCCTTCCATGTCTGTTGGCATACAGATTCATCTATCCCTTTTACTTCTACATCTCAAAACATTTTACAAGTCTAAGTATCTAAGAATGACATCGGTTTCTTGCTTTCCCACTGTTGACATTCACTGGTTGCATCTACTTAGCCTATGAATTTTCAACCACAATGGATCTCTCTAGCACCCTAACATAAGTAGGAATGCCCATAGTAATAGTGCTGGCTCAGATGTCCCTAAACACTTCTCGTTTGGAGTTCTGAGCCTTGAAGCACTGGTTGTATCGTATTCATAGAGTACATGGAATGACCGGGACACCTCGATGAATACTCAATTAATGACATGTCATTCTGTTAAAAATGTATAAGATATTGGGAACACAAACTCATCATCTATTCAGGGAAAGAGACCCCCTTCTTGGAGGAAGGTTCTCATGCTCTTTCCACAGAAAAAAATCACATAATCGTAAGATAGAGGTAATCTAAACCCTTCAATCTCCCTATAAAGCCTCGTAGAATGATTACTGAAAGGACCACGATCTTATCTAATGGTTCCTTGTCTAGATGGAAACTCAGACACTATTTCAAGCCATTCCTTAGCTGCCAGTGAGTTGGGATCGCCTCGGAACCTAAGGGGTATCTGTCACCGAAATTCGTGTAAGGGACTCGGCCTACATGTGTCCTCTACCAATAGAGATGGTAGTAACTTCTGTCCAATGAGTAGTGGTATTACTGGGACACCAACCGAAGGTACCATCTCGGGAAACAATCCATTTACAGAAGCCTCATCTCTCTGCAGACCATCCTCATGGTCACACACTAGAATCCTGACTAGTTGTTTGCGTGGAGGCATCTTGAAAGAGAATAAAGATGAACCAAGGTCAAAAGGTCATACCTGGCAAGATGACTAAAAAGATATCAATAGAAAAAAAATTTCAAAACACATGAAACACTTGTTTTCATGTACTGATTCGGAAAAAAGAATTCAGGATCATGGTGTATGGATACGTCGGCCTCCGCTCCAATAATGGACATCTCAAACTGAAACCCGAACTCAAGAAACTTAACATTGTCTCTCCATTGAAAACATAGACTCTTAGTTCTTTTGGTAAAACTGAATCCTTTGATACATGTTTTTCAAGACCCATCCTACAGGGCCTATGCTAGGACTACCCCATGCCCGCCTTCCATAGGCGAGTGCTTGGAAACTAATACCAGATAGGCATTTCCCCAAAATGGGAGGGCATTGCCTCAAAACCTGTACACACACAGATAAGGCACATATCACAAAAGTAAAACATAATGGAAGAAGAAAGGTGGGACCTCAACTAAAAAACACCATAGTGTGTGAAAGTAAGTACTAAAGTAAAGGGGCTAGAATATAATCATAATTGAAATATAAATAAATTATAAATAGAAAACATCTCATAAGGTCATCCACCAAGGAGTCTACCTGAAGGGTAGATACATCTCATCACTATGGCCCTCCATGCCAACCATTCACCTCCGTACACCGTCATGTCCTGGCTCCTCTAGACTTAGTCAAAGCTTCCCGTCATCTACATAATACACAACAAGGTGCGGGCGAAGCCCATGCCAGGGTGAGAATAAAAATACTAAATAGGGATCCAAAGACCCCTGAAGGTCTCCCAATAATTATTTAAAGGATTAACCATAAATCATGACCTCAATCACAAGGCACAAATCAAAATAGTCAGATCAAACTGGGTATACAAATCAGAGATCAGAAATAATGATGATTAGTATTAAGCTATATTAGTTTATTCCATTATGATGTTCCCAACTAAACCAAGAAGAAGTAATTCCATTGTCGATCCACAGAATGTCGTATGACACTGATCCATGATGGTCCTCTCTAAGGTTGGTCCTTATCGGGTCACACACTACTGATCCATAGAGGGTCACTAGGATACAGATCAACACATGGTCACTATGATGATGATCCACACATGGTCTCTATGATGTGGATCAACATAGGGTCTCTATGATGATGATCCAGACAGGATCACTATGATGCTGATCCACAAAAGGTTGCTATGATGTTGATCCACACAAGGTCTCTATTCATTCTGCACGTCTTATCCTACCACTAGATTCCCACACAAGCACGCTTGATTCCGAGAGGATATGCTCCTCAAGATATCATTCATATTTCACATGGTATGATCTCCCACTAATATGTAACCAAGGGACCACCATTTTATAAGGGTTCCAACACAACATATGACACGTCAAACAGACACTCAGTCTGCAAGTTATATGCATTTTAGTGTCGAGGCCCAGGTTTGATTCTAGTACAATCCACCTCAGACAAACTAAAAATTTCTCCCAATCTCATGTGGATTATCTCAACAGGAAAACCTCATAATAAGGGTTCTGACACCATAAATGGTTAGTCTAATGGACTTCCGGTTTAAGAGATACGACCATTTAAGGGTAACTAGGCTAAAAAGTGGTCTGGGTCCGGACCGACCCAGTCGGACCAACCGACCCTACCCACTGGGCCCGTCCCAAAGGGGCTGGGATTGGCCTCGTTTAACTGGGTTTGGTCCTACCCACTAGGAAGTGGGTTTGGCAGAGCCCACCTGGCTGGGTGTGGCATGATGGACGAGCGTGGGGGGTCTTCTCCCCAACCGAGTGGTCGAATCCATTCAAGCCTTCAAGGAAGCATCACAGATTGTTGCCACCTCTACCAGCAGGTCCCACTAGAATGGTGATGCACAGGACCCACATACCTTGGTGACGCCCTTCATTGCGGCTATAATTTGAAGCCTTCCTCCGCGTCATGATGTTGTAGGGCGCTGCCCGACTCAACAGCGGCGCCGGATGTCACCACAATCCCCTGGCCGTTCCATGTGGACCGGCCGACAATAGCCCCACAAGTGAGGCTCCACCCTCCACCATGGCTCGAAGCCACATTCTTCCACCATGGCGCACCACCATAGTGAACCTACATGCTTTAATGCGGTCGACGACGGCCAGCCGCCCCCTTGTCTAATGCGGTGCCTTCGGGTACCACTGTCCCTTCACAGTCTATGGCTGTCGAACACTTCCTTCCTCAGTCGCTGGTGTTTCCATGTCGGCGAAGCCACCACGGGCCACCAGTGAAGCTCCAATGGTCTGCTTTTATTATAGTCCAAGCCTGCGGCCCTCCCAGGACAATGCCTATGTTTTGCAGCCCCTAGTTCCACCTTGCCGTCAAATCTTATGGTAGCCTATGAAGAACACCACCACAACCGAGTTTTGCAGAGGGTCCAGGTCTTATTATTTTTGCCCACACCATCTGCATCATCATAACAACATGTGAAGGATATTTTAATTATAAAAAATACCATAATGAAAACCCCACAATATCCTTCCATATTAAACAAAAAAACACCGAACATCCCATTAAATGGTTGATCTGTGTTCTTCATAATATTCAAGAATGGGGTAGAAGGGAGAAATCAAGCATAAACCCCCTACCTTGAGCTCATTAGAAGTCATTGCGGATGAGGAAGGAGTGTCCATGTCCGAGGGTGTTGTGGATGAATGATAAGGTTCATGTCTTTTAGCATTCATCATTGAATCATCCAACGATTGTCAAAGCCTTGTTCTAGGTTGGTGGAAGATTTCGTGGCACTTCGTCAGAGGTAGCACTTTTATGTGCCAAAAACTTCTGCCTGAGCTTCGTTTTATTAGATGGAAGATAGGATCAATACACCACACAATTAATGAGGTTCATTAATAAGTATAATTAATGAACCTATTAAATTCTAATAAGGGTGTGGTAACACAGAAAGAGAGACAATCCATTAAATGGATTGACATTGCACCATGGTCCCCCCACCATTTGTCCAACGATTGCAAAAAAATAAATAAAATAATCTCCAGTTGTTTGATGATTTTTTTGAAAATTCCCAAAAATTATCTTTTTTGTCTAACCCTTATCGGTCAAAGTTAAGCTTTTTCTAAGTGAATCATGTTGCTGAAAATTCAATGGTGTCCCTGGATTTTTAATTTGAGCACCGATTCAAAAGATAGAAATTGCCGCTCACACATTTACTGAACGTACCTTAAAAAAGTTCAAAAATTGTTAACAGCAAACCTCGACCCACGCCAGTCATGGTTAGGGTCTTCCTAATGGTAACACCACCCCCCCCCCCCGAGCACAACTGTACTCTCTGATTTCCAATCTGAGTTACCATATAAGAGTTATATATTTTAACAATATAATAATTGTTACTTAATTATTCTATTTACGGACAAAAAATGACTTCCACTATTGGACCATGTTTTCCAATGTTAGGATATATCTAAGGAATGAATACCCTCACGAGTTCAGCGGTTGTCTCTTATTTTTAATCGGAGTCTCCCTTGGGGAGTTGTAAAAATAAGAAAAATAAAATATTTTTATTTATATATTTTATTTACAGTTATGCAATTTTCAGGTTTTATCATCGGATGCCAGCACTCATTAAACGTAAGTCGCACCTAGGTTATGCCCACCATCTTGAATGCAACAGTGCCCTCATGTTTCTTATCTAGTCACCCATTTAATAGTTATTCTATTTTTTTCTGGAAAACCACTGACACACGCTGTTTAAAGCTTAAACGTTTTCGACGGATCATTCCGAGAACTCTAAGCCTTAGAATCACGTGTCTTTAATTTTCACAGTCTCGTAATAATTTAATACATTAAAAAATTATACAAATTTTTTAAGACATTACTTGGACTGTCCACTTGGTAATACAAGGCTTAGTAATGTAAAAGTTTTGAGTTAATTCCATAAAACTCTAAATCTAAAAATATCCTAGAAATGAAAGAAAATGAATAAGAGTATAAAGATACTAATTTATGTAATGCTTAAGGATATGTCCTTATAGTTGGTATCAAAGAGGGTTTAGATATATTTTGATACCATAATATTTTATTGAGAGATTAACATAAGATTTAGTTATACAATCATTGGTTAATAAGTTTATTATTGGTCATTAGTAAAAACATGTTGACATTTCCTTTTTAGATTTTAAGTGATGGAATTATATAGTGACTGATGATTTTTTAGGGAGGTCATTTTTTTTGGGTTAAGTTATATGTAACCCTTAGGTAATGTGAAATATTGATATAGAATAAATGTATTAAAATTTTTAGGATGTTAAACATTTTTATATAAATTTTATAGGAATCATAAAAATATAGTTTTAGTAATAGGGAAACCACTGGACAAGTAATATCCCATCACATCTAGTAAGGCCAGGGGGCTTGAACCTACAACTAATGGGTAAAAAGGGTCCACCACCGACTACCACACTACATGATTTCATAGTTAGTTTGAAGACTTTATTTACTTATAGAAGTTGAGAGATAATGATTACTTTATTGTGAACATATGTTTTATCATATAGATAATCATGGGATTGAAAAGCAATTTAGGGATTATTTGGATAATGTTACATCAAATGAAGTTCACTGTATTTTTTTAATGAACATTATATGATTATGGTAGAGAGATTATTATTGGATTTTACTTGAAGAATGAATGTTGAATTATATTTTGGATGTATATATAATTTTAATTTTTCATTATGGTGATCTATATTTTTTATGGTAATGATTCACATATTTTGGGTATTATGTGATTAGGGGATATACATATTTGGTTATATAACTTTATGATTGACTAATGGTAATTAGAGACTAATATTAAATTAATTTTGGAAGAATATGTTATCAAATATTTAATATTTCTAGGCTCCAAACATTGTAGCAACTATTGGTTTTGTAGTTTGATCTTTTTAATAAATATATATATATATATATATGGAATTTTTCACTAATTCAGCACTTTGTTTGAGTGTTGTAAGACTCCCAAATTAATATTTTTTAAAAAAATATTATTATATATTTTAAATCACTCTCTCACATAATCTCAATAATATATTATTCACATTTATTAGATTTTTTTTTCGAAATTTCAAGACCATAATTGTTTCCAAAATGTAGGGTTTACCCAAGGAACACTAATGAGATTGTTGGGGTAAGTCGTTTGGTTGAAGGAGACCATTGGATGGAGCGTTACGAAAATTAATTAATTTGTTATATAAATTTATTTGAGGACCAAAAATATAACCCCACTATGAAAATACATCATTATGATAGATTATCAGGTTTATCCACATAATAACAGGAGATTATAGTGGAGTAGAAGAGCTTCGTTGAAATTGAAAGACTAGGAACATGGATCAACAATTAATGATTGAGAAGAATCATGAGACGGGTGAGTAACATACCTCGATCATCTTCTTATTCTCTAGGAGATGAATTACTAACTAGTGATTGATCCATTATTGAGTTAAAAAATATAATTTCATGGATTTATAACCTATTTGTTTAAATTTATATGAATGGATTATTTAAAGTCTTATTTTATGTGCTCTCCATTCTTCACATGATCCCAGTTATATTTTGATATTAATGACACTGTTATTTCATTTTTTTGTGCCCCGATTCCACTATTGGTTATTATAGATATGTAATATCTTGTCAACATATAATGGGAAAATACTAGTATCACCTTTTTCATGTGATTTTATTCCACCATTCATGGGGTTCTTTTCTTTTGTCCCTTGGGGTTACTATTTGACATTTTGTGGATAGACTCATGCTTGACTGAACCTCTATATCTATAGTTAATGCTTCAAAAACATACATATGAAATGTTTATTAATTGATTGTGTCATGATGTAGGATATGAGTATTAGAGACTTGGATTAGAGGCCAGATTAACGTTCTTTAAACATGGGATTTGGTATTCAGCAGAGTGACATGGAAAGATTGAATTGTGAATAGATTGGATGGATGGATTATGGCCCCCAGTGATGGATCTGGTGTATTTAACTCTTCGTCCTATTTTCTTGATGAAATTCATAGAGAATATAGTGGAAATGTATGAATTGGTGAGTCATGGGATTATTTCTTTGATATCCATGAAAATATCTATACAAATGGTGTGTAATTAGGAGAACACCCTATGTGTGGTCACATTTTTGCAGTTGAAGGGTTACACAGGAAGTTAAATATCACATTCCATGTGGAACTCCCACATACACTGTGACCTAATGAACATGGATTGATGTGTATCCTCGGGGTTAATGTGTACCAACACATCTAGGTATAGGGAAATGGTTTGGTACATGGGAATAGGCTTGACCAGAGTACACAAAGACAACCAAAGTCCAACGGCACATGCCAGTATACACGGGCATGGGCTGAGATGATACGAGCATACCAAAGGAGTCTATTACACACCATTTAATCCATGATAATTCTCTATATATCTATATGGATAGAAAATTGATGTGCAGGTGATGAAATTCCTAGGTTTCTAGGAGATGTTACACACAGTGTGACCCTATGAACACAATTTGCATGTAAATACACATAAATTTCCAGGAATTTTTTTTTCTTAATTTTCTTTGGAATTTTACAAGAACGCAGTTTCTGACGGCACATGATTCTGAGGCCCGGTGTGCCCGGAATCATTTTCTGAAGTTTGGCTCGGGTACGTTCAGTGAACGAACGAGCGAGTTTTTCTAACTTTTGAACCAGTGCTCGGAATCAAATTCCAAGGGCACCGATGGAATCGTAGCACCGATATTTTCTTATAAACGCCTCTTCCGAAGTTTCGTTTGCTCAGGTGTGGTTTTTCATTTTTTGGGGTTAAGTTAAGAAATAAAATAAAGTGGTGCGACAACTTTATTTTATTTCACTTAATGACACCTAAAGCCACTTAAAACCACTTGATCTAAGTTGAAGCAGATAGGGTGCAATCCAAAATATCATACACTCTTGGTAGGATTTTTGTGAGGTGGGGCCCGCACGAGCTCCACCATTTCTTTTATCCTAAGTAACGCACCCGCAAAAACCCCTCTTTAATGAATGTCAACTGGTGTGTTTTCTAAAACTCTTAACGCCCCTATTAAATGGAATGTTAAGTCGTTACCATTAATTCACCAAATTTATGGTTCGTTTCTTAACCTGTTTTTCAATCTATAGGCATGATAATAAAATAAGACCAACACCCTTTTTGTTGAGGGGTTGCTTGTTTAGAGGATTTGGAGAGACTGTATCTTCATCCTCTTTCGCGAAGAACACGAAGAACGCGAAGAACGCGAAGAACGCGAAGAACGCCGACCTTCGACGAAAGGCGACAAAGAATGCCGAACCCTCGGAGATCTATGACGTGACGTCGTGTACCGCGACGCCGACGATTCTCCTTCTTCGACGTTCTTCTGCGACGATTCTCCTCCCGCGACAAATTTTCGATCAACTGGTTGAGGTAGGAGATTACAGAACTTTTAAATTTCCTTTGTGGATTTTATGCTTAACATGAATTTAATTCGTGAAATTAAATCTGTGTGTTTTCTTAAACCCTAGGAGATCATCGGCGTGACGCCGTATACCACGACGACGCGACGCGACGATCCTCTTCTTCCGCGACGGTCAATTCCGTGAAGAACTCTCGTTCGACGACTACGAAGAGTAGCGGTTTTATTTGTGAATAATATTTATTCCCATGGTTGTTTCCTTCTAAAACAAAGAACCCAGATCAAGGTTCAATTTTAATTTATTAAAATTTTTCCTTGTTGTGTTTCCATGTGTTGAATATTATTTCCAATTTGTTATCACCTAACGCAGAGGGTGCTGGCCAAACAAACACGGCCCGACAACCCTCCCTAGTTTTTCGTTGATCCATGGATTAACGGCGTTTAGGAAATGGGACCAGATTGGTGATTGGAGGCCTTCGCAGCAAAGTTCGGATCTTGGGAGAGCCGTAGGTGCAAACCGCAGGCAAAACGGACCACCGGAGTGCTTCCGGTGGTCCGCGGAAGTTCCCACCGGTGCGCCACGCCGGCACGGCGGAGCCGGAGGCGGCGGCCGGTAGCGGCCAGCCGCCAGGAAGCGGCGGTGCTAGGCACGCCGCCGGGAAGACCCGCCGCAGCTTCAGCCGCAGCGGCGAGAGCCGGTCCCGCGGCCGTGCGGGACCGCGGGGAAGGGACGCGGCCTTGCGCCGCGTCCGGTGACACGGAGCGGCCCCCGCACAGGGGGCCGCGGCTCCTTCGGCGCAGCCGCTCAGCTAGCACCGAGCCGCCAGGCCGGTAGCCGGGCCGGGCCGTGCCCAGCCGGGCTGACCTAGGGGGTCTCGGGCCGGGTCGGTTTGGGCCCGAAACCCCCGTTTTCGGAACCTTTTTGGTCTTTTTCCCGTATCATGAGCTACGGTCTTCCGATCGATGCGCAGTCAGTGGCGATGCGATCCTTCGATCGAGACAGTCGTTTCGGTGTATCACACTCAATGTTTCAAAATACTTTGGGTTCAGCTGGGTTGGTTCGTACACGAAACCAACAGGGCCCTTGGAGCGGAAACGCTCGTATCTTGAGCTCCGAACGTCCGATTGACGTGCCATCGACATTGGTGGATTCCTCTAAGTGAGACAGATCTTTTGGCTTACTCCTCCCGAGGTTTGGACGCAGGTGGAATACAGTCGGGTTGGTTTTTCTTTAAAAACCAACCGGGCCCCTGGGACGAAAAAGCCAATAACTCTCAGACCGAGCGTCTGTTTGACGCGCCGTCTACGACGTTGAGTTCCTATTGGCGATACAGAACTTTTGGATACATCAACTATGGACTATGTTTCAGTTGATGTATCAACCCCACGGATCGTGGAGCGGACCCTCCCGAGTGAGCTTGCTGTGTGCGAGAACCCTAGATCTAGCTGCGTCTGCGAGGACAATAAAGACAGTACGGGAATCCTCTGTGGGTTCGGTAGTGACCACTACGGTACTTTTGGGATACATCAACTCTGGAATATGTGTCAGTTGATGCATCGACCTCTTGGATCATGGGGTGGACCCTCCCGGAACGAACATGCTGTGTGCGGAAACCCTAGAGCCAGTTGAGACTTGACGACTGCTGATCGAACGACTCGGTGTGTTACGGATAGTCCAGTGGGAAGCGCTTGGTTGTAGCAGCAGACCCACGGTGGAGGAGCGCTTGGTTGTAGTGGAAGACCCATGGTACTCAACAAAAGGAGTACCTCTGGAGGCTATGAGGGGGAGCGCTTGGTTGTAGCGGCAGACCCACGACGGAGGAGCGCTTGCTTGTAGCGGCTGACCCGTGGTACTCAACAGAAGGAGTACCTCTAGAGGCTATGAGGGGGAGCGCTTGGTTATAGCGGCAGAACCATGGTGGGAAGCACTTGGTTGTAGCAGCAGGCCCACTGTACTCGATAGGTGGAGTACTACAGCTGTCCAAGGTTAGAGGGAAGCGCTTGGTTATAGCGGCATAACCACTATACTTGATGGAGAAGGAGTTTCCCAATAGCTATGGTTTCAACTTCATGATCGATCCTGTGTGGGTCATTGCGGGGGGGTAGTACCTACCGATCCTTTGTGGTTCCGACGACTTAGATGAATCTGTGGATACATCTAATCATCTCTATCATCATTCAAGAAGTATTCTTGTGTGAGCTGAATCATGTTTTGCTTTCCTATGTGGATTGTGTTGTGCTATCCTGTGTGGATTTACGTTTTGCTTTCCTATGTGGATTGTGTTGTGCTATCCTGTGTGGATTTATGTTTTTATTTCCTATGTGGATTGTGTTGTGCTATCCTGTGTGGATTTACGTTTTGCTTTCCTATGTGGACTGGGTTGTACTTGGGCTAGGATGTTGGAGACGATCGGGAATAGATAACTTAGGTATATGTATGGGCATATACCTAATTAGTTTCGGATGTTACTTCGTGGTTGCATCTTTCCTTTGTGCATTATCCTTTGCGGATTCTGGGAGACCTTTGGGGGTCTCGGGGTCCCTACTGAGTAGCTTATACTCACCCCTGCACGGGCTATGTCCGCACTACGTTGTGTTGGTTGCAGAAAACGGACAACGCTAATCGTGGTTGAGGCTTGTGGAGCAGGACAGTACCTGGAGGTGGACCACTGGGCGGGACGTACTCGGATCGGTCGGCTGGACCCGAGGAGCAGTGGAGGCTATCTATACCCACCCTTCAGATGGAATTTCTAGTGGACAGCTCGACGTTGCGACTTTAATTTTCAGTTTTTGTTTTTCCCTTCCAGTTGTACTTTACTTTCAGTTTGGGTTTGTATACTGGCCCACTTACTTTTCTGCACTTACTATTGTGCTCAGTTTTGACTTAGTGTTTACTTATACTACTTGCTTGCTCTGTGGTGTTTGTTTACTTTACAAAGGCAATGCCTTCCCTTTTTACTAGGATTTACGCCTTGGTGCTAGTCGCTAGCCCTTGGCCTTTGGAAGGCGGGCTTGGGGTAGTCACGGCACGGGCCCCGAGGAAGGGTCGTTGCAAATTGGTAACAGAGGAGTTCGGTTCTACCGTAGAACTCCGGACTCTGATCTTTTTCTATGATAAGCAATAGTGTTTAGCATATTGGGTGTGGTTATCAGTTCAGGGAGTCCAGTGTTGGTGCGGCGGCCGATGTATCCGTACACCAGGACCCTGACTTCTGATTTCAATCTTAATGGATGAAAACAGTGATTGCATGTGTGTGTTTCAAGTTTTCTTTGTGATTACTTTGTGTCTGCTAACCAGGTATATTGTTCTGGCCGTGGTGCACCTGTTTCCTTATCAGGATGACCCCATGATTGCAGCCAGCTAGGGCTCCGAGAGTTGAGCGTGATAACAGCCCGCTGAGCGACGAGGATTCGGTACCGAACCCTTTGACAGCTGAGGCACCAGCGGTACCTCTACCCGTCGGGCCACTGATGCTTCCAGCCCCAGCCGCTGATGATGCATGTTGCCTTAGTGCACTACATGAGCTCCAGCGCCAGCGAACATCCAAGTTCCGCGGGGAGACAGACCCCCAGGCAACCGAGGAATTGCTGGAGGCAGTGGTGCGAGTTTTCCGGTTAGTAAGGACACCATCAGACCTCATGGTCATCCTCGCAGCGAGCCTACTGCACGTGACAGCAGACAGATAGTGGATCTTGATGCTCAAGGTGCACGAGGAGGCATCACCCCTTTGGACAGACTTTGAGGGCCTTTTTCGCTCAGAGTTCGTCCCAGCCACCCTCCGAGCAGTGCGCATCCAGGAGCTACTACTGCTGCAGCAGGGCAGCATGACAGTAGCCTAGTACGCGGCGATGCTTACCGATCTCTCGCGCTATTCCACGGACATGGTATGGGACCCATTCTTCAGGCCCCGAATCTTCGAGCAGGGGCTCAGGCGAGAGATCAGGGCTTCAGTTGTTTCTCACAGCATTTCGACACAGACAGGGGTGTTGGAGCGAGCTCTCTTAGTGGAGAGTTTTCTTGCTGATCAGTCTCCAGCAGCAGGACCCACCACTAGCAAGCATGTGGCAGAGTCTTCTGCAGCAGGCAGTAGACAGATGACACAGGGGTCCAAGGGGACTAGACCTACCAATGGTCGACCGCCTGACATAAGATCGTTTGTGAGAGGCACCCGGGGTAGACAATGATTTACCATGAGAGGACAGTGTTACTCATGCGGCGAGGTTGGTCACATGGCTCATGACTGCCCGAACCGCCTTGCCGAGGAGCAGCAGACGGTTGAGGGGCCACCCAGGCAGAGGCAGAGGGTCGACCGTGGCGGTCCGCAGGGAGCAGGCGGACGAGGCAGAGGAGCATGCTGAGCAGCAGGTGGTGGGAGACACTTTGAGGCTCTACCACCACCACCACCAGGAGGTCCACCCCGACCGCAGGGAGCTGGTGGACATGGGAGAGCTCATCTTCAGGCAGCTGAGGCCTACGATCATGGAGCTCCGAGAGCAGATGGACAGGAGCGGGACTAGCTCCAGACCTGGAGACTTTTGTTTATGCTTCTTCTAGCGTTGTTGATGTTTGTTTTTAGGTGTTTTGTGTCTTTTTACTTTGAGCTACAGTGATAAAAGACACCTTTCTTTTGGAATTTACCTTGATGTCCTCTCTTTGTGTTGTTACCAAGAGGTTCCGGTTTAAAAACCGTTGACTTGAACCTCACTTTGAGATACCTACTGGAGGAGACCCAGTTACCACACACTGATGCCGATAGTGTGACTCAACCCTTAGAGGCAAGAGTAAAGGTTGGATCTCTTGGTAGTAGCGTCGAGGCCTTACGACGTCATCCTTGCTATGGGTTTGTATCATCCATGACGGGATTGACTGTATTATGTGAAGAATGTGGTTCATCCAGTGGATGAGACCGGACATCTCTTCTTGGCAAAGAAGAAATCTCAGCAGCTTGAGTAGGACCAGAGAGGTCCAAGTCATCCAAGAGCAGATGAGGACAGCTCAGAGCCGGTAAAAGTCTTGTGCTGACAGAAGGCAGAGACCACTAGAGTTCGAGGATGGCGACCACATTTCCTTACGGGTCACACCTCGACGTGAGTTACAGAGATTTTTCCGAGGTGGAAAGTTGTCTCCACGCTTCATCAGAGCATTCCAGGTCCTTAGCAGGATTGGCGAGGTGGCTTATCGCCTGGCTCTACCACCTCAGTTGCACCGGGTGCACGACGTGTTCCACGTATCTCAGCTGAGGAGGTACGTGCACAACCCGACGCATATCATTGACCATTGGGAGCTGGGGGTTGATGATGGGGAGACTTTTACAGAGGTCCCAGTGGATATCGAGGATCGACGGGAGTGGGTCCTATGTGGATGGTCAATTCCTCTTGTTCCCATCAGATGGAAGCACGAGAACCTCTATGAGAGAACTTGGGAGCGGGAGGCTCATATTCATGCTCAGTACCCGCTTTTGTTTCCCTACTTTATGATGTATCTTTACGGGGACGTAATGCCCTGTGGTGGGACTGATGTAAAGACCTGTAAATTTCAAGGAAATTTTTTTTCTTAATTTTAATTGGAATTTTACAAGAACACAGTTTCTAACGGCACGTGATTCCGAGGCCCGGTGTGCCCGAAATCATTTTCCGAAGTTTGGCTCAGGTACGTTCAGTGAACGAACGAGCGGGTTTTTCTAACTTTTGAACCGGTGGTTGGAATCGAATTCTGAGGGCACCGATGGAATCACAACGCCGGTATTTGCTTAGAAACTCCTCTTCCGGAGTTGCATTTTCTCAGGTGTGGTTTTTAATTTTTTGGGGTTAAGTTAAGAAATAAAATAAAGTGGTGCGACAACTTTATTTTATTTCACTTAAAGGCACTTAAAGCCACTTAAAACAACTTGATCTAAGTTGAAGCCGATACGGTGCAATCCAAAATTTCCTACCCTCTTGGTAGGATATTTGTGAGGTGGGTCCCACACGAGCCCCACCGTTTCTTTTCCCCTAAGTAACGCACCCGAAAAAATCCCTCTTTAATGAAATTCAACTGGTGCGTTTTCTAAAACTCCTAATTCCCCTATTAAATGGACTGTTAATTCGTTACCATTAATTCACCAAATTTATGGTTCGTTTCTTAACCTGTTTTTCAAACTGTTGGCATAATAATAAAATAAGACCAACACCCTTTTTGTTGACGGGTTTCTTGTTGAGAGGATTTGGAGAGACTGTATCTTCATCCTCCTTCATGAAGAACGCGAAGAACGCGAAGAACGACAGCCTTCGACGAAAGGTGACGAAGAATGCTGAACCCTTGGAGATCGACGACACGACGCCATGTACCACGACGCCGACGATTCTCCTTCTCCGACGTTCTTCTGCGACGAGTCTCCTCCCATGACAAATCATCGATCAGCTGCTTGAGGTAGGAGATTAAGGATCTTTTAAATATCCATTGTGGATTTTATCCTTAACATGGATTTAATTTGTGAAATTAAATCTGTGTGTTATTTTAAACCCTCGGAGATCGTCGTCGCGACGCCCTTCCACGACGCGACAATCCTCTTCTTCCGCGACGGTCAATTCCGCAAAGAACTCTCATTCGACGACTACGACGAGTAGGGGTTTTATTTGAGAATAATATTTATTCCCATGGTTGTTTCCTTCTAAATCAAAGAACCCAGATCAATGTTCAATTTTAATTTATTAAAATTGTGCCTTGTTGTGTTTCCATGTGTTGAATATTATTTCAAATTTGTTATCACCTAACGTGGAGGGTGCGGGCCAAACAAACACGGCCCGACAACCCTTCGCAATTTTTCGTTGATTCATGGATTAACAGTGTTTACAAAATGGGATCGGATTGACGATAGGAGTCCTTCGTAGCAAAGTTCGGATCCCGGGAGAGCCGTAGGCACAAACCTCAGGCAAAATGGACTACCGGAGCGCGTCCAGTGGTCCGCGGAAGTTCCCACTGGCGAGCCATGCCGGCACGGCGGCGCCGATGGACGGAGGTGGCGGCCGGCAGCAGTCGGCCTCCAGGAAGCGGCGGCGCCCGGTGCGCCGCCGGGAAGACCCACCACGGATGAATCCGTGACGGCTAGAGCTAGTCCCGCGGCCGTGCGGGACCGCAGGGAAGGGACGCGGCCTTGCACCGCATCCGGTGACACGGAGCAACCCCCGCGCGGGGGGCCGCGGCTCCTTTGGCGCAGCCGCTCGGCTAGCACCGAGCCGCCAGGCCGGCAGCCGGGCCGACCCACGGGGTCTCGGGCCGGGTCGGTCCGGGCCCGAAACCCCCGTTTTCAGAACATTTTTAGTCTTTTGCCCGTATCTTGAGCTATGGGCCTCTGATTCACACGCCGTCAGCGGCAATGCGATCCTTGGATTGAGACGGTCATTTCTTTATATCACACTCAAGGTTTCGGCATACTTTTTGTTCGACCGGGTTGGTTCGTACATGAAACCAACTAGGCCCTCGGAGCGGAAATGCTTGTATCCTGAGCTCCAGAAGTCCAATTGACGTTTCGTCGACTTTGGTGGATTCATCTAAGTGAGACGGATCATTTGGATTACTCCGCCCGAGGTTTGGACGCAGGTGGAGAATAGTCGGGTTGGTTTTTCCTTAAAAACCAACAGCGCTCCTGGGACGAAAATGCCAATAACTCTCAGACCGGGAGTCTGTTTGATGCGTCGTCTGTGACGTTGAGTTCCTGTTGGCGATACAGAACTTTTGGATACATCAACTCTGAACTATGTGTTAGTTGATGTATCAGCCCCTCGGTTCGTGGAGCGGACCCTCCCGAGCGAGCTTGCTGTGTGCGGGAACCCTAGAGCTTGCTGCGTCGGCGATGACAATGATGACAGTACGGGAATCCTCTGTGGGTTCGGTAGTGACCACTACGGTACTTTTGGGATTAATCAACTCTGGATTATGAGTCAGTTGATGCATCAACCTCTTGGCTCGTGGGGTGGACCCTCCCGGAATGAGCATGCTGTGTGCGGAAACCCTAGAGCTGGTTGAGACTTGACGACTGCTGATCGAACGACTCGGTGTGTTATAGATAGTCTAGTGGGAAGCGCTTGGTTGTAGCAGCAGACCCACTGTAGAGGAGCACATGGTTGTAGCGGCAGACTCGCGGTACTCAACAAAAGGAGTACCTCTGGAGGCTATGAGGGGGTCCACTTGGATGTAGCGGCAGACCCACGATGGAGGAGCGCTTGGTTGTAGCAGCACGAGAGAGCACTTTCTTGTAGTGGCAGACCCACGACGGAGGAGCTCTTGGTTGTAGCGGATGACCCGTGGTACTCAACAGAAGGAGTACCTCTAGAGGCTATGAGAGGGAGCTCTTGGTTGTAGCAGCATACCCATGGTGGGAAGCGCTTGTTTGTAGCAGCATGCCCACAGTACTCGATAGGTGGAGTATTACAGCTGTCCAAGGTTAGAGGGAAGCGCTTGGTTGTAGCGACATAACCACTGTACTTGATGGAGAAGGAGTTTCCCAATAGCTATGGTTTCAACATCATGATCGATCCTCTGTGGGTCATTATAGTGGGGTAGTACCTACCAATCCTTTGTGGGTCCGACGGCTTAGATGAATCAGTGGCTACATCTGATCATATCTATTGTCATTCAATAAGTATTCCTGTGTGATCTGGATCTTGTTTTTCTTTTCTATGTGGATTGTGTTGTGCTATCCTATGTGGATTTACGATTTTCATTCGTATGTGGATTGTGTTGTGCTATCCTGTGTGGATTTACATTTTGATTTCCTATGTGGACTGGGTTGTGCTTGGGCTCGGATGTTGGAGCCGATCGGGAATAGATGACTTTGGTATATGTATGGGAATATATCTAAGTAGTGTCAGATGTTACTTCTTGATTGCATCTTTCCTTTGTGGATTATCGTTTGCGGATTCTGGGAGACCTTCGGGGGTCTCGGGGTCCCTACTGAGTAGCTTATACTCACCCCTACACGGGCTATGCCCGCACTACGTTGTGTTGGTTGCAGACGACATACAGTGCTGATTGTGGTTGAGGATTGCGGAGAAGGACGGTATCTGGAGGTGGACCACTGGGCAAGACATACTCGGATCGGTCGGCTGGACCCGAGGAGAAGTGGAGGCTATCTGTACCCACCCTTCAGGTGGGATTTTCAGTGGATAGCTCGACGTTGCGGCTTTACTTTTCAGTTGCAGTTTTTCCCTTCCAGTTGTACTTTACCTTTAGTTTGGGTTTGTATACTGGCCCACTTACTTTTCTTCTCTTACTATTGTGCTCAGTTTTTACATAGTGTTTACTTCTACTACTTGGTTGCTCTGTCGTGTTTGTTTACTTTACAAAGGAAATGACTTCCCTTTTTACCAGGATTTACACCTTGGTGCTAGTCGCCAGCCCCTGGCCTATGGAAGGCGGGCATGGGGTAGTCACGGCACGGGCCCCGAGGACGGGTCGTGACAGTGCACTTTTCTATGAGACTTCCACCTTATGTATCTAGTATTTCAGAACTCAGATTTGGGCCAAAGAGTATCCTATCACCTGTAGTTTTCAATTTAGGATGTGGGGGTTACCTTAATATTGGAATTCGATATATGAAACATGGTGTTATGAACATGGAGTTTCCATTAGTGACACCTAAGAAATGGTAGTGATATGGTGTGATCATAAGTGAGATGTTAGGGTTGATACTCCAAGTTGAACTGGGGCGTGAGTCCCCATAATCTTTACATAGGTAGAGTCTTTACTCACCCAAGCTACAGTGGTATTATTTTTTCTATCTATGGAGTGGTGTTCCATTTTAATTGAGCTTGAACTGATAGTCGGTCCTCCACTAGAGTTAGTACTCCCTCAGATTTAGTGCATAGTAGCAAGGAGGAGTCCCCTCCACTAGGATTCTTGTGATATTGTTCATAGTGCTTGGTATAAAGGATATATCTTTTGGAGCTATAGACTGACTCATTATTCTTAGATGATTGTGGATATAGAGATACTCTTTCATTCTTTCTTGGGGTTCTTTTGATCATATATAATATGGGGTTTTTATAGCCTATTTAGTGTGGAATGGGATT
This sequence comes from Viscum album, assembly GCA_963277665.1. Lineage (NCBI taxonomy): Eukaryota > Viridiplantae > Streptophyta > Magnoliopsida > Santalales > Viscaceae > Viscum > Viscum album. Next base: position 918,379,753 of record OY728157.1, read on the forward strand.
ACTGTTTCAATTTATATTTTTCCCATTTTGGATTTCAATCCATCCTATTAGTTTAGAAAATAATCAGGTATTTATGGTCTTCTTCCACACATATTGTGTAATATGTATAAAATAAATGGATAGGGAATGATTTTAGAGGAGCATAGTTGTACTTGGAAGTGATTATAGTGTTCGGTGGTCGACCTTAGAGATGTTGAGATAATATCTCTTTAATCATCCCTTTTTCTAGTGGTTGTTAGGTTGAGACCAATTTTATGATTGGTCAAAATTTTTCCCCCTTTATGACTTATCTATTACACTATTGTACTTTGGTTTTTTCCATAGAGGTTGTTCAATGCATGTTTTAAACTCTAGATGTGTATATTTATTGTAATATCTTAGTAGTGTTTCTAGAATCTTCTTGTGTGTGTTCATATAGGTACATTAGCCTAAGGCCTCAAATTTTAGATATATATGCCTACACAGTGCTTGTATCCTTTCCCTATCCTTTTATAGATATGAATGGGGTATCACACACTACTTAGTTTCATCCCTTGAGTGGTTCGGGTGGGTCACATCATGAGAAATTGGTATAAGTGGGGGTATTTCCTCTGGATAGTTTTTGGAGTATGTCATGTGCGAGGTTTTGTTTGTAGGACTTAGTAAAATGTTTTAGAGTGTCTCAAGCATAGAAATGAAGCTAGGTAACCTAGTGTTGGTGCTATAATAGACATATCCATGCACTAGGACTCTGAATTCCAGCTTTTAGACATAGTATACTAAGACATCGGTTTCTGAGAAAGTAATGATAAATTCACCACATAGGATTGGGTATTTTTAAAAAAATTCTCTCAAGAGTTTACTCCCTAGATGTTCTCTTATAACCATGGTATAAATTTTAAATTTTCAGGATGAATCCATAATGAAAACTATCTTATGATAGTGATATAGGACATTTATGATGACCAGTTGAGTGATGTGGCCTTAGTTCAGGGACCCAATCATTAGGTTTTTCTCCCACGTGGGCATCAAGCAGTTCGACCACCTGTTGACAATTGGCTATTTATAACAGGTCAGATGATAATATTACTCGTATTAGTGAATTATGAGAGATCTAGTGGTATAGAACACCAAGGTTTCATAGTGATTTAGACCCTAAAGAAGTGGAAGATTGGCTCAAGGTAGTGGTCTAGGTCTTCTGGATTGTTCGGACCACAATTGATCAGATGGTTGCACTCATGACCATCCTTCTTCACAGAACAGTATTGTTGACGCCGAAAAAAGTCCATAACTCTCGGAGGAAGTTTCGAAATGACGAAGCGAAGTCATATTCAGAATCAAAGGCCCGATTCGGAGGCCCAGGAAGTGGAGCGCGAAAAATTGGGTGAAGTGCACGGAAAAAATGTCCCACACGAAAGGCAACCTAGAATGTGTGAAAAGTCCCGGCGCCAGCGCGAAATAATTTCACGCCCGCGTCCCGCGCGGTTGATAATTTTTCACTGTCACCCCTGTCGTGCAATAATTTCGCGCGCCGCCTGGATTCCGCGTCGGAGTTCGCCTATAAATAGAAGGTGACCGTGAACGGTTTGGGGGTTGAGGAATCCGAAGCGACTCTTGTGCGCGCAATTCGTCTCCCCCCGCGCGCAAGATGACTTACAGGTAATCCCTCATTTCACGCAAACCTTGCCCCGGAGTTCGCCTTTGCGCGCAACTCCACCGGCTTCAGTGAATCTTCTCCCTCCCCCGGGTTCCAGCCTTGCGCGCAATCCGTGTCTCGTGCGCGTAATACCCTACCATGCGTGCAAAACCCTACGCGTAGTTCCCTCTCCGCGCGGAATTCTCTTGCTCCAATTGCGCGTCATTCTGGTGTTTTGCGTGCAAACCTTCCCTTTTGCGCGCAAAGCCCAGCACCCCTCACCTTGATGCCCCTTGGCTGCCCCCTGCACCGGCACCTGATGTCTCCCATGCCGGGAATGCGTGCTATGCATTTTTTTCCGTATGGCCTTCCAGGCTCGTGTGAAGTAACCTCAAGATCCCTTGGTCCGTGTTTACCATTGTGTTGCTTTTCCTTATGCTTCTCCGCATAGGCATGCTAACAACTATTGCTTCTTCGCATAGCCACGCTAACGTGCACCCCGCAGTGGATTGCCCTACACCCCCTTCACTATGGCCTTGCGGATGCCTTCCCCCCACAAGGGGTAGAGGGCGTTGGGCATGTAATCCCAATGGGTGTGGAGAAAACCCACCTCGTCCAAGATGCAGGACGTTAAATTGCTAAGCACCTCGTCCTTAACACAAGACGTTAAACTGTGGTCCGACCCTGTGCTTCGCATGCAGGGTCCCCCCTGTTCGGACATTTTTTATGCCTCCCGTCTCCACAGGAATGGACTCTTCCTCACATGGAATGAGATCCTCCTTGTCGGAGTGGAGTTTGTCCGCGAGGGAAGGGCCGCCTCAGAGCATAAGCCCCAAGCCTTTCTTACGGATGACTGCACCCGTGCATCTCCGTACTTCCCCTCTGCCAAGGCCAGTGGAGTCCTTTTCCCACTGTGCATTGTTGCAACACGGGCCTCCACCCTGGAGTAAGCCCCGACACCAAGGGCTGCTAACCAAGCGTAAGCCCCGGTTTCCTCTTTGGGCCACTCAACGCGTAAGCCCCATTCCGCTTCTCACAGACGCACCCTTCGAGACGTGATCGTCTGGTCCCTGCTGCCTCTTGTTTCTCACACTGAGCGTGACTCACGTGGGCTTAGAGTGCGCATCGACCATGAAATCCTCCTATGGGCCGCCCCAGAGCGTAAACCACATACCAGCGAACTACATGGACATTGATTTGTGCTAACAGACGGTACGTAGGAAGCCTCCACGAGGTTCAAGCCCACCACCTGGTTGTCCCGACCTCTCCACTTAGGTTCCCCGACCACCATGGGCTGCCTCAGAGTGTAATCCCCAAACCCCTCGTCTCACATGATGTTAAACTGTATCGCATCCCGCATGACGTTAAATTGTATCCCGTCCCGCATGACGTTAAACTGTATCCTGTCTCGCATGACGTTAAACTGTATCGCGTCCCGCAAGACGTTTAACTGTATTTCGTCCCGCATGACGTTAAACTGTATCACGTCCCGCATGACGTTAAACTGTGTCTCGTCACACATGACATTAAACTGTATTCCCCCTCTTGGGCCATCTCAGAACGTATGCCCCATGTTTCACTCCACCATCCATCCTGATCCTTACACGGGCTGCCACATCCCGCTGAGATCATGCCACCCCATCCCACTCCATGATATCTGGGAAGCCGCCCACATGCTGGCCCCAACATCGGTGTTCCCCCTAGGGGTCCTTCAACCTGATCCGTCTCCACAAGACATTAAACTCACGACATACCCCGTGTTAAACATGGGAAGGTGAGGAAAACCTCAGATTTTACACATTCCCCATGTTTGATGTGGGATGCCTCGGGCTTCTGCGCCCTCGAGAAGCCCTGTGATGAGGGACCAAAGACAGACATGCCAACGATACCCCAACTTGACCATTCTCCTCACCGAAGGTTGCTGCCCTGACAAGACCTCTTGGAGTGTCTTCACGGAAGCAGCGTAATAAACAGGCGTCCATGTAGATAAGGAACCGGGAATGAGCTTCATGAACCCGTCTTAAATCTATGAGGGAGACCCGGACTAGGTGATGAGCTCCGAGGAGGAATCCACGGAAGGAAGAACTGACATCCCATCGTCCTGGTTTCAATCAAGGAGCAGACGTCTCTGAACAAGGAACGGATGCTGCCCGCCTTTGGAAAGTGGGAATGCGGGGCAACAAGCAGTGCGTCCTCCCCACAGATGGATGCGCGCACCCCGGCGAAAGCGTCGGAAACAAAAATGGTGAACCCAACGTGAAGCTCTTATCCTCAATACAGGGAATGGTAGTCGTTGGGGCATTGGAAGATTAGCATGTCACCAGGTCCGGGTAACCCTCACCTGGACGTGAACCAGCCAGGGGTTGAGGCCATCAGGACGTTGACTACTCCTTTCTACGATGTTGTCAGCGTGGATCCCTCTCACCGATCAAGGAAGAAGGAATGACGTTGGGCCTTGGTTGTTGATATCATTTCTTGTTGATGCTAATGGGTTCATCTCCCTGCTTCATGGAATCAGATCACTGCATTCGGAGCTCGATCGCCACCTGCCCATCGGCGCAAGGGTAGGGGCATTACTGACGCGGCTACCCCGCGCGCTCCCACCTATTCCATGGTCGCTCCTACTTCGACCGCCATAGCAACAGGGCGCTTGCGCCCCCTTTCCCCATCAAAAATCATCCAGTGGAGGGTGATCAATGACCTAGTTCATAGGTATGACGAAGAAGGGATCATCCCTGCCAGGGGCATGGCCCGTTTGGATCTAGAGGCAGCTGCGCCTCACCACCATCGCCGCCCTCGTGGGCCGCGCAGGGAGCCGCTGCTCCCCACGCCGACATTCAACCGCTTCGGGAGCCTATCCCCGGAGTGCCTTGACACATCCCTCCCCTACGCCAATGAGGTGGGGGATTTCCGGGTCCACCCGATCGGCGATCCGTCCTAGGGGTTAACGGAAAGAACCCCCGCCAGGCTGTGTCAACGACGCCGCCTGACTTTTCGAGCCGTGGAGCCGGCAATATTCATGCCCGCACCGCCGGTTCCGGCCCATATGACTCTACTCCAGCATCGGGCGCGAGCGGGAGAGAATGCACGTCATGGGGCATCAACATCAGCATCCACTGTGGCCCGAGCAACTACTGACTCCTATTACCAGATCCCCGCACACAATGAGCAGGGGCATCCACATGCCCAACTGGGATCGAAACCCCGACTACCCTGCAGGCAAGTTGGGTCAAATCTCCCAGTTGCAGACACTGGCAATGGCCACTGCGGACCAACCAGCGGTAGTGCCGCTCACCATGAAGGCTTGTTCCGTGCCACCAATCTGGAAAGCCAAAAGTTTCTTCGCGATGGCTATTCTCCAGCTATGACTCTTTCTGGCACCCACTGCATGGGGTATGAGGTCACTCCCCCTACTGTCGGCCGTGAGTATGGAGCCGTTGTGTATCCAGTCGCTCACTCACATGGAGGTCCTCCCCATGTCCCTTTCGACATCTTTCCTGGTGCTTCTCGCACCCCTGCCTTCAGTCCCCTCTGCCCTAGCTCTACTGTGGCCGAGGGAACCCATGATGGAAATCATCCTTTCCCTAGGGAGCTACCCAGGGGCAGGAAGGACGGGCATCGTCGCCACAGGAGGAATGTCAGAGGAGTCTGGACTGAAATCAGACCAGTCCTTTTCCTGGATTATGAGGCGGAGTACGACTCGACGATGGAAACTCCCCCCCAACCCTTCGAGTTGAGGGCAGGGATGGGGACGCGGTGCGTCAATCGCGTACTCCCCAAATACGAGATCCGTATGATTCCCTCCTGCCTTCAAAGGTATATCCAGGAGGACGAGGACATGGCGTACCACCGAGGATCAAGCCCGAAGATGCCACTGGCCTCCTCAGAATCACCTCCCGCCCCTGTTAGGGAGGGTGGAGAACTTTTCTGGGGACCGACGGAAGAGTCGCGAGGCGACACACCCTCAGTGAGCACTGACGCTGTGACAGGAGGCCCATTCATTGGCCCATCCTTTCGCGACGTGGCAGCCAGGGCACTGCAACCCGTGGAGGATGACCCAGGGATCGACGGCCAATCGGCATGGTCGCCTTATTCCCCGCCAGCCAGCCCACCGCCCCGACGACCTGCCTCGACACCATTGCCAATTACACGACTTTCCTCAGTGGACGAGCAGGGGCGGCCAGTTCCCGACCCCGAACCAGAGTCGTGGAGCTTCTGGACCGTTCTTGCAGTGGGACACTTCCCTGAGAAGTTTTGGCCAGTCGCAGAATCAGATTTTGATGTGCAGAGTCACTCACCCCGGGAGAGTTTGAGTGATTCCACCTGATTCGTCGGGTGACTCTCTCCTGCCTTCTCCATCAGCAAGCGCCTTATCCCGGGAGCCAAGCACATCTCGAGGAGATCGGTGAGCAGTGCCACCGGGTCGACCAAGAAGCACTCCCAACGGTCTGGCACCCCGAGTCGTTGGACCACCACGAGGCCCTCCAGCAACAATGCATCCAGAGTTTTCAAGTACTCCGCATAGTTATTGAGGAGGCCAACCCCCATGCGCACGTCCGCGGATGGGGGCAGTACGCTGCTCTCCTCTTCTATGCGATCCGCCGACAGCCCGATCCACTGGGCGGCCCTGAGGGGAAGTCTCCAAGGGTAGTGGAAGTCAATATGGATGACCTTTCAGATGAGGGAAACATTGTGGGGCCCCTCGACGGGGACTCAACCCCCCCCCCCTGAGGACACGTCGCTATTGGACCCATCTGGGAGGATTACTCACCAACAGAGGAGTCTCCTAGGTCTTCCTGTGACCATAGAGGCACTGGCGTTGGGCCGAAACATCGGCAAGGGTAAAGAGCATGTCGGGTCTGTCAAACTCGTTGACCCATCTGCCTCAGTGTAGAAGGTAGAGGAAAATCCTGAGAAGGCAATGCTTCTCCAACATCTAGCTGAGAAAAAGAGGCTGGTTGATGAGCTCTTGGCCGAACACATTGAAGAGCGGCGGCCTGACTACGGTGACCCAAGACCAGGACAGCAGGGGCAGGAGCATCTACCCCTTGCTGAGATCCCCCCGGGCAACTGTGACCGTGTCGTGTTCACCGAGAGGGGATACACTGGAACCCATGGTAAGAGGGTGCGATATGTTTCGCTGAACCCTCCCGAGCGGCGAGACCACCTGAGGGACCCTGCTTGGTTTCCTCCCGCCGCTCCGAGAGTCCCTCCACCAGCTGCCCCGCGAGCCGCTGAGCATGACTACCTTATATAAGAGCTTGGCAACGCGCTTGTGGTTAGAGATCCCTATCAGGACAGGAATCCGCATCCGGATGATCTGATGGAAGTACTCATTGCCCACTTGGAGGCCCTGGAAACTCGGCAGGTGGCAATCCCACCGGATGGCAGGCCGTACCCAGCATGGGTGGATGAGTTGCCGGCTCTGCTGGGATTTGGGAACCCAGCTTTTTCCCTCTTTAACGGGACCAGAGACCCACCACAATACTTGACCCACTTCAAATCGTGGTGCATGCCTATGTTAGGGACTCCAGCGCAGTAGGAGGCTGCCAAGCTCCGGTGCTTCATTCAGACACTGGAAGGACCAGCATTCGTCTGGTATAGCCAGCTCCCTGTTGGATCTATGACTAGCTAGAAGGACCTTTGCCGGAAATTCCTCTACCAGTTCAGTTCCACAACCCCGAAGACGAAAATTGCAGACCTTTTCAGGTGCAAGAAAAGGCCCGATGAGCGAGTCGCAGACTTCGTCGCCCGGTCGAAGGGACTCACGTACTCCCTTGACATGCCGCAGACTCAAGAGAAATTACTGACGATGTGTGTGGGGAACATCAAGGCGGAGTTAGTTCCTTCTCTGATCATGCAGAATTACCCTGGAGGGTTCCAGGACTTCTCGGACAAGGCTCAGTACCTCGAAGAAGCCCTGCAACAGGCCCGTCCGGCACGCCCGCTGCCTCCTGTAATCTCTGCAAGGAGAGACGCCAGAGCCGAGCCCGCTGTTGTGGCTCAGATAGAGGCCCCCAGAAAACTAGAGTTGCTGCCGTTGAGGCCAGATCAGCAAGCTCATAGGGGTCCACCCCCACAGGCACAACCTCCGGCCCAGTAGCGACCGCCTCAAAATCGGCAGGCGCCTCCACGTAACGCATCGCCACCACCTAGGCGAGGTAATCCGGCTCTACTTCCTCGGCCTACTCCTCCGGCCCCGGGCCATGGTCAACCCCCAAGATCCCCCTTTCCAGACAGAAGGAATCAGACTTACTCATTTGGCGAGGCCCAGGTCCCCGGTTATTTCCGTAGCGCCTTGGAGCAGAGGATTGTGTGGCTGCCTGAGTACTGGAAGCCAGAAGAGGCGTGTCTCACTGATCACCCTAACTACTGCCCTTATCACCGGATCCTGGGACAGACTATCCAGCAATGCTATGTGTTGAAGGACTGGCTCCAAGACCAGATTGACAACAACATAGTCCGGGTGGGCCCAGCCCCGACATAGGTGGCAGGTGTCTTCGTGGGATCAGATGGCAGTAGTGACAACAAGGGTGGGTGGGAACAGGTTTCCGACCGTGGGTCCCGGAAGTATAATGACTGGATGGCCCGCAGGATGGTTCCCCGTGCCCATGGCATCATCTGTGCCCTCCTGAGTCAGCCAGAGCCCTCGGAGTCTGCGAGCGCCGCTTTGGCATCGTCGTCCCAACCTACTTCTTCCCAGAAGAGTAGGAATCGGTGCAAGAAGAAAGAACGCGCCCTGCCATTGCCGACATCTTCTCGCACGCTTGGGCATTTCATGCCCCCGGAAATGGGGATCCCTCTGAGACCCCATCCAGTAGTGGATGACTCCTCGAGTGAAAGCCCGGGGTACGCTTCGGTTAACACCGTAGAGTTGTTGAATCCCTCTTTGGCTACCGATGATGAGGAGCGCCAGGTGGACCTCCCAGAAATCCCGGGGTACACATCGATTAACACCGTAGAGTTGGTAAATCCCTTTTTTTCTCTCGACGATGAGGAGCGCCAGGTGGACCTCCCCAATGTCCCCAGTAGTCGCCAATGTCGACGGAGCCGTGGCTACGTGAATCACCGGGGCACGACAGTCGTCACCTCCTGTTAGGCCATGCACGCTAACGAGACTAGGCAGCAAGCCCAGAATAGAGAGCAGCACTCGCGGCTCCCTCACCCGGTGACAATAGGTTCTCTTCCGCCACCTTTTGTGTTGCTGGATCGGGCGGAACCGCCTTGCCCGCGTCGCAACCAGCCCAACCCTACCACTGGCCGACTATGGCCTTCCTGTCCTAGCACGACAGTCACCTCCTGGGCTTCAGCTTGTGAACAACGGGACGTGCCTAGTACTAGTCAGTGACCGGTCCCTCCAGCAGGGCCCGTCATGCCCCCAATCACAGAGAGACCTCCTATAAGCAGAAGATCGCATTTGGCGTGAAAGTATGATGTCCTGTAGCATCTGGCCAGAATTCTGGAAAGGCTTTCCATCCTTCAGGACCTTCTCCTGTCGTCTGAAATGCGTGAGCCACTCACCGAGGCTCTAAAGAGCCACGTCCAGTTTGAAACGGAGGTAGGGGCCGTAGAATCCTTCCACAGCGAGGTGATTGAGGATGCCGAATGTCAGGTGGTTATCTCATTCTCCGGTGAAGATGAAGACCCTCCCATACAGGGGCACATCCACCCGCTGTACATCACTGGCTAGTTCAATGGCATGGAAGTCTGTCGCTGTCTTGTCGACACGGGTTCTGGGATTAACTTGATCTCAACTCAGACACTGCGAAAACTGGGGTTGTCCGAGGATGATTTAACTCCCTTCGACCTCGGAATCCAGGGGTATGATAGGACCGAGCATACTCCACTCGGCAAGATTCGTTTGAAGACCCAGTTCGGCTGCTTAATTTCCAATACTGAATTCATGGTTGTCTCTCAGGACATTGCCTACAACGCTTTGATGGGCAAGCCATGGCTCCATCTTCACACAACGGTTCCCTCATTATACCATCAGTGCCTCAAATACTCCCTTAAGGGTCGAGTGGGTGTGCTCCAAAGAGAGGCGTCTCCGTTTTCCTCTTGTGAAGCTCGTTACCTGGACGCTGACTATTACAAGAGCAAGGACAAGCAAATCCTGGCAGGTGAGTTTGAGCCTGCCGCTGTCGTGAGTAATCCCTAGGCAGGTTTGGATGAGGCATATGTCTTCCCCATCCATCGGGTGGAGGCCACGACTCCCAATATGGGAGAGTGCTTTATTGTCTCGGGTACTAGAGGAATGCATATTTCTGGGTCTAAGCGACGGTGGGAAATCACCTCGTACTCTTACACCAACCAGGCTCAGGTGATCCCCGAGCCTCCTACCCCTGTACGATATCAGGACGTTGGGCTCATGGCAATAGCAGTACGCCATACGTGTCTGTTTCGCTAGGTCGGAATCGACCGGCTCAAGCCAACACATCACCACTGCTTCGATGCCGTAAAGCGTGGCCCCTTGGGCCGAAGGCTAGATGGGATTGGATCAACCGCCTTCATCGCCATGGTCTCCGCGGTGCATGAGTCTCCCGTCATGATGACCTCTGCCGCCCAAGCTGGTGCCAGCTCCCCATCAAGGTCGAGCAGCCCCGAGATGGCTCCCCCCGTGGATGATCCTTCCACTAGCAGAGAAGAAGACATGGAAGATGCTCCTCCTGCCTTTGAGGAGGGCGTCTCCACCACGGTCGAAGAGTTAGTACAGGTGAACCTTGGTAGCGAGGCGGACCCGAGACCCACATTGGTCAGTGCCGCTATGCCTCCCGAGGAAGGAAAACAGTACATAGACTTCCTCAGACAGAACTGTGTTGTGTTTGCCTAGAGTTATGACGAGATGTCAGGACTAGATCCCCAGGTAGCCGTCCACCTCCTTGGCCTCCCAGCAAACCATCGTGGGTTCAAGAAGCCTCCCAGAAAAATGCACCCCTTTCATGGTGCCATGGTTGAGGCCGAAGTTGATAAGCTCATTAAGTCCAACTTCGTCAAGGAAATCCAGTACCCCAGGTGGCTAGCCAACATTGTGCCCATCAAGAAGAAGAATGGGCAGATCAGGTTCTGCATCAACTTCGCAATCTTAATCGCCACTGTCCGAAGGATGAATTTCCCCTTCCCGTAACAGAGCTGTTGATTGATGCAACGGCCGGGTTCCAGGCCCTCTCCTTCATGGATGTGTACTCCAGGTACAACCAGATCCGGATGGCCCCCAAGGATGAAGAGTTCACTGCCTTCAGATCCCCCCAGGGCACTTTCTGCTACCGGGTTATGCCCTTCGGCCTGAAGAATGCGGGTTCCACCTATCAACAGGCTAGGCACCGCATATTCAAGCTGATCCTCATGACAATAGTGGAGTGATACGTAGATGACATGGTGGTTAAATCTCTCCAGCGCTGAGACCATGTCAAAGACCTTGAGAAAGTGTTTGGTTTCCTCCGTTCTCGCCCCTTGAAGATGAACCCATTGAATTGTGCCTTCGGGGTCACCTCCGGAAAGTTTCTTGGCTTCATTTTTAGGTATTGATGTATCGAGATCGACCTCGCGAAGATCAAGGCCATCCGTCAGATGCCTCCCACGAATACTATTCGGGAGCTTCGATGCCTCCAAGGCCACTTAGCCTATATACGCCGATTCATTGCGAATCTGGCAGGAAAGTGTAAGCCCTTCTCCTGGCTCATGAAGAAAGGCGCCACCTATGGGTGGGATGAAGAGTGTCAGACCGCTTTTGAGGAAATCAAGCAGTATCTGCTTCAACCTCCGGTCTTGTTGCCACCTGTTCCTGGAAATCCGCTGTTCCTTTATGTGACCACCCTGGAGCGATCCCTCGGCGCCCTTCTCGCCCAAAAGAACAACGAGGGAACAGAGAATAGACTCTACTACCTCAGTCGCATTCTCCTCGACACAGAAATTAGATATTCTACCATCGAGAAGAGCTGCCTGGCACTCGTATTCGCTGTACAGAAATTGCGGCACTACTTGCTGCACCATGAGGTACAGCTGGTCTCTCGGGTAGACCCGTTGAAATACATCCTGATCCGGCCTATGTTGACCGGCCGATTGGCACGCTGGGCGGTGATCCTCCAGAAGTTCGAAATTAGGTTCCTTCCTTATAAGGCCGTCAAAGGACAGGCGTTGGCAGACTTCTTAGCTTCCCACACAACCTCTGTGGACCAGCCACTGGATTTGGGATTTCCTGATGAGGCAATCCTCTCAGTTGATCACGCCACCCCATGCTGGCAGATGCACTTGGACGGCGCCTCCCGATTCCCTACCGGTAGAAGGCTCAACGATCCTAGGATTAATAGAGTGGGCCTGGGTATCGTCTTCATCACCCTGGAGCAAGCCGTTCTGCCATATTCATTCTTGTTGTCAGAAGGCTACACCAACAATGAGGCAGAATATCATGCCCTCATCACTGGCCTCGAGTTGGCTCTAGAGGTTAACGTACCCCACCTGATTGTAAAAGGGGACTCTGAGCTAGTCAACAAGCAGGTTAATGGTGACTATGCTTTTAGGAATCCATAACTCATGCCATTGCTGGAGTGCACCCTCCATCTAATGGCTATGTTCTCCTCCCGACCAGATGTTGTTCACGTTCCCTGGACGCAGAACAGTCGAGCAGATGCTTTGGCCAGCATGGCCGCATCACTCACAGAGCCCAAACAGGATGACCTAATCATCCACGTGGCGCACTGGAGAGTCATTGCTCTTATTATCCAAAAGGGAGATCGTGGCCCGTGAGTGAACCATCTCACCGCTGGTGCCCCTACGTCAGGACCCCCCGGGGCTTCAGGCATGGTGATCGAGACAGTTCCTGACTGGAGGACACCCTTGGTTGAATATCTCTGTCACAAAAATCTTCTGATGGACCGAGCAGAGTGGGAATGAGTCCGGCGCCGCGCGCCGCAGTTCACCCTTCAAAGTGGTCCCATCCGTGAGCAGCTTATTTATAGGCGCGGGTTTGACGGTGTTCTCCTCCATTGTCTTCAAGGAGTTGAGATCCCACGGGTCATGCAAGAAGTGCACGCTGGTTCCTGTGGCACCCACCAGGCCGGGTCAAAGTTGTCCCACCAGATTCGGAGGCTGGGATACTTCTGGCCCTCCATGATCCACGACTGCATCGACCATGCCAAGATGTGTCATGCGTTCCAAGTTCATGCTATCTTTGGGAATCGGCCACCAGAGCCTCTCCAAACTACTAAGTATTCTTGGCCCTTTTCAGTCTGGGGGTTGGATGTCGTAGGGCCTTACCCGCCGGCGATGGCCTACCAGTGCCGGTTCATCTTAACTGCTACAGATTTCTTCTCAAAGTGGGAAGAGGCAGCCCCGCTCAGGGATGTCAAGGCTGGTTCTATCGCCGACTTCGTGAGCTCCAATATCATCTACCGGTTTGGAATACCTCACGCTATCCTCATGGATAATAGAACCAACTTCCGAGCGGCCGAGCTGAAAAGATTTTATGCCAGGTACAACATTCGCTCTAACCACACCTCCCACTGTCATGCACAGGAGAATGGTCAAATTGAGGCGTTTAACAAAACCCTCTCTAACATTCTGCAAAAAAATGGTTGGTCAGAACAAGAAAAGTTGGCCGGAAAAGCTCCCGAACGCCCAATCGGCTTAAAGGATGACGACTCTCAATTCCACCCAGGTGACTTCGTATTCCCTGGTATACGGAGCTGAGGCCTTCCTACCCATCGAGGTCCAGCTGCCCTCATTGCGCACGGTGGTCTATGACCAGCAAGCGCCTGATAGAGTTTCCGAGATCCATCTAGTCGAATTGGAAGCGATGGATGGAAGTAGGCTTCGTGCATTACATAACTTGGAAAGGCATCAGAGTAGTATCGCTCGATATTTCGATAAGAAGGTTCGCCTCCTCTCCTTCCTGCAAGGTGACTTGGTGCTGGCTCTCAGAACGCCAATGATTCCTGGCAGGAAACCACCCAAGTTGGTGCCCAAGTGGGAGGGGCCTTTTATTGTCCACAAGGTCTATCCCAATGGCGCGTATTCCCTGGTGACTATGGATGGTGAGCGTATCACTCCTCCCACCAACGCCAGGTTCCTCAAGAAGTACTTTTCCTAACCACATGGTCTTGCATGACCTTAAACTATATGGTCCTGCATGACCTTAAACTGTATGGTCCTGCATGACCCTAAAATGGACCTTGGTCCAAGCTCTAAGACCTAAAACTAAGATCACATTGGTCTGAGCTCTAAGACCTAAAACTAAGATCACCGTGATCCGAGCTCTAAGAACTAAAACTAAGATCACCTTGGTCCGATCTCTAAGACCTAAAACTAAGATCACCTTGGTCCGAGATGTAAGACCTAAAACTAAGATCACCTTGGTCCGAGCTCTAAGACCTAAAACTAAGATCACCTTGGTCCGAGCTCTAAGACCTAAAACTAAGATCACCTTGGTTTGAGCTCTAAGTCCTAAAACTAAGATAACTTTGGTCCGAGCTCTATGACCTAAAACTAAGATCACCTTGGTCCGAGCTCTAAGACCTAAAACGAAGATCACCTTGGTCCGAGCTCTAAGACCTAAAAGTAAAATCCATATTTCGTCCAACATGATGTTAAACTGTATTGCCATAACTACGTCTTGCTTGATTCCCATCCAAATGGGATACATAGGAACGCCCATACCTTTCGTCTTTGGGTCCAGCTTGAGGTCTGCTGTCGCGTCTGTCTCGCCTTTGGGACCTTGACCATCGGATCACGTGGCGTGGTGTGAGATTATGTCCTCATTCACGTCGGGTTTGCAATAGATGTACCACGCGCACCCTGTCTTCAGGATTTAGCCCTCCTATGTTCAATGGCATTAAAAGGCACCATTCTAGAACAACGTATGGATTGATTCTCATCCTTATGGGATACGTAGGACAACCTGAACACCTAGATGTTAGGTCCAGCCCCATCTCTTAGGAGATCCCTTGATCTCCAAGTTCCCAGGGTGTTTGGAATTACGCCCCCTCTTTTGCCTGGGGATCCGCCATCTTTTGGCTGCTCTCAGACTGAGCCCTCTGACCCTTTCCAGTGGTATGCTGATGTGCTCAGGGTACTCTGGTCTAGGACATGGAGTGCCAGATTCTACTTAGGAAAGTTCCATCAACTTTCCAAGCTTTGTGTTCCCCTTCATTTGGGCCCACGTCATCCTTCACACCCGGAGGGACCCCCAAGAACGGCCTGGATACAACACCCAAGGGCTCTCCTACCGTCATGGGCCAACGCCCCCGAGGGTTTCAGACAACAAATTGATACGAATCCCACGTTGCAAACATGGTCAGCGGTTGATGCTCATTTGTTTGTCTCCATGGCTAACATGGCAGGATTCTACGTTGTTAACATGGTCAGCAGTAATCCTCAGTCGTCACGCCAGCTTCCCCGGGCCCTACATGTTGGTGGCATGGTTTATGTCATGATCCGCCCCATTGTGTCAAGGTGGAATCTCAACACTCCTTGTAATATCCCTCAATACACCCCCGCACATCAGACTGACCGAGCTCTGTAACGGTGTCTCTCAGGGCTCCCGCGATCTGAGCGCCAGAGTATGTGCTTGGGTCTCTTCTTTACGGGTTGCATGAAGCTTGACCCTCAACCCCATGGAGAACGAGGAGTCGCCCATACATTGCATTTCGGGCCTAGCATAGCTGGGAGCTAGCATCTCCCACCCCCCTGATTGTTGAACCCTCGTAGGCCCCTTTGGCCCGAGGCTCCTCTCTCAGACGGTCCAAACCATACAACCTTAAAATGTGTTGACGGTCCAAACCATATGACCTTAAACTGTGTTGTTGGTCCAAACCATATGACCTTAAACTGTGTTGTTAGTCCAAATCATATGACCTTAAACTGTGTTGTCGGTCCAAACCATATGACCTTAAACTGTGTTGTTGGTCCAAACCATACGACATTAAACTGTGTTGTTGGTCCAAACAATTTGACCTTAAAATGTGTTGTCGGTCCAAACCATAGGACCTTAAACTGTGTTATCGGTCCAAACCATATGACCTTAAACTATGTTGTCGGTCCAAACCATATGACCTTAAATTGTGTTGTTGGTCCAAACCATATGACCTTAAAATGTGTTGACGGTCCGAACCATACGACCATAAATTGTGTTGTTGGTCCAAACCATATGACCTTAAACTGTGTTGTTGGTCCAAACCATATGACCTTAAAATGTTTTTTTGGTCCAAACCATATGACCATAAACTGTGTTGATGGTCCAAAACATATGACCTTAAACTGTGGTGGTGGTCCAAACCATACGACATTAAACTGTGCTGCTGGTCCAAACCATACAACCTTAAACTGTGTTGTTGGTCCAAACCTTATGACCTTAAACTGTGATGATATTGTCCCTGCTTCGTGTTCGGTCCCTCGACTCGAGCATTTTCCCAGACAGCACATGGTAAGTAGGGCTTAGGTCCTCATTCACGTCGGGTTTTGTAATCTCCTTGCCATGTGTCCATTTCTCCCCTTAACCATTCATGTTCCAAGCTCTAAGACCGTAAACTAAGATGCTTCCAAGAACTACGCATGGCTTGATTCACAACCTTATGAGATACGTAGGAGCGCCCGTGGCACTTCCCCGCGGGCCCAACCTACTTCCATTTTTGGTCCCTTGACCTAAAACCTCTCCTAAGGGGGGTGTGCGGTGTGATATGGGTTTATGCCCTCATTCATGTCGGGTTGTTCACCGCGCCGTACACACCCCCTATTCCAATTCACGCCAGGGGTTTGAGTTACTCCACCGTGTGCCTCTTATGTTTCCGTCCGACCTTTGGTCCAAGTTCTAAGACCTAAACCTAAATCATTTCTTTTGCTTTCTACGACTCGCTCTCTCTTGTGGGATTGCACGATGGGGTGCGGGATTATGTCCTCGTTTATGTCGGGTTACTCGCCACGCCATGCTTATCCCCAGATGAGACGGGTACCCCGTCCCGCATGATGTTAAACTGTATTCCGTCCCACATGACGTTAAACAGTATTCTGTCCCGCATGATGTTAAACTGTATTCCATCCCGCATGATGTTAAACTGTATTTCGTCCCGCATGACGTTAAACTATATTCCGTCCTGCATGACGTTAAACAGTATTTCGTCCGACATGACGTTAAGCTGTGTTTCAAGAACTACATGTGGCTTGATTTTCATCCTAATGAGATATGTTGGACCTCCCAGACATTTCGTCTTGGGTCCAGCCCCAGGGATTACCGAACCCCGTCCTTCCTTATTGTCGGCCCCTCGGCCCGACATCATGGGAAGTGGTGTAATCGGGACATCTACCCCGAGTAGGTTCAGGATGCCACATGGTAATATTGGGAGGTGGCAGTTCTCTCGCCAAAGTGGTCCTGCATGGAAATTGGGACGACCCGTGATCCGTCCGGTATGTCCGCCTAATGCGCCTTCGCCATGGTGGTGCAATTTCGGGAGTGTTGGAATCTGTTCGAACAAACCACCACTCCACCTTCCACGCTTTGCGTCCCCCCTTATTCGGATCCTCATTTCCTTTCATGTTTGACGGGACCCCTAACAGTATGGATGCTCAACCTATGGTCCGCCTACTGTCCTAGGCCAACGTTCCGGAGGACTGGTCATGTTTGACGGGACCCCCTAACAGTACAGATGCTCGACCTATGGTCCGCCTACTATCCTGGGCCAACGTTCCGGAAAACTGACCGATGATATTTGATTCAGGCCCCGTGTTGCGAACATGGTCAGTGGTTAGCCCTCATTTATTGTCCCCATTCCAGTCCAACATGATATGGATGCTGTGTTTCTGCCATAGTTGAGAGTTATCCTCCATTTTTGTACCCCAATGTGTTCCAAATTTGGGCAGCGTGATTCACACTTCCTCTCCATCCGCCAATGTTCGGATGGATTTAAATGCCCCCGGAATCGCCCCGCTCATGTGTTAGAGCACATTAAAGAAGTTGACAAATCAATCGGCCTGGGGTCTCCTCAAAAGTCCAGGCCCAATTTTGGATGCCTGAAGCTTGGTCAATGCCCCACAGTTGAACGAAATGATGGAATGAGCATCTTCTGCGTCTCGCGTTGGGCACAACCCACAGGATCCTAGGGATGAGTTGTTATTCGTTTCGAAACTATGGTTGAGCGCATTAAACCAATGGTACAAATTAGAGGATTTGGCCATATATTGGATTGAGACGATGAACAGTATAAGAAAAAAAGTTCATGAGATGGCAAAAACAAAGCCCTTTGGGATCAGCATGCCGAAGCGATCATTCCAACGCCGTTACCCTTTGGATGGTAGCCTACAGGACCGATTCTCGCTCTTTGAAGACTCTCTCCTCATCATCCCCATAGAGAGAAGCTCGCCAGCCCTAGCTTGTGCCTGCGCCCACTCGGTTCGAAGTACGGTCATCTGGTGACTCGCCTCCACCGGTTGTTCCTGCGCGTCAGCCAACTGGGCCGTCAGTTGCTCCACGAGATTAGAGCATGTTGCGATGAAGGCCTCCTTATCTTTCACCTGCCCTTCGAGGTTCCAGACTTCCTGCTCCACCCTCAGCAGCGCTTGAGTGCTCGCCGACCCTCCTCGGCACTGGGCAATGTCGGTGCGCCAGCTACTCTCGCGTATCTTCTCGACCATGTAATGATGGACCGTCAGATGAAGATGCTGAGCGTCAGCCCCTCCGGCGCACAGGAAGCGCAACCAGGTTTGAAGTGATCCCATCCGCCTTATCCAATCTGACTGGGGCTGCCTGAGGAAGCGCTGGATACACATCCACCCTTTGCGCCCTGTCATCTGGCTCTCCTCGGATGCCTCTGAGTCTGAGTCATCTATCTCCTTAGGGTCAGCGGGTCGGTATATGGGGAAGCCAGCTAGCAGATCGGAAACAGGATCTGCCCCAGGGATGTCTTCATGAGGAATAGAATTCTCAATGTCCGAGCGACCTTCTTCTCTCGCCCCAGCAGCAATGATGCCTCCACCAGCTTCCGACCTCATCTCAAGAACATCATCGCTGATGTCCGCCACCCCCTGTCCATCAATTGTCGAGGCCGACTCAGTGTAGAGGGAATCTTCCGAACGAGGTGGTATGTCCTCTGCTGGTCCACTTGCGGATGACCCGGGCTCCACAGCCTGACGTTCCTCTAGTGTTGAGATCACTGTGTATGACATACGCTGGTCAGACGGGATCTTTTGCCACCAAGATCCAGTAGTGAAGCGTGAGACTTACAGGAATCCAGAGCGTCGGTCCCCAGTGTTTCGGCCGCTGCAGGAGCCGCTGTAAGGGGAGACCCCTCCGCGCTTGTTAATTCAATGATTGGTGTCAGATCCCCATCATGTCCCGCTTGTTCCTCTCCTCCCTCCTCTGGTGGGGACGCCCGTCCAATGCTCAACTGCTCCTGAGTAGGATGGGGAAGTGAGTTAGAAGTTGGAAAGGATAATGGATGAATGAGGGAAATGAATGAAGACAGAGACAAACCTCGAGAATCTCGGTTATGTCGAGATCAGAGTCGGCAATCTTGCCACTCTCTTGGAGACTCCCTTGGTAGGTCGCCCCTTGCGACCCCTCACCTTTGGGATCTTCTTCTTCGTCTTCTCCCATGCCGTCGTCCTCTCCGGTTTCCTCCTCCCCCTCTGGCACCTCGTCACTGTCACCTTCTCCCGGTGACATCGCTTCCGGATCATGCTCATGACCAAGCATCAATTTCACTTAGAAAGGTGGATCTGCATGCCGCCCCCTTTGGCGTGCATATGCATCCATGTCTATCAAATAAGAATTCCGCCGATGGAAGTTTACTCGGTCGGTAATTCGAACAAGACCGACCTCCAGCAGTTGGATCCCGTTTTGCATTATCTTCTGCCAGATGGCTTCGACGCTCAGCGATTGCCGCAGGGTCATCCAGGCCGACCACAGTGCCGGGAGAATTGCGTCTTGGGAAGGATCGAGAAGATATATGCTTCCCAGGAAGCTCCCTGGCCGCCTCATGTGACGCCCCTGCGGGTAACGAGGACGTGGAAGCACCATGTGATGTCCCCGCTACCGAAGTCCCAGCCTGCGCATGCCTCGCAGCCTCACACGCCCTTGGTCCTCCCCTTTCGACGGCACCGTGCCTTCTTTCCCGTCGCCCGGTTTCCGCGCGAGTAACCTCGAGTTGCCGGACGCGCTTGCGTAATAGACCCTCAGGGCACGCAATGGTCCAGTGTTCAGCGTATTCGGTTGCTAGGCGGGCATCGACCCCGGTGGGGGGAAGAGTGACGACATCTCCAGAACCGAAGGTGGTAAACATCAACCACATCTGGCGCAGGACGCATGGATTCTTCTCCTGCCAGACAACCATGAATACCTTCTTCGGCATTTGCTGGAGGCACCCAAACTGCCCGGTGAAACAGGATGGTACGTAAGGATCGCAGATCACTTTCCCGTCAATCCGAGCCATGAGCACCCCACCCCGAATGCTCTGGAAGTATTCCTACTATTCCAGAGATCGTCGACCGTTGTCAACCAGCTGGCCGACTGGGGTGGGGAATGGGCTGAAGTTGAATTTGACATGGTTACCGATGCGGATCCTCATGCCCTCCTCATTGAGCATCAGCAGCGCCACCCCTGTGATGTTTAGCAAGGGTGGTCGCAGACCGTTGCCCGGAGGACGGACGACGTTTGGTAATGTGTACCTGCCAAGATGAGCTGCCACCCACCCGTGGAAGATCTGGAAGGGACCACATAATCTTCGAGGCAACCCCCCTCGTGAGATGCGCCCCAAGATAGTATACAGCTTGGCCAGTACGGGGACGCCCAAGTTGAACCATTTGTTGGCAGCCATGGAGCCCGCCATCACCAATGTTGCTGGGCAGACGCCCATCCTCGCATCCCGCACTGGCAGGAGCCACCCGCTCAGGAAGGCGGAAAGGAACCCGGCATACCGAAAATTCGGGTTCCGGGCCTCAATGACACGGTAGCCCCATGATTGGTATTGCCCCGCCTCCAGGGTCCTCTAGTATTCCCCATCCCTGCTCCTATGAGTCGTGGTTGGGAACTGTTTGCCCCGTCCCGACATCATGACGACAGGATCCTTCTCAAGGAACAGGCTGAACTAGCCCTTGAAGGAAACGTCCTTCAAGAGGTCCTTGACCCCCAGCCTCTCTTTGGCCATCTCCAAAAGGTGTCGCGTTAGCATAGGCATCCACGACCTATCTCCCCAGGTGCTCTTTGGAGAAACGAACTCGTCATATTGGTAACCCTCTAGTGGGATACCTCTGATGCAGTGAACGTCCCAGAGACTGATGCCGACTTCCCCATGATGAAGGTGGAATGTGTTGGTGTCAGGAGACCACCGGGTGAATAGCTCCTGTTCGAGTTCAGGCTGGCGGTGGAAGTGGAACTGTGATGTCCATACTGCCTTGAACAAGCCGATATAGAGTAGTTCGTCCCCGAACTGGTCAGAGGTATGGCAGACCCAAAACACCCAGGCACATTCACTGGTGATGTTCCCCCCACCACAGGTCCCAATCCTTCAGCCAGCCCTTCGTGTCATCTGTGATGCTCTGACAGAATGTGCTCGCGTAGAGTGTCGGAGAATCCTCTACCACAGGCTCATCCCCGGTAATGGTCCTAGTCCTTGGTTTCAAGACATATACGTCTATATGTCTAGTTTCCCTGGAAGGATGGTTGTTCTGGGTGATGTTGTAGCGGGGAAGTTCGTCCTCCCGAGTCACCCAAGACTGCGGCGTGTCCACCTCGAAGCCCGGCAGGGGAACCTCCACCAGGATGCCAAAATTACAGAGCGGGAGGTTGTCAGACAGGGGATACATCTTCTGGGCCGGAGTCAGCAGATTGAACAAGGTCAGATTGTTGGAGACAATCACCTTGGCGCCATAAACCTCCTCGTTCGCCACCATTTCTGTCCTATGGGCAGCGGCTTCCCCCACATCAACTCGGTTTGCAGTCATCTCAAATCTTTCAGTAGTTGGGAAAAATCAGGATGCAGTGCGCGGAATTGGAGAGTTCTACGTGAAATCTGAATGAGTTGCGCGAAATCCGGGAGATGAGCGCGCAATCGGCACGCGAAGCGCGGAAAAGCCTGAACAGGTGCGAAATAACGGCCGAATTTCGTATGGAATTCGGCATTTCCAGAGCGTTTTTACACGCAGACACGGAAGCGATTTCACGCACGAGAGCGATGAGTTTATCGCACGGAAAAAGAAGAAGTACGGATTTGGGACCCAACGCCCCTTTTTATAGGCGAGGCCAGGGTTCCGCGCCGCGCGGAAAGAGGATTCCGCGCGCGTCCGTAGGTTTTGCGCGCCCCATCGTAATTGTGTGCGCAACTTGACTAGGAGACTCAGCCCTTCGGCGTTTCGGCGTTTCCCTTAGAATCCGATTGTTGCGACCTCTCGCCAATCCAATTACAAGGGGGGGTATTTGTTGACATCGAAAAAAGTACGTAACTCTCGGAGGAAGTTTTGAAATGACGAAGTGAAGTCATATTCGAAATCAGAGGCCAGATCTGGAGGCCCGGGAAGTGGTGCGCAAAAAATTGGGTGAAGTGCGCGGAAAAAATGTCCCGCGCGAAAGGCAACCTGGGATGCAGGAAAATTCCTGGCTCCGGTGTGAAATTATTTCGCGCCGGTGTCCCGCGCGGTTGATAATTTCACGCCGCCGCCCCTGTCGCGCAATAATTTCGCGCGCCGCCTGGATTCCGCGCCGGAGGTCACCTATAAATAGAAGGTGACCCCGAATGGTTTGGGGGATGAGGAATCTGAAGCGACTCTAATGCGCGCAATTTGGCTCCCCCCGCGCACAAGATGACTTCCAGGTAATCCCTCATTTCGCGCAACCTTTCCCCGGAATTCGCCCTTGTGCACAACTCCATCAGCTTCAGTGAATTTTCCCCCTCCCCGGGTTCCAACATTGCGCGCAATTCGTGTCTTGTGCGTGCAATATGCTGTCGTGCGCGCAAAACCCTGCGTGTAGTTCCATCTCCGCGCGCAATTCCCTTGCTCCAATTGCTTTCCGTCCTAGTGTTTTGTGAGCAAACCTTCCCTTTTCCACGCAAAGCCCAAGACCCTTCACCATGACACCCCTTGGCTGCCCCCTGCACTGACACCTAATGTCTCCCCTGCCGGGAATGCGCGCCATGCGTTGTTTTCCCGTACAGCCTTCCAGGCTCATGCAAAGTAACCTCAAGGTCCTTTGGTCCATGTTTCCCATTGTATTGCTTTTCCTTATGCTTCTCCGCATAGATACGCTAACGGCTATTGCTTCTTTGCATAGCCACGCTAACGTGGACCCCCGGTGGTTTGCCCTACGACCCCCCTTCACTATGGCCTTGCTGATGCCTTCCCTCCTACAAGGGGTAGAGGGCGTTGGGAATGTAAGACCTAGGGGTGTGGAGAAAACCCACCTCGTCCAAGCTGCAGGACGTTAAACTGCTAAGCACCTCGTCCTTAACACAAGACTTTAAACTGTGGTCCGACCCCGTGCTTCACACGCAGGGTCCCCCCAGCACAGACATTTTTTACGCCTCTAATCTCCACATGAATGGAAACTTCCTCACATGGAATGAGATCCTCATTGTCGGAGTGGCGTTTGTCCGTAGTGGAAGGGCCGCCTCAGAGAGTAAGCCCCTAGCCGTTCTTATGGATGACTACACCCATGCATCTCCGTACTTCCCCCCATGCCAAGGCCAGTGGAGTCCTTTTCCCACTGTGCTTTGTCGCACCACGGGCCTCCACCCTAGAGTAAGCCTTGGCACCAAGGGCTACTAACCACGTGTAAGCCCCAGTTTCTTATTTGGGCCGCTCAACGCGTAAGCCCCATTTCACTTCTCACGAACGCACCCTTCGCGACGTGATCATCTGGTCCCTGCTACCTCTTGTTTCTCACACTGAGCATGACTCATGTGGGCTTAGGGTGCACATCGACCATGACATCCTCCTATGGGCCGCCCCAGAGCGTAAGCCCCATCCCAGAAATCTACGTGGACATTGATCCGTGTTAACGCACGGCACGTAGGAAGCCTCCACAAGGTTCAATCCCACCACCCGGTCGTCCCGACCTCTCCACGTCGGTTCCCTGACCACTATGGGCTGCCTCAGAGCGTAAGCCCCAAACCCCTCGTCCTATATGACGTTAAACTGTATCTCATCCCGCATGACGTTAAACTGTATCCCGTCCCCCATGAAGTTAAACTGTATCTCGTCCTGCATGACGTTAAACTGTATCCTGTCCCGCATGACGTTAAACTGTACCGCGTCCCGCATGACGTTAAACTGTATTCCGTCTCGCATGATGTTAAACTCTATCTTGTCCCACATGACATTAAACTGTATTCCCCCTCTAGGGCCGTCTCAGAACATAAGCCCCATGTCTCACTCGACCATCCATCCCGATCCTTACCCGGGCCGCCACATCCCGGTGAGATCATGCCACCCCATCCCACTCCATGATATCTGGGAAGCCGCCCACGTGCTGGCCCCAACATCGGTGTTCCCCCTAGGGGTCCTTCAACACGATCCGTCTCCGCAAGACGTCAAACTCATGACATTCCCCATGTTAAACATGGGAAGCTGAGAAAAACCTCAGATGGTACACATTCCCCACGTTTGATGTGGGATGCCTCAGGCTTCTGTGCCCTCGAGAAGCCCTGTGATGAGGGACCAAAGACAGACATGCCAACGACGCCGCAACGTGACCATTCTCCTCACCAAAGGTTGCTGCCCCGACAAGACCCCTTGGAGCATCTTGATGGAAGCATCATAATTAACTGGCATCCATGTAGATATGGCACCGGGAATGAGCTTCACGAACCCATCTTAAATCTATGAGGGAGACCCGGACAAGATAATGAGCTCCGAGGAGGAATCCACGGAAGGAAGAACCGACATCCCATCATCCCGGTTTCGATCAAGGATAAGACATCCCTAAACAAGGAACGGATGTCGCCCGCCTTTGGAAAGAGGGAATGCGGGGCAACAAGCAGCGCATCATCCCCACAAACGGATGTGCGCACCCCGGTGAAAGCGTCGGAAATAGGTATGACATTGGTGGAGTATAATCACTCAAACTCATGATGGTGAAATTTTGTCATGGTTATACTTATAATAAATTTTCCACGCTGATAATTACCCTTAAATCATTCTATATGTGTAGATATAAGATCTTCTTAAGCTACAACGCAGTGATATGTCAGTTTTGAGTACGATATGAGGTTTCCTGACCTAATGTCTCTCTCTCTCAATATAGTGAGAGAGGGATATTTTAGATCATGAAATTTTGAGAAGGTCCTTTGCAAATAAATAAATTCCATTTTGGCATCCTTAATCATACCAATTATATTAGAGTGATGGATAAAAATTTTGTCACATAGAGCTTCTGAGTAGTGGTATGTTGGACAGTGGGAGAAGTTAATGGACATCATGGGGCTGATTATTCCATAGTATATAGAATGAATTAGTCATCAGGATCTGTGTGTAAGAGAAATACCCATGCATAGACTTATAAATTATGGTATTTTGTATAGGGTTTTCATAGATGACCTAGTCAGCTAGAAGAGGGGAGATTCTATGCTTTTGATAGGTGATGTCACATGGCTCATGATTTCTCAACTCGTTGATCTATGAAAGGTAGAGAATAAGATGATTTACTACCATGGACGATGCAATTCAATGATCATGGATCTTCCAGAGATGGTAAGGGAAGCCCTTAAGGTGGTTAGGTTGATTGAGGAGTAGGTGGAGCTCCAGAGGGAGGAGTTTTAGGTGGAGGAAAATGTTCTGAGATACTTCTACCTCCAACACTTTGTTTCCCAAACAAGGATCTAAGGGATGGAATTTGTGGGTGAGTGAAATTAAATTATTTGGAGAGACATGATTAGGCTATTTATGTGATTATTTGAGATATGATATGTTTTTATATTATAATTGGGTTCCCTATACCCAACTTCATTATGTACTTTAATTAGCATTACATGTAAAAATTTTGAAATATACCATTGTTTATTCTTACTGTAATAGTGTTGATACTTACATAACCACTATTTAAATGGTAATTTCATTATATTATGTTTCATATAAAAAGTTTATAGTTTCTCCCATTAATAATGAGAACATCGATATACAATGATTGTAATCTTAAGTATATATCCTATGGTATTGATACATCATACCGATGATACACAGATGATGTTTGACTATCAGGTGTTGGGGGACTATAAGTATTGATAATTATTCAAAAAAAGTTTTGACATGGTGATATCAAGTACATGAAATCATGAATATAGACCTGATAATAGGAACACCACACGTTTTAGGTGTAATTATTATTTCAGGTCTACAAACTTCTATATTGGTCTATTTCCTTTAGATCATTATAAATGTGTACTATTTGATCAAAAAATGCAATATAAGGAAAAAAAAGACATTATTGTCATGGTTAGAATTATTGTGTTAGGAGAATATTTGGTGGTATGAAATCGGTTGAATGATCAAGATATAATTTTTAGATTCTTATTGGGGAAGAGACATCTCATATCTCTAGGTTGATCTGGATATTAGAACCTTCAATAAATCCATTGTCATATTAAAATAATATGTTATCCCAACTAAGATAAATACCCAAAGAGGAGGAGTGATTAGGTTATGGGAGATTAAAAAATGTACCCCTTCAGATATTGTTTCATCATTAAAAAACACTATTAACTTCATTCGTCATAGAAACCGGTGAGTTGAAATGAAATCATGCACGAGAGACACTGAGTTTACATGGTTCATCCACACTGGGATACATCGAAGGATAATAGAGTATAAATTTTCCTATGTACCAAATCATATAAAGCTCACTGCTGTTACAATTTTTAGAGCAGACTCACTATACCTCCAGGTTCACTATCAATCACTAATTGATAGATCACAACTATATCAGCTGAAGTGTGATCATTTCTACAATAAGAGAATATTTTATTAATCACATGAATCAATATTGTTTAAACCTAATTTGGTGAGTCATGAATCTCTTTTTTAATCCACATCATTAATAAATCGTTACCTTACAATTGATATGAAAATTCCGTAGGTTAATATAATAATTACATTCGAGGAATCATTTTCCAATTTTCTACAAAGAATATTAAGACATAATGAAACCATAATATTTCATGAAAATGTTCTCGTTCTCAAAACTATACGACTTTAAAGAATCTTTATATGTATTCCTAGAAAACCCTTGGTCGGATTGACACAAGTTGTTTCTTCATGGAACTAATGTTCTTATGAATACTTCTCATAAGAAAAACCATTGCGATTTTTTTTTCACAAATTTAAGGCTTTGTATCTTCATTAAGGATTCATCTCATTAAATTAGGGGGTAGACACCTATTTATAGACCTCATTGTGAAACTTTTATTCTCTCTACTAGATTTTCACAAAAATAATTATTCATGTTTGAAAAACTTCCAATCTTCATGAGACATCAAAATTCTAATTTTCAAAACATATTATAATCGTGTCAATCATCCAAATTTTCCTTTATAGATGAGTATTATTTCAGGAAAAATGCATTTGTGAATATTTGAGCCTTTATGTCCCAGATATTTCTTGAATTTCATTCCTCTTAAATGGGGCCACCATGCTTCAAAAATTCTTTGTACCACTTCCATAGCATCCATGCATTTGTCTTGATGATTTTTTAACATACTTGGTCGACAATCATGCTTGAATTCTATTACATAACATGTCAACCTTCTTTTTCAACAAACACAATAAAAAAACTACAATTTTACCTTGATGGAATTTTCCTAATATAATGTATGTCCATCCATTACAGTCATGAATATTATAAAACATTAAAAGTATGATGACTTAAATTTTCATCCTTCTTTATGAGAAACCATGAGACGAAGAAATTATATTTCACAAAACTTGTTCATAAAACATGGTCACAGTTTTCACATTCCATATCTCTATAGGGGTGATGATGGCTCGGTAGAATCTGGCCTTAGTATATGTTAGATATTCCAATATGGAGATAAGAACCTAGAGGGTCTCACAATAAGTTTATCCACAAGTTCCACCTATTCATATAAATCAGACTTTTAGATGAAGTAGGCCCCATGTGTGGGGCTAGTGAACGTATGAGTGCGATTAATAAAAATAGATAAGATTTATTTATTGTGGGAAATGAAATTCATGTTAGGTTATAACATATAGAGTTTTTATAGGGTCTTAGTTAATCCATTATTCTCCCGATATATTAACCAACAATCCAAAATTCATGATATCATCATTGTTTATTTATTTTATCATATTCATAATTAATTATTTTGATAATGTTTAATTATTATGTGCAATCACAAAGTATAATAATGAATGATAATGCATAGATTAAATTATAATTTTTGTAGAATATTTTATATTTATTGAATTGTTAAGGTGTGGGTGCAATCATATAAAACATTCATGTTAAATAGAAAGGATTCCATTCACCAAAATTAAATTTCCAAATCTCTCAAAAAAATATTTAGATATAAAATGCCTTCAATCTCTTGAATATGGATACAACTAATTTGTCCAGGTCCTCTTCAGCCCTATTTGGGGGGTGCTTATTACTACGAGGGAGTTATTATTATATTTATGGGTCAATTTAACTAATGTTGGTAGCAACAAAGTAACTATATATTGCTTGTTTCCACTTTAGAGGAAAACAATTGGGCAATGTAATGTAATTATTTGTAGGTGATGAGACACCACTCAACAGATTAAGGAGCTATGAGTTAATTTATTTTTCTTATAAAAATCTTACCTTATACTCTTAGTGTATTGTTGATGCCATAAATCAGGATATAAAGTGAGGTTCAAGGATCCTTTCCAGTAGAATTCCCAAGAGACTGAGTATTCAAAATTGATTATTTTAGGGCTACTAGGATTTGATAATTTAGTGGGATGTATTTAAAATTAAAAATTTGAAAATTTCAATTAGAAATCCAGATAAATAAAAAATATGATATCTTTATTTGTTGAATGTCAAATGGAATCCATCATAAAATCAATTTCAAAGTAATTGATTTCAGATAAAGGGAATATCTATAAAGGCCATAAGATCCAAGAGTGGCATAGGTACTTTCTCAAGGTATTGGGCCAAGATAGGAAGCCTTATGTGATGGAGTCCCCACTTCCTACAGATCACCCTCTCGTAGAGAGTATATACAATAATTACAAATAAAAGAAGCATATGTATGAGGAATTTGATGTTTAATATTTCATGATGCCGTCAATATATAGTGAGTTGAATAAAATGAATGAGAAAAATGATTCATTCCTAATGGTTTCTTAGATCCATGAGTTATAATAGGAGGGAGCTCCAAAATAATGAAATGAGATATAAGGTCCTCTTTATAGATGAAATATATAAAAATGAAATCGTGAAGGAACTCATGTACTCATGAGGATTAGGTACATTGAGATTCTAGATACCCTTGGGTTCCAACAAAACAAAAAACATAAATTTGATATCAGTCTTGGTTTGTTATTGAAATTTATTATGGACTTTAAATATCAATTATAATTAGAATAACATGAATAATTCACAACCAGATTTATTGAATTTAGTTTTCAATTATGATAAGGATATGAAGAATTATTATAGTGAATAATATGTCGAAAGGAAATGAAAAGATGTCAAAGGATACATCCCATTTAAAGACACCAATTCACAACCCTTTCAAGAATAAAAAGTTATGTAGGGTGAGAAATAAGTAGTTGGTAGTTTAAATTTCATGGGGTAAGAAATGAAACTAGAAAAATAATTTCAAAATTTATAAGAAGAAGCAATTGGATGCTTCTACTTCAGGTATATTTTTCATTGAATGTAATTTGTTTATTTATACAATTTCGGTATTGGATACATCATGTAGATCAAACATTTTTATTAAAATATAAGAACACAGTAGATTCATGATTATTGAAAATGGTGAAGTTGATATATGAGTAAAAAAAGGCCAGACACAAATACATTAATAATGAGAGATTATCATCTAATTTTATTTTGTGGAATGGTTCTTGCATAAATAATTTTTATCATGTACCATATGTTTCTAGAAACAAAATCCCGGTGTCAAGTTTAGACACTATGGATTTTTTTTCATGTTTTGAAGTAAATTTTTTTTATATATAAGGATAAAATATATAATAATATTATACATTTTAATAATGGTTTATCTATACTATAACTAAAAATTATTGCTTATGAAATCCATGGAAATTCTAGTGAGAGTCATTCATATCCTATCCACCTCTAGCACTTCATGGTAGGACATATAAATGATAATAATTTTAGAAAAATAAATAGAGAATAGAATTTAGAATTTACTAAGTTAAAACACTTTGATGTATGTCATTATTTTATCCAATATAAAATGAACAAGATGCCTTTACATGGGAAAGGAGAAAGCGCCATAGAACCATTGGAATTGGTTCATATAGAAGTATGTGGTCAATTTTCAGTAGATAAAGGAGATGATTTTTAATATATCATTACTTTTACTGATGAATATTATAGATTTTCATAAATATACATAGTTTGGTATTTTTATATTCCTTTAACATGTTTAAGGAATATCATAACGAAGTAGAGAATATACTTTGTAATAGGATTTAGAAACTCTTATTTGATCATGGTGGAGAATATCTTAAGAAAGATTTCAATGATATTTTTAAGGATTGTTGGAATGTATCCCAAATCACATATTCTTATAAAACTAAATCTAATCGTGTTAATGAAATTTGGAATCAAACCCTTTTTGACATGGTAAGATCTATAATGTGTCATGAAACTCTACCATTATACTTTTAGAGGAACGCACTACTAAATGTGTCATATACACTAAACTGAGTACTAAGAAAAGTAGTAGATCTGATTCTATATGAATTTTAATAAGGAAAGAACCCTAGTCTATTACATATACATGTAAAGGTATAAAATAAAATTTTCAAGCCTGCACCTAGTGACAAATTAGTATCTCAGAGCATGACATGTATCTTTAAAGGTCATCCTATTGAGACTAAAGGATATATACTATATGAAATTGTATATAGAAAACATATTGTATAATTTAATGCTACATGTATATAAAGGGAACACATTTCAAATGGAAATTTTAGGAGAAAGACTGACTCAAATGAAGTTAATGCTTCCAAATCAAAAGAGTTGGTATAGTAATAATCTCTACAAGAGGTAGTGGGAGAGGAATGTGTTCTCGAGAAACAAGAACTACATAGGTATAATATAAAGGTTATAAAAAGATAGATATGATTTTATTATCACGAATTTATGAAATATATCACTCTTAGAGAATTATTAACCTATAACCTATAAATAATAAGTATATGTCAAAGTTTCTTCTAAATGGATAGAATCCATGAAATTTAAAATAATTCCAGTGTACCAAAATAATATTTGGATTTTGGTATACACACCAGTTGATGTAAAACCTATTGGTTTTAAATAGGTATGCATGAAAAATCTAAGAATAGGTGGTCAAGTTAGAATCTATAGGGCACAACTATTAGTGATGGGTTACATGTAATGTTAATGCATAAACTACGATGAAACCTTCTCACAAATAACTATGCTAAAATTCAATGAAATATTACTTACAATAACTACCCCCCATGATAATGAAATTTGGAAAATCTATGTAAAAATTTCAATTATAAATGTGAATTTATTTGAATACCTCAATATAGAGAAAAACGAAGGGTTTATTTTGTCAAAGAGTTCTAATAATTTATTGAAGCTATAAAGAACCATTAATTGATTGAAGCCTGTATCACAATCATTGAATATTTTTTTTGAGGCTATAAGATAATTTAGTTTCATAAAGAATAAAAGTGATTCATGAGTCTATAAAATTGTTATTAGATGTTACATATTCTTCCTAGTTTAATATATTGGTGACATATTGTTAATGTGAATTGAAGTGAAAGTATTAAAGTGAATAATTGATCAAAAAAATTATTTTAATACAAATAATTTAGTGGATAAAGCTATATTATTGGGATCATGGCATATGGAGATAGATCTAAAAGTATATTTGGGATATGTCAAAGTACATATACTGACATGGCACTAAAAATTTATATTATGGAAAAATCAATGAGGGGATTGTTTCCAATGTCATAATGAATTAATATCTCCAAGAATATATTTCCATAGAGATGGGTGGAGATTTTAATAATGAGTAAAAAGCTTTATTTTTCAGTAGTGAGATATATCATGTATTCCATGTTTTTTAAAAGGTTGTATGATTATTTTTCTTTAGGTATGGTGGGAATATATTAATATAATCTAGGAGAGCTACATTGGGATACTATAAAATCTATCCTAAAATGACTAATTCATAAAAAAGATATGGTCATAGTGTATGGAAGAGTTTATCAGGTAATCATGAGGGGATACATAGTTTCTAGCTTCTAGATAAATCATAATTATATAATTTTTTTTCCCAGGTATCTATTTTTCTTGAATGGTAGTGTAGTGAGTTGGAGGACCTCAAAGCATTTAATGGTTAGAAATTATACAGTGAAATATGATTTTATAATAGATTCCAATGAAGAAATGGAATTCAATTGGATATGAAATATTTTTTCTAAGATTTTTTTTATCCCCAGTACTAAAAATCATATTATATTATACTGTGTTATTATTTCCACAGTGGTTCTTACCAAGAAGCCTGGATCATAGCAGAGGATAAAAATACACTTCAAAAATTTCATCTCTTGAGGGATTTTACTCAGAGAGTTGAGGTTATAGTAAGCAGAATAACCAAATAGGATGACATCTAATATACCTTAACTAAATACATATCAAAGTTGAATCATGATAATAATGTGAGATCTTGTAGGTTGAGAATTGGTTGTAGATGGCTATAGTGAAAGTGAGAGTGTTGTGAGTTGGTTCCCCAAAACAAACTCTTTTATGTACTTTGATTACTATTACATGTATACATTTTGATATATATTTGTGCTTATTCTTACCATAATAGTGTTGATATTTATTCAATCACTAATTATACTGTAATTTCCTTAGATTACATGTACAATCAAAAGGTTATAGTACTTCCCAAATACAACATGAACCTTGAAATACTATGATAGTAATCATAGGTATATGTTCTATGGTATGAATACATTATAAATATGACACATAAATGATGTCTGAATATAAGGTGTTAGGGTCCCATAACCATTGTGAATTCTTCTACTAAATTTAACACTTTGTGTTCGTAAGTAAATGAGATCAAGAGGACTGACCTTCTAATAGGAACACAACATGTTTTAGGTGTCATTGTTTGTTCTTATCTACAAATAATTGTCTTGGATTCTTGAATTGATATCATTGTTAATGTATACCATTTCATAAAATAATTTTATAAAAATTGAAACCCATGATAATAAAGTTTTGTTCAGTTTGTGTTTACTTGGTGCATATTTGGCATTGTGGAATTAGTTGAATGATCAAGATAGAATTTGTTACTTTTGTGTTGAGGAAGAGATATATCATTGAACCAGGATGAGCATGATGGTAGTACCTTTATTAAAACCATGACCGTGGTACATAAGGTATGTATGAACTACAAGGTCCTTAAATATATAAATCATCCAAAGTATGATAAAAATGTTTAAATCCTTCTTTTTGAAATATCATATTCATAAATATTATATATCAGAAAACATGTTTATATGATGTAGTCATAGAAATGAAATTACTTATCTTTTTAGGGGCCATGAAGGATTATAGGATTATCTCATAGTCTAGGGGTTAGGATCAGTACTGCCAAGATAAGGTCTAGAGGGTCGAACACTAAGTGCATCGACATGTTCCACTATTTATGATGAAAATGAGTTTGGGACTAAGTGGGACCTAAGTACTATTTATAATTGTTGAGTTGAAATTTATAATTTATAATTTACTATACATATTTTTGAAAATACAAAACAATTTAACTCTATATTAAAACACTATTTTACATACTTTATGTATCCCGAGTTTTTTATAATTTGTTTTCTAGAAAACATCATTTTCTTATAAACATATAAATTTCTCTAATATAAAATGAAAATAAAAATTTTATTCATTAATCTGATCCATCAGATGAGCGGCTCATCTGGTATATTAGAATAAAGAGTGTTTTGTTTATTGGATGGACAAGTGTTTTATCTATTAGAATAACTAAATTCATATCCATTAGACTGTTAATAGTTCCAATCTATCAGACTAAATATAGTTCAGTTCATCTTATTAACAAACAATAGTATAGTCCATTAGACTCTCCAAATTTTATATTCAGAGTAATTGGAATTATTTTTATAAGATGGAATTCATTACTGTATTGTAATGGTTAAAATATAAATTATATTGGATGAAGAAGTTTTCCTAATCTATCATGTGAATAACATATTAGGTCCTTAAAACCTACTCTAATATTCCATTAAAGATAATTTTTGGAAGTATTATAATAAATTGGACTATATTCTGGGAGTTGGGAGATGATGCAATTGAAAATCATCATGTTTGATATTTTTCTCTGCCTAAGATACTCATTCTTATGCTATGTAATTTCATAGATAGTAGTGTTCTAAGGATTCTGAATGTGGAATTGGAAAATTATTAAAAGATTTTTTACTTTATATTTATCTATCTGATCATGGTGTAGATTGAGGGATTTAGATAATAGTAAGTGTGGTGATTATAATCCATAATATTGAGGTATTCCGGGGAAAAAAGATAAATATGACATCGATCATTATATTGATGGATCTTAGGGTTTTGGAAGATAGTGTTATTCTGATCATCGTATCAAGGGATTTTGGGGAAGGTAAAGGTAGACATTTATAGTATGTTAAAAACCATGTATATCTTATCTCAGGATTTATGACTTCTATAAATATTAAGGTTTAAGAGTATAATTTATTTTATAATGAACTTAATTCATTCCTAATTTGTAATAATATTTATTATTACTAATTTGTACATGTTTTTTATTCCATTGTTCATTTACTGTAGAATTTTTTTTATAAATCATTCAAATATATATTTTATCGGATTTTCTATGAGACTAGTAACAACTGATATTTATTAGATGATTTATTAATTTGATACACATACTCAGATCATCAGACAATTTATAAGCCCAATCTTTTTTACTAAAGAGGTTTTAGGTTTTCTATTATTTTAAATATTTAATATATAATTCACCACATCATGAAGCCATGATAAACTATTACGATCCAACACATTTATAAATATGAGTGTGATTGATCATACGTATAATAAGTCCACTATATTATTTTATTATATAATAATGATTATTGAATTTAATCCTCATTTAATTCACAACTTATGAAATCATAAAAGTGAGTATAATAAAATGTAATTTTTTGAATGAATAGAACATGTTCAAGGTTCATTAAATTAATTGGTGAGATTATAGGCCATGTTAATGGTTTTTATTTTATCACAGAATAGGTAAATGTGTAACTAGTCAGTGATAAAATATTCATGAAATTTATGATAATTTTTATTAAGTAATACGTGTGAACATGGGTCCAAAATTAATGTTATTAATTTCCATACACCAGAGAGAAATTTTGGAAATTATAAACTAGTTATAAGAGATAATTTCATCCTCCTAATTTAAAATATAAACCATTTGTACAAACATAGAATGATAATATATCCTCTCCTCTTATCTCAAGATATTAGAGATATTTTTTTTTGAAAAAAGAAGGTTAGATCAATCCCACTTTTATTGATCATGTCTATGTTTTTGTGAGATCAAATTGACATCGTAAAGATATTCAATTTACCATAATAGAACCTAGGAATAATAAATTAATGATCTAGGATATGTGGAAAATGTGTTGATGATATTGAGGATGTGTAGCTTGGTGTCTTTGAGCCTTGAAACTTCTATAGTGAGTGAATCAAATTATTGATTTCAAACAAACAAGTTACCATTTACAATTGTATTTGATTAGAATTTTCATGATTAAATTTAATTTTACATGATTATTTGATAAATATGGGATTGTGGATTTGTGAATACTATGTTTTTAAAATGAATCCATAACCAGAATTTTCAATTGATTACTTCTCACGCTTCTGTTGTCGTCTGAGTTCCTTCATATTCTTATAAAGCACTGGTACTTGTTATAACAAGTGTGAGTAATTATTTATCTACATATATCTAGTTTTATGGATTTAGTTTCAGGTTGAGTCCTCAAACTAGTGTCTATTTTTAGAGGTACCCATAGGTAATGATTTAGGTATATCACACATCTACCAGTAGTGTGAGTTTGCACTCAATGGAGAGAGCCTATCATGGGACGGCATGGTCATTATAGTGAAACACTATAAGGCCATATTGGGTATCAAATGTTTGTCCATGGTGTGCACTCAAATTCAAAATCATCACAAAAGAGTTATAAGTATGTATATAGATGGTAGACGATTCTCCTTCACAGGACAGAGAGATTGTAAGGATAAGTGAGTAGGTCTTGCAAGCATGATGTTGCAACCAACCATGCATCAATTGGAAGATTTAGTCCATAGTGGAATGATCTAATTAGTAATAATGGTTCCAAAAATAATGGATGATTTTATGGAATTAATTTCTAAAGATGTCATGGGACTACCTCCATTGAGGTAGATTGAGAGCTGTATCAAATTTCACCATTAGATAGCCCCAATAAATTGTATAGAAAATGAAATTTCCACCACTAAGATTCAAGAGATAATAATCAATATGGTTGATATTCAAGAGAAATGTTTTATCAGAAATAATTTGTCCCCCTATGTGGTTTTATTTTTACTCACGAATAATCGTGGTGGGTTCTTGAGGATTAGTGTAGGAAATCATCACATGAATCTGAAAATGATCAAGAAAAAGTACCCATTTCTAAAGATTTATTTCCTTCTCAAACAATTGAAAGGTGTTTTTTGGTTCTCAAATATTGATATCTTATTTTGATACCATTATTTGTTGTTTTTTGGGGTCGATATTATGAAGATCAATTTATGGTGTTTCTATCGACACTATGTGTTCCCAGTGATTCCTTTTAGTGTGACTATTATACCCACTATGTTCATGGATTTTATGAATTGGTTCATCCATATATATATGGACGGATTCATAGATGTCTTCATTGATTAAATTATCATATACTCTATGTGAAAGGAGGAGTATTCAGAGAATTTGAGAATGGTACTATACTTTCTATTGGAACACCATCTGTACTATAATCTATTGAAGTGTTACTTTGAATCCACAAGATTCACATTGTGGTAATTCCATCTCTAACCATAATTTAACTACGGATCTAGTGATGTTTTACATAGTTCATTGTTTTAATTCTCACAAGATTGTGTAGGATGTGCATAGTTTTTTAGGGTTTGGTGGGGTATAACCATATGATCGTAGAATAATTTTATAGGAGAATATCCCCTTTCACTGTATTTATATGGAGATGACATTTGTTTGCAAGGATTAAAAATGTTTAAAGACACTTTAAGGTTATAAGACTATGGTTGTCCAGTTCTTTTATGTTGGGAATACCAGAAGAGTGTAGTGATTATGTGGTGTTTTACTTTGACTATTATGTTGTGCTTAGTTATGGGTTGATGCAGAGGTAGAAATTTACTAATTTTTGGTCAAGGTAGTTGATACCCAATGATAAAAATTACATGAACCAGGACATAGAGATAGTAACATTTGTATTAACCTTGAATATGTCCATGAATTATCTTCTAGGGGAGTGTTTCATTGTTTACTCATACCGCCAGAGTCTAAGGTACATCCTCCCTCAGAGTGATATTAACATGAGACCGAGGTATTGGTTGGATTTCTTATAGGAATATTACATCAAGATAGTATATACCCTCTTTAAGGGTAATTTGGTGGTATATTACCATATCTTATAATCCCAATATTGGTTGGTGGAGGATGTATCTGATCTATTGTCTTCATTGCTTCTTACCCTTGTAAAGGAGAGGGGTTCAACATTTCATCAATAAATGGTGGTGACACTACCACTTATTATTTGTGTGAGAGAGGCTCAATTGAGATTCGTTGAAAATGTGATTATATAGGACTTGATATCCTCATTATATGTATCATATGGAGTTTCTAAAGAAGGGGAACATGTTATCCTTTTACCATGATGGATGGTGGTTCAGGTCATATTTAAGGAAGCGGTGTTGTCAAAGTTTCATACCTCACCCATGGACATGTATTCGAATATATAAAATATGTAAAGGTACCTTCAATGATATTTTTGATAGGATGGCATGAGTTAAAGAATTTATGAGTTTGTATCTCAGTGTATCACATATCAGTGGGTAAAGGATGAATATTAGGTTCTATTATATTTGAATCAACCTATTGAGATACCAGAATAGAAGTGGGATGGAATATCTATAGATTTGGTGATGTTAATTGAATGGATAAAAAGATACCAAATATTCATCTATGTAATCATTAACTAAATTACCACGTTGTCACAGTTTCTTACTATCAAGGAGTAGTGTTTTTGGAGAGTTTTAGGTAGATTTATGTGAATGAGATCTTCTATCTTCATGGGGTACCCGTGGAAATCATCTCTGGCCATGATGTTAGTTATTGTTCGAGTCATGGAGGGGTTTACAAGAGTCTATAAGGACCTAGTTATGGAGGAACAAATATTTCCACTTCAGATGGATGTACAGACAGATCTAACTATCCAGGTGATGGAATATACACTGAGTGCATGAATGGTACAATTAATCTAATCCTTAGAGGATCACATTCCATTAGTTTAGTTTTCCTATAAAAACATCTATCACTCCATTATTTTCATGAAACCATTCAAGGCCCAATATGGGAGACCCTACATGTCACCCTTATGTTTGATTAAGATTAAAGAGACATCTCTTGTTGGTCCAGATGCAGTTAATACAATGGAAGAGAAGGTTTGGGTAATCTATGAGCATATGAGTATATCATAGAGATGAATGAAATCTAACACACATTGAAATTTTAGGCCTATGGGGTTCGAACAGGGATGTCATGTTTTCATGAGAGTATCCCCATGAATAGGATTTGAGTATTCTGGATAGGGACGTAATATATATTCATAGTTCATCAGGTCGTTTGAGATCTTATGGAGGGTTGGACATGTTACTTACTTCTTGGAATTTCCCCCTTGTTTGACTTATGTAAGTAATGTCTTCCATATTTTTTATATAATTAAATATCTTCATGACCCAATGCATGTTATCAACTCGGGAGAGAAATACATCATGAACAGAGAAATATTCATGGTCTACCCAATGGAGATAGATGACTGATAGATGAGGACCCCATGCATATGGACAATCCCTTTGATATGAAATCTTTAGCACCATCAGAGGGTTCTTGAGACATCATTAGAGAATGTGAACTACTTGTAGGATCAATAATCGTAAATTTTTGTGTATATTGTGCTTTTTGGGGAGAAAATATTTGTAGGAGGGGAGAATGTAATGAATTTGTTTTTTATAGTTTGATAATATGAGATTTTATTATATATATCTTTGGATTTTTCCTCTGATCTTGTGTTGTGTTTGGGAGTCACAAGAACCCATAATTAATATATTAAATATATATATATATATATTTTAAATCACATACATATCTATTTTTAGAATAATTGTTTTCCCCATTTATTGAGAAAGCATATAGAGAACCCAATAACATGATATTTTTTGGAACATTGGAGTTTCCCTAGAAGAAAAATAATGTTTTTCGTCCTCAGAATTTCGGGTGAAGGTAACATTGGAAGGTGTGTAATGTAAAATAATTATTTTTTAATACACTAAAACTAAAGCATCCTCTATAAATATTTCATTGTTATAGATTCTAATGGATTGATGCATGACTCTAAGAGATTATAGAGGAGAAGTAGAGCTTCATTTATATTGGTGGATTGGGAATGGGGATCAGCAATGGACAATCCACCAGAATCGTGAGACTGGAAAACAACACATTGGGATGATCATCCTCTTCGGTAGTTGTTGTTTTCATCACCTGTAATTAATTCATTTTTGAGTTGGGGAATTTTATTTCATATATTAATTTTGATTATGTTTTTGATTATGTATTATTTATCTAATTATTTGATGAGTTCTATTTTCTTTGTAGGTGTATAGTTATATTTTTATATCCTTGATCCCTTTATTTCTTTTTATTGTTCCATAATTACAATATTTGTTACACATGATTTTTTAATTATTGGTCGAAATATCATTGGAAAATTATAGTTTCAACTTTTTTGTGTGTTTTTATCCCACCATTCTACATTTCTTCATCATAAGCCCACAAGGTTGTGGCATGAAGTTGGAGTGTTGGATTCGAGTGCAATCAAACCCACGAATTGGTGGTTGATGTATGAAAAAATATGGATAATAGTTTTATATATGGATTCAGGTGTGATGTGGGATTTGATTGTTGGAGACATGGATCTAAGGCCAAATCGAGGGATATTTTTCATGAATTTTTTCTTTTGGTGGAGTTGTACAACAAGACCAAATCATGAAAAGATTGGGTGGCCAAAATATAGATACCGAAAAAATTAGGATTATTCAACCCTAGATCCAAGTTACCTAGAATAAGTCATGTCAGATCTAGCAGTGGAGGCATGATCAATATTCATGAAGAGTTCTTATATTTTTGGTAAATCCTAATATACACGTTGTATTCTTTAGAGATCACATGTCATGTAGTCCCATTATGTAGTATCTTGGATTCCACCAAATGTTAAAATTCGTATTCCATGTTGGACCCAAACATTCATTTTTATTAGATGCCAGTGGCTTGGTGTGTACTCCAGGGTTCATAGGCATAGTCACAACCATGTATATGGGAACAAACTAGTACATGGGCACATATATGACCATATTACATGACCATGAACAAAGTATACATGCATGAGATAGAGTAAATGACCATGGTCTTGTAGGAACATTAATACCCCATCCTACCAAGATACCATGTACTCGATGTACATTTCATTCATATCCAAAAGGCCTTCTTAGCCATATACGTGAGAGGAAATCATCAATTTTTTGGAGAGTTCACACAACATGTGACAATATATACACATTTAAAACTATTATTTGATACATACAACATGTGTATCTCATTCATTTGGACTTCGATTAGGGTTTTATAGTATCCTATTATGAGAATATTTCCCGATAGGTCATAATAGTGGCCATTTTAGGAACCAAAGATATTAAATGAGGTGTTATTGGTAAGTCTCATCCTTCAATGATCCTTGAAAAAAAAGTGATGATGTTTGACCACTAGAGAGATACTTAGGTTGGTACTCCCCTATTTCACCAAGGCCTGGACCCTCATATTATTTTTAAAGTTATATTTGTTACACCCCTACTATTGACGGTGAAGGTCCTCTATAAAAAGAGCATGACTTCCATATCATTGAGCTTTGGTGGGGAGTGGGTCCTAAATGGGAGTTACTTCCACCTTATATGAGGAGTGCAATTGTGACGAGTGGGACCCTTCACTCAGAATCGGGTGATATTGAATATGGTTCTAGGAGTTGGAGGTAGAAGATTAATTGATTCAGGCTAACTCATCATGCATAACTGTCTATGGAGATGGATATACCATTTCACTCTCACGTGGGATTCTTTTAATAATATATGATTTTGGGTTTTCCGTACCCTCTTACTTATGGATTAAGCATATTATTTCTATTTCTTTTTCTCCCTTTTTGTTTTTTCATGGAATCCTACTAGGTATGTATATATTAACCCATGCATTGACCTTAGTTTCACATGTATTTTATTTTATAGATTATAGAAAAATCAATGGTGATATCAAAGGGTAAAATTAGTAATTGGAGGTGATGAGAATGTTAAGTGGTTGGACTCATAGATATTGATTTAGATCTCTTTAGTCTTCTATTTTTTAGTTGATTTCATGTTGGGATTTCTTTTATGGTTGGGTGTGTATTTTTACCCTTTATAAATTTTGTATTATGATGTTGTACTATGGTGTTTTCCTCGGAGGCTTTTGTCTTCATGATTTACAATATAGATGTTTCAGGTAATTTATATATCTATAAACCATTGCACGAATATTGATTTGTTAATTAATATAATTTATTTACACTAAGGCCTTCCACATTAGTTATATTTATACTCGATTTATGTGACAACACCCTGTCCTATAAGAGGTAGGCTTCAGGGGTTACACATAGCATACAGCCATCTCAGGCAGCGTCCTAGTGTGTCGGCTCATGAAAAACCTAGCTCAGGATATTTTTAATATTTTTATGGTTTCTTATTTATCAAATGATCTATCTTAAACTTTTGGTGTTATTGTTGAGATTTTATAGATTAATGTTTTGTTTATTCATATAAAGGTTTATTCATTTTAGGTATTGTCTTTCCATGTTATATAAATTTACATATTGGTTAATTTATAAAGCTAAGAGGAATAGTTTTTTTCCTTTTCTCGATTATGTGGCCATACAGATTTTTTTCAATGCATTAGGCTGGAAAAATTCACATTTAATACTCATCATTTGAAGAAAAAGATGAGATTATGGTGGAAATTGAATAAAGGATGCAATTATACATATCAAGTAAGTATATTTTATTATGATATAAGTATAGACTGTAATATAAATCTATACTCTTATAAAAGGATATTGTATGAAAAAAATTTATCCTATTAACATTATTTGTGATGAATCTATGGTATTTTTCACAGCTATTTACTTTACAAATTTATGGTCATTAACATTATCTTAATATTTCACTTTATAGTGATCAATGTTCATCATCACAATCCATCATTTTTTTGAAATTAATTTTTCCCCTGTTTCTATATTTTCACATCCCACTAATGTTCTTTTATTTGGAAACCCAGTTTCTATCATTCCATATGACCTTCATATTTCCATATCCATCTTTTCATGATGATGTTTTATTTTCCATTTTTTGATGTCAGATTTCAAGAAAGTTATTTTCAAATGTTAAAACATTGATTATTGAGCTCAGAAAATAATGGTAAGGATACTTGTTATTAAATGGGTGATGTAATATCACAATATTTTAAAAAAACACTATGTTTAATAGAATATATGAAACATAACAGTGAGATTAAGTAAAAATTATATATTAATATTTAAATGAGATAATTATAACCTAGATATTCAATTTTTAGAAATGAATATGATTATCTAAATTTTGATATATATATATATATATATATATATTTACTACTCAATAAAGATGTATTGGTAAATTATTAGTCAATAATCACTCAACGTTTCATAATGTCATTTTATGCTTCAAAAAATGTTTTCTTCAGAAATGTTTTTTAATTTATAGAACATATACAAATTATATTTTATAAGAACAATATAGTTTTTAAAATTATCTTTTCAAGATTAACTAAGGTTGAATGTTTGATATTTTTCTAAAAAGATTTAATTTTCAATGAATAGTGAAAAATACGGACTTTTTGTAAAATTGTCATTTATTTTAATTAAATAACATTATATAAAGGTTCCATTATAATATGAAATTTATATAAAAGTAAAATATTTATTATTTAGTTATATATATTCAAATTAAATAAATTTTAATAGTCAATGTTCATTTTTTAGTAAAAGTACATTTTTATCTTAAAAACACATTTCTATTGTAAAAACTATTTTCATTATTCTTTAAATTTTAATCTCAAATTAATTTCTTATACATATTAATATTAAATAAAAAAATTTGAATCTCTATTTTTAATAGATATTTCTATATTTTGTAAGTATTCCCATTTTATTTCTGGTCATTATGAATTGTAAGTGAGGTAAATATTTGTCACCTCGATAAGGCTAAAATAGGTAAATCAGGTTTTAAACAATCAAATAAGGTCAAAAAATAAACCAAATAACTTCCATAATTCAATTTTATGGAAAAAATGTGAAAATATCTATCTAAAAATTTAATATAATTCATTTTCGTTTCATT
The DNA here is from genome assembly GCA_963277665.1 of Viscum album. Classification (NCBI taxonomy): domain Eukaryota; kingdom Viridiplantae; phylum Streptophyta; class Magnoliopsida; order Santalales; family Viscaceae; genus Viscum; species Viscum album. The sequence continues at coordinate 918,423,408 of OY728157.1, forward strand.
ATACCTAGATAAAATCATTTATATTATAAAAAAGAAAATTTCAAAATTTCACTTTCTTTATTTTAATATCTATAATATTATATGAAATGGATAAAAACAAATAATGTTTTGTTAGAAAAATTTTATTATTATTTTAATTTATTATGGATTTTTAGTTATGAAATTATTACCTTAAATTCTTATTCAACGTTTACACAATGGGCATGCGAGGAGGAGAAAAAGGAAGAAAATAATTTTAAAAACCCTAAATGTAAGTATTTTTAGAGATATATAGTGAACCATGAATTTTAAATATAAATTTAACAAATTAAAAATGTTTTAATGGATTATATTTTAATTCCATTGCAAATAATTTGTTTTCATAGTCAAATTATGTGAATAGTTCATAAAATGACATTAATAGTATTTTATGTTAAATAAAATTCTATTAAATTATATAAAAATAATCAAAAGTCCTAAAAGAGGATAATTTAGATTATAAATGGTAAAACATTTCCTTATTTATCCATTTATTATAAAATTTCAACCTTATATTTAATATTATAACCCTTTAATTGTGAAAAAGTCACTACCACGATTAAAATAGGTTACCCAAGGGGTTAAGACAAAATATACTGTTTAAAATTATATCTAATATATATAAATATGATTATAAGAATCTATTAAGAAACAATACAACATATAATTGAATCCGTGTTGAGTCAGAACATTATTATATTATAATATTTCATGAATTTCCAAAAAAAAGACATTAATGATAACATATAAGGAATAATATTTTATTAAATGATTAAATTTTCAAAAAAATATCATATTCAATAAAATTAATTATATATGGTTGATAATATTATCCATTATCCATTTATAGGAAAATTTCCACGTAAAATTACTTTCATGACACCTTTCATGTTACTTTTTTTCATACCATGATAACAAACAAAAGGGTTAATGGAGGATTAATACCAAGAGATATGGGTGAAAAAATAACCCAAACATGTCTAAATTTTATTTTTGATGAGATTATTTAAACTAAAAATTATCATATATTTTAATCAAATAAAATTGGATCAATATTAAAATGATAATAAATTTAAATTAATTTATTAAATTTGAAAATTCCCAGATCTCCCATCCCCTCACTTAGAAAAGGGAACTAACTCTTATATTTTCTTCACAATTAATTTTTTATGTTCATCCAATTCAAAAAAATACTTATTAAAATATCTACCAATGTACTAGAGTTGAAATTAAACCATTCTAGGAAGTCTTTTGGTATAAACCTAAAGAGATTGTTTAAATAAGAGGTATGATTCCTAACTAGGTATCTTTCGTTTTATTTATTCCTCTACCTCCATAAAAACATATTCAAACATAATAAAATAATAAAATCAGTATCTTACATATAATGAGATTTAATTATATAAATTTCATACACTATATCCATAAATTCTTCCATCAAATGGGTTTTGAAACTATCGTTTGTGTGTATGGAAGACTACCACCTCACAAACCTATGTAATTTTTTTCTAACACCACCTCTCATGTTGGGTTATAATGACTTATTTAATGTATATGTATATATATATGTTATTTATGACATATTTATTTTTATATAAAGATATACATCATCTAATTTATTAACTTTACATCCATTGAAAAGTGATAACATCAATAATGCGTATGTGTGAATTACAACATCCACGAAGCAACATGATTTGTTTTTCATTTCCACAACCCATGGATGATTTATATAAGTATATTTAAAAAATCATATGGTATTTATGAAATAATGATGTTTTTATGAATAAAATAATATTTACATTCTTTTAATCATGAACATTGAAAATAGAAATATTACACATGCTTAAATATGACCTACCATATACATGATTGAAACATAGGTCATTTTTCATAACCATATTTCATGATTGGTTTTCAAATTAGAATTTATTTAAAAATATGATATTTATGCCTATAATATTATTGTTATGATGATATAATATTTACCTATTTGAGAATAGTCAACCTATGAAAGTCATTTGGGAAAAATGAGCCAAATATAGTCAAAACAATCGACATGAACTTAATTTATTAAATAATTGAATATTACATGGTAATAAATAAAATTAAATAAATAATAAATATAAAATGGATCATTAAAATTTTAATAATTAACATAAGTTATTATTTAGGAAGATAAGGAATGTATGTGATGTGTTAGACTCTGGGTAAGGGACTGATAAATATAGAACCTCATTTTAAATGTTTTTGAGATTTATTTTCTATATATATTTTTATCCAGGTCCATATTATTAAAATAACTTAATGGGTGTATTTATATAATAATATTTTAATTAAAAAGGTTATTTTTAATTTCATATATATTTTTTCAAATTTAATATGTTTACATATTTTATATGGAACATTTTCACTTTCATTATATAAGAATAAATGAATTTAATTTTTTTAACATGTAGAGTTAACTGAATTTTCCTTTTCTATAACTATTAATTTATGTTTGGATTACATTAAATGATTTTATGTTTTTTCAATGAAAATTCATATTTACCATATATTATGGGTAATTTAATTTTAGAAATATGTTTTTAAGAAGAATTTGTAATTTGATATCTGAAAGTGTTTTCCATATGACATAAAAACAATTCAAGAGTTTTATGATGAAATTTTAAAATCATAATTTTTTTATTTATGATATGTTACATGATAATTATATACTTTAATGGGTGATCCATATACAAATTATATGATGGATGAGCTGAATAAGGCTTATATGATGAATCAGCGACATTGTAGCTCTCTAATCTAGTGGTTAATGTTCCCTATTTTCAGTGGAGGGAGGGATTGAGTTAATTATGGAGGTTTCTACTAGGGATTAAATTGGGATTTAGTTATTTTTGGATTTATTTTAACTTGGGGTATGAATATGAATCTATAATTTTCTTAAAAGGGTCTCTATTTTCTTATAATTGGTTTTGCAGGTTTCATTTGAGAAATTAGTATGCCTGTTTCATGTGGATATGATTTATTTCATACAATAAATAAATATTTTGAAAAAGGTCAAGCTATTATTATTATTAATGTTTTTAAAAATAAGCATTGGTTTCCTTAATTATTATCATTTATTGAGTTTTTTTAGGACCCCACATTTGAAATGCTTTTGAGTGTGTTTAAGTATGATTAAAAATAAATAAGAAGTCAGGTTGGATGTTATAAAAACTTTTTAGGAAAAGAAAATGTGTTGATTTTAGAAGTTAAATATCATAGGAAAAAGGATACTAATATGAATTTCACCTTTTTTAATATATGGGTTTGTTATATTAGAGTTATGACAAAATTATCTAAAACTCTAAAACTGAAATGATACTCAAAATGAACGAAAGTTAACTCTAGTATAAAGACACTAGATTTTGTAAATTTTAATGCTAGGTCCTTAATATTGTTATAAAATGAGGATTTAGATAATTTTTTTATTATGGAGTTTATATGATATGTTAACATAATATTTATGGTTACCATAATGGGTTTATAAGTTTATGGTTGATCATAAGTGAAAAGGCATACACACCTCCTTCTGAGGTTTTATTTGATGACATTTTGAGGCGATTAATGATATTTTGGGAAATGTTTTCTTGGGTTGAGATATATTTACCCATTAGGTTTAATGCGAATGATTATTTCATAGTAATTCTATTAAATTTTATAGGATGTTCATAATATTTTGAGGAATGTTATATGAACTATAATAATATAGTTTTAGTAATTGGACAACCCCTAAGTTAGTCGGCAACCTGTTGCATTTGGCAAGGCCATTGGGATTGAAACCACAATCAAAGGGTGACATGTGTGAAATGACTAACATGGGACTATATGATTTCCTAGTTAGAATGATATATTTTTACATAATTGATTTGACAAATAAATATTAATTTGATTTTGACACTGTAGTTGTTATCGTATAGATTACCCTAAGACTAAAAAGTGATTTTGTGATTAAGTGATTAATGTTTTTTCATAAGAATAACACAATATAATTTCATATAACATTATATGATTTATGTAAAAATAATATAATGGTATTTTATTTAAATAATAAATTTTTAAGTATATTTTTGAATCATAGATAATTCAAATGTGGCATTACGGGGATTCGGGTTATTTATGGAAATGATTAGCATGCATTAGTGATTATATGATTATGGCATATATGTTTTGGGTATATGAATTTATTAGTGACTAATGTTAATTAGATATAAAATTTCAATTAATTTTACAATAATATGTGATCAAATACTTCATATTTCATGGTTTTCAAAATGATCGAGATATTTTTATGAATTTTAAGGATATTTGTTTATAAAATTATCTATGTTGAACTATGAGTGTTATTTTTGAGGCTTTGAATATTAATGTTCTATTAATTCATATATAGGTTTATATATATTTGGAATTATCATACCTTTTACTAACATTTTGGTTTCAGTTAATGTCTAAGGATAATAAGAATATCTTTTTATCCTTTTTGGCATTAAGTGATCCATCAGAAGTTGATTTTAGTGATCCATGTATGGAAAATTCATCTTGAATAATCATAAATTGATATAAAACATGATATTATAGAGGGAAATTATTAATGAATGAAAATATAATTTATAAGTATATATTTATTCTTATTTCATTAGTCAATATGGTAAAGTAATTCATTAAGTATTATAAAATGAACTTTAATCAAAAAAAATTATCCTATTACCTTCATTTCTGAAGAATCGATGTTTTGTTTCACACATTTTTTTTATGGTTTCATCATCATTTATATTCTCTTAATCGTTCACTTTAAATGGATCAATGTTATTTTTCACTATCAATCCTTTTTGGGACATTAAGTTTTCCTCCATTCCCATATTTTCACTTTTAACAAATTTTCTAACATTTGGAATCCTTTTTATGTGTTATTTTTGATAAACATTGTATTTACCTTTCCCATTATTCATGAGAATTTTTTTATCCATTTTTATGATCTAGGATTTTAAAAAAGGTATTTTCAAATATCAAACCCTTGATTACCATTCTCAAGATCAAATTGCTATTATGGAACTTTTTAATGGGGGAGTATTTAATATCCTAATATTTTAAAATGAACACAATGTTCCTTAGAATATACAATACACAACCCCGAGTTTAAATAGAATATAATAAATTAATATTTATATTTTACGGTCATAACCTAGATATTAAATTATAGTGTATGAAAAAAATTATCTTCATTATGAATTATATATATGTGGTTCATACTCAATAAAATTTTATTTCTAAATTCTTTGTTTATAAAAACTCAACTATTAGAAAAGTCATTTAAGTCTTCAAAAATATGTTTTCTTCAAAAATGAATTTTATTATTTTTTTGAAAGAATATTATAATTTATATATGGAACATTTGGAAGAAAAATTATAAATGGATATAATTATTTTAATCATCAAATAAAAATTATATTATATGGAAATTGTTTTATTTTTTTCTGGAAAGATTATTTTAGGGAATTTTTAAAAATACCAATTTTGTAAAACTCTCATTTCTATTCATTAAATAATTTAAATTAGAAATATAATTTTTGTTTAAATTTGATTTCAATGTAAAATAATAATTATTTATTTATATATAATGTAATTAATTACATTTTAATTATATATGTACCTAAGGTTTGTATCAGCACATTTGTGTGCTTAAAAATCCTTTTTTTCTAAAAATTGTTTATCATTGAATTCTACATTTTAATTCAAAATTATTTATTCCAATTAAAGAAATTTAATCATAAAATATTTATTCTATATTTTCAATCATAAATTCTAATATTTGGATAATATTTCCTTTTTTATTTTGTTTGTGATGAATTGTAACTATGGTAAATATTTGTCGCCCCGGTAAGGGTAAAGTGGGTAAATAAGGGTTAAAATCCAGAAATAAGGTCTCAAAATCAACAAATAACATTAATTAATTCATTTTTATGTGATAATTTTTTCAATATTTATACCAAACTAGAATACATTTCATTTATGTGATATTTTCCTCGGATAGTTATATTTATATAATTTTAAGTATTGAAAATTTGAAAAAATTACTCTCTTCCTTTTAATATCAATAATATTTTGTGACATGGGAAAAATAACATACACTTGGTTATAAATAATTATATGAATGATTAATGATTTTTTATGATGGTGATTTATTTTTATTTTATTGATGATAAAATTACCTTAAATGCTCATGATATTCTCACACAATTCATATGCAAACTATAGAAAAACAAAGTAAATAATTTTAAAAATTATAAAAGGATTTTATTATTTATTTTTTGTGTCCCATTAATTTTTAAGATAAATGTAACATATTACACATGTGTTAATGGTTTAATTTATAATTAAATTACTATCAAGTTGTGTTCATAGTAAAATCATTTAAATGGTTCTTAAAATGAAATTAAAAATAATTTATATTAAATAAAATTTTATTAAATTATTTTAAAAAAATAAAAATATTAAAAAAAGAAAATTATGAATATACATTGTACAAAATACCATCCATTATCCATTTTGAGCTAATTTTAACCATATAACTAAAATTATAGCCCATTTATATTGAAAAATTCATTACAATAGTTAATGTTAAAATTGGTTAATTTAGGTGTTGAATCAAAAGATAAGGTATAACATGATATCTAAAAATATATATATTTTCTGTAAAAATATATTAAGATACTATCCTCCTTTTATTTTATTAAATGTCATTTGGGTACTATATTACATGAGATAGAATCAAATTATGTTATAACATTTGATATATTCCAAAAAATGATATCAATGATATTTTATGTTGAATAATGTTTTATTAATTTATTTAAAAATCAGGAAAATATTCTCTTCATCCAAGTTAATGTTATATGGTTTATAATTTAAAAAAAGTTCCATTTATGAGTCAATCATCCATCCAAAGTGATTTTCATGACTATTTTAGTGTACAAAACATTGACAGCAAGGTAATAGACAAAAACATTAATTTGGGAAGAATAGAAAGAGATAAGGGTGGAAACATAACCTAAAGATATTGAATTTTTATTAGAATGGAGTATTTATACTCATCCCCACATTATCTTATAATGATATCAAAATTGAGAAATTTGTAAATGAAAATTAATTTATATTATGGTATTATTTTATAAAATTTCAAGAGTTCCCTCCCCTCGCATATAAAAGGGAATATACTCACATATTTTTTTAACACATCAGAACAATTTTGGTTTTTTTAAAACAATAATAACCAAGGACCCACACTCACAGATCCTATACAAAAATACATCACTTTATATTTCTTCCTTTGATGCCGATAATTGTAAAGATTTTTTTTATCTAAAAAATTAAAAATAAAAAGGTAAATTTGAATAAATTACATTATAGAAGAAATTTTGGTTTTAGTGTTTTAGATAATTAGGAAAAACTAATACTTAAACAATTCACATAAACAAGGACTCATAAAAAAATAGTTCATAAATTTGACATCATCTCCCATTATACCAAGATGAACATAGCTGTACGAACCCAGTTCTTATTATTGAGGTATGATTTTCTTACATTCTCTTTTCCCTAAGTGTTTTGAGAAAATAAGGAAAATGGAAAAAAACACAAATTTTGTGACTATACGCCGTGTACATTTCCACACACCCTGTAATTTGGCCGTGTGGGATGTGTACATAGGGTGTGTAGCCATGTCGAAGAGGAAGGGTGTAAAAATCGACTACATGACGTGTAGTGGGTATTTACACGTAGTGTAGTCAGTCGGAAGGAAAACAGTTATGTTGTGGCCAGCTGAGCGGCAGTACATTCCGTGTACTCAGGTTTCATAGGCCGTGTACTCATGTCAATAGATGAATAATTCCATGCTGGCAAGAAGCTGCCAGAGGAATAATTAAAAAAATGAAAACTACCCGTCGTGTACCCAATAATATAGGCGGTGTAGTGTGTTTTGTTCTCTAAAAGTGTGTAGTAGCCTCCCCTATTCACAAGGAATGCTTAGAACCGGAGGAGGAGTTGGGAGAGAGGGTCGAACCTTCTAGGAGGTCCAGATCGCATGCCCGGAATCCGTTTCTGCCTCTGTCGATCTCGATGGAACCGTGCGGGGATGCCACACCTTCTACTTAAGTAGTTCTTACCCATTATTTCTGGAGGGAATGTTATTTACATTGGAATGTGGTTTCTTTCACCTCATATCTACGTCGTTCTTGGACGATTCAAGGATCATCATTCGCTTGTACATATCAGGGGGTGATTGAGGTAGGTGGCTTGGTGTTTAAATTCCAACTGATGTGCATTTTTGTGTATCATTGAGCTAGGAACCCATGTTGGGGTATCGTGTGGTTGACGTCGTGGCTGTTTTGAATACCTAGAATTGTATAGGTAATTAAATGTGATAATAAACTTTTGTTTGGGATCACTGATTGGATCCAAGACCACCCCATGGGTGCATTCATCTGTTTAGTCATTGGGCCAGGATACCCGAGGGCAAGACATGTCTATATTGTGCATTACTTTTTCCTTGAGAGGAATTGTATATAGTTTCATGTTTATGTTTTGGGCTTGTCCCGGTTACTTTTGCCTGAGGGCAGTGTTCTTTTTAGCCTAAGGGCATTGTTTGTTTAGCTGAGGGCAAGTTACTGCTTAGCCTGAGGGAGACGTTCTATTCTGCCTGAGGGCAACACGTCTAATGCCTGAGGGCATTGACTTCTGTGCCTGAGGGCGACAGTTCGTACTCCTGAGGGAAATATCTGTTATGTCTGAGGACAGTTACCTGATGGTTTTTTCTGTTTACCTGACGGTAAGAGTTGACATGTCTGAGGACACTTACTATCTACTTAGAACAATCACTGAGGTGATGTCTTATATTAAATGGAATTAAACTAATATTAAAATGGCAGTATAACTGGTAAAGATAGTTACCTTTGAGTACTTCATAGTTTATTGTATTTTACTACTACACACTGCTGTTTCATATTTACACTGTCAGTTGGGAATGAGCCTTTGGGGGGTGCCTATAGGGATTTATTTCTCACACCCTATTTGGGTCATGTCTTCGACCCCAAAAGATTACGTTTCTGCAGGTGTTGACAGGGGATAGGGTCCCTATTCAGGTATACGATTGTAGCAGAGAATTAGGAGAGCATGGGACCGAGCTTATTCCTGCAATGCTGCAACGTTTTTTCTACTCTGTTTTGTTTTTCTTTGCTGTACTCTATATTTTATTGATCTATATTTCATTATAACATGTCCTGGCTGTTTTCTTAGAACTTTGACATGTTTCATCATTATCTATATAATTGTTGGTTATCTTTTACTATAGATGTTTATTTTTAAATGCGTATTGTTTGTTGCTTCCGCTGTTGTTGTATGTTTTATCTAGTATTCCGCTACACTTCACTTGACAAATGAGGGCATAGTTTCCCCACTATCAGACCTAGGCCCTCGCTGCTAGTCGGCAGCCTCTGGCGTTTGGGGAAATGCTCTTGGGGTCATTTGACCAACTGGGTTTGGGGCACCCGTTGAGTGGCACCCGGATCCAGGACGTCACAAAGTTTTATCAGAGGTAAGGTTCTTTTCTTTGACTTAATAGTTGGATCCTTAGTCAGGGACATGACAGGAGCGGTATTTGGTAATAAACTATGTCGGGGTGTAGCTAACCAGTGTACAGGGAAAATCTAGTCTACCTCGTATTTTTCAATTTTTTTGATTTTGAAAATTTTAAAGTTGATTTGATCTTCACTGTTGCGTGACTCACTTGTGATTGGGTTTTTTATATTTTATCTGCGGGTTCTATTTAGTTCTAACCCGATGAGTTGATGGTATGTCATCTCATGCATCATTTAGGCACATGCTAGAAATAACATGTCATGCATTCTTCCATGCCATGTAGGTGCATTATAAATTTGTTTGTTGTTGTGATAGTTATCGTGCTAGAAGAATCATGCTATTGTGATAGCTGCTTTGATAAATACCTACTGTGTGATAGGGTATTTTTGTGTGAGGCCTTGAAAGAATGAACACCAAAATTTGGTTACTGAGGAGTATGGGCTCTAATTGACCAATATTTGGTGGATCATTGGATGTTTATCGTATTTATAACTCAGATAAAATGCCAAACTTTGATTCGCAGGGAGTATGGGCCCTCACGGGTCGGAATTTGGAACATAGCAGTTGTTTCTGTGTTTTTCTGGGTTCCGGAGTAGTATCTGAGGCTTACTGTCTGGAAAACCCAGGATACATGCCTTGTAGTTCCTCGGACACAGGCTGTGTGTTCTTCTGTTCAGGGAGAACAGAAAAAAATTTAAGTACACGTCGTGTAGTAGCTTCCTGTGTCATGAACCGTGTTGGTGGGGACACGAGGAAGGGAAATTATGATGGAAAACACACAGTGTACCGGATGTACACCTCCTGTAGTGTTGACCCAGAGTCCTTCCATGTAACTAACAACATGGATGAGGGAGACTTTAAGACATACACACCATGTCCACTATGGAACACTATGTGTAGACTGGCCTGGGGATCCGGCCATGTAACTAACAAACATAGGTTGGTGTTACCTCTTCTTGAACACGTCGTGTACCAGAGGGACATGCCGTATAGTCTTGGCTGGTGACTGACCGTGTGGACCTGGCCATGTGGCTGGGAAAATAGGGTGGTGTACACGCCGTGTGTGGTTGTAACACGCCGTGTAGTATCATGTCGAGTAGTCGGTCGTGTCACGAATGACATAGGCATTTAGAAAATTACACCATACAAGCTGTGTAGTTAATATACACGCCGTGTAGTTTTGTTCAAATGGGTGCCTTGTGGCTTAGCCATGTAGAAGGACCCGGGCAAGGGATGAGATGTCAGGTACACATCGTGTAGTTAGTGTACACGCCATGTAGTCGTGTTGTGCAATCTTGAATGCATTCTTCCTCTTATTCCCTTTTTGGTCCCTTTGTTTTCAGACTGTGATTATCATTATCTAAGGTGTGCGTTTGAACTTGTAGAGTCAAGCCGCTGAGACGACCATGTGTTTTTCACCAGGAGAGCGGCAACGATTACACTCCAGAGATGGTGGTCCATGGGATACTAGTGGATCCTCTAGTAGAGCCAGATGCGCCGCCAACCGTTATACCGGACATAGGTGCGAATGCGTAGTTCCGTGAAGCCTTCATGCGATTCATGCAGACCTTTCAAGGAGCACCGCCGGCTGCCACATCTATGGATGATTTGACTTGTATATTCCAACAGCATCATCTGCCTATGTTTTCAGGGGATGGGGGACCAAATGCTGCGGAGTCTTTGTTAGGGTTTATGCGGACTATTTTCGAGCATCTTAAGATGCCTCTAGACAGGAGGGTCAAGCTCGTGACTTATATGCTGAGTGATTCTTCCAAGAGGTGGTGGGATGTTACCCCTCAGACAGAGCATCACAGAGACATAACGTGGGAAGATTTTCAGACAGATTTCTATAATTTCTTCTTCCCAGAGATGCTGAGGGCAGATAGAGCTTTAGTGTTCATGAATCTGCATCAAGGCGCTTTGTCAGTGATGGATTATTCTACTCGTTTCACCGAGCTTCAACTTTTTTCACCCGTTCTGGTGGGTGAAGAGACGTTGAGGGCTAGACGTTTTTAGGATGGTCTTCGATATGACATCCGAGCACTGGTGAATGTTTTTAGGTTTCCTCTAGTATATGCTATTGTGAACCAGGTGCTGATTACAGAGAGGAACCTTCGGGAAGCTAGTGGTGTGGGCCAGGGCGGTTCGGCACCAGTTTTTTGTACTATTTCTACCAGAAAGGAAGAGATAGATGAGTTTCTTTCATGGTGATAGTACTAGCCAGGAAGTTACATCAGGTGGCCCGATCAGGTGTTACTAGTGTGGTAGAGAGGGGCACAAGAGACCTCAGTGTCCATAAGACCCAGGGGAGTGCCGAGCGTGCAGCATGATGGGTCATCTGCAGCACTTTTGTAGGGTGTTTCCACCAGTGGCTAGTGAGAGAGGTTCCGTGCAGACTTCGCATGAGGGAGAAAGACCAGTGGCTTCTTACTACTCGGGAAATAGGAATACATCATGGCGTGTAGGTAGAGATGGTGGTCGTGGCCATGGTAGCTAGACACCAGGATCTCAGAGGAAGTTGGGCGGGACAGCTCCGGGTAGCCAGGCTGTATTGTAGGGCTGTGGTGCTGGGCAGGCATATGCAGTGCAACAGACCCCACATGACCAGGATCCCGGACCATATATGTAACAAAATGATATTTTATGATAAGTATTATTTTTAATTTATTTGATGTCATGTGTTTTATGCCACAACAAGATTATCTTGTGCTATACACCACACTTTATTAGCTTGAAGTATACGCAACACTTTTGTTAGATTGTGTTACACACAATTTCAAGTTTGTTTTATAATAGTCATTCTACGCAACATTGAGTGTATATATATATATATATATTCAATGTATAAATGAAATATGGTTGGATTCTGTTATATGAAATAATATAGGATTTTTTCATAACACGCAACCCTGACTTGGCTTGCATTACACGCAGTCGCGACCTTCCTCGATAGCGTGTGTTGTACGCAATACCGAGTTTTACTAAACAATGATATATTATTATAACATTATTATGAACTAGCCGTTATGAATAGTATTAACTAAATTTTAAATTTTATAACATTATTATTCATCTTACACATTTTCTAGAACATGGTATAAGAACAAAATAACTTTTTTGGGTAAAATAATCATTTTTCAAAAAATGCAGTTTTGCCGCCTTTTGATGGAGCACCCACTTTAAATATAGTTTTTGACATGTTTATAAGTTCAATTTTAGAAAATAAAATTATTATTTGGAATCAGGATATAAAAATTTACCTTTGATAAATTTTTCATATTATTCTGATAACTTTCATATTTTAATGAATAGTAAAAACACGCTATATTTTAATTAAAAACAAATTTTTTCATCGTAATAACCAATGTTGTTAAATTATAATATTGAATTTTTTAAAGTATAAATAGAATATATTTTTACCATTTAATATAATATATGTCAGTAGCCTTTATTTTACATTGAATTCGTAGGTTAAATAAATTCAATATTTTGCAATGTTTTAAACAAAAACCTGTTTTCATTCAACGACAGGATTAATTTTAATTTAATTTCTGCAACTTCTGTGTATTGAATTTGGAAAAATGGATTCCATATTTGGAATCAGTGGGTCCAAATTATATTAATAGACTATTTTTTATTTTTGGGCTTTATGAATAGTAACAACGGTAAATTTTATTTACCATAGTAAAAGGTAAATTTGGTAATTAAGGGTAAATATAATATTATAAAACTATCCTAATAATTTTCATAATACAATTGTATTATTATAATTTGTCTTAAGTCATATTTGGGTCAAAATGGAATCCATTAGAACCCACTTGGAGGTGATGAAGACCTTTAGTTTATTTTATTTAAAGGAAAGTGAAATATGTCTCACTCAACTTTAATAATTAACATATTTTCAATATAGGTTTATAGAGAATATAAACTCAGTTATAAATAATCATTTGAAATAAAAAATGTTTTTATTTTTCATGGTAATTTATTTGTAATTTTTAAGAGTAATTTAATTACCTTATTATCTTATACATTAATGATGTAGAAATTATTTATTTAGTGAAAAATCAATAATATAGTTTTTATTGAAATATTAATACATATCAAAAGGCCCATAAATCTACACAAAACTTATTATTAGTGTATATATAAACCCTAATCATCCACTGGCCGAATATTTGACCATTTGGATCCTTGTTAAGGTGATTATGACACTTATATTATTTTATTTTAAATGATGCCAAAGTTGTCACCTTCATAATTTAATAAATATAACAATTTAAATATTGTGATTTTAAGATGCTAAATTCTAGTAAAAGTATTATTGTGAAAGGTAATATATTTATCTTCATCATAGGATTTTATTTTTAATTATTATTCAAAAAAAGTATATTAAATAATTATACAAAAATGTTGTAGTAATTATTTTATTAAGAGATAAACCAAATAAATGGTTTTAAAAATAATAAAATAAATATTATATGAACTATTTAATGTTCTCCACTAATTTTCTAGATACATATGGCCTTTTATGAATCTATTAAAGCTTTTAGTTTGAACATGTTGTCTGTATATATTTTATTTAAATGAATAGTGTCAAAATTGACACTATTGTTATTTTATAAAAATAACATATTATAAAATTGTTTAAAAATCACAAAAATATTTTAAAATTAAAAATTTAAATTTAAATTGTCTAAAATTTTATAAAGTATCCAATTATGGACAATTTAATACAAATAAGTAATTATTTTTTATAATTAAAAATTTATAATGTTATTACCACAAATAAATTTAAATTTATTAAATAAGGATAAATCAAGTTGATAATGTTTAAAATAAATTCCTAACAAGTCTAAATTTTACTGGTTGATGATATTACAACCCTATATCATCTAATATTCGTATATGAGTCATTTTGGAAGTTTTTAAGTGGGTTTAGGATTTAATATAAACTAATATTTCCTATATTTCTAAAGGTGCCCCTCTCCTCCCTTATAAAAGGGCACCTACTCCCTCTCTTCCTCACACCATTTTGAGACTTGAAGCTCGGCCAACCCCTAACAAATTCTCTTCTCCACTTCCATAGAAACATCTTAGAGGTCTTTGTCTTCTTCAATGTCCAATTTTAGTACCCTAAGAGGAGGTGTCATAGAGGCGCTTCAAAGAAGAGGTAATGTTCGTTACAGATTCTTTCAACTTTATTTCTTCTTCCACTTCTTCTTCTTTAGTTGTTTCATTATGTAGTAATAACATCAGTATCACTCATATAATTATATGTTATTATAATTAAGAAACAAACCTATTTCACCATCTATCCATCCTACGGAAAACAAAATCACTGCGTGTGCGTACGTATGAAATACCGTCTCCACGCCGTGGTGTAATCTGTTTTTCCAACACCACCTTACTTGGATGGGTATAATGGTGTAAAGAATAACTATAAATAGTTATTATAACATCATACTGATTCTGATATATTTTATCATCCACTCCAATTCAATTCAATAATTATGGGAACGATATCATCACTCGTGCGTACGTACGGACTACCGTCTCCACGACGTGATGAGATTCATTCTCAATTATTAATCATTCATGAAAGATTATAAAGTATATATAATAAGTAATCATGAAATATATGACATAATAATGATACTGGATTTATGTATATGTATATATATATATATGTATTTCATCCACTTAATTCCATTCAATTCGATAAGGAAACGAAAACAGCGTTCATGCGTACGTACGACCTGCTGTCTCCATGAGCGGTGTATTTCATTCCATTTATCGATCTATTATATATATGTATATTCTGAATATATATTATATATAAATCATGTTTTAAATTCTGGATGTAATTAATCATTATCTAAGTAATCATATGAATAATTACAAGTTAAAACAGGAACGACAAATGAAATGATTTTACCCAAAACGCTACTTTAACATGGAATTTACAAAAGACCGGGTAATATAAAGTCATAAGTGAAACATAAATGATATCATAACAATGAATATGATTCTTTAATAAGTCAATGTCATTATTTAAATCATTATACAGGAGGTTCGGATACGCACGAAGCATATCAGGCCTAAGGTAAGGGATAATTTTGCAAATCTCATTTTTATCTGAGATTGCTTATTCTTAAGTATTTTCTGGGGTTATTGCTATCATCCATGTCCATGTTTTCTAAAAGTGTTTTCATGTATGTTTAAAGTTCTTTTTACCCATTTTTATCTTTTACTACATGATATGTAATGAATCTTCCTTTTTTTTACGTTACGAGGTACTTTTTGAATTTTTCGGCAAAAGTACGAGGAGAATGTTTTTTTAACTTATACGGCATGAAAGGATTTTTACAGTTTTATAAAGCCTTATTCTCATGAAGCTTCCTCCAAATGCTTTTAGGAATATTTTCAACAATATCCTATTCTTTTAAAATTGCATGACATTTTGTGAAAAGAAATTGATTTTGAAGAAGAAATAATATTTTCCTCAAGAATTCATTTCAAGTGTTTTATCAAAACCATTTTTCATCTAAGATGACATTATTTCATATGTGTATGTTTCAAGTATCATGTATCTATGATTTAAATGGTTTTAATTTTCTTATTATGAAATGATATCCATTTATTTTATATGGATTATGTGATGATGGGATGATGTTTATGAAACCCATTTTATTCTTTAGGTTATGATATATGATTTATGTTTATTTTGTGGAACAAGTAAGAATGATTTCATTATGAGATGGGTGTGAACTATATCTCCCTCTAATGAATTGGGTAAAGATTTATATCTCATGAGATAGACATGGCTGGAATGGTAAGTTAATCCGGTTCAGTATTACAGGACTAGAACGAGGAGTGAACTCGATTTAGAAAGGGACTTTGTCCACTAAGATGGTCTTGGCAGCAATGCCTTGGCTACTATGGAAATCATTACATGTGCTTAATGGATGCCACAATTACATGTTTTATTCCCAAGATATTTAATCATGATTTATGTTCCATTATAATCTATGCCTTATGTACTTCCATGTTTTATGTCATTGCTCAAGATTTTGATGTTTAAACATGATGTTTATGTTTTTAAGTTCAAATGTATATGGTATGTTTTATTTTATCCATGCTTACCCTTACTGAGCATTTGAGCTCACCCTTTTTATGTTTTATTTTCCCCCAGGACTAAAAAAAGTTTTTAGGTAAGGAAACAAAAAGTGGAAGATCTTTATGGGAGATGTTGAAGATCTTTCACCATGATTAGATGATTATGTTCCAAGTTTCCAAAGACACTAACATATTATGGACCTTGTGTGTCTGATTTTGTTATGTATTAAGTATTTCCGCAAAAGTAATGTAATATCTATGTACTTCAAGCTTCAGGTCTCTACAATTGGTATCAGAGGAAAGGTTTAGTCAACCTTTGGAAACTAGGATGCGAGAACCTTAGTGAGATCCATAGAGATATTTCTAAGGTATGTCTAGGGATGTCCCTAAGGTTAAGTATAATTATAGGTTATAGTCCTAGAATTATGGTAACGATATTAGATTAAACCTAAGATGTTAGATATTTAAGTTACTCCCCCTTTATTATGATTTTTGCCTCTCACACTATTCTTTTTGGTTTTTAGAAAATGGCTGGAAACAAGATGATTCACGATAATGGAGGATATGATTGAAAATTGAATGATATTCTTCACGAGAAACCAAATGAAATAGGATTTAGAAATCCAAACATCATTATTATGCCGAATCAGTAATCTCATAAAATGATCAATAAAATCAAATTTGGTAAGTTTCTTGACTCAGCTAATAAGAGAATGATGCAGTTTCATGATGATCATAGATGAATGAAAGTTCAATTTCCCCTATGTAAATCATGTGGGAAGAGGCATCAAGGAGAATGTTTCAAAGGAACTGGAAGATGCTTTGGGTGTGGAAAAGAAGGAAATAAAGCTAGTAAGTGCAAAGGAAAAGGTTCAGTTAACACAATTGATGAAGATAATGGTATTTCCATGACATCAACAATGGTAAAATGTTTTAAATGTGGAATCTACGGGCATTATGAAAACCAATGCCCTAAGGGAATGTCTCATGAAGAGAATTAGTATGGTCGTATGGGTAGTATTTATGTTGTTGATGATTAAGAGACTACAAATGATATGTGAGATGAAAGAATTATTGAAGCTCAGTCAATGGTTTAAGAAGTTAGTGGAATGATAACATGTTTATCAGGTGTAATGTTGTATAAGTAATCTCATGGTACTATGGAATAAAGAGACATCTAAGGATTGTTACACTGTTGTCCTTCCTTATGTTTTTAAAGTGGATGATGAATGGTACCATTAACCATGAAAGGTTATTCAGATATTTTTGGAAAGTAGATGATATGCGCATAATGAAGGGATAAGAAGATAATGAGATGTTTGATTGTATTCATGATCTCATGACTGATATAAGGACTAAGTGATATTATGGTTTGAGTATATAGAATTTTTGGGATTTTGGTATGTGGAATGTGTTAAAATTTAACAACATTCATGTTTCCACTAAGGTTAAATGGGTATTCATTCTTCAAGAGAATACATGATTAAGGTATTCACGTGTTTGTAATTTGACCAACAAGATATATCTTATGATATATTAGGGATAAATGATGGCATTCACGTGATTGTTATGTGACATTTCAAGTAATCATTTTCTTTATACTATGAGCTTGGACTGAAGTATTTTAGATAAGCCTAAAGATTGGAATGGATTATGTTGGACATAAGTTAGTATTTTTTTAAGGATATAACTTTTTTTGATATTATTGATGGGATGTTATAGTAATGTAGTTTTAGAAAAAGGACAACCTGAAGGATGGGCGACAACCCATCGCGTTGGACAAGGCTGTGGGAATCGAACCCTCAACTGAAGTGCGAGTGGCCTTTATCGCATACCACTGGACTACAGGAAGTCCCTGGTTAGTAGAAACTAGTTTTATTTTATTTAGAGGTATGATATATGAAGTATAAGTTCATTTTTGGAATCGTATATGATTAACCTCACCATAGATGGACTTATGTATATTTGATAACTTCTACTTACCTTTTGTTTGAAACAGATGAAATGACCCATCATTCTATAACATGACCTATTAACACTTCACAAATAACAAATTCAACTTTATGTCATTAAGAGATGAATTGGAAAATGTTCAAAGCACGAACAACAGTGATATTGTACCAAAATCAAGCAAGTATTTCTTCTAATTCCAAATTTTCAACTTTAGGGAAATGATATTGAAAACCAAAAATGTTATCCTAGTGCTCTTATATCCAATGAATCAGATGGTACCTTAGATTATCACAAATATATGGCTTTGTGATTGATGGCTTTTTCATAGCCATGTTCTCTACCACTCTCAATCATAACTTGATGGTTAGATTTTTCTTCCATATCCATATTTTCACCTATGTTCTCCTATGTGGAAACCCAGTGATGAGTTAATTTGGGTAACCGTTACGTTTCATACATTAGTTTTTAAAGCCAAGTTTTGGTTTTCCTTTTTACGATGTGGGTTTCTATTAAATAATCTTTCAAGTAGTAAACCATTTATAACCCCGACGAATTTCGAGGGCGAAATTCACTTTAAGGGGGGTAGAATGTAACAACTTGATATTTTATGATAAGTATTATTTTTAATTTATTTGATGTTATGTGTTTTATGCTACAACAAGATTATCTTGTTATATACGCCACACTGTATTAGCTTGAAGTATACGCAACACTATTCTTAGATTGTGTTACACACAATTTCAAGTTTGTTTTATAATAGTCATTCTATGAAACATTGAGTGTATATATATATATATTCAATGTATAAATGAAATATGGTTGGATTATGTTATATGAAATAATATAGGATTCTTGCACAACAAACAACCCTGACTTGGCTTGCATTACACGCAGTCGCGACCTTCCTCAATAGCGTGTGTTGTACGCAATACTGGGTTTTACTAAACAATGATATATTGTTATAATATTATTATAAACTAGCCGTTATGAATAGTATTAACTAAATTTGGAATTTTATAACATTATTATTCATCTTACACATTTTCTAGAACATGGTATAAGAACAAAATAAATTGTTCGGGTAAAATAAGCATTTTTCAAAAAATGCAATTTTGCCGCCTTTTGATGGCGCGCCCACATTAAATCTAGTTTTTGACATGTTTATAAGTTCAATTTTACAAAATAAAATTATTATTTGGAATCAGGATATAATATTTTACCTTGTATAATGTTTTCATATTATTCTGATAACATTCATATTTTAATGAATAGTAAAAACATGCTATATTTTAATTAAAAACAACTTTTTCCATCGTAATAACTTATTTGGTTAAATTATAATATTGAATGTTTTTAAAGTATAAATAGAATATATTTTTACCATTTAATATTATGTATGTCATTATCCTTGATTTTACATTGAATTCGTAGGTTAAATAAATTCAATGTTATACAATGTTTTAAACAAAAACCTGTTTTCTTTCGACAACAGGAATAATTTTAATTTAATTTCGGCAACTTCTATGCATTGAATTTGAAAAAATGGTTTCCATATTTGGAATCAGTGGTACCTAATTATCTTAATATACTACTTTTTATTTTTGGGATTTATGAATAGTAACAACGGTAAATTTTATTTACCATAGTAAAAAGTT
This sequence comes from Viscum album, assembly GCA_963277665.1. Classification (NCBI taxonomy): domain Eukaryota; kingdom Viridiplantae; phylum Streptophyta; class Magnoliopsida; order Santalales; family Viscaceae; genus Viscum; species Viscum album. The sequence goes on from OY728157.1 coordinate 918,443,822, forward strand.
AAATTGGGTAATTAAGGGTAAATATAATATTATAAAATTATCCTAATACTTGTCTTAATACAATTGGATGATTATAATTTGTACTAAGTCATATTTGGGTCAAAATGGAATCCATTAGATCCCACTTGGAGGTGATTAAAACCATTAGTTTATTTTATTTAAAGGAAAGTGAAATATGTCTCACTCAACTTTAATAATTAAAGTATTATTAATTTAAGTTTATGAAGAATATAAATTCGGTTATAAATACTCATTTGAAATAAAAAATGTTTTTCGTTTTCATGGTAATTTATTTGTAATTTTTAAGAGTTATTTAATTACCTTATTATCTTATACATTAATGATGTAGAAATTATTTATTTAGTGAAAAATCAATAATATAGTTTTTATTGAAATCTTAATACATATCAAAAGGCCCAAAAATATGCACAAAACTAATTATTAGTCTATATATAAACCATAATCATCCACTGGCCGAATTCTTGACCATTTGGATCCTTGTTAAGGAAATTATGACACTTATATTATTTTATTTTAAATGATGCCAATGTTGTCACCTCCATAATTTAATAAATATAAAAATTTATATATTATTATTTTAAGATTATAAATTCGAGTAAAAGTATTATTGTGAAAGGTAATAGATTTATCTTCAACATTGGATTTTATTTTTAATTTTTATGCAAAAAATAAGTGTATTAAATAATTATTCAAAAATGTTGTAGTAATTATTTTATTAAGAGTTAAACCAAATAAATGGTTTTAAAAATAATAAAATAAATATTATATGAACTATTTAATGTTCTCCACTAATTTTATAGATACATATGACCTTTTATTAATCTATTAAAGCTTTTAGTTTGAACACATCTTCTGTATATATTTTATTTAAATGAATAGTTTCAAAATTGACACTATTGTTATTTTATAAAAATAACATATTATAAAATTGTTTAAAAATCACAAAAATATTTTAAAATTATAACTTTAAATTTATATGGTCTAAAATTTTATAAAGTATCCAATTATGGAAAATTGACAACAAATAAGTAATTAGTTGTTATAATTTAAAATTTAGAATGTTATTACCACAAATAAAATAAAATTGATTAAATAAGGATAAATCAAGTTGATAATGTTTAAAATAATTTCCTAACATGTCTAAATTTTATTGGTTGATGAGATTAAAACCATATCTCATCTAATATTCGGATATGATTCATTTTTTAAGTTTTTATGTGGATTTGGGATTTAATATAAACTAATATTTCTTATATTTCCAAAGGTGCTCCTCTCCTCCCTTATAAAAGGGCACCTCCTCCATCTCTTCCTCACACCATTTTGAGCCTGGAATCTCAGCCAAACCCTTTCAAATTCGCTTCTCCACTTCCAAAGAAACATCCTAGTGGTCTTTGTCTTCTTCAATTACCAATTTTATTGCCCTAAGAGGAGGTCTCAAAGAGGCGCTTCAATGAAGAGGTAATGTTCGTTACCGATTCTTTCAACTTTATTTATTTTTCAACATCTTCTTCTTTAGTTGTTTAATTATGAAGTAATAACATCAGTATCACTAATATACTGATATGTTATTATATGTATGAAACAAGCCTATTTCACCATCTATCCATCCTACGGAAAACGAAGTCACCGCGTGTGCGTACGTACGGAATATCGTCTCCACGCCGTGGTGTAATCTGTTTTTCCAACACCACCTTACTTGGATGGGTATAATGGTGTAAATAATAACTATACATAGTTATTATAACATCATACTTATTCTGATTTATTTTATCATCCACTCCAATTCAATTTAATAATTATGGGAACGATATCATCGCTCGTGCGTACGTACGGACTACCGTCTCCACGACGTGATATGATTCATTCTCAATGATTAATCATTCATGAATGATTATAAAGTATATATAATAAGTAATCATGAAATATATGACATAATAATGATACTGGATTTATGTATATATATATAAGTATGTCATCCACTTAATTCCATTCAATTCAATATGAAAATGAAAACAGCGTTCATGCGTACGTATGGCCTACCGTCTCCATGAGCGGTGTATTTCTTTCCATTTATCGATCTATTATATATATGTATATTCTGAATATATATTATATATAAATCATTTTTTACATTCTGTATGTAAGTAATCATGATCTAAGTAATCATAGGAATAATAACAAGTTAAAACACGAACGACAAATGAAATGATTTTACCAAAAACGCTGCTTTAACATGGAATTTACAAAAGACCGGGTTATATAAAGTCATAAGTGAAACATATATTATATCATAACAATGAATATGATTCTATAATATGTCAATGAAATTATTAAATCATTATACAGGATGTTCGGATACGTACGAAGCATATCAGATCTAAGGTTAGGGATAATTTTGCAAATCTCATTTTTATCCGAGATTGCTTATTCGTAAGTATTTACTAGGGTTATTGCTATCATCCATGTCCATGTTTTCTAAAAGTGTTTTCATGTATGTTTAATGTCCTTTTTACACATTTTTAACTTTTACTACATGATATGTAATGAATCTTTCTTTTGTTTACGTTACGAGTTACTTTTTGACTTTTCCGGCAAAAGTACGAGGAGAATGTTTTTTTAACTTATACGACATGAAAGGATATTTACGATTTTATAAATACTTATTTTCATGAAGCATCCTCCAAAATATTTCATGACTATTTTCAAAAAAATCCTATTCTTTTAAAATTGAATGACGTTTTGTGAAAAGAAATTGATTTTGAAGAAGAAAGGATATTTACCTCAAGAATTCATTTCAAGTGTTTTATCAAAACCATTTTAATCTAAGATGACATTATTTCATATGTGTATGTTTCAAGTATCATGTCTCTTTGATTTACATGGTTTTAATATTCTTATTATGAAATGATATCCATCTATTTTATATGGATTATGTGATGACGGGATGATGTTTATGAAACCCATTTTATTCATTGGGTTATGATATATGATTTATGTTTATTTTGTGGCACAAGTAAGAATGATTTCATTATGAGATGGGTGGGACCTATATCTCCCTCCAATGAATTGGGTAAAGATTTATATCTCATGAGATAGACATGGCTGGAATGGTAAGTTAATCCGGTTTAGTATTACAGGACTGGAACGAGGAGCGAACTCGATTCAGAAAGAGACTTTGTCCACTAAGATGGTCTTGGAAGCAATGCCTTGGCTACTATGGAAATCATTACATGTTCTTAATGGATGCCATAATTACATGTTTTATTCCCATGCTATTTAATCATGATTTATGTTCCATTATGATCTATGCCTTATGTACTTCCATGTTTTATTTTGTTGCTCAAGATTTTGATGTTTAAACATGATGTTCATGTTTTTAAGTTCAAATGTATATGGTATGTTTTATTTTATCCATGCTTACCCTTACTGAGAATTTGAGCTCACCCTTTTTACGTTTTATTTTCCTCGAGTATTAAAAAAAGGTTTTAGGTAAGGAAACAAAAAGTGGAAGATCTTTATGGGAGATGTGGAAGCTCTTTCACCACGATTAGATGATTAAGTTCCATGTTTCCAAGACAATAAACTATCACGGTCCTTGTGTGTCTGATTTTGTTATGTATTAAGTATTTCCACAAAATTAATGTAATATCTATGTACGTCAAGCTTTGGGTCTCTACAATTGGTATCAGAGGAATGGTTTATTCAACCTTTGGAAACTAGGATGCGAGAACTTTAGTGAGATCCCTGGAGATATTTCTAAGGTATCTCTAGGGATGTCCCTAAGGGTAAGTATAAGTATAGGTTATAGTCCTAGAATTATGGTAACGATATTAGATTAAACCTAATATGTTAGATATTGAAGTTACTCCCTCTTTATTATGATTTTTTCCTCTCACACTATTCTTTTTGGGTTTTAAAAAATGGCTGGAAATAAGATGATTCACGATAATGGAGGATATGATGGAAAATGGAATGATATTCTTCATGAGCAACCAAATGAAATGGGATTTGGAAATCCAAACATCATTATTATGCCGAATCAGCAATCTCATAATATGATCAATAAACTCAAATTTGGTAAGTTTCCTGACTCGTCTAATAAGAGAAAGATAGAGTTTCATGATGATCAAAGAGGAAAGAAAGTTCAATTTCCCCTATGTAAATCATGTGGGAAGAGGCATTAAGGAGAATTTTTCAAAGGAACTGGAATATGATTTGGGTGTGGAAAAGAAGGACATAAATCCAGTAAGTGCAAAGGAAAAGGTTCAGTTAACAAAATGGATGAGGATAATTGTATTGCTACGACATCAACAATGGTTAAATTTTTTAAATGTGGAATCTACGGGCGTTATGAAAACCAATTCACTAAGGGAAAGTCTAATGAAGCGAATCAGTATGGTCGTATGGGTAGTATTTATGTTGATGATGATGAAGAGACTACAAATGATATGTGAGATGAAAGAATTATTGAAGCTCGGTCAATGGTTTAAGAAGGTAGTGGAATGATTACATGTTTATCAGGTGTAATGTTGTATAAGTAATCTCATGGTACTATGGAATAAAGAGACATCTAAGGATTGTTACACTGTTGTATTTCCTTATGTTTTGAATGTGTATGATTAATGGTACCGGTAACCATGAAAGGTTATTCAGATATTTTTGGAAACTAGATGATATGCGCAAAATTAAGGGATAAGAAGATAATGAGATGTTTAATTGTATTCATGATCTCATGACTGATATAAGGACTAAGTGATATTATGGTTTGAGTATAAAGAATTTTTGGGATTTTTGTATGTGGAAAGTGTTAAAATTTAACAACATTCATGTTTTCACTAAGGTTCAATGGGTATTCATTCTTAAAGATAATACATGATTAAGGTATTCACATGTTTGTAATTTGACCAACAAGATATATCTTATGATATATTGGGGATATATGATGGCATTCACGAGATCGTTATGAGACATTTCAAGTAATAATTTTCTTTATACTATGTGCTTGGACTAAAGTATTTTAGATAAGCCTGAAGATTGGAATGGATTATGTTGGATGTAAGTTAGTACTGTTTAAGGATCGAACTTTTTTTGATATTATTGATGGGATGTTATAGTAATGTAGTTTTAGAAAAAGGACAACCTGCAGGATGAGCGACAACCCATCACATTGGACAAGGCTGTGGGAATCGAACCCACAACTGAAGTGCGACTGGCCTTTATCGCATACCACCGGCCTACAGGAAGTCCCTGGTTAGTTGAAACTAGTTTTATTTTATTAAGCGGTATGATATATGAAGTATAAGTTCATTTTTGGAATCGTATATGATTAACCTCACCATAGATGGACTTATGTATATTTGATAACTTCTGCTAACCTTTTGTTTGAAACGGATGGAATGACCAATCATTCTATCACATGACCTGTTAACAATTCATGAATAACAAATTCAACTTCATTTATTTATGATATGAAGTGGAAAATGTTCAAAGGACGAACAAAAGTGAGATTGTACCAAAATCAAGCAATTATTTCTTCTAATTCAAAATTTTCAACTTTAAGGAAATGATATTGAAAACCAAAAATGTTGTCCTAGTGCTCTTATATCCGATGAATCAGATGGTACCTTAGATCATCACATATTTATGGCTTTGTTATTGATGGATTTTTCATGGACATGTTCTTTACCACTCTCCATCATAACTTGATGGTTAGATTTTTCTTCCATATCCATATTTTCACTTATGTTCTCCTACGTGGAAACCCAGTGATGAGTTAATTTGGGTAACCATTACGTTTCATACTTAAGTTTTTAAAGCCATGTTTTGGTATTCCTTTTTACGATGTGGGTTTCTATTAAAGAATCTTTCAAGTTGTAAACCATTTATAACCACGACGAATTTCGTGGGTGAAATTCACTTTAAGGGGGGTAGAATGTAACAACCCGATATTTTATGATAAGTATTCTTTTTAATTTATTTGATGTCATGTGTTCTATGCTACAACAATATTATCTTGTTCTATATGCCACACTGTATTAGTTTGAAGTATACGCAACACTATTCTTATATTGTGTTACACACAATTTCAAGTTTACTTTATAATAGTCATTATAAGCAACATTGAGTGTATGTATATATATATTCAATGTATAAATGAAATATGGTTGGATTCTGTTATACAAAATAATATAGGATTCTTGCACAACACACAACCCTGACTTGGTTTGCATTACATGCAGTCGCGACCTTCCTCAATAGCGTGTGTTGTACGCAATACCGGGTTTTACTAAACAACGATATATTGTTATAATATTATTATGAACTAGCTGTTATGAATAGTATTAACTAAATTTTGAATTTTAAAACATTATTATTCATCATACACATTTTCTAGAACATGGTATAAGAACAAAATAAATTTTTCGGGTAAAATAAGCATTTTAAAAAAAATGCAGTTTTGCCGCCTTTTGATGGCGCACCCACTTTAAATCTAGTTTTTGACATGTTTATAAGTTCAATTTTACAAAATAAAATTATTATTTGGAATCAGGATATAATATTTTACCTTGGATAAATTTTTCATATTATTCTGATAACTTTCATATTTTAATGAATAGTAAAACACACTATATTTTAATTAAAAACAACTTTTTCCATCGTAATAACTTATGTGGTTAAATTATAATATTGAATGTTTTAAAATATAAATAGAATATATTTTTATCATTTAATATTATTTATGTCATTAACCTTGATTTTACATTGAATTCATAGGTTAAATAAATTCAATCTTTTGCAATGTTTTAAACAAAAACATGTTTTCTTTCGACAACGGGATTAATTTAAATTTAATTTCTGAAACTTCTATGTTTTAAATTTGGAAAAATGGATTCCATATTTGGAATCAGTGGGTCCAAATTATATTAATAGACTACTTTTTTATTTTTGGGCTTTATGAATAGTAACAACGGTAAGTTTTATTCACCATAGTAAAAGGTAAATTGGGTAATTAAGGGTAAATATAATATTATAAAATTGTCCTAATAATTGTCTTAATACAATTGGATGATTATAATTTGTCCTAAGTCATATTTGGGTAAAAATGGAATCCATTAGAACCCATTTGGAGGTGATTAAGACCTTTAGTTTATTTTATTTAAAGGAAAGTGAAATATGTCTCACTCAACTTTAATAATTAAAGTATTTTTAATATAAGTTTATACAGAATATAAATTCGGTTATAAATACTCATTTTAAATAAAAAATGTTTTTATTTTTCATGGTAATTTATTTGTAATTTTTATGAGTTATTTAATTACCTTATTATCTTATACATTAATGATGCAGAAATTATTTATTTAGTGATAAATCAATAATATAGTTTTTAATGACATCTTAATACATATAAAAAGGCCCACAAATCTTCAAAAAACTTATTATTAGTGTATATATGAACCCTAATCATCCACTGGACGAATTGTTGACCATTTGGATCCTTGTTAAGGCGATTATGACACTTATATTATTTTATTTTAAATGATGCCAAAGTTTTCACCTCCATAATTTAATAAATATAACAATTTAAATATTGTTATTTTAAAATGATAAATTCGATTAAAAGTATTATTGTAAAAGGTAATATATTTATATTCATCATAGGATTTTATTTTTAATTTTTATGTAACAAATATGTATATTAAATAATTATACAAAAATGTTGTAGTAGTTATTTTATTAAGAGTTAAACCAAATAAATGGTTTTAAAAATAATAAAATAAATATTATATGAACTATTTAATGTGCTGCACTAATTTTCTAGATACATATGACGTTTAATGAATCTATTAAATCTTTTAGTTCGAACATATCTTCTGTATATATTTTATTTAAATGAATAGTGTCAAAATTTACACTATTGTTATTTTATAAAAAGAACATATTATAAAATTGTTTAAAAATCAAAAAAATATTTTAAAATTATAACATTAAATTTATATGGTATAAAATTTTATAAAGTATTTAAATATGGACAACTCACAACAAATAAGTAATTATTTTTTATAATTTAAAATTTAGAATGTTATTTCCACAAATAAAATAAAATTGATTAAATAAGGATAAATCAAGTTGATAATGTTTAATATAAATTCATAATGTGTCTAAATTTTATTTTTTGATGATATTAAAACCCTATCTCATCTAATAATCGGATATGAGTCATTTTGGAAGTTTTTAAGTGGGTTTGGGATTTAATATAAACTAATATTTCTTATATTTCCAATGGTGCCCCTCTCCTCCCTTATAAAAGGGAACCTCCTCCCTCTCTTCCTCACACCATTTTGAGCCTTGAATCACGGCCAACCACTCCCAAATTCTCTTCTCCACTTCCCTAGAAACATCATAGAGGTCTTGGTCTTCTTCAATGACCAATTTTAGTTGTCTAAGAGGAGGTCTTAAATATGCGCTTCAAAGAAGAGGTAATGTCTGTTACCGATTCTTTCAACTTTATTTCTTCGTCCACGTCTTCTTCTTTAGTTGTTTAATTATGAAGTAATAACATCACTATCACTCATATACTGATATGTTATTATAAGTATGAAACAACCATATTTCACCATCTATCCATTCTATGAAAAATGAAATCACCACGCGTGCGTACGTACGGAATAACGTCTCCACGCCGTGGTGTAATCTGTTTTTCCAACACCACCTTACTTGGATGGGTGTAATGGTGTAATGAATAACTATAAATTGTTATTATAACATCATACTGATTATGATATATTGTATCATCCACTCCAATTCAATTCAATAATTATGGGAATGATATCATCGCTCGTGCGTACATACGGACTGCCGTCTCCACGACGCGATGAGATTCATTCTCAATGATTAATCATTCATGAATGATTATAAAGTATATATAATAAGTAATCATGAAACATATGACATAATAATGATACTGGATATATATATATATATATATGTATTTCATCCACTTAATTCCATTCATTTCAATAAGGAAACGAAAACAGCGTTCATGCGTACGTACGACCTACCATCTCCATGAGCGGTGTATTTCATTCCATTTATCGATCTATTATATATATGTATATTCTGAATATATATTATATATAAATCATGTTTTAAATTCTGGATGTATTTAATCATGATCTAAGTAATCATATGAATAATTACAAGTTAAAACATGAAGGACAAATGAAATGATTTTACCCAAACGCTGCTTTAACATAGAATTTACAAAAGACCGGGTAATATAAAGTTATAAGTGAAACATATATGATATTATAACAATGAATATGTTTCTGTAATAAGTCAATGAAATTATTTAAATCATTATACAGGAGGTTCGGATACGTACAAAGCATATCGGACCTTAGGTAAGGGATAATTTTGCAAATCTCATTTTTATCCGAGATTGCTTATTCGTAAGTATTTACTGGGGTTATTGCTATCATCCATGTCCATTTTCCCTAAAAGTGTTTTCATGTATGTTTAAAGTCATTTTTACCCATTTTTAGCTTTTACTATATGATATGTAATGAATCTTTCTTTTGTTTACATTATGAGGTACTTTTTGACTTTTCCGAAAAAAGTACGAGGATAATGTTTTTTTTAACTTATACGGCATGAAAGGATTCTTACGGTTTTATAAAGCCTTATTTTCATGAAGCATCATCCAAAAGATTTCATGACTATTTTCAAAAAAATCCTATTCTTTTAAAATTGCACGACGTTTTGTGAAAAGAAATTAATTTTGAAAAAGAACCGATATTTTCCTCAAGAATTCATTTCAAGTGTTTTATCAAAAACATTATTCATCTAAGATGACATTATTTCATATGTGTATGTTTCATGTATCAAGTCTCTTTGATTTACATGGTTTCAATTTTCTTATTATGAAATGATATCCATTTATTTTATATGGATTATGTGATGATGGGATGATGTTTATGAAACCCATTTTATTCTTTGGGTTATGATATATGATTTATGTTTATTTTGTGACATAAGTAAGAATGATTTCATTATGAGATGGGTGGGACCTATATGTCCCTCCAATGCATTGGGTAAAGATTTATATCTCATTAGATAGACATGGCTGGAATGGTAAGTTAATCCAGTTCAGTATTACAGGACTGGAATGAGGAGTGAACTCGATTCGGAAAGGGACGTTGTCCACTAAGATGGTCTTGGCAGTAATGCCTTGGCTACTATAGAAATCATTACATGTTCTTAATGGAGGCCACAATTACATGTTTTATTCCCATACTATTTAATCATGTTTTATGTCCCATTATTAGCTATGCCTTATGTACTTCCATGTTTTATGTCGTTGCTCAAGATTTTGATGTTTAAACATGATGTTCATGTTTTTAAGTTCAAATGTATATGGTATGTTTTATTTTATCCATGATTACCCTTACTGAGCATTTGAGCTCACCCTTTTTATGTTTTATTTTCCCCCAGGATTAAAAAAAGGTTTTAGGTAAGGAAACAAAAAGTGGAAGATCTTTATGGGAGATGTTGAAGATCTTTCACCACGAGTAGATGATTACGTTCCAAGTTTCCAAAGACACTAAACTATTACGGTCCTTGTGTGTCTAATTTTGTTATGTTTTATGTATTTCCACAAAAGAAATGTAATGTCTAGGTACGTCAAGCTTTGGGTCTCTACAATCTACAGTCAGAGTTTCTATTATAGTAGCTTCTGTCTTATCTTCTATACTTTTCGATACGGGTGCTACACATAGTTTCATATTTGTGCCTGTTGTAGAGATCCTTGGGCTCTGTGTTTCTTATTCTGCTACTATTATGACGCTAGACACTCTGTTGCGAACTAGAACAGCTGGTGTGCATCAGTTCAGGGATTGCCGCCTAGAGGTTGGTGAGTGTCACTTTTTATGGGACCTCTATGTCTTAGAGATGGCGACTTGTGATGTCATTCTCAGGATGGAATGGTTGGTTCCCTTTCCAGCCTTTGTAGATTGCAATCGTCGCAGGGTGAGTTTCACGTCACCAGATGACGAAGAGTTTCTGTAAAATTGTGAATGAAAATTTCAGGCGTGTCGAGCTGGACCGGAGCATCGTGGGCAAGGTGGAGTCACAACCCAAATTGTGAGTTTATATTTGGATGATCAGGGGACTTGTTAGCAGGATTTCCCTCCAGTGGTTGATCGTTTCTGGGATGTCTTCCCAGATGACCTTCCATGTCTACCTCTAAAGTGAGAGGTGGTTTTCCCTATTGAGCTTGTGCCAAGAGCAGCACCGATGTCCATTCCTCCTTATAGTATGGCTACACTAGAGTTGCAAGAGCTCAAGAGGCAGTTAGAGGAGTTACAGGCAAAGGGTTTCATCTGACCTAGTACTTCTCCTTGGGGTTCACTGGTCCTCTTGTCGAAGAAGGCAAATGGTACCCTCGGACCCTATGTGGATTATCAGAAGATGAACCAGCTGAAGGTCAAGAACGGATATCCCTTGCCAAGGATTGATGATCTTTTTGATCCACTTCGAGGTGCATGAGTGTTATCGAAGATTGACTTGAGGTCAGGATATCATCGGTTGTGCGTGAGACCATCGAACATACATCTAACAGCTTTTCGAAGCAGATATGGTTTGTACATGTACTTGGTTATGCCTTTTGGACTCACAAACCCGCCAGCATTTTTCATGGCTATGATGAATGGTGTGTTCCATCCTTATCTAGATTTATTCATGGTAGTATTCGTGGACGATATGTTGGGGTACTCTCACACTCGACACAACCACACCACCCATTTTGAGATCGTTTTGAGTACAATAAGAGAGCATAAGCTACATGCTAAGGTCTCAAAGTGCCACTTTTGGATGGACCATATCCACTTCCTGGTTCATATCAACTCAGAGGAAGGAGTTTCCGAGGACCTAGAGAAGTTGAGAGCAGTAGTTTCCTGGGAGCATCCTAAGAACGTGTTTGAGATACAGTGTTTTTAGGGCTGGCTGGTTACTATAGACGCTTCATCCAGGACTTCTCCAGCATATCAATTCTATTGACGGGTTTTACTAAGAATTGTGTGATGTTTGTTTGGAAAGAATCTTGTGAGACAGCCTTTCAGGACCAGAAGGGAAGGGTGACATCAACACCAATCATGATACTTCAATAGCAAGGCAAGATCTTTACAGTTTACTGTGATGCATCAGGTATTGGACATAGAGCAGTGTTAATGGAGGGCGATCGATTTGTTGCTTACGGTTTTCGGTAGTTGAGGCCACATGAGAAGAACTACCCGACGAATGATCTCGAGTAGGCTTCAGTTGTTCCTGCATTGCGCTGTTGGAGACATAATCTCTTGGAAGAGAATTTTGTGGTTTTCACCGACCACAAAAGTCTCATGTACATCTTTACTCAGCGTGACATGAACCTGAGACCATGAAGGTGGGTCGAATACCTTCAGTCTTTTGACTTTGAGCTTGCCTATACACATGGTAAAGGTAATGTAGTCACTGATGCACTGAGTACGAGGACTCAGATAGAGGCAGTGCAGGAAGCCAGTGGTGAGTGGAAACTCATGGCTTTGTTCTCCGAGATGAATTTGGAGGTGCACGACAGTCAGGTGAAGACCAATATTTCATCTTTAGCTATGAATTCTACCCTCCTGGATATAGTGAGGATGAGACAACTATCTAATTCAGAAGACCTAGTTCTACGGGATTCAGTGGCATGTGAGGACCCTTCTCATAGATGGAAGATAGGAAATGATGAAATTCTGCATTTCCATGGACGAGTGTGTGTTCCAGGGGATATATGCGAGGATTTGAGGCATAAGTTTCATGCTTTGGATTGAGCAGTTCATCCCAGGGTTACCAAGTTGTACCGTGACATGAGTCATCAGTATTGGTGGCTGGGTATGAAGAGAGAAGTAGTTGGTTTTGTTACTAGGTGTTCCACCTGTCAACAGGTGAAGGTCAAGCATTAGAGGCTAGCCGGAATATTACAGCAGTTACCCATCCCGAAGCGGAAATCGGATGATGCCGTGATGGACTTCGAGACTAGGTTGTCGAGGTCACCTTGAGGCAATGATGTCGTGTGGGTTGTTATGGATAGACTCAGAAAGGTATATCACTTGTTTCCAATCAAGGAGACCTTCGGTGTTGAAGAGCTCGGAAAGGTGTATATCTAAGAGGTCGTACGTCTTCATGGGGTTCCTTGTTCTATCATTTCAGATAGGGACTCCCATTTTACATCTCATTTCTGGCAGAGTTTTGTGAGGGCACTGGGGACACAGGTGCTTCTGAGCACAACTTACCACCCTCAGACCAATGGCCAGTCAGAGCATACGATATAGGTGCTTGAGGACATGCTACATGCATGCATCCTAGACTTTGGGGGCTCTTGGGATAAGCATATAAACCAGGTTGAGTTTGACTATAAGAATTGGTTTCACGAAACTAATGAGATGGAACCTTATGAGGATTTATATGGTATGCCATGTCGATCACCATTGTATTAGTTAGAGGAAGGTGAGGCAGCCTTACTGGGACCACGTCTCATGCAGGAGACGTCTGAGCATGTCCAGTTGATTTAGAAGTGGATGGCTACCACATAGTCTCGTCAGAAATCTTATGCTAATTGCCGCAGATGACCCTTGGAGTTCGTTGTTGGGGATCATGTTTCCTTGTGTGTTTCACTGAGTTTGGGACATAGGTGGATCGGGAGATAGGGTAAACTTTATCCGAGGTATGTGGGGTCATTTGAGATTCCTGAGAGTGTCGGGCCGGTTTTCTATCGGTTGTAGTTACCACAGAGGTGCTGGTCCATGCACGACGTCTTCCACATATCTCAGCTGTGCCACTATCATTCATACCATCTCATGTTTTCCATCCCGAGAAGGTTGATCTTGAGTTAGATGTGTCCATTGGGGAGAATATTATTTGTATCGTTGATAGGAGCACGAAGGTTCTCCAAGACCGGTCAGTTACTCTCATACGGGTTCTATGGCAGCATGGCCGAGTGCAGGATGAAACCTAGGAGCGGGAGACCGACGTACGTGCTCAGTGGCCAGAGCTATTCACAGCATATTATTTTCCACCCTTGGAAGGGAAATTCAGGGGCTAATTTCTTTAAGGGGGGAAGTTTGTAAGAACCCGGTTCTTATTTTTGAGGTACGTGTTTCTCCCTTTCTATTTTCGTTAAGTGTTTCGAGAAAATAAGGAAAATGGGGAAAAACACAAATTTTGTGACCACACGCCGTGTACTTTTCCACACGTAGTGTACATTGGCCGTGTGGGATGAGTACATAGGTTTTGTAGCCATGTTGATGAGGGAGGGTGTAAAAACCGACTACACAACGTGTAGTGGGTCTTTACACGACGTGTAGTCAGTCGGCAGAAAAAATGTAAGGTGGTGGCCAGCTGAGCGTCAATACACACCATGTACTCAGGTTTCACATGCCGTGCACTCATGTCGATAGATAAATAGGGCCATGTTGGTGAGAAGCCGTTGGAGGAACAGTTAAAAAATGAAAACTACACACCATATACCCAATAGTACAACCGTGTAGTCTATTTTTTTCCCTTAAAATGGGCAGTAGCCTCCCTAGTTCACAGAGAAGGCTTAGAACCAGGGGAGGAGTCAGGAGAAAGTGATGGTCCTTCGAGGAGCTCCAGATCGAATCCCTAGAATCTGTTTCCACCTCTATCAATCTTGTTGGAACCGTTCAGGTAAGACACTCCCTCTCCTTAAGTCGTTCTTACCAATTCTTTCCCAAGGGAAGTTAATTTACATTTGAACAGGTTTTCTTTCACCTCATATCTACGTCATTCTTAGACTATTCAAGGATCGTCATTCTCATATAAGGATCAAGGGTGATCAAGGTTGGTTTCTTAGTGTTTAAATTCCAACTACTGTGCATTTTTGTATACCATTGAGCTACAGACCCATGATGGTGTATCAGGTGGCTGAGTCCTTGGATGTTTTGAATACCTAGAATTTTATATGTAATTAAATGTGTTAATAAACTGTTGTTCGGGATCACTGCATGGATCTAGTACCACCTCGTGGGTGCGTTCCTCTGTTTAGCCGTTTGGCCAGGAAACTCGAGGGTAAGCCATGTTTATATTGTGAATTACTTCTCCCTTGAGAGGAATTGTATATAGTTTCATGTGTATGTTTTGGGCTTGGCCCGGTTACTTGAGCCTGAGGGAAGTGTTCTTTTTAGCTTGAGGGAATCGTTTGGTTAGCCTGAGGGCAAGGTACTAATTAGCCTGAGGGCAACGTTCTATTCCGCCTAAGGGCAATGCTTCTAACGCCTGAGGGAAGTGACTTCTGTGACTGAGGGCGACACTTCGTGCGCCTCAGGGTAATATCTGCTATGTATGATGATAGTTGCCTGAGGGTTTGTTTATTTTTACCTGAGGGTAGAGTTGACATGTCTGAGGACACTGACAATCTACCTAGAACATTCACTGAGGTGATGTCTTATATTAAATTAAAATAAATGAATATTAAAATGGAATTATAACTGGTAAAGTTAGTTATTTTTGTGAAAGGCTTAGTTTATTGTATTTTACTACTGCACACTGCTGTTGCATATTTAAACTGTCAGTTGGGCATGGGACATTGGTGGGTGCCTGTGGGAATTTATTTCTCACACCCTTTTTGGGTCATGTCTTCAGCCCAAATATATTACAGTTCTGCAGGTTTTGATCGGGGAAAGGGTCCCTATATAGGTACATGATTGTAGCAGAGAAGTATGAGAGCATGGGACCGAGCATAGGCTTGCGATGCGGCTGCGTTCTATCTACTCTGTTTTGTTTTTCTTTGTTGTACTATGTATTGTATAGTACTATATTCTTGTGCAACATGTTCTGGCTATTTTCTTAGAACATGGGACATGTTTCAACATTATCTATATAACTGTTGGTTATCTTTTACTATAGTTGTTTATTTTAAAATGCATATGGTTTGTTGCTTCTACTATTGTTGTATGTTTTATCTAGTATTCCACTATGCTTCACTTGAAAAATGAGGGCATTGTTTCCCCACTATCAGACCTGGGCCCTTGCTGCTATTCGGCAGCCTCTGGTATTTGGGGAAATGGGCTTGAGGACATGTGACCAACCGGGTTCGAGGAACCCGTTGAGTGGCACCAGGATCCAGGACGTTACAATAGGAGTGCATAAGGTTATGGTGACATAATCAATGTGAATGAGAGAATCAAAAAGGAACTCATATGCATCATAACCTATATCATCAAATTCAGAATCATGGAAAATGAAACAACAAGAAAAATCAATAATCATGAGCCATGTGATATCAATCTAGAAAATTATAAACACAATGAACCCAAAAAATGATTAAAGAATACATGTACGTACTTGGGACATTATTTTCAATTCACTCATTCACACACTCTTATAAATGGAATAATCTTACTGTTGACATTCATACCCAATCCATGGAAGTGATATAATGAACCCATCCTTCATTGGTTTATCATTTTACCACCCATTATTGGTTTATCACAGAACTACATATCAACGGTTTATCATGGAACCACCCATCATTGGTTTATCATGGTTCCACCATCAAATGTTTCAGTAAGAGTACAAATTAATAACTAATTAAATATTTAATTTCATTATAAATTAATAGTAACAACCATAATCCATTTTCAAACATGATTAATATGTGAAAAAATGGGTACCATAAAAATATGTTTAGAACATGATTAACCCATGGAAAATACATGGTTTAAAATAAAATCTCTTTGAAACATGATTAACCCATGGAAAATAAATGGGTTCAATAAATTCCCAAGAAATATGATTCATACATGGAAAATAATTGGATTCAATTAAAATCACTTTGAAACATGATTAACCCGTGGAAGTGAAATTGGATCAACAACAACCTCTTTAAAACACGATTAACCCATTGTAAATAAATGGGTTCTATAAAAAAATATTTTTTAAATAGGATTTGCACATGGAAAAGAAAAGTTATCCTTAACAAATCACAACGAAACATGAGTAACCCATGTAAAATAAATAGTTTCAATAACAATCTCTTTAAAAATATGATTAACCTTTGGAAAAGAAAAAGTTTCGCAAAAATTATATTTTTAAAATATGATAATCCATATAATGAAATAATGAGTATGGTATGAATAAAAAATATCCCCATTCTAGTATTAGGAATTAAAATGTTTTTTGGAATTTGTGAATGGAAATTATCTTCAAATATCATAAGAAACATCCTTGAGGAAAACAACCTTTAAACATTCAAAGTGTCTCGTAGCACATTGATTCATTTTAATCACAGTCTCCATGAATGAAATAAAATGAAATTAACCATATAATATCATGATAATGATAGTATAAATGATATTAAATTTCAAAGGATATTTATATACACTTAATAGAATAAGATTTGTGTATAATATAAAAAATTTATCAAAGAAGGATTATTATGAAAAAATTCCATTACTACATTTATAACTATGAAACTATAAACCCTATCATAGGGTGTTCACAAAATGGATATGTAAACATACAAAAAATAATGTATAAGAATCATAAAATACATTCATGGAAAATATATACCACATATAAAAAAAATAAGTGGTGATTATTTCTATGTGTCCGTAGAAATAAAAAGTGTGATGAACATCCCTTACAATGATTGTATCATAGGAGGGTGAATAAACCAACAAAATAATTATGCATGAAAAATTTAAATTTAAAAAATAAAAGTGTAAATACATAATAATAAAATAATAGCCTTTTTCCCTATATATTTTTGTAATAACATAATCAATGAAATATATTTTTAACAAAGTGAATAGAAATTTAGTTAAGAAACCCCTTACTACTTGAGTAACTTTTTGAATATTGAGATTTGTGTAAGAATAACATGAATTGAAACTTTTAATATTATTAAATAATTTATATTAATTTTATAATGTGTAACATGGTATTATATACACCATATAAAATTAATTAAGTGCATAATAATGGATATATATCAAAATTGATATGAAAATACCTTACATTGATTATGATTCATTATGATTTTTATTTATCTAACTAAATAATAAAATTAGGATAACTAGTAAAATTCATGATAAATTTTTGAATGTTTATACTTAATTTTATTTCACTAATAAAAAATTTATAAACAAGTACCTTATAATTTAACTTCAGGCCGACTATTTTGTCCTTATTCAGTTTATGTGTCAAAACTAACATTGGTAGGTCAACTTGGGACAATGAGTTCTTTAATTAAAAATATATAGGATAACAATAATAATGAAATAATTATAATATTTATAAATGAATTATTCTTTTATAACCATTCATGCTTTATGTTTAGGAAAAATGAACCAATGTTACAATCATAGAGACGATAGGTAGTACAAATGCATGAGTAATGATCCAATTTTTCAATGATCATTTTGGAAAGAGTGTAAGTAAAATTTATATCTCTGGAACGAAAATAATATAATAAATAACATGTTATTTAGTCATAATTATATATATATATATCATTATTGTAATGTTTTGTGGAAAATAATAATAATTAAATCGGTTTGAGGAGGTAGTAGTGAACATGTCCATAAATGATGTTATCACATTTTTGGTGCGTGAAAACATAAGAAAGAAAGGGATATATTATATTTTCATAAAGATAATTATGTTTTTAATGTCATATATATTTCATATATATCATACTTTTTTATTATATTCTTTCTTAATACATTCCATGTAAAGTGTAAACGTATCACCTCTCTTTGAGGAGGTGGGTGTCCACAAGTCCACAAATGATGTTATCATATTCATGAAAAATAGAAAGATTGAAGGTATGTGTTATATAATAATTAATTATGTATTAATAAATATTATATTCCATATATTTCATATAAAGATAGTAATATAATCATTATTCACAAACTTTAAATGTGTTAATGGAGGAATGAACGACATCGGCTCGCAAGGCGGTAGTCCGTCGTATAGATAAATGATGATTGCATATACCATTCAATGTAAGTATGCATAAGTTTAGGTATAACCACTAACATTATAAAATATGAATATATTGATTATTCAAATGTTATTATATAGGTAATATATAATAATATTTGAAGGGGTGGGGAAATAAATAAAACAAAAGTACTCATTGATGAATGTGACCTTTTTTTCTGGGCAACTCATTTTCGTTTTCAACAAAGGATATCCTTGATTTTATTTTTTCCCAACTTTAGGCTTCAATGATGTGATGAGGAATGTATGGAGAATATTTGAGTCAGGATTGAGTGAGGAAAAGTTCTTGAGATGTGTGAAGAAGTAGGCAGAGTGAGTGCCTTGGTATAGTGGAGGGTGAGTTGAATTCCTGTAAATACAAAAAGGTAACCACTATTAGGAGGTATACCATATAAAATGTTCCTCCAATAATGATATAAATTGGATAAAATAGGGTATATGGTATATTAATATGCCTATAATGGCTTTTATAAAATAGTATTGGCCATTTTGACACTTGATATTAAAGTTTAACCACTAATTAAACTCGTTTTTACCTTAACATATGTAAATAATTTTAATTGCTTTCATTAAATTTTTTTGGTAAAAAAAATGATGAACATCATTGAAATTTTAATTTATAATGATTAAAAATATGAAATTCATTTTTCCAAATTATATACTTGTATGTCACAGAAAATAATTTAAATTTAATCCTTCCAATAGGACAAGATAACATTTTTTTAAAGAGAAAAGTTCACAAGTTTGAAATTTTTTTATATACAATTTCGATATGAATTTAATTAAAATGACATTAATTATAAAAAAGTATATAAAATTTATATATTTATACTTTAAAACCTTTAATAAATATAATTTATCAATATAAATTATTAAAACTAAAAAGAAAATTTCAATTAAACTATAGTATTATTCACTATCCATTAAAATATGAAAGTTCTCTGAAAAATAATAATATACCCAAAAGTAAATATTGATATCTCAATTTCAAAAATGATCTATATTTTATAAAATAAAAAATATTAATTTTTAAAAATTTATTTTCAAAACATGTCTCCCATTAAAAGGTGGTAAAATTACATTTTAAAAATATATAACTTGTTATGTATAAAATTTAATTTAACCTTATATAAATTATACAAAACTTATTATTTGAATTTAAAAACATACAATTAAATATATAACATATATATTTCAACCATATATTTCTCTAATAGTGATAAATTTGATTTATTATGATGAAATTCCATTCATTTCATAAAAATAGTCTTTCATAAATAGACATCCCTTATATTCAATTGTTTATTATTTTCATTTCTATCTAATTGGTAACCAATGATTTCATGTTATATGTAACGCCCCGACCCCAGCTACCCAGATTCGGTGCATTACTTCATAACATTGGCATGATCATAGAAGATCAAGTATCGAAAGACCGATTAGTTTAGTATCCTTGGAAACACTAGATACATTCATAAGTCCTACATTACATCATAAAGTAAAACAAAACTACAACATCTTCTCTTCATATCCCATTATATTATCCCTGCAGATCATTCATAATATACTTCTTCACATCCTGGAAAAATTAAAACATTGAAAGGGGTGAGCTCAGATGCTCAGTAAGGATAACAATATAGCAGAAGCTTTCATAAAAAAACATTAACATTTAAGGCAATGTATAACTAAAACAAAAGCCTTTTAAACTTGAAATTTAGCATAATATGGAAAAATTAAAATGAAATAATGCCATTTACTTACTCACATGGATATTCTACTGGTCGAATAATCACATGAAATATCAATAACCACTTTCATAATGATGGAATGCATAATGCCAGACTATCATAACCACGTATCCAAGGCCTCGTGCCAAGAATACAAATAATATTTTGTCAAGGCCTCGTGCCAAGACACTAGTTTGTCTCATGAGACCTACTGATGCATCGAGGAGCTATAGCGGGCTCCACCCGTCACTTATTAAGTCCAATGCATTCCTCATATGAATAGGTTTAAACATATCATAAACCATAACATAATCGTATCACATAAAACATGCCTAAAGGAAACATAAAATTTACACATTTCAATCACTTGATATCAATACAACACATTGATATAATAAAAACACTTTAAAACTGTAACACCCCAGGTAAATAAAGAATATAACATTCTCATATTTGTCCATATTTGTGAATAAAATATTAATATGACTTTAAAGGGGATGCTATGCTCGATGGCGTACCCAACACGCAACAACGAGTTTCTTGGGAATCTTACGTTGCACTCTAATAAAATAATTTTAAATGGTAGTTAACATGTAGCCATTGTATTGGCGGGAATGGATAGAAATAACTAAGATATGATTATATATGTTTTTATATGTTTTTACATTTATCCAATAAAGGATAGAGGCTTAAAATACGGAAAGAATTCAATTTTAGGCGTATATGCCCTAGTTTTCACTAAAGGTTCACTTATCACATTTTGATGTTGAACCATAATTAAATATAGTTTTGTTCACTCTTAAACATTATTTTGGACCAAATAAAACTCTTACTAAGAATCGGGACATCAAATTTTACTTTGTGTAATTTTTTGGTATCTTTCCGATAAGGTTCTTTTTTTTAATGAATAGTGTAAAATGTTGTATTTTAGTTCAAAACCACTTTTTAATCTAATTTATTTATATGATTAGATAATATTTTGAATTGTTTTTAAAGAGAAATTTGAAAATATTTTTACCATTAAATCCAATAGTGGTCGTTGGAATTAATTTCACTTTGAAATCAGACTTAAACTAGTGTCAATCTTTTGATACTTATTGTTTTATGAAAACACGCTATTTGCGCTGACAGCGGGAATTAATTATTAAATTAATTAATGTGACTAATATGTTTTGAATTTTGTAAAATGGACTTCATTTTTGAATTCGGAATATCAATTATAGCTTAGGGTGAATTTTTGGGATTTTTCTGAAAAACTTCAATTTTTGATGAATAGTGAAACCACTAAGTGGCAATCAAGCAAACTGATTTTTCAGTTAAATGAAATTTTACCACTAATGTGTACTGAATTTTGAAAATCCTACATACATGGTTTTCATTAAGAAGTAAAATGTGGTTCAATGAGATTATAATATTTTTTTGGTGAATAGTAACTCATTAAGTTCTTAATCGCGATTAGTGGTAATTAGGGTAGTTTAAGGTATAAATAATGCTTTAATAATATAAAATGACCTAGACACATGTCCCAACCTTATTGGTTGTGTCATGGCCGACCAAGACAAGCCATGGGTCAACTTGGGGACCCCATGGATCCACTTTGGTTGGGAAATGACATAAATAACATTTTATTTAATGTAAAAGAAAAATTGACACAAACATGATATGTTTTACTAAAACAATTTTTAAGTGGGGTTACACAAGTCCAAATTTTGATTATAAATAGTCATTGGAAATATAAAAAGATTTCCTACATCATAGTATTTACTTTATAATTTTTAGACATTAAATAAATTAAATTATTTATGACATAATAATGATTTAACGATGACATCATTATTTGACGATTTAAATAAAATGGAAAGATAATGTAAAATCTATGAACTACACATGGCCAAAACTTATTGGATGAGTGGATTTCGAAGCCTTATCACCTTATCCACGACCTATATCAATGTGGGACCTTTTAAAACCGAAATACATTTTCAAATAAAGTAATATTTCTTACTTTCCAAAAGTGCCCCTCCTATCCTCTTATAAAAAGCCCCCACCTCTACCTCTTTTCACACACTCATCAAGCCTTTGGCTCGGCCAACCCCTGCCCATTTACTCTATACACATCCCTCTCCTCATCCTAGAGGATTCCCTTTGGGCAGAATCCTTTCAAAGGAAGCCTTTAGGCTCAAATCAAAAGGAGTTACACTTTTAAAGGTAATTCTTTCTCTCATGTTCATTTGTTTTATTTTGCTTCTCCAACCCCCTAAACTCTTTTTATTTATTTCTTTTGTAACAACACCAGTATCTTAAATATACTAGGATGTTGTTATAAGATTTATTCTAGCTACACTCTCACACAACTACATCAAATGGTTAAAGAACATACGGTTTCCGTGGATGGCGAAATTCTGCCTCCCGAAACGATGATTGTTCAATACTCATTTAACACCTTCAAAGGTGGACATTATGATGTCACTATTTTTATATATGATATATAATATGTTTATGTTTTACTTATTCTTCTGTATTTTTCATTTGTGTCTTACCTTTATGGCTTCCATTTTGGGTATACGCGATATCTTCATTTTAGGAAGTGTGGACTACCGCCTCCTCAAAGTGATGTGATTCGTTAAAAAACCATATGTGGGATGTATAAAGGATGGAACTATTATTTTATATATGATATTATACTGTAATTATAATATACCTTTATATCATTATGATTCCATTCTATAAACAATGAAATAGAAATGGAAGTAGCGTTCATGCGTACGTACGGCTTACCGTCTCCATGAACGGTGCATTTCATTTCTTACCTCTAAATGATGATGTAATGTTATAAATGCATGCATGTACTGGATATATATGACATATATGATATCTACATCATGAATACAATTCTGTTTATAATAAACATTTGGCCACACGAACAACATGTAATTGTAAGAAGTCCACTTTCGACTTAAGAACCAAATATCGGCAAAACAAATATTATTAACTTAAATGATTACATTATGTTTATGACATGGTAATAAGTGGTATAAAAGGAATAATGAACTTGAAAAAGGTTCTTAAGGAAGTAGAAATTAACTCAAGTTTATTATTCAGGAGATTAAAGAACGATCAAGTCAAGTCGGACCCGAGGTAAGGGATCCTACTCCTCTCTTTTGTTTTAAGTACACACTTTTATGTCATTCTTTTTAAAGCTCATCTTTCTTGTTATTGGGATGATATTTTATATTACACTTACTGTAATTTTTATGTTCATGTGATGAGAGACCCTATTCTCTCTCATCAAACCATTTTGGAAGTTTTGAGTGGCGCCGTTAGGCTGCCGAACTTTCGTAAGAGATCTAACCTCTCTTTCTTTTTACGTACTCCCCTTTATGTCACTTCTTTTAAGCTCCTCTTTGTAATGTTGGGGGATGTTCCTTTATATTACTCTTTCTGTACATTTTATTGTAATGTGATGAGATACCCCATTTGATCTCATCAATCCATATTCGGAAGTTTTATGTGGCGCCGTTAGGCTGCCGAGTTTTCGTAAGGGATTTTCATCTTACTTTTATTCTCGTGAGATTTATGCTACATTTGCCACAAATTCCATTGAGTCGTGTATGTACTGCCCATTATTCTACTCTTTGTGTAATATAATTTCGTTTATGAGTATTTACATAAATGATCTATTGTCCTTCTTTAATGGGGTGTATGTTTTGAAAGATACCCAAGTCGGTAAGGGAACCTTTCACCCTCCTCTTTTTTTTAAAAGACTTCTTTTGTTGGGTCTTTTAATTTACATATTGTTATGGTGGGATATGTTCTCATATATCCTTATTGATGTAAATTTTATGTCCAAGTGATGAGATACTTTTTTTATCTCTCATCAAATCATTTTGATGTGATGCCGTTAGGCTGTCAAAGGAACTTATTAACCCAATTTCGATTTCTTTGGGTTCAACTTGTAGTCATTGAATATGTCATCCATTGAATATGTGTGAATGACCTTTTATTGTTTTAAACTTAATATCCACTTATATTGGGTGTATATATATTTGTCACACATATTTTTGAGATTTATTTGTCCTTAATTTAAGGATACCTTCTTTATAAGGGATTTCATCACATTTGACATTTCTATTGAGGGTTCATTGTTGTTATGCACCAATTCACTCTTATATGGTGTATATAATGTCCTTTGGAGTATTATATCATGAATCCATTTATTCTCATGATATTATAAAGTTCTGACTAAATGTTATTCCTCAATTGTTGTATTCAAGAGTCTCTAATTTTGGTAAAACCACTTTAACCAAAATATCGTTTTAAATGTTTTAATTATTGGTTCTTATTAATATCCATGTTTTCAAAATGGTTTTAAGGATTTATTTATATGGATATTAATGGTTTAAAGTTTTAAGCTTCAAGGTGGTATGGGACACTTTGATTCAAAAATCTCTTTATTAAATGTTTTAAATGGTTTTGGAAATGGTTTCTTTTTGAATGGATTCATTATTTCAATATACTAAAATGTTATATTGTGATTGAAATGTGGAAATGCTATGTTTCCTTTATGCATGTTTTATGTGATACGATTATGTTATGGACCTTGGGCATTATTATGAAGAACGGGTGGTTCCGTGATAAACTAAGGGCGGGTGAGCCCGTTATAGCTCTCCAATGCATTGGGTAACGCGAAGGAGTGAAACGTTAAGGTTTCTCCGAAGAGATTTAGGGAATATACTGTGGTGGGTATTCCAAACGTAACCAAGAGGGTTACTCCCTACGTAAGAATGTTATGAATGCCTCAAGTTACCTTTATGTCTTATGTTTTCTATGATTTATTCATGATTTGATATGCCTATGTTTTATGGGTAAAGTATGAACTCATTCTTATGTATATGTGTACCCATGTTTCCTTTCCATATTTTTCTATCCCTTACTGAGCTTTTTGTGCTCATCCCAAGTTTTTGAAATGTTTTTCACATGTCAAGGGAAAGGTACATGATGTGATGATAGTGTCAAGGATGTGTCAAGAAAGAATCCGTGTTATATTTTAAATATGTTTCCGTTGATGGGAAGAATGAATACTGTCTTTTATGTAACCACTTTGTTTAAATGTGGAATGTAATGCAAGTTTCATTATCTAATTCTCTAAAACTCTAAACCTGAAAAGATCCTCAATGTGTAATCTTGTAATAACTCAAGATTAAGTAAGGTTTAAGGCTGGGGCCTTATAGTTGGTATCAAAGGTCGGTTTAGATAACTTTAGAGGTTAGGATATTCTTTAAGCATAAGTGACATTACCCTAATGGTTAGGATTTCAGAAAGAGTCCTAGTTTTAGATAAAGTGAATGAGTAAGTGTATCTTAGTGTTTACCTTCCTCATTAGTACATGATGGTTTTGTTGATATACTCACACTGACCTTTTTGGTTTTAGTAAATGGCTGGATCTAGCAGGCACCAAAGTAACAGTGGATGTGAAGGAAACTGTGACAGCTTTTTGAGCAAGCAACTGAATGATATGGGAGATGCAATGAGAACTCTTCTGATTATCCTCAACCAACTATCTGGAGTCATGATTGACCACCTAAACCTTGGAGTTTTCTCTAAGGCATCATATATGCAAGAAACAAATCCCTACGGAAGTACAGGAAATAATCATAAAGGTATGTGTGTTCAAAAACCTATGTGTCAAAGATGTGGAAAGAAACACCTAGGAAAATGTTTCAAAGGGACAGAAATATGCTATAGATGTGGAAATGAAGGTCATAAATCAAGAACCTGTCATGGAAAAAGGAAGCATCCAGTTGACTCGAGGAAAGTGAAAGAAGTTCTTTCTGAGGGATCAATTGAATGTTTTAAATGTGGTGTGCATGGTCATTATGCAAACACATGTCCTATGAAGAAGTTTCGTGAATGGGGTCACCAAGAGCGTACCAATATTCGTTTACCAATACCTAATGCCATTCCGATTGAGGATGAAGAAACTGACAATGACCAATCAAAGGTATGTACTATTTCATGACTATTGTTTTCTTATTTTGGAATCTTAGGATATGATTCATGATTTTGTTTGTAGGAAAGAGGTATTTCGGAATAAGTTGGAAATGAATGGATAATGGATCATGAAGAATGTTGAATGAGTAAGATGTCAACATATAAGGGCTTCAAGAGTTAGGGTGAAATTCTTAAGAGTATTAAGTCTCTTTTGATGATGGGGTTACATTAGAAGACTTTTTATATTATATGTAACCCTGATGTTTAATATAGGCAAATTTTATTCAAGTAATAGTTATCTTTTCTTTTGTGGACATAGTTATAAAGAACCATTTGGGTTTATATGATCCTTACTTTTGAGGTAATTATGGGTTACCATATGTTATGATTGAAGTGAAAGGCATGAGATAAAATTGAGGTTAAATTATGTTATGGTTATTTTTGATGATATTATCCCTTTTTGGGTAATGATTTGAGAATTATATAGTTTTGAAAAAAGGACAACACGCAGACCGTGTGACTACCCGTCGCATCGGACAAAGCTGCGGGAATCGAACCCACAACCAAAGTGCGACTGTTATTTATCGTCTACCACTGGACTACGTGAAGTCCCTGGTTAGTTTGACTGATTCTTTTCAGTTATATGATTTTATGAATTAAGAGTAAGTTGATTTTGGGTTATTTATGTAAATGATTAACCTATCATGTAGTATATGTGATTAGGATAATTACTTTTCAATGTGAGACTTTAGGAGCAACTGATGTTGTTTGGAGATAAATGTTACGATTTAACTTGGAAGACTATGTGACTAAATCCTTCAAATATTTGGGTATCAATCTTATATTGGTTTACTTTGAAGAATTTTATGGACAAATTGTTTATCGGATGGTCCTCTTTGAACTTTGGGTTTTGTTGGACAAATTTTGGAGATTAAGAATAGATTTTCTTTTTATAAGGGGTAATCCTTTTCTAAATTATCTGATATTGTACTAGCCTTTTTGGTTTTGGATTTGGTTAAAGTCTAAAGACATGGGAAGTATATAGTTCTATTTTATGGATTAGGTGATTCTCTAGAAGTTGATTATAGTACTCTTAATGTGAACAAGTCTTCCTAAATACTCATCTTTTGGAGAAAATATGAGTTTGTGTAAGGAATCTAATAAAGGTTGAAAGTCAATATGATAAGTGATTATGTTTCCTTATGAATAAATTCCTCAATAAAAAGTAACGTAAAACAAAAATGTTGTCTATTAAATTTTCCTACTGGGGAATCGAATACCGTTTAACCCATCACAAGTTTGTGATTTTCTCGTGGTTAACTTTCTCCTAAACATGTTTTCTGTCACTTTCCATCAGAACATGACCCTTTGTTTTTTCCTCCATGTCCATATTTTCATACTTGGAATCCTAGTATGGGTTAACTCGGGTGACCTTTGTACTTATCTTTCTTTATTTTAAAGTGTTTGTTTTACCGACTTTTGTTCCGATGTGGGACTTTCAAGGATGTTTCCAAGAGCAATTTTAAAATTGCGAGGACGCAATTCGCAAAAGGGGGGAAGGATGTAACACCCCAGGTAAATAAAGAATATAACATTCTCATATTTGTCCATATTTGTGAATAAAATATTAATATGACTTTAAAGGGGATGCTATGCTCGATGGCGTACCCAACACGCAACAACGAGTTTCTTGGGAATCTTACGTTGCACTCTAATAAAATAATTTTAAATGGTAGTTAACATGTAGCCATTGTATTGGCGGGAATGGATAGAAATAACTAAGATATGATTATATATGTTTTTATATGTTTTTACATTTATCCAATAAAGGATAGAGGCTTAAAATACGGAAAGAATTCAATTTTAGGCGTATATGCCCTAGTTTTCACTAAAGGTTCACTTATCACATTTTGATGTTGAACCATAATTAAATATAGTTTTGTTCACTCTTAAACATTATTTTGGACCAAATAAAACTCTTACTAAGAATCGGGACATCAAATTTTACTTTGTGTAATTTTTTGGTATCTTTCCGATAAGGTTCTTTTTTTTTAATGAATAGTGTAAAATGTTGTATTTTAGTTCAAAACCACTTTTTAATCTAATTTATTTATATGATTAGATAATATTTTGAATTGTTTTTAAAGAGAAATTTGAAAATATTTTTACCATTAAATCCAATAGTGGTCGTTGGAATTAATTTCACTTTGAAATCAGACTTAAACTAGTGTCAATCTTTTGATACTTATTGTTTTATGAAAACACGCTATTTGCGCTGACAGCGGGAATTAATTATTAAATTAATTAATGTGACTAATATGTTTTGAATTTTGTAAAATGGACTTCATTTTTGAATTCGGAATATCAATTATAGCTTAGGGTGAATTTTTGGGATTTTTCTGAAAAACTTCAATTTTTGATGAATAGTGAAACCACTAAGTGGCAATCAAGCAAACTGATTTTTCAGTTAAATGAAATTTTACCACTAATGTGTACTGAATTTTGAAAATCCGACATACAAGGTTTTCATTAAGAAGTAAAATGTGGTTCAATGAGATTATAATATTTTTTTGGTGAATAGTAACTCATTAAGTTCTTAATCGCGATTAGTGGTAATTAGGGTAGTTTAAGGTATAAATAATGCTTTAATAATATAAAATGACCTAGACACATGTCCCAACCTTATTGGTTGTGTCATGGCCGACCAAGACAAGCCATGGGTCAACTTGGGGACCCCATGGATCCACTTTGGTTGGGAAATGACATAAATAACATTTTATTTAATGTAAAAGAAAAATTGACACAAACATGATATGTTTTACTAAAACAATTTTTAAGTGGGGTTACACAAGTCCAAATTTTGATTATAAATAGTCATTGGAAATATAAAAAGATTTCCTACATCATAGTATTTACTTTATAATTTTTAGACATTAAATAAATTAAATTATTTATGACATAATAATGATTTAACGATGACATCATTATTTGACGATTTAAATAAAATGGAAAGATAATGTAAAATCTATGAACTACACATGGCCAAAACTTATTGGATGAGTGGATTTCGAAGCCTTATCACCTTATCCACGACCTATATCAATGTGGGACCTTTTAAAACCGAAATACATTTTCAAATAAAGTAATATTTCTTACTTTCCAAAAGTGCCCCTCCTCTCCTCTTATAAAAAGCCCCCACCTCTACCTCTTTTCACACACTCATCAAGCCTTTGGATCGGCCAACCCCTGCCCATTTACTCTATACACATCCCTCTCCTCATCCTAGAGGATTCCCTTTGGGCAGAATCCTTTCAAAGGAAGCCTTTAGGCTCAAATCAAAAGGAGTTACACTTTTAAAGGTAATTCTTTCTCTCATGTTCATTTGTTTTATTTTGCTTCTCCAACCCCCTAAACTCTTTTTATTTATTTCTTTTGTAACAACACCAGTATCTTAAATATACTAGGATGTTGTTATAAGATTTATTCTAGCTACACTCTCACACAACTACATCAAATGGTTAAAGAACATACGGTTTCCGTGGATGGCGAAATTCTGCCTCCCGAAACGATGATTGTTCAATACTCATTTAACACCTTCAAAGGTGGACATTATGATGTCACTATTTTTATATATGATATATAATATGTTTATGTTTTACTTATTCTTCTGTATTTTTCATTTGTGTCTTACCTTTATGGCTTCCATTTTGGGTATACGCGATATCTTCATTTTAGGAAGTGCGGACTACCGCCTCCTCAAAGTGATTTGATTCGTTAAAAAACCATATGTGGGATGTATAAAGGATGGAACTATTATTTTATATATGATATTATACTGTAATTATAATATACCTTTATATCATTATGATTCCATTCTATAAACAATGAAATAGAAATGGAAGTAGCGTTCATGCGTACGTACGGCTTACCGTCTCCATGAACGGTGCATTTCATTTCTTACCTCTAAATGATTATGTAATGTTATAAATGCATGCATTTACTGGATATATATGACATATATGATATCTACATCATGAATACAATTCTGTTTATAATAAACATTTGGCCACACGAACAACATGTAATTGTAAGAAGTCCACTTTCGACTTAAGAACCAAATATCGGCAAAACAAATATTATTAACTTAAATGATTACATTATGTTTATGACATGGTAATAAGTGGTATAAAAGGAATAATGAACTTGAAAAAGGTTCTTAAGGAAGTAGAAATTAACTCAAGTTTATTATTCAGGAGATTAAAGAACGATCAAGTCAAGTCGGACCCGAGGTAAGGGATCCTACTCCTCTCTTTTGTTTTAAGTACACACTTTTATGTCATTCTTTTTAAAGCTCATCTTTCTTGTTATTGGGATGATATTTTATATTACACTTACTGTAATTTTTATGTTCATGTGATGAGAGACCCTATTCTCTCTCATCAAACCATTTTGGAAGTTTTGAGTGGCGCCGTTAGGCTGCCGAACTTTCGTAAGAGATCTAACCTCTCTTTCTTTTTACGTACTCCCCTTTATGTCACTTCTTTTAAGCTCCTCTTTGTAATGTTGGGGGATGTTCCTTTATATTACTCTTTCTGTACATTTTATTGTAATGTGATGAGATACCCCATTTGATCTCATCAATCCATATTCGGAAGTTTTATGTGGCGCCGTTAGGCTGCCGAGTTTTCGTAAGGGATTTTCATCTTACTTTTATTCTCGTGAGATTTATGCTACATTTGCCACAAATTCCATTGAGTCGTGTATGTACTGCCCATTATTCTACTCTTTGTGTAATATAATTTCGTTTATGAGTATTTACATAAATGATCTATTGTCCTTCTTTAATGGGGTGTATGTTTTGAAAGATACCCAAGTCGGTAAGGGAACCTTTCACCCTCCTCTTTTTTTTAAAAGACTTCTTTTGTTGGGTCTTTTAATTTACATATTGTTATGGTGGGATATGTTCTCATATATCCTTATTGATGTAAATTTTATGTCCAAGTGATGAGATACTTTTTTTATCTCTCATCAAATCATTTTGATGTGATGCCGTTAGGCTGTCAAAGGAACTTATTAACCCAATTTCGATTTCTTTGGGTTCAACTTGTAGTCATTGAATATGTCATCCATTGAATATGTGTGAATGACCTTTTATTGTTTTAAACTTAATATCCACTTATATTGGGTGTATATATATTTGTCACACATATTTTTGAGATTTATTTGTCCTTAATTTAAGGATACCTTCTTTATAAGGGATTTCATCACATTTGACATTTCTATTGAGGGTTCATTGTTGTTATGCACCAATTCACTCTTATATGGTGTATATAATGTCCTTTGGAGTATTATATCATGAATCCATTTATTCTCATGATATTATAAAGTTCTGACTAAATGTTATTCCTCAATTGTTGTATTCAAGAGTCTCTAATTTTGGTAAAACCACTTTAACCAAAATATCGTTTTAAATGTTTTAATTATTGGTTCTTATTAATATCCATGTTTTCAAAATGGTTTTAAGGATTTATTTATATGGATATTAATGGTTTAAAGTTTTAAGCTTCAAGGTGGTATGGGACACTTTGATTCAAAAATCTCTTTATTAAATGTTTTAAATGGTTTTGGAAATGGTTTCTTTTTGAATGGATTCATTATTTCAATATACTAAAATGTTATATTGTGATTGAAATGTGGAAATGCTATGTTTCCTTTATGCATGTTTTATGTGATACGATTATGTTATGGACCTTGGGCATTATTATGAAGAACGGGTGGTTCCGTGATAAACTAAGGGCGGGTGAGCCCGTTATAGCTCTCCAATGCATTGGGTAACGCGAAGGAGTGAAACGTTAAGGTTTCTCCGAAGAGATTTAGGGAATATACTGTGGTGGGTATTCCAAACGTAACCAAGAGGGTTACTCCCTACGTAAGAATGTTATGAATGCCTCAAGTTACCTTTATGTCTTATGTTTTCTATGATTTATTCATGATTTGATATGCCTATGTTTTATGGGTAAAGTATGAACTCATTCTTATGTATATGTGTACCCATGTTTCCTTTCCATATTTTTCTATCCCTTACTGAGCTTTTTGTGCTCATCCCAAGTTTTTGAAATGTTTTTCACAGGTCAAGGGAAAGGTACATGATGTGATGATAGTGTCAAGGATGTGTCAAGAAAGAATCCGTGTTATATTTTAAATATGTTTCCGTTGATGGGAAGAATGAATACTGTCTTTTATGTAACCACTTTGTTTAAATGTGGAATGTAATGCAAGTTTCATGATCTAATTCTCTAAAACTCTAAACCTGAAAAGATCCTCAATGTGTAATCTTGTAATAACTCAAGATTAAGTAAGGTTTAAGGCTGGGGCCTTATAAAAACCCATTTTCAATACCAAAATAAAAGAAAGTTAAAACATTGTATTTATTTTTCATTAAAAAAAGTTATGGCTTATAGAGGAAGCCGGAACTCAAATAATGGTCACAGCGGCGGAGAATTCGTTGTCGCCGCATACGTAAGACAAAAACATTCCTTTTTTCATTTATTAAAACACTTTGTAAAAAAATATTCCTTTTTGAATAAAAGTCAAAGGGGTTTATACACCGTATAAAAGATTGTTGTGTATAAAACCAAATATGCCTCAATGAAAGGAGATTGAGACGAAGTCCCTTAAAAAGATCATTTTTTTAAATAAAATAGATCTATTATGTGTATTAACTATAATTACACATAAATAATGTACAAATACAGGATAGGACATAATAATATCATGACGTAATTTAAAAGTAGGAGATTAACCCAAAGAATGGAAATTGGGTTAAGAAGTTCCCTTACCTCGTGTCCGACATGACTCGATCGTTCTTTAATCTCCTGAATAATAAACTAGAGTTAATTTATAGTTTCCTAAGAACATTTTCAAGTTTATTATTCCTTTAATATCACTTATTACTAGGTTATGAACATTATGTAATTATTTAAGTTAATAACGGTCGTTTTGTTGATCATTGGTACTTGAGTCAAAAATAAACTTCTTATAATTACAAGTTGTTCATGTGGTGAAATATCCATTATATCCAGAATTATATTCATGATATTGATGTCATATATCTCATATATATCCAGTATATACATACATTTATAATTTCCCATAACGTTTAGAGGTAAGAAATGAAATGCACCGTTCATGAAGACGGTAAGCCATATGTACGCATGAACGCTACTTTCATTTCTATTTTGTATTTAATTAAATCATAATGATATAATAGTATATTATAGTTCCAGTATAATATCATATATAATATCATTTACTTCATCCTTTATACATCCCACATATGGCATTAACGATTCAAATCACTTTGAGGGGGCGGTAGTCCACACTTCCTAAAATGAAAATATCGTGTTTACCCATAATGGAAACCATAAAGGTATGCCATAAATGAAAAATACATAAGCTTAAGTAAAACATAAACATATTATATATCATATATAAATATAGTGACATCTTAATGGCCACCGTTGAAGGTGTTATATGAGTGTTGAACAATCATCGTTTCGTGAGGCAGAAATTCGCCATCCACAGAAATAAATGTTTTTAACCATTAGATGTAGGTGTGTGTATGTGTAGCTCGAATACTTCTTATAACAACATCCTAGTATATTTAGGACACTTTTTTTGTTACAAAATAAATGAATAAAAATTGTTTAGGGGGTTGGATAAGAAAAATAAAAGAAAATAACATAAGCGAAGACATTACCTTAAAATCGGGTAACTCTTTTGATTTGAGCCAAAGGCATCCTTGGGAAGAATTCTGCCCAACATGAGGCTTCTAAAAGTAAGGGAGGGATGTTGGGAGAGTATTTGGGCAGAGTTTGTCCAATCCAAATGGCTTGAAAGTGTGAATAAGGTGGTAGAGGTGGGGGCCTTTAATAATTGGAGAGGAGGGTCACTCTTGGAATGTCATGAAATGTTACTTTATTAAGAAATGATTTTCGGATTATAAAGGTCCCACAATGATATATTTCGAGGCCAAGGTGATAAGTGTTATAAATATCCTCATACAATAGGTTTTTGACAAGTGTATGCCTTAGAGTTTACATTATACTTTCATTTTATTTAAATTGTTAATTAATGAGGTAATCACGACATCATCATGGTGTCATAAATAATTTAATTTATTTAATGTCTAAAAATTATAAAAAAATTATCATGATGTATTAAATCTTTTTATCTTTCTAATGAATATTTATAGTAAAAAATATGACTTGTATAACCCCATTTAAAAATTGTTTTAGTAAAACAACTTATGTTTGTGACATTTTTATTTTAACTTTATATAAAAGTTATTTATGTCATTTTCTAACCCAAGTGGCTCAATGGGGTCCCCAAGTTGACCCATGTATTGTCTGGGTCGTCCATGACTCATCCAATAGGTTTACGACAAGTTTCAAGGTCATTTCATATTTTTATAATATCATTTTTACCTTAAATTTCACTAATTACCTTTAATCGTGATTAATTAAACATAAAAGATACTATTCACCAAAAAAACTATTTTAATCCCATTGAACCACATTTTACTTCCTAATGAAAACCATGTATGTCGGATTTTTGAAAATCAAATCATAGAAGTGGTAATATTTCATTTAAATGAAAAAAATCAGTTATTTAACTACCACTTAGTGGTTTCACTATTCATCAAAAATTGATGTTTTTCAGAATAATGCCAAAATTTCACCCTAAGCTATAATTGATATTCCAAATCCAAAAATGAAGTCCATTTTGAAATGTAAAATATATATAATTTCAAAAAGTGGTTATTACTATTCATAACTGCTACTTTTATTGGCCGCGGTGTGTTAGAACTCGAGGTTGCGTACAACACACGCTGCTCTATTATTCAAAGAGGAGCGTACCATGGAAGCTTGGGGTGTTACATTCTCCCCTCCTTCAATAAATTGCGTCCTCGCAATTTGAAATTTTTCTTTGAAAATAAAAGGTTGAAAATAGAAAATACATTTGTGGAAAACCCACATCAGAAATAAGGTTAATAAAAATATAACTTTAAAAGAAAGAAAGATAAGTACAAAGGTCACCCGAGATAGCCCATAATCGGATTCTATGAAAATATGGATATGGAAGAAAAACAAACCATCATGGTCTGATGGAGTGTTCTAGAAAACTGTATTAGGAGAAAGTTAACCATAAGAAAATCACAAATTTGTGATTGGTTAAACGGTCATTGAATCCCCAATTGGAAAAGTTAACCGGCAACATTTTTGTTTTACGATACCTTTAATAAATTTGAGGAATTTATTTATGAGATTTACTAATAACATAAAGGAATATACATACTTGTCATGTAGACTTTCATTCTTTAATAAATTTTTACCACAAACCCATCTTTCACTCTAAAAGGTAATAGAACTCAAAAATATTCTATTTATCCTAATTGTATAAGGTTCCAAATATTAACACATACCATTTAGATTAGTAAAACTATTTTTTAATAACCAGGGACTTCATGTAGGCTATTGGTGGGTAATAAAGGATTGTCGCACTATGGTTGTGGGTTCGATTTCTGCAGCTTTGTCTGACGCGATGGGTTATGCCCCACCCTTCAGGTTGTCCTTTTCCTAAAACTATAGTATTATAATATTCCAAAAATAATCTTCATAAATGTTTTAACCTTAAAAAATAATATTCAAAGTTCAACTTAATCCATCCCAACCTTTATAGTTATCCAAAATACCTCTATCCAAACTTTCTCTAAAAGGACTCTTAATTCCAAAATCAATTGTAACATCAGATTCCCCAAACAATGTAATGTTTCTCTTATTGTCACATACATAAAAATATAATTACCTTCATCATGTTAAAACCTTACTAAAACAACAAGTACGACAGTGCAATCCTTATATATATCACATTATTCTTATAACCAGAATATAATCCTTGTTTCCAAAAGCACCAACACATTAATTATTCCACTTCAACTGTAGTAACAGAATAAGATTGTCCATGATCCCTTGGCCTTTTTTGAGGCATGTTTCCCTAACTCTTAGGACATTCATTTTCATAATGCCCCATTTCCATACAATTATAGCATTCAACATTGATAGCCTCTTTCTTTCCCTTGCAATCACGAGCCTGGTGACATTTTTCTCCACATTTATAACAAACTCCCATTCCTTTTAGGCAAGCACCTGGGTGATTCTTCCCACAATTATCACATAATGGAAAATCATTCTTTCCCATTTTCCCTTTATCCGTCTCTTGTTCCACCGTTCTCTTATTCTCTTTCTTTACTTTGTTGTCATAAGAAATAGAGAATTCTGTTTCCGTCTTGATAGCACATGAGACAATATCTTCATACGACGAGAAGGTTTGTGAGGAAAATGCTCGACAGAGAAATGGGTTTAACCCATAAAAGAAACGATCAATCTTACTTCTTGGGTTACGTATATAAACTACAGCATGCCTCGCTAACCTTGTAAAGTTAGCCTCACACTTTGCGACATTCTCATCCTCCTTTTGTCTCAGACTCAGAAATTGCCTTTCCATATCTGCTCGATGGTCATGTGGAAAGTATATTTCTATGAAAAGAACTTTGAACTCTCTCCATTCCATACTTTTTACTTATTCATCTTCCTTTGTATTTTGAATCAATGACCACCATTCATTGGCATCTCCAGTGAGGTGGTAGACTTCCATGACAACCTTCTCCCTTTCGCTACTCCCTATGGCATGGAATATTTTCTCTAAGGAGTTTATCCATTGCTCAGCTGCTAATGGATTTGTACCCCCATTAAATGTTGGCGGTCATTGCCTCATGAAGAGGTCTAAAATTGATCCTCCACATTGCAGATCAGGGTGCTCCATACGAGTAAGGTTATTATTCATAACCTGAGTGAGTTGTCCCAGTATGGTAATAAGTTGTTCAACACCAGTTGTATCTCTAGCTCCACAATAATTATCCTGAGCAGGAGGGCAATCCCTACACGGAGTGCGTTCATTGATACAGTTTCCATTCCTTCCACTAGGTGCCATTTCAAAATAATGGAATAAACTAGATTAGTTTACGAATCAAAATACATAATTCCATACTTGAAAAATACTTAACATAAATTGAACTATTTATGGATATAATCTATAATCATAAAAAAAGTTTTCTTTGAGGAAGTACATAGTCATAACCCTTCATATTGGTTTGTAAAGAAAATGAGAATTATCCTAAGCATATCCCCCGGGAGTGTCGTAACAAATAGTGCAGTAAGGCCCGTTGTCATGCACCAGTTCCCGTTAGAGTCTAGATCAAAGCAGTGTTTTTGGGTTTTACCCCTAGGTACATCTGTGCCAGAGCCGCCTCTACCTGCTCGTATCCAGACAAGGATGTATTTCTCGGAAAACTTACAAAATCTCTATAATACCAAAATTCTAGGATGTTCTTCTATACTAATCCTTAATGTCTATCCTTGGGCTATGTCTTCTAATCAGAGTTTATCTAAATATAGCTTCCAAGGTTAGTACTAAACTGCCTCTGATACCAACTGTAACGCCCCGACCCCAGCTACCCAGAGTCAGTACATTACTTCATAACATTGGCATGATCACAAAAGGTCAAGTCTCGAAAGACCGATTAGTTTAGTATCCTTGGAAACACTAGATACATTCATAAGTCTTACATTACATCATAAAGTAAAACACAACTACAACATCTTCTCTTCATATCCCCTTATATTATCCCTACAGATCATTCATAATATACTTCTTCACATCCTGGAAAAATTAAAACATTGAAAAGGGTGAGCTCAGATTCTCAGTAAGGATAACAACATAGCAGAAGCTTTCATAAAAAACATTAACATTTAAGGCAACGTATAACTAAAACAAAAGCCTTTTAAACTCGAACTGTAGCATAATATGGCAAAAGTAAAATGAAATAATGCCATTTACTTACTCACATGGATATTCTACTGGTCGAATAATCACATGAAATATCAATAACCACTTTCATAATGATGGAATGCATAATGACAGACTATCATAACCATGTAGCCAAGGCCTCGTGCAATGACTATAAATAATATTTTGTCAAGGCTTGGTGCCAAGACACTAGTTTGTCTCATGAGACCTACCGATGCATCGAGGAGCTATAGCAGGCTCCACCAGTGACTTATTAAGTCCAATTTATTCCTCATATGAATAGGATTAAATATATCATAAACCATAACAAAATCGTATCACATAAAACATGCATAAAGGAAACATAAAATTTCCACATTTCAATCGCTTGATATCAATACAACACATTGATATAATAAAAACACTTTCAAAACCATTTTCAATACCAAAATAAAATAAAGTTAAAACATTGTATTTATTTTTCATTAAAAAAAAGTTATGGCTTGTAGAGGAAGCTGAAACTCAAATAATGGTCACGGTGGCGGAGAAGTCATTTTCACCGCATACGTAAGACAAAAACATTTCTTTTTTTTTAGTAAAACACTTTGTAAAAAAAGATTCATTTTTGAATAAAAGTCAAAGGGGTTTATACACCGTATAAAAGAAAGTTGTGTATAAAACCAAATATGCCTCAATGAAAGGAGATTGAGACGAAGTCCCTTACAAAGATCATTTTATTTAAATAAAATAGATATATTATGTGTATTCACTATAATTACACATAAATAAAGTACAAATACAAGATAGGAAATAATAATATCATGACGTAATTTGAAAGTAGGAGATTAACCCAAAGAATGGAAATTCGGTTAAGAAGTTCCCTTACCTCGTGTCAGACTTGACTCGATCGTTCTTTAATCTCCTGAATAATAAACTAGAGTTAATTTATAGTTTCTTAAGAACATTTTCAAGTTTATTATTCCTTTAATATCACTTATTACCATGTTATGAACATTATGTAATTATTTAAGTTAATAACGGTCGTTTTGTCGATCTTTCGTACTTGAGTCAAAAATAAACTTCTTATAATTACAAGTTGTTCATGTGGTGAAATATCCATTATATCCAGAATTATATTCATGATATAGATATCATATATCTCATATATATCCAGTATATACATACATTTATAATATTCCATAACGTTTAGAGGTAAGAAATTAAATGCACCGTTCATGGAGACGGTAAGCCGTACGTACGCATGAACGCTACTTTCATTTCTATTTCGTATTTAATTAAATCATAATGATATAACGGTATATTATAATTCCAGTATAATATCATATATAATATCATTTACTTCATCCTTTATACATCCCACATATGGCATTAACGATTCAAATCACATTGAGGGGGCGGTAGTCCGCACTTCCTAAAATGAAAATATCGCGTTTACCCATAATTGAAACTATAAAGGTATGCCCTAAATAAAAAATACAGAAGATTAAGTAAAAAATAAACATATTATATATCATATATAAATATAGTTACATCTTAATGGCCACCTTTGAAGGTGTTATATGAGTGTTGAAAAATCATCGTTTCGTGAGGCAGAAATTCGCCATCCACAGAAATAGTATGTTCTTTAACCATTAGATGTAGGTGCGTGTAAGTGTAGCTCGAATAATTCTTATAACAACATCCTAGTATATTTAGGATACTGTTGTTGTTACAAAAGAAATGAATAAAAAGAGTTTAGGGGGTTGGATAAGAAAAATAAAACAAAATAACATAAGCGAAGACATTACCTTAAAATCGGGTAACTCTTTTGATTTGAGCCAATGGCTCTATTGGGAAAAATTCTGCCCAAAGTGAGGCTTTTAAGAGTAATGGAGGGAAGTTGGGAGAGTATTTGGTCAGAGTTTTTCCAAGCCAAATGTCTTGGAAGTGTGAATAATGTGGTAGAGGTTGGGGCCTTTTATAAGTGGAGAGGAGGGGCACTCTTGGAATGTCATGAAATGTTACTTTATTAAGAAATGCTTTTCGGATTCTAAAGGTCCCACAATGATATATTTAGAGGCTAAGGTGATAAGGGTCCGAAATCTACTCATACAAATGGTTTTTGACAAGTTTAATCCTTAGAGTTTACATTATCCTTTCATTTTATTTAAATCATTAATTAATGAGGTAATCGCGGCATCATCATGGTGTCATAAATAATTTAATTTATTTAATTTTTAAAAATTATAAAAAAATTATCATGATGTATTAAATCTTTTTATCTTTCTAATGAATATTTATAGTCAAAAATATGACTTGTATAACCCCGTTTAAAAATTGTTTTAGTAAACCAACTTATGTTTGTGACATTTTTATTTTAACTTTAAATAAAAGTTATTTATGTCATTTTCCTACCAAAGTGGATCCATGGGGTCCCCAAGTTGACACATGTATTGTATTGGTCGTCCATGACTCATCCAATAGGTTTAGTACAAATGTCAAGGTCATTTCATATTTTTATAATATCATTTTTACCATAAATTTCACTAATTACCTTTAATCGCGATTAATTAAACTTAAAAGTTACTATTCACCAAAAAATTATTGTAATCCCATTTAACCACATTTTACTTCCTAATGAAAACCATGTATGTCAGATTTTTGAAAATCAAATCACAGAAGTGGTAATATTTCATTTAAATGAAAAAAATCAGTTATTTAACTACCACTTAGTGGTTTCACTATTCATCAAAAAATGATGTTTTTCAGAATAATGCCAAAATTTCATCCTAAGCTATAATTGATCTTCCAAATCCAAAAATGAAGTCCATTTTGAAATGTAAAATATATATAATTTCAAAAAGTGGTTATTACTATTCATAACTACTTCTTTTATTGGCCGCGGTGTGTTAGAACTTGAGGTTGCGTACAACACACGCTGCTCTATTATTCAAAGAGGAGTGTACCATGGAAGTTTGGTGTGTTACATTCTCCCCTACTTCAATAAATTGCGTCCTCGCAATTTGAATTTTTTCTTTGAAAATAAAAGGTTGAAAATAGAAAATACCTTTATGGAAAACCCACATTGGAAATAAGGTTAATAAAAATATAACTTTAAAAGAAAGAAAGATAAGTACAAAGGTCACCCGAGATATCCCATAAAAGGATTATATGAAAATATGGATATGGAAGAAAAACAAACCATCAAGGTCTGATGGAGAGTTCTAGAAAACTGGATTAGGAGAAAGTTAACCATAAGAAAATCACAAACTTGTGATTGGTTAAACGGTCATTGAATCCCCAGTTGGAAAAGTTAACCAACAACATTTTTGTTTTATGTTACCTTTTATAATGTTGAGGAATTTATTTACGAGATTTACTAAGAACATAAGGGAATATACATACTTGTCATGTAGACTTTCATCCTTTAATAATTTTTTTTCCACAAACCCATCTTTCACTCTAAAAGGTAATAGAACTCAAAAATATTCTATTTATCCTAATTGTATAAGGTTCCAAATATTAACACATACCATTTAGATTAGTAAAACTATTTTGTAATAACGAGGGACTTCCTGTAGGCTAGTGGTAGGTAATAAAGGCTTGTCGCACTATGGTTGTGGGTTCGATTCCTGCATCTTTGTCCGACGCGACAGGTTATGCCCCACCCTGCAGGTTGTCCTTTTCCTAAAACTATAGTATTATAATATTCCAAAAATAATCTTCATAAATGTTTTAACCTTAAACAATACTATTCAAAGTTTTACTTAATCCATCCCAACCTTTATAGTTATCCAAAATACCTCTATCCAAACGTTCTCTAAAAGGTCTCTTAATTCCAAAATCAATTGTAACATCAGATTCCCCAAACAAAGTAATGTTTCTCTTATTGTCACATACTTAAAAATATAATTACCTTCCTCATATTAAAACCTTATTGAATCAACAAGTACTGCAGTACAATCCTTATTTATATCACATTATTCTTATAACCAGAATATAATCCTTGTTTCCAAAAGCACCAATACATTAATTATTCCACTTCAACTGTAGTAACAACATAAGATTGTCCTTGATCCCTTGGCCTTTTCTGAGGCATGTTTCCCTGACGCTTAGGACATTCATTTTCATAATTCCCCATTTCCCTACAATTATAGCATTCAACATTGATATCCTCTTTCCTTCCCTTGCAATCACGAGCCTGGTGACCTTTTTCTCTACATTTATAACAAACACCCATTCCTTTTAGGCAAGCACCGGGGTGATTCATCCCACCATTATAACATAATGGAAAATCCTTCTTTCCCTTTTTCCCTTTATCCTTCTCTTGTTCCACCGTTCTCTTCTTCTCTTTCTTTACTTTGTTGTCACAAGACTTAGAGAATTCCTTTTCCGTCTTGATAGCACATGAGACAATATCTTCATACGACGAGAAGGTTTTTGAGACTAATTCTCGACGGAGAAATGGTTTTAACCCATAAAAGAAACGATCAATCTTACTTCTTGGGTTACGTATATAATCTACAGCATGCCTTGCTAAGCTTCTAAATTTAGCCTCATTCTTTGCGACATTCTCATCCTCCTTTTGTCTCAGACTCAAGAAATTGCCTTTCCATATCTGCTCGATGGTCATGTGGAAAGTATTTTTCTAAGAAAAGAACTTTGAACTCTCTCCATTCCATACTTGATACTTCTTCATCTTCCTTTGTATTTTGAATCAATGACCACCATTGATCAGCATCTCCAGTGAGGCGGTAGACTGCCATGACAACCTTCTCCCTTTCGCTACTCCCTAGGGCCTGGAATATTTTCTCTAATGAGTTTATCCATTGCTCAACTACTAATGGATTTGTACCCCCATTAAATGTTGGCAGTTGTTGCCTCATGAAGTGGTCTAACATAGATCCTCCGCGTTGAGGATCAGGGTGATCCATACGAGTAAGGTTATTATTAATAACCTTAGTGAGTTGTCCCAGTATGGTAATAAGTTATTCAGCACCAGTTGTATCTCTAGCTCTACAATAATTATCTTGAGCAGGAGGGCAATCCCTACACGAAGTGCGTGCATTGATATGGTTTCCATTCCTTCCACTAGGCTCCATTTCTAAATAATGGCATAAACTAGATTAGTTTACGAATCAAAATACATAATTCAATACTTGTAAAATACTTAACATAAATTGAACTATTTATGGATATAATCCATTATCATAAAAAACAGTTTTCTTTGAGGAAGTACATACTCATAATCCTTCATAGTG
Source organism: Viscum album (assembly GCA_963277665.1). NCBI lineage: Eukaryota > Viridiplantae > Streptophyta > Magnoliopsida > Santalales > Viscaceae > Viscum > Viscum album. The sequence goes on from OY728157.1 coordinate 918,487,770, forward strand.
GTTTATAAAGAAAATTAGAATTATCCTAAGCATATCCCCCGGGAGTATCGTAACCAAGAGTGCAGCAAGGCCCGTTGTCTTGCACCAGTTCCCGTTTGAGTCTAGCTGAAAGCAGTGTTTTCGGGTTTTACCCCTAGGTACATCTGTGCCAGAGCTGCCTCTACCTGCTCGTATCCAGACAGGGATGTATTTCTCAGAAAACTGACAATATCTCTATAATACCAAAATTCTATGAAGTTCTTCTATACTAATCCTTAAAGTATATCTTCGGGCTATGTGCTCTAATCAGAGTTTAACTAACTATAGCTACCACGGTTAGTACTAAACTTCCTCTGATACCAACTGTAACGCTCTGACCCCAGTTACCCAGAGTCGGTGCATTACTTCATAACATTGGAATGATCACAAAAGATCAAGTCTCGAAAGACCTATTAGTTTAGTATCCTTGGAAACACTAGAAACATTCATAAGTCTTACATTACATCATAAAGTAAAACAAAACTACAACATCTTCTCTTCATATCCCCTTATATTATCCCTGTAGATCATTCATAATATACTTCTTCACATCCTGGAAAAATTAAAAGATTGAAAGGGGTGAGCTCAGATGCTCAGTAATGATAACAATGTAGCAGAAGCTTTCATAAAAAAACATTAACATTTAAGGCAATGTATAACTAAAACAAAAGACTTTTTAACTTGAATTTTAGCATAATATGGAAAAATTAAAATGAAATAATTCCATTTACTTACTCACATGGATATTCTACTGGTCGAATAATCACATGAAATATCAATAACCACTTTCATAATGATAGAATGCATAATGCCAGACTATCATAACCACGTAGCCAAGGCCTCGTGCCAAGACTACAAATAATATTTTGTCAAGGCCTCGTGACAAGACACTAGTTTGTCTCATGAGACCTACCGATGCATCGAGGAGCTATAGCGGGCTCCACCCGTCACTTATTATGTCTAATTCATTCCTCATATGAATAGGTTTAAACATATCGTAAACCATAACATAATCGTATCACATAAAACATGCATAAAGGAAACATAAAATTTCCACATTTCTATCACTTGATATCAATACAACACATCGATATAATAAAAACACTTTCAAAACCATTTTCAATACCAAAATAAAAGAAAGTTAAAACATTGTATTTATTTTTCATTAAAAAAGGTTATGGCTTGTAGAGGAAGCCGAAACTCAAATAATGGTCACGGCGGCGGAGAAGTCATTGTCGCCGCATACGTAAGACAAAAACATTCCTTTTGTTGTTTAGTAAAACACTTTGTAAAAAAAGATTCCTTTTTTGAATAAAAGTCAAAGGGGTTTAAACACTGTATAAAAGAAAGTTGTGTATAAAACCAAATATGCCTCAATGAAAGGAGATTGGGACGAAGTCCCTTACAAAGATCATTTTTTTAAATAAAATAGATCTATTATGTGTATTCACTATAATTACTCATAAATAAAGTAAAAATACAAGATAGGACATAATAATATCATGACGTAATTTGAAAGTAGGTGATTAACCCAAAGAATGGAAATTGGGTTAAGAAGTTCCATTACCCCGTGTCCGACTTGACTCGACCGTTATTTAATATCTTGAATAATAAACTAGAGTTAATTTATAGTTTCTTTAGAACATTTTCATGTTTCTTATTCCTTTAATATCTCTTATTACCATGTTATGAACATTATGTAATTATTTATGTTAATAACTGTCGTTTTATCGATCTTTGGTACTTGAGTCAAAAATAAACTTCTTATAATTACATGTTGTTCATGTGGTGAAATGTCCATTATATCCAGAATTATATTCATGATATAGATATCATATATCTCATATATTTCCATTATATACATACATTTATAATATTTCATAACGTTTAGAGGTAAGAAATGAAATGCACCGGTCATGGAGACGGTAAGCCGTACGTACGCATGAACGCTACTTTCATTTCTATTTCGTATTTAATTAAATCATAATGAAATAACGGTATATTATAATTCCAGTATAATATCATATATAATATCTTTTACTTCATCCTTTATACATCCCACATATGGCATTAACGATTCAAATCACTTTGAGGGGGCGGTAGTCCGCACTTCCTAAAATGAAAATATCGCGTTTACCCATAATGGAAAACATAAAGGTATGCCATAAAGGAAAAATACAAGAATCTTAAGTAAAACATAAACATATTATATATCATATATAAATATAATTACATCTTAATGGCCACCTTTGAAGGTGTTATATGAGTGTTTAACAATCATCGTTTCGTGAAGCAGAAATTCGCCATCCACAGAAATAGTATGTTCTTTAACCATTAGATATAGGTGTGTGTAAGTGTAGATCGAATACTTCTTATAAAAACACCCTAGTATATTGAGGATACTGGTGTTGTTACAAAATAAATGAATAAATATAGTTTAGGGGGTTGGATAAGCAAAATAATACAAATTAACATAAGCGAAGACATTACCTTAAAATCGGGTAACTCTTTTGATTTGAGCCAAAGGCTTCCTTGGGAAGCATTATGCCCAAAGTGAGGCTTCTATGAGTAAGGTAGGGAAGTTGGGAGAGTATTTGGGAAGAGTTTGTCCAATCCAAATGGATTGAAAGTGTGAGTAAGGTGGTAGAGGTGGAGGCCTTTTATAAGTGGAGAGGAGGGGCACTCTTGGAATGTCATGAAATGGTACTTTATTAAGAAATGATTTTCGGATTTTAAAGGTCCCACAATGATATATTTCAAGGCTAAGGTGATAAGGGTTCTAACTCACATCATCCAATAGGTTTTTGACAAGTTTAATCCTTAGATTTTACATTATCCTTTCATTTTATTTAAATAATTAATTAATTAGGTAATCGCGGCATCATCATGGTGTCATAAATAATTTAATTTATTTAATGTCTAAAAATTATAAAAAAATTATCATGATGTAGTAAATCTTTTTATCTTTATAATGAATATTTATATTTAAAAATATGACTTGTATTACCCCATTTAAAGATTGTTTTAGTAAAAAAACTTATGTTTGTGATATTTTTATTTTAACTTTAAATAAAAGTTATTTATGTCATTTTCCTACCAAAGTGGCTCCATGGGGTCCCCAAGTTTACCCATGTATTGTCTTGGTCGGCCATGACTCATCCAATAGGTTTAGGACAAGTGTCAAGGTCATTTCACATTTTTATAATATCATTTTTACCTTAAATTTCACTAATTACCTTTAATCACGATTAATTAAACGTAAAAGTTACTATTTACCAAAAAATTATTTTAATCCCATTGAACCAAATTTTACTTCCTAATGACAACTATGTATGTTGGTTTTTTTAAAATCAAATCACAGAAGTGCTAATATTTCATTTAAATGAAAAAAATTAGTTATTTAACTACCGCTTAGTGGTTTCACTATTCATAAAAAATTGAAGTTTTTCAGAATAATGCCAAAATTTCACCCTAAGCTATAATTGATATTACAAATCCAAAAATGAAGACCATATTGAAATTTAATATATATATAATTTCAAAAAGTGGTTATTACTATTCACAAATGCTACTTTTATTGGTCGCGGTGTGTTAGAACTCGAGGTTGCGTACAACACACGCTGCTCTATTATTCAAAGAGGAGCATACCATGGAAGCTTGGGGTGTTACATTATCCCCTCCTTCAATAAATTGCGTCCTTGCAATTTGAAAATTTTCTTTGAAAATAAAAGGTTGAAAATAGAAAATACCTTTGTGGAAAACCCACATCAGAAATAAGGTTAATAAAAATATAACTTTAAAAGAAAGAAAGATATGTACAAAGGTCACCCGACATAGCCCATAATAGGATTCTATGAAAATATGGATATGGAAGAAAAACAAACCATTAAGGTCTGATGGAGAGTTCTAGAAAACTGGATTAGGATAAAGTTAACCATAAGAAAATCACAAACTTGTGATTGGTTAAACGGTCATTGAATCCCCAGATGGAAAAGTTAACTGGAAACGTTTTTGTTTTAAGTTACCTTTTATAAAGTTGAGGAATTTATTTAGGAGATTTACTAAGAACCTAAGGGAATATACATACTTGACATGTAGACTTTCATTCTTTAATAAATTTTTACCACAAACCCATCTTTCACTCTAAAAGGTAATATAACTCAAAAATATTCTATTTATCCTAATTTTATAAGGTTCCAAATATTAACACATACCATTTAGATTAGTAAAACTATTTTTAAATAACCAGGGACTTCATGTAGGCTAGTGGTAGGTAATAAAGGCTTGTCACACTATGGTTGTGGGTTTGATTCCTGCAGCTTTATCCGACGCGACGGGTTATGCCCCACCATGCAGGTTGTCCTTTTCCTGAAACTATAGTATTATAATATTCCAAAAATAATCTTCATAAATGTTTTAACCTTAAACAATACTATTCAACGTTCAACTTAATCCATCCCAACCTTTATAGTTATCCAAAATACCTCTGTCCAAACTTTCTATAAAAGGTCTCTTAATTCCAAAATCAATTGTAACATCAGATTCCCCAAACAAAGTAATGTTTCTCTTATTTTCACATACATAAAAATATACTTACCTTCATCATATTAAAACCTTACTGAAACAACAAGTACTGCAGTACAATCCTTATATATATCACATTATTCTTATAACCAGAATATAATCCTTGTTTCCAAAAGCACCAATATATTAATTATTCAACTTCAACTGTAGTAACAGCATAAGATTGTCCTTGATCCCTTGGCCTTTTCTGAGGCATGTTTCCCTGATGCTTAGGACATTCATTTGCATAATGCCCCATTTCCCTACAATTATAGCATTCAACATTGATAGCCTCTTTCTTTTCCTTGCAATCACGAGCCTGGTGACCTTTTTCTCCACATTTATAACAAACTCCCATTCCTTTTAGGCAACCACCAGGGTGATTCTTCCCACAATTATCACATAATGGAAAATCCTTCTTTCCCTTTTCCCTTGAACTATCTCTTGTTCCACCGTTCTCTTCTTCTCTGGCTTTACTTTGTTGTCATAAGACTTAGAGAATTCCTTTTCCATCTTGATAGCACATGAGACAATATCTTCATACAACGAGAAGGTTTGTGAGACTAATGCTCGAAGGAGAAATGTTTTTAACCCAGAAAAGAAACGATCAATCTTACTTCTTTGGTTACGTATATAATCTGCATCATGCCTCTCTAACCTTGTAAAGTTAGCCTCATACTTTGCGACATTCTCATCCTCCATTTGTCTCAGACTCAAAAATTGCCATTCCATATCTGCTTGATGGTCATGTGGAAAGTATTTTTCTAAGAAAAGAACTTTGAACTATCTCCATTCCATAATTGATACTTATTTATCTTCCTTTTTATTTTGTATCAATGACCACCATTGATCGGCATCTCCAGTGAGGCGGTAGACTGCCATGACAACCTTCTCCCTTTCGCTACTCCCTAAGGTGTGGAATATTTTCTCTAAGGAGTTTATCCATTGCTCAGCTACTAATGGATTTGTACCCCCATTAAATTTTGGTGATTGTTGCCTCATGAAGCGGTCTAACATTGACCCTCCACGTTGCGGATCAGGGTGCTCCATACGAGTAAGGTTATTATTTATAACCTGAGTGAGTTGTCCAAGTATGGTAATAAGTTGTTCAGCACCAGTTGTATCTCCAACTCCACAATAATTATATTGAGCAGGAGGGCAATCCCTACACGGAGTGCGTGCATTGATATGGTTTCCATTCCTTCCACTAGGTGCCATTTCTAAATAATGGCATAAACTAGATTAGTTTACGAATCAAAATACATAATTCCATACTTGTACAATATATAACATAAATTGAACTATTTATGGATATAATCCACAATCATAAAAAATGTTTTATTTGAGGAAGTACATACTCATAACCCTTCATAGTGGTTTGTAATGAAAATGATAATTATCCTAAGCATATCCCCTGGGAGTGTCGTAACCAAGAGTGCAGCAAGGCCCGTTGTCGTGTACCAATTCCCATTCGAGTCTAGCTCAAAGTAGTGTATTCGGGGTTTAACATTAGGTACATCTGTGCCAGAGCCACCTCTATCTGCTCGTATCCAGACAGGGATGTATTTCTCAGAAAACTCACAAAATCTCTATAATACAAAAATTCAATGAAGTTCTTCTATACTAATCCTTAACGTCTATCTTCGGGATATGTGATCTAATCAGAGATTATCTAAATCTGGCTTCCAAGTTTAGTACTAAACTGCCTTTGATACCAACTGTAACGCCCCGACCCTAGCTACCTAGAGTCGGTGCATTACTTCATAACATTGGCACGATCACAAAAGATCAAGTCTCGAAAGACCGATTGGTTTAGTATCCTTGGAAACACTAGATACACTCATCAAGTCTTACATTACATCATAAAGTAAAACAAAACTATAACATCTTCTCTTCATATCCCCTTATATTATCCCTGCATATCATTCATAATATACTTCTTCACGTCCTATAAAAATTAAAACAATGAAAGGGGTGAGCTCCGATGCTCAGTAATGATAACAATATAGCGGAAGCTTTCATAAAAAACATTAACATTTAAGGCAATGTATAACTAAAACAAAAGCCTTTTAAACGTGAACTTTAGCATAATATGGAAAAAGAAAAAAAATTCCATTTACTTACTCACATGGATATTCTACTGGTCGAAAAATCACATGAAATATCAATAACCACTTTCATAATGATGGAATGCATAATTCCAGACTATCATAACCACGTAGCCAAGGACTCATGCAAAGACTACAAATAATATTTTGTCAAGGCCTTGTGCCAAGACACTATTTTGTCTCATGAGACCTACCGATGCATCGAGGAGCTATAGCGGGCTCCACCCGTCACTTATTAAGTCCAATGCATTCCTCATATGAATAGGTTTAAACATATCATAAACCATAACATAATCGTATCACATAAAACATGCATAAAGGAAACACAACATTTCCACATTTCAATCACTTGATATCAATACAACACATTGATATAATAAAAACACTTTCAAAACCATTTTCAATACCAAAATAAATGAAAGTTAAAACTTTGTATTTATTTTTCATTAAAAAAAGTTATGGCTTCTAGAGGAAGCCGAAACTCAAATAATGGTCACGGCGGTGGAGAAGTCGTTGTCTCCATATACGTAAGACAAAAACACTCCTTTTTTCATTTAGTAAGACACTTTGTAAAAAAAGATTCCTTTTTGAATAAAAGTCAAAGGGGTTTATACACCGTATAAAAGAAAGTTGTGTATAAAACCAAATATGCCTCAATGAAAGGAGATTGAGACGAAGTCCCTTACAAAGATCATTTTTTTAAATAAAATAGATCTATTATGTGTATTCACTATAATTAATCATTAAGAAAGTACAAATAAAAGATACGACATAATAATATCGTGACGTAATTTGAAAGTAGGAGATTAACCCAAAGAATGGAAATTGGGTTAAGAAGTTCCCTTACCTCGTGTCCGACTTGACTCGATCGTTCTTTAATCTCCTGAATAATAAAATAGAGTTAATTTATAGTATCTTAAGAACCTTTTCAAGTTTCTTATTCCTTTAATACCACTTATTACCATGTTATGAACATTATGTAATTATTTAAGTTAATAACGGTCGTTTTATCGATCTTTGGTACTTGAGTCAAAAATAAACTTCTTATAATTACAAGTTGTTCATGTGGTGAAATATCCATTATATCCAGAATTATATTCATGATATAGATATCATATATCTCAAATATATCCAGTATATACATACATTTATAATATTCCATAACGTTTAGAGGTAAGAAATGAAATGCACCATTCATGGAGACGGTAAGCCGTACGTACGCATGAACGCTACTTTCATTTCTATTTCGTATTTAATTAAATCATAATGATATAACGGTATATTATAATTCCAGTATAATATAATATATAATATCATTTACTTCATCCTTTATACATCCCATATATGGCATTAACTATTCAAATCACTTTGAGGGGGCGGTAGTCCGCACTTCCTAAAATGAAAATATCGTGTTTACCCATAATGGAAACCATAAAGTTATGCCATAAATGAAACATACTGAAACATAAGTAAAACATAAACATATTTTATATCATATATAAATATTGTGACATATTAATGGACACCTTTGAAGGTGTTATATGAGTGTTGAACAATCATCGTTTCGTGAGTCAGAAATTCACCATCCACAGAAATAGTATGTTCTTTAACCATTAGATGTAGGTCTGTGTAAGTGTAGCTCGAATACTTCTTATACCAACATCCTAGTATATTGACGATACTGGTGTTGTTACAAAAGAAATAAATAAAAAGAGTTCATGGGGTTGGATAAGCAAAATAAAACAAACTAACATAAGCGAAGACATTACCTTATAATCGGGTAACTCTTTTGATTTGAGCCAAAGGCTTCCTTGGGAAGCATTCTGCCCAAAGTGAGGCTTCTAGGAGTAAGGGAGGGAAGTTGGGAGAGTATTTGGGCAGAGTTTTTCCAAGCCAAATGGCTTGAAAGTATGAATAAGGTGGTAGAGGTAGGGGCCTTTTACAAGTGGAGAGGAGGGGCACTCTTGGAATGTCATGAAATGTTACTTTATTAATAAATGCTTTTCGGATTCTAAAGGTCCCACAATGATATATTTCGAGGCTAAGGTGATAGGGGTTCGAAATCTCCTCATCAAATAGTGTTTTGACAAGTTTAAGCCTTAGACTTTACATTATCCTTTCATTTTATTTAAATCATTAATTAATGAGGTAATCGCGACATCATCATGGTGTCATAAATAATTTAATTTATTTAATGTATAAAAATTATAAAAAAATTATCATGATTTAGTAAATATTTTTATCTTCCTAAATAATATTTATAGTCAAAAATATGACTTGTATAACCCCGTTTAATTTTTTTTTAGTAAAACAACTTATGTTTGTGACATTTTTATTTTAACTTTAAATAAAAGTTATTTATGTCATTTTCCTACCAAAGTGGCCCCATGGGGTCCCCAAGTTGACCCATGTATTGTCTTGGTCGTCCATGACTCATCCAATTGGTTTAGGACAAGTTTCAAGGTCATTTCATATTTTTATAATATCATTTTTACCTTAAATTTCACTAATTACATTTAATCGCGATTAATTAAACTTAAAAGTTACGATTCACCAAAAAATTATTTTAATCCCATTGAACCACATTTTACTTATCAATGAAAACCATGTATGTCGGATTTTTGAAAATCAAATCACAAAAGTGGTAATATTTAATTTAAATGAAAACAATCAGTTATTTAACTACCACTTAGTGGTTTCACTATTCATCAAAAAATTGAAGTTTTTCAGAATAATGACAAAATTTCACTCTAAGATAAAATTGATATTCCAAATCCAAAAATGAAGTCCATCTTGAAATGTAAAATATATATAATTTCAAAAAGTGGTTATTACTATTCATAACTGTTACTTTTATTGGCCGCGGTGTGTTAGAACTCGAGGTTATGTACAACACACGCTGCTCTATTATTCAAAGAGGAGCGTACCATGGAGGCTTGGGGTGTTACATTATAAAATGTGTAAAATATAATATAATAATTTATTTAATCTCAATCATTTCCTCCATTAAAATTTCTAGGGGATAAGTAACATAATAATATTAATAGTATATTATTGTCTTATTAGACATAGGCTTGTGTGTAACATAAGTCATAATAGAAAATTGATGTTTTATATAAGACAAGATAAACATTTTGTTATTTGTGATGAAATATAAATTAGTATTTTCAGAAAAATAAATCTATTAAATTATTTATATTAATTTTAATGAATATATTTCATAAAATATCAGAATGTTACATCCTACCCCCTTAAAATAAATTTCACCTTCTATATTCTCTTTAGTTATCAAATGATTAACATTTATAGAATTCCTTTATAAAAACTCACATCGTAAAAAGTGTTAATAAAAAAACTACTAAAAAAGGAAAGTTGGAATCATAAAGGTCACTGGTTGTTGTGCATAACTAGGATTCCACACATTGTGAACATTGGTGAGAAATTAAAATAAGGATTTATTAGGGAAAACTAGTCTCTATAGACTAATATGGAGTGATAGAGAACATAGTTAGAAGGATGTAAATGATGGAAACCCCAAAATCCAAATAGGTGTGGAAAATATCATTGATATCATTAGAAAATATTGTAATAGGATAAATTTTTATTTCAAGATCATTTTTCTAGAGTTGATGAATTCTTTCACAATCTATAGAAGGGGAATAAAGAAATATTCTTATGTGATGAGTTGAGATTCATACATTAATCAATTTCCACCACAATATCATATTTTTATTTAGATGATGAGAATTAAAAGATGTGTTTTCTTATCCCAAATCTCAAAAATAAAAATTTAATGGACACATAACTATAAAGGGCATAATCCAACTTTTCTACCTTTAGAAATTAACCAGAACCAAATGGTTTGAACATGGTAAGGTAATTCCCAAAATTTAAGGACCTTAAGATGATAAATTAATCTAAAAAATGTAATATTAATACCAAAAGTTCAATGTAAACTATTCTATAAATTACTATCTTTAAATTTTTTTAAACATTTCTCAACCAAGATCAAAACCAAAATATTAAGAGGGTTGATCATATCTTTTACCAGGATAAATTAATTTTTATTACTCTAATAAAATACAATAGGATTCTATAATAAATATAATTATTACATGTAAATTATTTTATTATAACCAGGATATCATGTAGGCCAGTGGTAGTGGGTGAAACCCTTATTTTAATTTAGTCATAGGTTCAAGAACCATCGCCTAACTGGATATGCCAAGTTATCACCTTGCATATTGGTTTCCCCCCCACATCATTTTTTTAAATCCTGAAAAAATATCATCCTTGAATACATTTTATTCCAATATTAGTGGTTACAAATATCTCATCCAAAACAATTCTCTATACTATCATTGGCCACTTTAATATCTCATCACATAAAACCACAATGGGTGTCTAATATTTTGAACATACCATCATCCTTATGATTTTAGAGCTATGATATTATTCATAACTCTTAAGATAACCTCACATTTAAACATCCTAATATACTTAGTTATCTAAATCAACATTTGATATGAACACTAACATGCTTGGTCCCCCAATATCATATCCTATGCTGAAATCTATAAATTTACTTTCTTGACTTTGATGAAAATAATTGTGACCCAAATTTTCCATGTAAACAGTAAAAATAAAAATGAAAACATGGATCAATTAAATTATGGAGGACCTTTTAGGTTTATATATTTTGATAATTATAGAAAATTCATACAAAATAATTTCACATCATGTTGGACTCATAAGAAACTGGTTCATGAAGTTGAACATAATCTCCCATTATACCTAGATTTTCTGATTTCACATTAGGTCATCAATTTCATCCTCATGAAATATTTCATAGACATAAATCTTATAATGTCATTATTTAAAACCAGGAGAAAAGGAAAACTAAGAATTGTGAGCTCAGATGTCCATTAAGAGTAAACATAAGCATTGGAAATTGAGTGTCATAAATGAGCGTGAGAGTCCATTTGGGTATGATAAATTAATCAATGTGCATGATAGAATCATTAATGAACTCATAACTATCAAAAATGGATCATAAAATATGAAAACATGGAAATGGAAAAAATCATCAGAATCATTAATCATGATATATGAGATATACATATAGATCATTAAAAACAATATAAACTCATAAGAAACATAAAAAACATCTACATACTTGGGAAATCATTTTAACATAACTAAAAAATTAACTCTAAAAAAGGGAATAACCATATGATCGACTTCGATAATTAATTTCAAGGTTATCATGGACCCCCAAATCATTGGTTTATTATGTAACCACCCATCATTGATTCAACACGGAACCGTCCATCATTTGTTTATCATTAAACCACCCATAATTGGTTTATCATGGAAAATCCCATAAAATTTCAATGTAACATTAAAAAATCATCACAAATAAAATCATTAATTTCATTATAAACACATAAGGAAAACCAGTATCTCTTTTATAACATGATTAATCCATGTAAATGAAATGAGTTCCATAAAAATCAATTTAAAAAATGATTAACCCATAGAAAAAATGGGTTCAATAATCGTCTCATTGATATGTTATTAAATAATGTAAAATAAATGGATTCAACAAAACCCCTTTGAAACATGATTCACCCATGGAAAATAAAATGGTTTAACAAAAATCTCTTCCAAACTTGATTAATCCCAAGAAAGGAAATGGATTCTACAAAAACCTCTTTGAAAAGTGATTAACCTATGGAAACAAAATGGGTTCCATACCAAATCACTTATAGTCAATATTAAACTAAATAAAAAAAATGAATTCCTTAATAAATATCATTGGAAATTGGGTGACCCATGAATAATAAATGGGTTCCATAACTTTCCAAATGAAATAAGTTTAAAGCATGGAAAAGAAACATGTCCCTAAACTATATCATTGAAATAATCTTAATCCATCCTAATAAAGTATGATATTGGTATCAATAAAAAATATGCCCATTGGATGATTAGTAACAATAAGTTTTATTGACATTGATTAATGGATAACCCCTTAAAATATCACTAGAAACATCCATGATTAAAAAAATATTTAATCATTCAATGTGTCCCATAAAACATTAAAATGATTAAATAACAATCACAATGAATGGAATAAAATTAAATGAAACATATAATATCCTGAGAATAATTATATCCATGATATAAAATTTCAATATGAGTAGTATATACACTTCATAAAAGATTATATTTATATAACATAACCAATTTCTAAATGAACAAAAATTCTCAAGAAAAAACCACAACCACTTTGGTAACATTCAAATATAAAACCCTGTAATAGAGGGTTCATAAAATAGATTTTTAAATCCAAAAAATTAAATTATAATAATCATATAATACATCCAAGGAATGTATATACACCACATAATAGAAATAAGTGGGGAATATGACTTGTATCTACAACAAATAAAATGTGAGATGATAATCCCATATAAAGGTTGTATTATTGGAGTGAGAATAAATTGATGAAATAATTATGTGTCAAAAATTTAAATCCATAATAAATAATTATAAATAAATAATAATATAGTAAAAGGTCATTTCATGCATATTATTGGAATAACATAATCAATGTGATATATGGTTAAACCAATGAATGATAATTGAATTAAGAACCCCCTTACTACATGAGTAAATTTTGAATCATGAGATCTGTGAAAGAGATAGACCAATTAAAACATTCCTATATCATGATGTAAATTCAATTTTTGATATAACCTATCATAGGGTAGTATATAACCATATACAAGTAATTAGGTGCATAGTAATGAATAAGTCTTAATCGAATGTATTTTGAGAAGAAACCCCTATCAACTATGGTGACATTTGAATTGGAAACCCTAAAAGTAAGAATCATAAAAAAAATTAAATACAATGAATACAAAATAATTCATTATATAATATATAAAAAGTGTTTTTCGATACTTCACACAATATATGTATGTTATGTATATGAAATTTATCTCACAGATGTAAAAAGTGAGACGAGGATCCCTTATCTTTAGACTGATTCATCATTCTTTTCCTTCACCTTTGGGAATAAGAAATTTATATTAATTATTTAATTGATTTATTAAATTTTCCAAGTTTATAATATATTTATTTCAATTATAAAAAACTTATATAAAATTACCTAGTCAATTATTTTAGTCTGGTGTCTTGATTGTATTTGGTATATGTGTCAAAACCGACTTTTGTTGGTCGATTAAGTTCAATGGGTTCATTAATTAAAAATAAATAGAATAATATTCATAAAATAAACCTAAAATTAATACATAACATATTATTTTATAACCAATCATGGAATATATTTATGATAAATTAACAAACACTGCCATCATGGAGATGGTAAGTCATAGGTACACTTGGGTAACATTCCTATTTTTCAATGATTATTACAGAAAGAAGGTAAATAACATTTATCATTAAAAAATTAAAATTTTATCATAAATTTTTTTATTTAATTTTAAATACATATATATATAATTCTGGTGACATGGTGGTGAAAAAAGAAGAATCACATCACTTTGAGGAGGCGGTAGTCCACACATCCACATGCGACATTATAACTTTTTTAGCGTGAGAAAAGGTTTTAAAGAAAGTGATATGTTATATATTAAGAAATATTTTATTTAATTAATATAATATATATTTCATTTATATCATATATTTTTATTGAATCCATCCAAAATAAGTTCCAGGTAAAGTGTGAACGTATCACATCTCTTTGAGGAGACAGTAGTCCACACATCCACAAATAATTTTATCTTATTCCAAAACAATTAAAACATGAAGGTATATGTTACCTAATAATTAAATAAATATGAATAAATAATAAATATAATATTTATCATATTAAATTTTAATTCCCTCATTATTTTCATCCTCGAGACGTTGTAATGGATGAAAGAACTACATGAGTTCGTGAGGCAGTAGTCCACAGTACACATGAACGATGATTGTGTATCCATTTTATTGGATGTTTGGGTAGGGGTTTTCAAACCATTAACAAAAAATACATATCATTATATTTATTATAATGATGTTATTATATAAGTGTGATATTAAAATAATTGAAGGGGTAGAAAAATAAATAATACAAAAGTGCTTGTTGAATAATGTTACCTCTTTTTTGGGTAACTCCTTTTGGTTTTCACAAATGGAATTATGTGTTTTTTTTAATCACAAAGTGATGATTATAGGATGAGAGGATTAATTTTGGGATTTTATTTGGGTAGTCTATGGATGAGTCAAAGGGATCGATAATTGTGAATAATTGGCCAAAATGAGTTCCATTCTATAGTGGTGGGGGAGTGGAATTGTTGTAAATAAAAAAGTTAAACACTATTGGGAGTTATCTATTAAATAATGTTCATCCAATAATGATAAAAATTCAAGGAAATATGGTAAATCTGCTAATAAGTTCCATAAAATATGTTTTGGACATGTTTACAGGTTATTTTGACACTTAATATAAGTGTTTAACCGCTAAGTAATCTCAAATTTACCTCAAGTAATGTAATTAATTTTAATTGCTTTCACTATTCTTTTGATCAAAAAATAATTTGACCTTCCTTGAAATAATAAATTATTATGATTCCAAGTACTGAATCAAATTTTGAAAATTCCAATCATATATTTTTCATCCATAAATTTAAAATTAATCCCATATACGGGACAAGACATCATGTTTTTCAAGAGAAATGATCAAATGTTTGATATGTTTTTATATCACATTTGAATGTGAAATTGATTCCAATGAACTTATTTGGATTAAATGATATCAAATTGATATAATTATACTTAAATATATATTAAAAATACAATTTAACAGTATAAATATTTTATATGAAATTATGTTTTCAATTATAATTCAGTATTTTTTAGTAATCATAAAAATACAAAAGTTCATAGAAAAATAAAAAAAATCACTGAAAGTAAATTTTTATATACAAAATTAATAAATGTTGTTTATTTTTTCAAATGAAAAATATAATTGTGTTAAAATTTAGTTTTAAATTATGTCTTCCATTAAAAGGCGGTATAATTATCTTCTAAAAATATATTCTTGTTTACTCAAAAAAATTGGATTTATTATTATCCAATGAATATAAAAATTCTTGGATTAATTTAAAAAATGATTACATATGTAAGATATAAATTTACTTAATATATTTCACTAATAGCGTTAAATTTAATTTTTCAATATAAAATGTCATTATTGTAATAAAATATGTTTATCATAAATACATATAGCTTATATTAAATTGGTATTCATTATAATTTATAATTAATTAGTAAGAAGGGAATTAATTTTATAGACATGTGTAAACTATAATTTAAAAATTTAGTTAATCTCATCCATTCCCACCATTCCAATAGATAGGTGATAACTATCATAATTATTTTAATAATATATTGTTTTCTGGGGAGACTTAGGTGTGTGTGCAACATAATTTGTCAAAGAAACTCGATGTTTCATGCAAAACAAGATAATATTGGAGTTGTGTGTGCTGAAATCTAAATGATGTTTTGCGTGCAACAGAATCTAATAAATAATATAAGTTATTTTGAAAGATGATATATCATAAAGTATCAGTCTAATAAAAATATATATCCAAATCTCTTGAAAACATTCCTCACCACATCCTAATATTGTTTTTTTGTTATTAAATTAACCCAGGAAGGCTTTATGTATAAACCTAAAGAGTTTGTTTGATTAGATGTATAGTTCTGAGCCATTAATTTTTCATTTTATTTCTTCTTCTACCTCCATAAATTCATTATCAACCATCATGAAATAATAAAATAAATATATTACTCATAATTAGATATTACTTTGTTAATTTCGTATAGTATATCCATCTCATATTCTATAAAATGGGAAACGAAACTGTCATTCCTTTGTATGGAGGACCACCGCCTCACGAACCAATGTAAATTGTTTTCCATAATCACATCTCATGTCTTGTTATTATTATTTGTTTAATGTATATATCTGATATTAATTAAATATTTTTCATTCAATAAATATAATATATCATTTATTTTCTAAGCTTTCTATCCATTGAAAATTGATTACACCATTTTTGCATACGTGGGGACTACCACCTCCATGAAGAGATGTTATTTGTTTTTCAACACCAAATCACATGGATGATATATATATAAGCGAATTAAAATAAATTAATTTTTATTTATGATAAAATTATTATAATTAAAATATAAAATAACACTTACATTCTTTCCATTATGATTATTGAAAAATCGAAATGTTTCACATCTATATGTATAGCCTACCATCTCCATAGTTATAACACAGTTCATTTTTAATAACCATATTTAATGGTTTGTTTTAAAATTATAATTGATGTATAAATTTGATAATAATATAATGATTATTTTTTTAGAGATTACTAAATAATGAAATCATCTCCCATAGTCATGCTATAAAAGTTAAATTCAACACAAGAGGAAAATATCATCAAAATATCTGATGTGGACTTAATTGACTATGTAATTGAATTTAACATGGAAATAAAGAAACTAAAATGAATAATAAACATGAAAAATTTTCTTAATAATTGAAATAATATAAATCAGTTTATTATTTGGGAAGATAAATAATTTACGTGACAATTCATACTTGAGGTATGCGACTCTTTAACATAAACCCACAATTTAAACATTTGAAAATATTATTTTATAAATATTTTTCTTCCATGTATGTATTTTTTAAATTATTTTATGGATGTAATTATATTGATATAAATGAATTATATTGGATATTTGCAATTTTTTACAAATTTTTTCAAAATAAATCTTTTTATATATTTTATATGGAATGTTTTCACTTTCATTAGTAAAGAAGAAAAATGAATGTTCTATTTTAACATATATGATGTTAATAGGTCTTCCCAATAATATAACCATTATTTTATTTTGGGATTCCCTAAAAGAATTCCATTTTTTCAAATAAATATTCCATTTCACTTTTATACTAGTAATTTAATTTTTTAATGTATATTTATAAAATGTAAATGTATTTGGATATCTAAAAGTGTTTTTCATATGGACTCAAACAATTTTTCAATGGTTTTATAATGAAATGGTAGAAGCATAAAATGATTTATTAACGATATGTTAAAGGATCATTATAGTTTATAATAAGTGATCTTGATATGGATTATATGTTGGGTGAAGTGAATATATCTTATACGATGGGTCACCCACATTATAGATCACTAATGCGTTAGGTAGTGTTCATTATCATTAATGGAAATATGGAGAGATTTAACCATGGATGTTTCTCATATAGATTTAACTACGCTCTAGTTACTTTTGACATTATTTTAAAATTATATATGAATATTTTGCACTATGTTTCCTAAAAGAGTTTATATTACTTTAAATAGGTTTTAATGGTTTTATTTGGAAACAATTTCGTGTGTTTCATATTTATATGATTTATTTCAATTCCCAAAAAAATTTGTAAAAAAAGTAAACATACTATGGGTTTTTATTTTTTTTGATTGGACTAAAATATTTCTTTATATTGTTTCCATTTATATGATTTTTGTGATTATCCGATGTATTTAATTTTTTTTATAGTGTATAAAGACGATTCAGAACAATGAAGAAGTCAAGTTAATGATCATGTAGATTTATTATGATAAAAATGTGTTTTATTTTACAATTTTAATATTGTGGGAAAATGGATATTGAGTAGAAGTGTCCACTTAGTAGTATATGGGTTTTATGTAAGATTAATATTCTAATTACCCAAAACTCTAACCCTAAAATGATCCCCAAAATGAAAGAAAATGGATATAGTATAATACACTATAATTTTTAATGTTTATGGATGGGTCCTTACACCATGTGTCAAATTCATGTATGGCTGATACCTAAAAATTAAAAATGAATTATGGATCATTTTTCTAATGTATGATGACAATATTAGTGAATTTTATTAATTTTTTCGTATGTTGAGGGTGTTTTGAACTAAAATGTCAATTTTAAATAAAAACATGCAATTTGATTTATACCATCTACATTGTGTATTGGATTGATGTCATATCCATCTTTTATGTTTATGTTTATTTTATTATTTCTTAGTATTGGGTTCTTGTTCCGAGGTTTTGGTTGAGTCCTGATTTTTAATTTTTGATGTTTGATGATTTAGGTGGGTTTTAGACTAATGCACAGGGACCACATAGTTATAAATAATCGTGTGGTCACCGCAGTGCATGCACAGGTACCCAAGTGCTCTGGAATTTGGTGTGCATCTAGTGTAAGGGTTATTAAGCCATATGGCGAGTGCACAATTTCTAGTTTTTAGAATAAGGTAAATAAAACAGTTTAAATATTTAAATTATATTAATAATGATGTTATTATTTAATTAATGATAGTAATATTTCAAAGGTGTTATTATTTTATTGTTATTAATTTCTATTATTATTATCGTTAAAATTATTATTATTATATTAATGATATTATTATTATATTAATGATATTATTATTATTATTATTGTTATTGTTATTTTTAGTTTTATTATTATTATTATTATTGTTATTGTTATTATTTTTAGTATTATTTTTATCATTATTATTATTATTCTGGTATTATTATTATTTTTATTATTAATCATATTAATAATAATATTATTATTATTATTATTATTGATATAATAAAATGAAAAAAACAACAACAAACCCTAGAATCTAGCTGCAAAGCTGGATCCCCCCTCCCACTTTCTCCCCACAGCTCCTCCTACTGTGCTCCCTTTCCCTGCACTCGAAGCCCCAACTGCCTCGCCCTTCCCTCGGTAGTAGCACCCCGACCTCGCCTATGCCAGATCCATCTGCCCCCTTTCAACCTCCTCCCATATCCAACCTGCTTCGGTGGCGACGGCCTCGTCAGACCCCATCCCTTCTTGCCCGGGACCCCACACCACCGGCCGACTTCTGGACACCCTCTCCTATCCTTGTGGGATCCCACACCCTTAATATCGCACGTCAACCACCCGTGGGCCACTGCTCTAGCCTCCGGCAACCTGCAGACTGACGCTCCCACCTCTACGCGCCTGCAGCCCACTGCTCCAGTGTCCTATCCGCATCTGAACCCCCGTTCGCAGCACTTCCACCTACCCTATGGAATGAGGACTCCACCTTGCGGTGTGTTCTTAGTTTGGATTGTGTTTTTATTCAAATTAATTAAACTTTATTGTCCAAGGTATGTGTAGTGAGTTTTTCTTATTGTTTTAAGGTGTGTGAGGTGTTCTTGAGGATCAGTTCACCATTTTGCAGAAGCAGCGTCACATTTTCACACCTTTTAGGTAAGCGAATCCAAATTTTCCTTTCTGATTAAGCCCATTTAATGCATGACCAATTTAATTAAATATTTATTATGATTTTCACCATCATAGTATACTTAGTAATTCTATATAGCCTTTCCAAGCTATTTGGTTCTGTATAATTTTTTTTGAAGCATTCTCCTATGATTATAATTTTATGTGTTTGTGTACATTGTGTTCTTTTGATGTCAAAAGTTGTATTAGTAGTGTATCAAACATGACACGCACCATCATGACACTCTTCTATAGTCTATCATGGTGTTTTCATTTTGGTTTGTGCGATTTCTTTGAGCAGTTTATGGAATTGCGTATAAACTATTTTACTAGCATATAAAATTACTAATAAATTGGTTGGTTTGATTATATAATTGTTTATGATTTTTATTTTCTATTTACATAATTATTGATGAATTGTTGGGTATATTTGGTTATTTTTCGAAAATAAGAGAATTTGGAGATATTGTGGTCAATTGTACTTTAGGCATGGCATGTTTGGTTTGACAACACAGTATCTTGGAAATTCATGGTTTTGAATTTGAGGAAAATTGAGTTCTTGTGGAAATGGATTAGAAATGTCACTTTGGTTGTTGTTGTTCAATTGGATGGGGGCACATCCATGGGAGCACTAGGTGCACACATGGATGTTCCCTCAATTGAAGTTGGAACCTTCAAAATAATGTTTTCCTAAAACTTTAGTTTTATAAATAGATTTTGTTTCCTAAAGAAGGTTTGGTTCATTATGTGGAATTTATTAAAGGTTTGAAGGGTAGTATCAAAGTGTCACTACTGGAAATCTGACCTATACCAACACATCTATACCAACAGATTGAAAAAACCGTTGGTATAGGTACCCTTTCCCAACAGTTTGGCCAAACCGTTAAATAGTTGGGAAAGAGTATGGCTTTCCATAATGTTTGGCCAAACCATTGTGAAAATACACCTTTGAGGCCACTTTTCTCAATGGTTTGGCCAAACTGTTGGGAAAGGGTGGGTACTTATCCCAAAGGTTCTCAAAACTATTGGTAAAGGCCTATCCAAATGGTATTGAGAACCGTTGGGATAAGTTACCTTATTTTTATGAATTATTTTTTTGAATATCATCAAATAAATCAATATATAAATTATATATAAAAACAAATATATTTATATATTTATTCAAATATATTTACAAAGTTAATTGCAGGATAGTGGTAAAGTCTATCATATATAACCGAGAGGTTGTGGGTTCAAACCTCTGCTGTAACGTTTTTTAATATACTTATACCAATGGTTTGGGAAACTATTGGGTGATTTATCATGAGGACAGATCTATCCAAACATTTTGGTAAAAAACATTGGGAAAGACCTATCCCAACGGTTTTCCCTAAACCGTTGGGATAAGACTATCCCCACGCCAAATCACCAAACATTTTCCCAAACCATTGGTATAGGTAATTTTTCCATTAGTGGGCATTCCCTTTTGGTATTTAGTGTGTGTATCAATGAATGTTATGCTCAATGGGCCATTTTTCCATTTCACAAGATTCCACATTTTTTATTTAGAGTTTGAAACATTTTACTAACAATTCATTGGAGACTCAGGTCTTAAAGGCTCATTTGGATATTCCAACATATGGGTGGATTTGTGTTAACTGTTATAATGGTTTGTTTTGGAAATTGGGTGTTCTTTTTTGGAACATTAAATGTTTTTAGAGTAATGATTTCGACATTGATGTGTCGTGATGACCCATTTGGAACTTTCATCTTTTATGTAATGTTTGTGTTGACTCTATGAAATGATGATGTTTTGATAACTGTATGCCCATTTAACAAATTCTGTATTTTGAGAAAAGGATTCAAATGGTTTTAATGTTTTTCATGGCATGACGTTCTGGTTGGCACTTTGTTAAAGTGAGATGACTAAATGTGTATAGGAGGCGCTTCGGTCTAGGGTAACCCTTTATGGGTGAATGTTTTGGAAGAGCCTGTGTTTGGGGAAGGAAAGTGTGGTGAGATGAGTCATGCATGTGAGGGCCTTTCTACCTACACAATATTGTTATAGCAACCATGGGATATTTATCATATTTTAGAGATCGAGTGACTGTTGATGATCAACCCTGATTAGATGGATTGGTACCCCTTAGATTTTTTGTTAGGCCATGTGTTCTTTTCCACTAGATGGGTCATTTTAGGGTGGATATTTGGTAATAGGCATAAGATCTTTACCCTACACCGGTAGGAGGTTCCGAAACTGAGTATGCCCATGGGTCTTCTAGGGATGTTCAGGATAACCCATGAGTTTTCATTGTTTTGCTAGTTTACTTTCAACTATATTTGTTTTCTAACTTATACTGTCACCTGTTTCTTTTAGCACTTCCCTATTTTTCATGTTTGGATTTTGTTTGCAAAATTATAGTTTGTTTCTGAAATGGTATGTGGGGTGCGTTGTTTTTTATAAATGGTTAAATGATTTTGTTTTATTAAAATACGGAAAACCTACTTTTATAAATGTATTTCAAACTTGTGTTAATGGATTGTTTCGGTAAAGGAGACATTGGATTCTGTGGTTTATTATGGCATCCCTACAGAGCAGCTTTATGATCACGCTTGTTCTATATTTTTAGTTGCAGAATCCCTATGCTCTGGTCCTCTTGTTTGGATTACTAATTATTAGTGCATGACTGACCTTTAGTTCGGTGGTGACCCAGAAGGTCACATGAAGGTATGTGCATTTTTACTTCCTTTCCGCTGTGTTTTTTTTTCATCGTCGGTTTTTATTTAACTGTTTATATAATGTTTATGGGCCAAATTGTTCCCTCGTGTTAATTTGGATTCCTGACACTAGTTTCCATCTCATGTGGATCGGGAATGCCCTTTCGGGCCATGTCGAAGACCAGCTCGGGTCACCAATTTAAGATCGAACTGGGTTAGTTTGTGACAAAATGGTATTATAGGAGGTTCTTGTTATTTGGGGAATCCGGTAGATGGAGATTAAGATTTTCAGGACTAGAGATGTAGGTACGAGAAGGATGTCATGAACCATCACATGTTCCGAACCTCGAGTCACCATGGGCAGTCTAGGAATTGATTCCCTATTTTGTTCTGGTTTGTTTTAGATTGATGGATGACAACGGCGGCAAGCCGATATTACATCGTGATTTCACAAGGAGTAGTGCCCATGTGGAGTCCTAGTACAAGGTATAAGTTCCTCCATGTTGTTGATTCTTACTTGGGGAATGGCCCACTACCATGTCTACATGTTAAGCGTAACTAACAGTCCATTAGTCTGGAAGTTTGATGCAAGTTGAGTGTCGTCTTGGTTCTGATTGGGGTAAGTGCACTTTTAAAAATGAAAAACCGTTCTTTCAAATGAGAATTATTTCTTTTAAATGGATTTAAATTTTTTAAATTCTTTTTTTAACTGAAAGCTATTTATCAACAAAATCATATGTTTTCTTTCAACTAGTAAATATATGGTTTGGGTGTATCCTCAGGTAATCTTTATGAACATTCTCACATGTGGGGGAATGCATGGGAATTTCATGTTGGTGCATATGGATAGAAGTGGATGAAGACATGTGAAATGATTCATGGGATTACTGGGTTGTGAACTGGGAGTTAAAGGATTGTCCTTGTTTTTGTAATGTGATTTTAAAAAGGGAAAATTATTTTGGGAAAAAATGAATTTGATTTGAAATGTGGGATTGGTATTCAGAACATGGCCGTGGATGAAGGTGATTTTGAAATTTAAAATGGAAAGGGGATTTTGAAAGAGGAACTTTTGAGTTGGGTTTGTTTTTTCTTGTTTCTTTTGAACTAGTCATTTTCGATGAAGGTGCTTTTGTTGATGTTGCATCGGCTGGATATCAGTTTTGGCTCTATTTTTTATATGTTTTGTAGAAAATTCCACCCAGAAAGGTCACCAAGGTTTCGAATATGTCATGCCCTATTTTTGGTTCTTCTCAGACATTGCCAATTGTTCACGGTGTTCAGGGTCCGTTAGAGGCAACATAGTGTCTGAAAGGGGTCGAGCGTGTCTTCAGGGAATTGGGAACTCCCAAATCTGTTAGAGTGCATGTTGTCTTGGGTTTGTTTGAAGGTCTGGCTATGGACAAATGGGAGTTGGTTTCCCCACTGTCAATGATATTTGGGATGACGTGGAATGTCTTTAAATCCGTATTCATCCGATGGTTCATACATGAAGAGGTTCAGATGAAGAAGAGGGAAGAACTCATGTGTATTCAATAAGGACAATAGACAATGAAGACTTATGTTGACCATATCAAGGAGCATGTCCTCCCTTCAAGGTACAATTGTTTTGAGAAGTTGGTGGATGTGGTGTTTCTATCTGATTTGGTCTCTAGAGCGCAGGTGCTTGAGAATCTAGAGAATCCAGTTACTCATGAAGGTTACCCATCTAGCAAGCAGGGTGTTCCAGAGGGACCTATTTCTAAAGAATTATTTTGTAGTGGTTTTGGAATCTATTTCATCATACCGTTTAGTGGTGTTCCACAATTGTGGCCAGTTCGGGCACGTGAAGCCGTCATGTCACATCCCTCTGAAGAAGTGTCATCGTTGCAGTAGTCTAGTTCACTTATAGAAGTTTCGCAGGAAGTGTTTCCCAAAGAATATGATGTGACTAGAGAAACTCCAGTGCCTAAATGTGAGCCAGGAGGTGCTTTAGCCATCATAGCCCTAGCCACAGGCCTTGGGGTGAAACTCGCGCGCAGTTAGGAGTTGCCAGGGGTGCGACACTTTGGTCCGGGTCTTGTGTTCCGTGTTAGCAGTATAACATTTAAAGTCTTTCCATTTTCGTTTTTATATTATTAAAGTCTTTTAGTTGTTGTAATTTTAATTTTTTACTTTGAAGTTATGATGTACTCATTCTATTATAATCCAAGTAGTCTTGTTTGTGTGGATGTGATTTTCTAAATCGTACATTTTTCATAAAGTGTGTTTGGACCTTCTGTTAGTTAATATCGGTTTGGTTGTGTTCATTTTGATGTGTATGTTCTTGTGGAAGGATTGATGTTGTGTTTATGTTCGGGTTCACTAGTTGAGTTATGTTCTGCTCGGTGGTCTTTCTCTAGGGTTTGATCCTTCTTTGGTCTGAGTCAAGTGTTTTATGTTTCAGTAGAGGTGTTGTTCGCTTGTGCTATAAAAGCTAGTTGGGATTGGTTGGGAGTTCCTAAGTCACCCCCTCCACCCGGGGTGATATATTTGAGTGTTATATTTCTATAATAGTTGTGTTTTTGTGGTGGAGGTAACCCTCTGGTTTTCTCCCTTTCTCTTGTGTTGTGGTTTCATTTGGTTTCTTTTGGGAATGGTTTCTTGTCTGGTCTGTTCGGTTGGGTGACTTTCTGGGGGCAGAAAGTGTATGTGGTGGGAAGAATTGCCACACCATGACTTTTATGATAAATTTTATTATATTATTTCCTAGTTTTTGGGTTCTCATGCTGAGGTTTGGGTTGAATCCTGATTTAAAATTTCGGACGTTTGATGATTTTGGTGGGTTTCAGACCGTTGCACGGGAACCGCATGGTTAGTGGTAACCGCGCGGTCGCCCCTGTGCTTGTACAGGTACCCATGTGGTCTGGAATGAGGTGTGCAGCTTGCATGCGGGTTATTAAGCCATGCGGTGAGCACGCAGTTTCTGGTTTTCAGAATAAGGTAAATAAAATGGGTTAAATGTTTAAATTGTATTAATAATAAAGTTATTATTTAATTAATGATAGTAACATTACTAAGGTGTTATTATTATATTGTTATTAATTTTTATTATAAATATTGTAACATCCCATGTAAATAAAGAATAAGACATTTTCATATTTAATAATATTTTTGAATTAAATATTAATTTTACATTAATGGGGTTGCTATGTTCGATGGCGTACCCGATACGCAACAACAGATTTTTTTGAAATCATACGTTGCACAATAATAATATATTAATATTATTTTAAATGATAGTAAACACATAGCCGTTGTATTGGCAGGAATGAATAGAAATAACTAATATATGATTATATATGTTTGTTAAATGTTTTTACATTTATCCAATAAATGTTAGAGGCTTAAAATGTGAATGAATCCAATTTTAAGCATTAATATTCTAATATTCACTAAATGGTCTATTTATTGCCTTTTGATGGAGAACCCTCTTTAAGTATAGTTTTGTTTACTCTGATATGTTCTATTGGACCAAATAAAAATCATCTATAGAATCGAGACATCAAAATTTACTTTTTGTATGTTTTTGTTGTTTTCTGATAAAGTACATTTTTAATGAATAGTGAAAAATGCTGTATTTTAATTCAAAAGCTCCTTTTAATCTAATTTATTTATATGATTTGATTGAATTTTTAATTGGTTATAGAGTGAAATTAGAATATATTTTTACCATTTATTCCAATGGTGGACATTGGAATTAATTTAACTTTGAAATTGGACTTAAACAAGTGTCAATCTCTTCATATATATTGTTTCTTAAAAACACTCTATTTGATTTGGAAAAGGGAAATAATTATAAAATTTATTAATGAAACTTATATTTTTTTAATTTTGTAAAATAGAAATCATTTTTTAATTCAGAATATCAAATTTATCTTAGGGTGAAATTTTGGTATTTTTCTGAAAAACATCAATTTTTGGTGAATAGTGAAACCACTAATTGTTAGTTAAAAAAACTGATTTTTCTTTTAAATGAAATTTTACCTCTTCTGTGAATTGAATTTAAAAAATCTGACAATCATGGTTATCATTATTAAGTAAAACTTTGTTCATTGGGATGAAAATAATTTTTGGAGAATAGTAACTTTTATGTTTTATTAACAGTGATTAAAGGTAATTAGTGTTATTAAAGGTAAAAATAATGTTATAATAATTTGAAATTACCATTACACTTGTCCTACCCTTATTCGATGAGTCATGCCCGACCATGATAATTAATGGGTCAATTTGTGGGACCCCATGGAACTACTTGGGTAAGTTAATGACATTAATACCTTTTATTTAAAGTAAAAATAAAAATGTCACAAACATGTATTGTTTTACTAAAACAATTTTTACATGGGGTTATATAAGTTAACTTTTTGACTATAAATATTAATTAGAAAGATAAAACTATTTACTACATCATGGTAACTTTTTTATAATTTTTATACATCAAATAAATAATATTATTTATGGCACAATGATGATGTAGTGATTACGTCATTAATGAATGATTTAAATAAATAAGAAGATAAATTTTAAAATAATATCCAAAACATGTCCAATTTTTATTGGATGATTTTATTTCGAACATGGGTCACCTTATCTTTGACAGTAATGATTTATGGACCTTTAAAAACCGAAAATTATTATATAATAAAATAATATTTCCAATCATTTCAAAAGTTCCCCTCCTCTCCCTTATAAAAAGACCCCACTTCCTACCCATATCTCACACTTCTCAAGCACTTTGGATCTTCCAAACTCAACTCAAATAAGATCCCAAGATCTCTCTCTTCATCCTAGAATCCATTCCTTATGCAGAAATCTCTTCAATAAACCCTTTTGGTTCAAACTAAGGGGAGTTACCCGATTTAAAGGTAATGTCATCTCTTATGTTCTTTTGTTTGATTTTGCTTTTCCAACAACTTAACTCTTTTTATTCATTTCTTTTGTAACAAAAAAATAATATTCAATATACTATCATGTTGTTATGAGAATTATTTCAGCTAAAATTACACACACATCCATCTAATGGGTGAAGAACATACTGTTTCTGTGGACGAAGAACTACTGCCTCACAGAATGATGATTGTTCAAATATCTCCTACCGCCTCTCATGGTGGACATTAAGATTTCAATGTATTTATATATGATATATATTATGTTTATTGTTTCCTTATGATTCTTTATTTTTCATTTATGGCATTTTTATGGTTTACATAATGGAAAAATGCGATAATTTCATTTTAGGAAGTGCGGACTACTGCCACCTCGAAGTGATTTGAATCGTTAATGCCATATGTGGGATGTATAAAGGATGATGTTAATTATATTATATATGAAATTATACTGAAATTATAATTTACCTCTATATCATAATGTTTTCATTCCCTTAAATGTGAAATATAAATGAAAGTAGCGTTCATGCGTACGTACGACTTAACATCTCCATGAATAGTGCATTTCATTTCTTATCTTTAAATGTTATGTAAAATTATAAATGCATGTATATACTAGATATATATTATTTATATGATTTATAAATCCTGAATATAATTATGGAGAGAGTGGATATTTTACCATATGAACATCTTGTATTTATAAGATGTCTATTTTTAACTCAAGTACCAAATATCGAGAAAACGACCGTTATTAACTTAAATGATTACATAATGTTCACAACATGGTAATAAGTGATATAAAATGAATAATTAACTTGATAAAGGTTCTTAAGAAAGTATAAATTTACTCTAGTATATTATTCATGAGATTAAAGAATGATCGTGTCAAGTCCGACACGAGCTAAGGGACTTCATCCCAGTCTCCTTTCATTGAGGCATATTTTGTTTTAATACAAGACATTCTTTTATACGCTTTATAAACACCTTTGAATTTTCATTTCATTCAAAGGGGATATTTTCCAATGAAGTGTTTTACTAAATGAAAAAATGGAATGTTTCTTTTAACGTACGTGGTGACAACGACCTTTTCGCCACTGCGAGTATTACTTGATCTTTGTCTTCCATAACAAGCCTAATGTTTTTTAAAAGGAAAAATAAATACCATATACTTTATTATGTATTTTGGTTTTGAAAATGGTTTTGATAATTGATTTTTTATGTAAATATATTTAAGTGATATATTGTGATTGAAATGTGGCAGTTTTATCTTTCCTTTGCATTTGTTGTATGTGGTATGATTTTATAATGGTACAAGGACATTTTACAGGTGGTTAAAAGATAAACCAAATGATGGGTGATGTTGTGATAAACCAGGATGGGTGGTTACGTTATAACCTCCAATGCATTGGGTATGGAAGTCGGCTATATGGAAATTCCATTTAGTGACATGTGTGGAAGTCGACCGTATGGTTATTCCATTTTTGTATGTTTATGTTCCATGTTACCTTTATATGTTATGTGTTCTTTTTATAGGTTTTATGTTGATATTTTGGTTACAAAAGGGTAAGCAATGATATTTTATTTAGTGTAGAGTATTTACTACTTCATATAGGTGAAAAGTATTACTTATGATTAGGTATTCATGGTTTACTTTTTTGTTTTGAAAAACTAATGGTTTCCTTATATGTATATTCCTTACTGGGATTTTTATGCTCATCCCATGTTTTTGAAATGATTTTCAGAGGTCATAAAGTGGAATAGGGTCAAGGATGGGATCAAGGAAAGTCATGCAATCTAAAATATGGAACTGTACATGACTCTCTTTTTTCAAGTGTTTTTATTTTATGAACAAAAAATCAAAACTGAGTAGAATTGTCTACTTTGTAACTTTTGAGATGTAATAGTTATGGAATAATTCTCTAAAACTCTAAAACTAAAAAGATCCCAAATATGAATAATTCATTTAATTCCAAATTAAGTAATTTTTTAAGGATGGGTCCTTATAGATGGTATTAGTGGTCGGTTTAGACAACATTAGAAGTTAGAATATTGCTAAATTCATTTCCATAAATTAATTTATGGTATGATTGAAATGATATAGCATTTAAAGATTACCATGTTGCTTTGCCTAAGATATTTTTATGTTCAGAATGGTTATCCGTAGAGGAAACATGGTGGCTATGTTGGGATGAGATCAGGATGAAAACAACCTTCCAAATCAGCAACCAGAGACAGTCCGGATCGGAATTGAACAATTTCTTACAGTGATGGTACAGTTGACTCAGGCTATATATGGTGGTGGTATCCATACACGAGATCATCCAGATCAACCACAGAGGAACATGTCAGTAGTGGAGCATTTTATGAGGCAACATCCCCTATCATTCAGAGGATCATCTGACCCTGTGCTAGCAGAAGGGTGGATTAAAGCACTGGAGAAGATTTTCGATGTCATGAGGTGTTCAGAACATCAAAAAGTTTGTCACGATGTTTACCATTTTGAAGGTGAAGCTGATCAGTGGTGGTCGATGGTAAAAAATATCAGGGATAGTGAGGAGATTGAGGATCTTGACAAGGATGAATTCAAAGGTATGTTTCTTGAGAAATATTTTACTAAGCTGGTTCATCTTAGGATGGAAAAACAATTCCAAGAATTGAGGCAGGAGGATGACTCAGTGGCTTCTTATGAAGAAATGTTCACTCGACTCGCAAGGTATGCTCCAAATGTCATATACGAGATATTGATAGTAAAATCAACCATTTTTTCTTAGGGTTAAAGCCAAAGTAATGAATGCCTTTAGCTTCTCGTGAGATCAAATGTTATGAAAAACTTGTTTGATATGTGGGGAAGGTGGAAATACAGTTTTCCGATGATCAGGTGTTCTTTGTCAAAAAACAGAATAAGAGGTCTAGCTGGCAGGAAAAAGGAAAGAATTCATCAAATAAGCATGGAGGTATGAAAACCAAATATCCATCCTGTGATATGTGTGGTAAAATGCATCCTAGAGAATGTTTATCCTTATATGGAAAGTTCTTTCGGTGTGGTAAGTCTGGTCATATTGCTCGTAACTGTAAGTAAGATGATCAAGCAGGCAATGAAAATCCAGCGGTAAGATGTTCTAAGTGTAATGAAATGAGTCATTATGCAAATGTGTCTCTAAAAAAGAACTCAACTGAGAGAAAACAGCAATACTACAAGTAGAAAGGGGTGGTGAAATTCTTTGAAACTACTTCAGCAGATGTTGGGCCATCGAATGAAGTAGTATCAGGTACACTGTTTGTTTTTTCAGATTATGCCAATGTGTTGTTTGATTCAGGTTCTACACATTCATTCATTTCTGAGATGTTTTCTAGTAAATTTGGTATTCCCTCTCAAGATACGAATCTTGATCTTATGGTAGAAACACCCTGAGGAAACGTTGAGAAAAAAATAAATTATAAGAACCTTCCTATCCTTGTGTGTGGAAAGAATCTACCAGCAAACCTTATTGTTTTGCCTCTAGTAGAGTTTGATGTTATTTTGGTCATGGATTAGATTTATGGTTATCATGCTAAGATTGACTGCAGAGCTAAAGAGGTTTCTTTTTAGAATGTTTTTCAATTTGTGTACAAGAATGAGCCCATGATTTTGATAACATCTCAGGAAGTTTAGAAACTAGTAAAAGATGTAAATGAATGATACCTTGCACATATTGTTGAAAACAACAGAACTGTTCAGATTAATGATGTGCCAGTGGTAAATGAGTATCTTGATGATTTTTCTTGATGAGTTTCTTGGTATTATACATGATTGGGAAGTTTAATTTACTATTGAATTAGTTCCTGATTCTAAGACAATTTCAAAACCCCCTTATCGAATAGATCAAGTTGAAATTTTAGAGTTAATGAAGCAATTGTAGGAGTTATTAGATAAAGGTTTCATTCGACCTACCACATCATCATGGGGTGCTCCTGTCTTGTTTGTTAAAAAGAATGATGGTTCAATGAGACTTTTCATTGATTATAGAGCATCAAATAACATCATTGTTAAGAACATGTATCCTTTGACTCATATCGATGATTTGATTGATCAGCTCTAGGGAGCTCAATATTTTTAGAAGATTAACATGAGGTCAGGGTACCATCAGTTGAAAGTAAAAGAAGAAGGTGTTCTAAAGACCACGTTTTGTACTGGATATTTCCATAATGAATTTGTATTTATGCCTTTTCGGTTAACCAATGCACCTGGTGTATTCATGGACCTAATGAATGGAATTTTTCATGAGTTCTTGGTTAATTTTGCGGTTGTGTTCATTGTTGATATTTTTGTTTTTTTTTCAAAATTAAAGATGAACGTGAAAGTCATTTAGGGGTTATCATGAAAACCTTAGAAGAAAAGGAACTAAATGGAAAATTCAGCATGTGTGAGTTTTGGTTACAACAAATTTCTTTCCTTGGTCACATTATTTCAAAAATTGGCATAATTGTTGATCCTACTAAAACAAAAGTTGTTGAAGAATGGACAAGACCCACAAATATAACAGAGATCTGTAGATTTCTTATTTTTTATAGTTATTACCGGAGGTTTCTTTAAAATTTTTCACGGTTATCTAGTCCAATGACTAAGTTAACTCGAAAAGGTGTTAAGTTCATTTGAACAAAAGAATGTGATGATTGTTTTCAGGAATTGAAAAGAAGATTGGTGAATTCTCCAGTTTTGGAACTGCCTTCCAAAAATGGTGAGTTTTTTATCTACAGTGATGCTTTGTTAAAGGGACTTGGTTGTATCCTTTTGCAGAATGATTAGGTAATTTTTTATGCATCACGTCAGTTGAAAACTCATGAGTTAAATTACACTAAACATGATTTATAATTAGCTTCTGTTGCTTTTGCTTTAAAATTTTTGAGGCATCATTCGTATGGAGTAAAGTGTTCAATATATACCAATCACAAAAGTTTAAAGTGTATATTCACTCAAAACGAATTGAACATGAGACAGAGGAGATGGCTGGAATTAATCAAGGATTACGATTGTAAAATTCATTACTATCTGGGAAAAGCAAATAAATTGGCAGATGCATTGAGTTGAAAAAGTAATTCCTCACTGACCATGCTACGTTCAGAACGAGATCCTTTGGATTTTGATTTAATGAAATTTTTCATAGAATTTGTTGGTGTAGGAGGTTCTCTTGTTTTGTTTCAGGTGTCAATGAGATCATCTCTATCAGACACAATTAAGCAAGTGCAGAAGAAAGATAGTGGGTTGCAGAAAAAGGTAGAGCTTGTTCAAAAGGGTATGTTGCCTGAATTTAACATGGATAATGATTCTGTTTTGAGGTTTGGGAAGAGATTATGTGTGCCTTGTGATTCACAGTTGAAGAATGAGTTGTTATGTGAGGCTCATAGTTCCCCGTTTTCAGTTCATCCTAGAAGTACTAAGATGTACAGATATCTTCAGGAGTATTACTGGTGGGATGGAATGAAAAGAGATATTGCTGATTTTACTATGAAGTTTATAACTTGTCAGCAGGTTAAAGTAGAGTGGCAGTTACCTAAAGGGATGATTTTGTCATTATCAGTGCCAAAGTGGAAATGGGAAAATATATCCATGGAATTCGCTGTGGAATTACCAAAGACATCTCTAGGTAATATTGCAATCTAGTTTATTGTTGATCGATTGACTAAATCAGCTCATTTCCTTCCTATTCGAGATACTTTCTCTCTAGAACAACATTATAGGTTATATGTTAAAGAGATAGTGATGTTACCTGGATTTCCCCTCTCCATTGTACCTGATCGTGATCCTAGGTTTTCTTCTAACTTATAGAAATGCCTTCAGAAGTCGTTGGGTACTGAATTATATTTTAGTACAACTTTTCATCCGCAATCAGATGGGAAGTCAGAACGAACAATTCAAACCATGGAGGATATGTTATGTTCTTGCACGATGGATTACTAGGGAAGTTGGGACCAACATATTTCTTTGGTTGAATTTTTTTATAATAACAGTTTTCTTTCCAGTATACAGATGGCTCTATTTGAGGCATTATATGGAAAGTGATGTCGAAATCTAGCTTTTTGAGATGAAGTAGGGTAAAGGAAGCTGATCAGACTGGAATTGGTTGAAGAGATGGAAGACAAAGTTCAGTTGATTTTGAAGAATATGATAAAAGCTCAGAGCAAGCAGAAAAGTTATGCGGACAACTGGAAGAAGGATCTATCTTTCGAGGTAGGTGATCATGTTTTTCTCAAAGTTTCTCCATGGAAAAGTGTGATGCATTTTGGTAAGAAGTGAAAGTTGAGTCTGAGGTTCATTGGACCTTATGAAATCCTGGAGAAAGTTGGATCAGTTGCGTACAAAGTGGATTTACCTCCATGTTTATCCCTGGTACACAATTTTTCTCATAATTTGATATTGAGAAATTATATACCAGATCCATCTCATTTTTTTGAGCCCAGATGTAGTTCAGTTGGAAAGGAATATACCTTATGGGGAACAACCGGTCCATATTCTTGACCATAGAGAGAAGGTGTTGCAGAATAAGGTAATTCTTCAGGTAAAGGTTTTGTAGAAAAACCATATGGTTGAAGAGGCAACGTGGGAATCTGAAAATGCTATGAGGGATAAATACCCCCATTTATTTTATAAGTGATTAAAATTGCGAGGATGCAATTCCCAAAAGGGGGAATGATGTAACATCCCAAGTAAATAAAGAATAATACATTTTAATATTTATTAATATTTTTGAATTAAATATTAATTTTACTTTAATGCGGTTTGTATGTTCGATGGCGTACCCGATACGCAACAACAGATTTCTTTGAAATCTCACGTTGCACACTAATAATATAATTATATTTTTTTAAATGGTAGTTAACACGTTGTCGTTGTATTGGCAGGAATGAATATAAATGACTAAAATATGATTACATATATATTTGTTTAATGTTTTTACATTTATCCAATAAATGTTAGAGGCATAAAATGCGGACGAATCCAATTTTAAGCATGAATACTCTAATATATACTAAAAAGTCGATTTATCACCTTTTGATAGAGAAACCTTGTTAAATATAGTTTTTTTCACTCTTATATGTTCAATTGGACCAAATAAAATTATTCTTTATAATCGAGACATCAAAATTTACTTTGTGAATGTTTTTGAAATTTTTCCGATAAAGTACATTTTTAATGAATAGTGAAAAATGTTGTATTTTAATTAAAAATCACCTTTTAATATAATTTATTTAGATGGTTAGATTATCTTTTTAATTGGTTTCAAAGTGAAATTAGAATATATTATTACCATTTAATCCAATGGTGGACATTGGAAATAATTTCACTTTGAAATTGGACTTAAACAAGTGTTAATCTCCTGATATATATTGTTTCTTAAAAACACACTATTTGATTTTGCAATGAAAATTAATTATAAAATTCATTAATGAATCTTATTTGTTTTGAATTTTTTAAAATAGGAATCATTTTTGAATTCAGAATATCAAATATAGCTTAGGTTGAATTTTTGGTATTTTTCTGAAAATCATCAGTTTTTGGTGAATAGTGAAACCACAAAGTGTTAGTTAAAAAAACTGATTTTTCATTTAAATAAAATTTTACCACTTCTATGAATTGAATTTCAATAATCTGACATAAATGGTTATCCTTAGTAAGTAAAATCTGGTTCAATTGGATGAAAATATTTTTTTGTGAATAGTAACTTTTATGTTTTTTAACCGTAATTAAAGGTAATTAGTGTAATTAAAGGTAAAAATAATTTTATACTTATATGAAATTACCTTTACACTTGTCCTACCCTTATTTCATGAGTCATGGCTGACAAAGAATATACATGGCTCAATTTTTGGGACCACATGGAGCCACTTGGGTAAGATAATGACATTAATACATTTTTTTTAAAGTAAAAATAAAAATGTCACAAATAAGTATTGTTTTACTAAAAAAAATTTTACATAGGGTTATATAAGTTATCATTTGACTATAAATATTTATTATAAAGCTAAACAAATTTTTTACATCATGATATTTTTTATTATTATTTTTACACATCAAATAAATAAAATTATTTATGACACATTGATGATGCAGTGATTACGTCATTAATAAATTATTTAAATAAATAAGAAGATAATTTTTAAAATAATATCCAAAACTTGTCCAATTCTTATTGGATAATTTTATTTCGAACATGGGACACCTTTTCTTTGAATTTAATGATTTTTGGTCCTTTAGAAACCGAAAAACATTATATAATAAAATAATATTTTCAAGCTTTCCAAAAGAGCCCCTCCCTTCCCTTCTAAAAAGAACCCACATCCTACACATTTATCACACTTCTCAAGTGCTTAGGATCGTACAAAATCTACTCACATAAGCTCCCAAGATCCCACTTTTCATCCTAGAAGCCTTACCTTAGGCAGAAAGCTCTTTAAAAAACCCTTTCGGTTCAAACCAAGGGGAGTTTCCTAATTTAAAGGTATTGTCTTCTCTTATGTTCTATTGTTTTATTTTTCTTCTCCAACCCCTTAAACACTTTTTATTATTTTCATTTGTAACAACACCAACATATTTAATATACTACGATGTTGTTATGATAAGGATTTGAGCTACACTTACACACACCTCCATCTAATGGGTGAAGAACATACTATTTCTATGGACGATGAACTACTGCCTCACGAAATGATGATTCTTCAAATATCTCCTACCGCCTCTCATGGTGGCCATTACGATGTCACTGTATTTATATACGATATATATTATGTTTATTTTTTTTCTTATGCTTCTGTATTTTTCATTTATGGCATACCTTCATGGTTTCCATAATGGATAAAAGCGATAAATTCATTTTAGGAAGTGCAGACTACCGCCCCCTAGAAGTGATTTGAATCGTTAATGCCATACATGGGACCCCAAAAGGATGGATTTAATAATATAATATATGATATTTTACTTAATTTATAATGTAACTCTATATCATAATGTTTACATTCCATTAAATGTGAAATATAAATGAATGTTGCGTTCTTGCCTACGTACGGCTTACCGTTTCCATGAACGGTGCATTTAATTTCTTATCTCTAAATGTTATGTAATATATAAATGCATGTATATACTGGATATATATGATATATATGATATCTACATCATGAATATAATTCTTGAGATAGTGGATATTTTACCACATGAAAAACTTGTAATTATAAGACGTTTATTTTGGACTCATATACCAAATATCGACAAAACAACCGTTATTAAAATAAATGATTACATAATGATCATAACATGATAATAAGTGATATAAAAGGGATAATGAACTTGAAAAAGGTTCTTAAGCAAGTATAAATTAACTCTATTTTATTATTCAGGATATTAAAGAACGATTGAGTCAAGTTAGACACAAGGTAAGGGACTTCATCTCAATCTCATTTCATTAAGGTATATTTTGTTTTAATACAAGACTTCATTTTATATGATGTATAATCAACTTTGACATATCATTTCATTCAAAGGGAATCTTTTTCTATGAATCATTTTAATAAATGACAAAAAGAAATGTTTCTTTTATCATACGCGGTGTCAGCGACCATTCCGCCGTCGCGAGTATTACATGATCTTTGTCTTCCATAAGAAGTCGTAATGTTTTTTAAAAGGAAAAATAAATACCATATATTCTATTATGTATTTTGGTATTGAAAATGGTTTTGATAAAGGATTTGGTATGTCAATATATTTAAGTGATATATTGTGATTGAAATGTGGAAATGTTTTCTTTCCTTTATATTTTTTGTATGTGTTATGATTTTATAATGGTACATAGACATTTGAAGGGTGGTTACCTAATAAACCAAATTATGGGTGGTGCCGTGATAAACTAGGATGGGTGGTTATGCTATAACCTCCAATGCATTCGGTATGGAAGTCAGCCGTATGGATATTCAATTTAGTGACATGTGTGGAAGTAGACCGTATGGTTATTCCATTTATGTATAATTATGTTCCAAGTTACCTTTATATGTTATGTGTTCATTATATGGGTTTTATGGTGATATTTTGGTTAAAAAGTGAATGAAATATTATTTTATTATGTGAAGAGTATTTAATACTTCATATAGGTGAAAATTATTAATTATGATTAGGTATTCATGGTTTACTTGTTGTTTTGAAAAACTAACAGTTTCCTTCTTTGTGTATTCTTTACTGAGCTTTTTATGGTCATCCCATGTTTTTGAAATGTTTTTTAGAGGACATAAAGTGGAATAGGGTCAAGGATGGGATCAAGGAATTCCATGCTGTCTAAAACATGGAACTGGACATGACTCTTTTTTTTCAAGAGTTTTTATTTTAAGAATAATAATTGAAACTGAGTAGAAGTGTCTACTTTGTATCTTTTTAGATGTAATAATTATAGACTAATTCTCTAAAACTCTATACCTGAAAGGATCCTCAATGTGAATTATTCATTTAATTAAAGATTAAGTAATGTTTTATGGCTGGGTCCTTATAATTATCGTTAAAATTATTATTATTGTTTTAATGATATTAATATTATTCTTATTATTGTTATTTTTAGTTTTATAATTGTTATTATTGTTGTTGTTGTTGTTGTTGTTGTTTTGTTATTATTATTATTATTATTTATATTATTATTATTATTATATTGGTGTTATTATTATTTTTATTGTTATTAATATTAATAATATTGTTATTATTATTATTGATATAATAAAATGAAAAAAACCAAACCCTAGAATCTACCTGTATACCCGAAGCCCACCCCCCCTCTTTCTCCTTGTAACACTCCCTTTCCCCGCACCAGAAGCCCCCCCCCCACCTCACCCGCGCCTTAGCAGCAGCACCCTGGCCTCACCCTTTCCAGATCCATCCACCCCCTTCAGCCTCCTCCTGCATCCGACCTACTCCAGTGGTGACGGCCTCGCCCGACCCCAGCCCTACTCGCCCATGACCACGCACCTCCGGTTGCCTTCTGGCTGCCCTCGTCCAGCCTCACGAGACCCTGCACCCTCCAGCTCACAGTATGAACACCTACGGGCCACAACTCAGGCTTCTGGCCACCCGCGACCCGACGCTCCAGTCATTACGTGCCTGCACCCTACTTCTACGACATCCTCTCAACATCCGAACACCCCTTTACAGAACTTCTACCTCCCCTCTGGCACTCAAACTCTACCATGCGGTGTGTTCTTCGTTTGGTTTGTGTTTGTATTCAAATTAATTGAACCATAGTTTCAAATTTATGTGTAGTGTGTTTTTCATGTTATTTTAAGTTGTGTGAGGGGTTCTTGATGATCAGTTCCACCTTCTTCCAAAGCATTGTCACTTTTGCACACCTTTGAGGTAGGAAAATCCACATTTTACTTTTCAATTAAGCCTATTTAATGCTTGAGCATTTTAATTAAATATTTAATGTTATTTTCACCATCACAGTATACATATTTATTCTGCAATAGTCTTTCCATGCTATTTGGTTCTATCAACAACTATTTTGAAACAATCCCCTCTGATTATAATTTTATGTGCTTGTGGAAATTGTGTTCTTTGGACGTTAAAAGTTGTATTAGTAGTGTATCAAACATGAACTACACCTTCATGACACTATTAAATAGTCTATCATGATGTTTTATTTTTGGTTTGTGTCATTTGTTTGAGCGGTTTATGGAATTACATATATACTATTTGACTGAATAATAAAATTGATAATAAATTGGTTGGGTTGATTAAAAAATTACTTATGATTCATTTTTTTTGTTTAAATAATTGTTGATTAATTGTTTGGTATATTTCACTAGTTTCATATTTTCTGAAAATAATTGAATTTTGAGATATTCTTTTCAATTTTACTTTAGGATTGGCATGTTTGGTTTGACAATGTTGTATCCTAGAAATTGAAGGTTTTGAATTTAAGGAAAATTGAGTTCTTGTGTAAATGGTTTTGAAATGTCACTTTGGTGATTACTGTGCCATTGGATGGGGGCACATCCATGGGTGGACTAGGTGCACACTTGGATGTGCCATCAAATGATGATTAAACCTTCAAAATAATGTTTTCATA
Organism: Viscum album; assembly: GCA_963277665.1. Taxonomy (NCBI): domain Eukaryota; kingdom Viridiplantae; phylum Streptophyta; class Magnoliopsida; order Santalales; family Viscaceae; genus Viscum; species Viscum album. The sequence goes on from OY728157.1 coordinate 918,527,526, forward strand.
AAACTATATTTTTCTAAATAGATTTTTATTCCTAAATAAGGTTTTATTCTTTATGTGGCGTTTATGAAAGGTTTGAAAGGTAGTATCAAAGGCTACACCTGCTAAGTCTTTAGTGTTTGTTTCAATGAATCTTTTAATAAAGGGGCCATTTGTCCATTTCACAATATTTCACATTTTTCATTTAGAGTTTGAAACGTTTTACTAAAAATGCATTGGAGAATTTGGTCTTAAAGCCCCTTTGGCTCTTCCGACTTATGGGTGGAGTTGTGTTAACTTTTAGAATGGTTTGTTTTTTGGAAATTGTGTCTTTCTTGTTGGAACATTATATTTTTTTAGAATAATTATTTCGACATGGATGTGTCATGATGGCCAGTTTGGCACTTTTAGCTTTAATGTAATGTTTGTGTTGACAATTTGAAATGATGACATTTTGATTACTGTATTCCCATTTATCAACTTTTTTATTTTGAGAAATGGTTTCAAATGGTCTTAATGTTTTTATTGGCATTAAGGCTCAGTTGGAACTTTGTTAATGTGAGATGATTGAATGTGTATAGGAGGCGCTCTTCTCTAGTGTAACCCTTTATGGGTGAACGTATAGGAAGCTTCAATGTTTGGGGAAGGCATGTGCAGTGAGATGAGTCATGCATTCAAGGGCCTTCCTATGTACAAAATATTATTATAACCACCATGGGATCCTGGGTGTCTTTTTTAGATCTAGTGATGGTTACTGATCAACCCTGGTTAGATAGGTTTGTACCCCCGAGATTTGTAGTTAGGATTGGTGGGCTTTGCCACTGGATTGGTCAGTTTAGGGTGGCCAGTTGGTTATAGACTTAGGAGCTTCACCATACACTTGCAGGTGGTTCTGAAACCGAGTACATCCATGGTTATTATATGGTTGTTTTAGTTCACCCATGGTTTTTCATTGGTTTGATTGTTTACTTTTAGCTATACTTGTTTTTCATCTTATACTGTAACCAGTTTCTTTTAGCACTACCTTGTTTTCCTTGTATTTCTTTTGTTTGAAAAATTTTAGTTTCTTTCAGAAATGGCACATGGGGAGTGTTTTTAAAAAAAATAGGTAAATGATTTTGTTTTATTAAAATATGGAAAACATACATTTATAATTGTATTTCAAACTTGTGTTGATGGATTGTTTCGGGAAAGGAGATGTTGGATTCAGTTGTTTATTTTAGAATACCTACGGAGAATCATTATGCTCATGCCTATTCTATCATTTCAATTGCATGTTCCCTCTTCTCAGGTTCACTGGGATGGATTTCTCATTATTAGAGAAAGACCGACCATTAGTTTGGTGGTGACCTGGAAGGTCACATGGAGGAATGTGCTTTTTTACATCCTTTCCACTGTGGGTTTTTTCGTAGTCAGTTTTTACTTATCTATTTACCTATTTTTTATTTTCCAAATCATTCCATCATGTTAATTTTGATGCTCAACACTAGTTTCCAGCCCATGGGGATCAGGAACGCCCATTGGGCCATGCTGCGGACCGGCTCCAGTGACCAGTTTATGGTCAACCCGGGTTGGTTCATGACAATTGATGAGAATTTTATTATTACACTTCTAAAATAATTTATAGATGGATATCCTAAATTATAAAGATAATATAAGTGTGTTTTATATATTTTTAGTTAGTGACTCATAGATTGAATTAAAATTTCATTTTCATCTAGTATCAAGAACTTTGAGTTATATTAGTCACACCATGTGTCAAATTGATAGTAGGATGATTTATATAAGGTAAAAATGACATATGTATCCTTTCCAAAAAAGTAGCAATACAATCTATGCATATACCCTTATTTTTTAGTGAGTGAGACATGTTTTTAGTAAAAATACAATTTTATTATGAAAACAAGAACTTTTGGTCATACCCGTGACACCATGTGTTGAATTGATGTGTGGCTAATTGTTATATTTCACAAATGAGTTATAGATTATTTTCCAAAACTATCAAGATTTAATGACTATTCCTTCTTAGTTTTCAATGGGAGATACACATTTCAAACTAAAATTAAATTTTAAACTAAAAACACACATTTCAAGTGATACTAGTAACAATGTGTATTGGATTGAGGTGAGAATGATTCATATATGTCACAAATGGATTATGGAATATTTTATGGAAGTATCAAAAAAATAAAAATGAGTTTCCTAAGTTCTCAGAATGTCATTGATCTTTTGAACTAAAAATTATAATTAAGAAACACACACTTTTAGTCATACTAGCCACAACATGTTTCCGGATGAATTGTGGTTGAATCCTACACATTAAAAAATAATTATTAATCATTTTACTAAATTAGGAAGACAATCCAATAAAATTTTCATAGTTTTGATTATGTGACATGTGTTTTGAACTAAACTGTCAATATTAAATAAAAACATTCATATTGAGTCTTATTGGGAACACAGTGTGTCAGATGGATGTGCAATTATTCTTACAGAAAAAAATACACTTGAATATTTTCAATAAATTATAATGATAATACTATGGTTTTTCACTATTTTAGGTAGTGACACCATGTTTTAACTATAATGTTATTTTTAAACTAAAAACATGCACTTTGAGTCATAATAGTCAATCTATATAGCAAATTGACTTATGACAGATTCCATCAAATCAAAAATGAATTATGGATTATTTTCTAAAATATTCAAGACAATACTTTCAATTTTTATTGATTTTCATTGAATGATAGTTTCCATATCTAAAATTTATTTTTAAACAAAAAATATGCACATTCAAGCATACCAGACACACCATGTTAGATTGAAATTCATCTTATTCATACATTTAAGAAACAATTTATATATCATTTTATAAACATAAGAAGATAATAGAAATATTTTTCATTTTTTATTGAGTGATAGTCATTTTTAATTAACTTTTATTATTAGTTGAAAACAACCACTTTAAGTCATACTGGTCACACCATGTGTTGGATTGATGTGTGGTTGATTCCAACAAATCATAAATGAGTTTTTTATCTTTTTACTAATGTATCAAGCCAATCTGTGTATTTTTGCTCATTTTTACTAAGTTACACATGTTTTTAACTAAAATTTCATTTTTATGTGATGTGGGTGCTGTGTAGGGTAGTGATAGGAGTGGTGTCGCTGATCTTATTGTGTCCCCTATGTTTTTTCGCGGGTCTAGTCCTTTGTTGGGCTCCTTGACTTTTCAGCTTCATCTTGTTTTTGGTTCGGGTTCTCTAATATCGTTTTAAATGGATTTTCATAGGTCTGTTCTTACATAACAATAAAGTGATTTTTTTGAAAAAAAAATCAAAAAATGAATTTTCAGTCAGATTGTCAGTCAGTCATACCGATCACAGTTTGTGTTAGATAAATATGAGGTTGATTCCTAGACATCAAAAATTACATAAAGATCATTTTACTAACGTATCAGGAAAATTTTAATTTTCCCCTTATTTGTGAGTATGCCACATTTCGATTGAACATAAATTTTAATTTTTGTAAAAAACACTCTTTGAGTCATACTAGTAATACCATGTATTAGACTGATGCACAATGGATTCTCATATATAAAAAATGATTTATGGATATTTTTTCATATGTATCTATATAGTGTGAATACATTTTCTTATTTTTGAATTTGTCATGAATTTTTTGAACTAAAATGAAAAATTTAAATAAAAACATTTACTTTGAGTCATACCATTCACACTATGTGCCAAAATGACATGCATTTGATTTCTTCACATAATAAACAAGATATGGATCATTTTACTTTATTATAAAGACAACATGAGTATGTTTCCCTAGTTTCCAATGTTTGACAGGTTTTCTTAACAAAAAATTCAATTTAACACTAGTATATACACTTTAATTAAATTATAAATGTAAAAAAAAACTACAGAACATAAGTAGATCAAATAAAGAAAAAATACCTATATGAATAAAAAAATAGTACTAGAGTGCACCATCCTTGTGAATGAAATTTCAAAAAATAAAAACCATTCTTAATAAATTCATTTCTTCACGATATCTATGAAAATTAACTAAATATGTCTTAGATAAAAATGATAAGGTAATTAATTAAAAAATTGTAATATGATTAGAAAAATAAATAAACATATAATAGGTACTCAGCACTTCCTCATATATGCATATAATTTTGACAACATCTTTTTTTTCATTCCTTTAAAAAAATCTATTATTTCTTTTACATAGACATACTATTAGTATTTTAAGTACTTTTCATGAATCAACCCAATGTGACTCAAGCCACAACTACCCCAATCCTATATCTATAGGAAAATAGGTGGCAACAGATGATGAAATTCATAACTAAATGGGAGGCCTTCTCATAATTTACCTATACACACACCGTGTAGACTCGCTAATTCTCATTTTCTTGAGAGTACAACAAGTAATTACATAGCCTTAATAGGCATCCCTATGATACCAAATCCTGGAAATAAATGACAATGGGTTTGAAATAAATGTGGGGGATGATTTATCCTTTATGAAATTAAACACTAACCAAACAAACCATAACAAAAAATCTCACTATATGATTCATGAATTAAAGAATGATAACCCTACTACATTATTCATATCAAACCTGTTTCAACGGGTGAAATGGTGGAAGACAAAATAAGTATCCATGTAGATAGTGGATAAACAACTAAATACTATAATGATACAATAAGACTCTATGATCACTATCTATATTCTCCAAGATCACCAAACAACCCACATATCATGAAGTGGTGCTATAAACGTGTGACACATTACCTTTTCCCATATCTCAGAAGATAGCATCTACGAAAGCTCGAAACTGCCAGAGAAGGTGTGAGTATAAAACTCAATTTGTTTTCTCCAATAACTTCTTTATATATTACACTATGATAAAATAGATAGGAATATTTATAAAAAATATTTTATACAAAAAAATTTCTTAAAATTGTTTATAACTAAATATAAAAAAGTTTCGAATACCATTTGCAACCAAAAGAATACAAGTGAAATTGAAAATAATTTTCTAGAAATATAATTTTCCTAAAAATAACCAAACGATGATGTAAAAACATTTCTCAATATTCCTTTTTTCATACCCAATACATTCAACACATCCACACAATCATCCATGCATGCTACGCGATGAAAGTTCCATACTCATGAGTGATTTGTCATCAATCTAGCAAGTCTTCAAAATGTAATTATGTCCCAATTTCCATTTTACCATTGTCAATGAGCACAATTTCATAATTAAACCTAGCCTTCTATTTAAAATATGAACACACACACCAAGTATTCCCAAGTATCATACCAAAAACCTTTTCAATAAAAATAAAATTTTATTGAAAACTATTTCCAATAAAACCATTCCAAAGACAACCCATTTCAATAAAACACACATTTTATTGATAAAATCTTTCGTATCAAACCATTTATAAATTTTATCAAGTACATAATTTAAAATTACCACTTTAAACTCATGGAAATAAATCACTTGGAACCACCACTCACCATGATCACACAATTTCTTCGAATAAATAAATAATCAATAAAGATATTTATTCCATGATTTTCAAAATCAGATTCATTCAAAGAAAACCAATTTGGAACTCATTGAATCAATTATCTCAAGTGGAGTTGAGAGAGAAGCCACATTCCTCAGTAGTTTTGACGAAACCTGAAAATGGACAAAGAACACACAAGAATCCATGTTGATTTACCAAGAAACAGCCTTTGGACTCTTCTCATAGAAAGATCCCGACAAAAAACATAACTTATTTAGAATCCAAAAACATAGATCTATACATAACAAGTGTAGATATGAAATATAAAGAGGATCAGAGAAGAAGATCAAAGTTTATCTAAGAATGTGTGAGAGGAACGACGAAGAACGAAGATGTACCTCATGAATTGAGGTCATGTTTCCAAGAAACCAGGCTAGATTTCCTTATATATCAATAAAAACACTAGATATGACTTTATTTGATGTTAAAAATATTATATATACCCAAAATTGGTGTAAATATAAGAATATGAGAAGGGAGGGGAAGGTGATCTATGAAAATGAGACCAAACACAAGAAGATTGGCAACATAACGCGAGAATCAGGCTTTAAATCAACATGGGAGGCCTTTGGGCTGGATCTAAATTGTGTGATAAAGGTTTTCTCCATACTTTTATGGAGATAAAAATCAAATTATGAATGTTTTTAAGGAAAAAAGAGTGAATTAGATAAAAATTGAGCAAGTTCTTAAAAAATAGGATCTAGTTTTCCACTCTGCTTACAGTTAGACTACACATTTAGAAAAACTGTGCACTAACACTACATTATCTACTGCATTAAGGAATCCACTTCATGACCTCCTTTCATAGTCTCTCTAATTGTGCTTAAACTGTTCCAAAGGTGTTATCTCAAAACTGCTAGTGTGCACTGTTTCTCCTAGGATATCAATATGGTCTAGAAAAACCATGTGCAACCTGTGCGCATCTAATTTAGTCAAAAAAACTAATTTAGACATCACCCAACTATCCCATCCTTCACCTTTATTATTTATGATCATAAAATTCATCATGTAATGGTTTCATACCATAAATTGGGGGTACAAAATTATCCCAACCATTGGACTTTCCGTCCTCAAAATGTAGATAACCATTGCTACCCTGAAAGTGTTCCAGCCATTGCTCTTTCATTTCCTTCTCTCGTTCCCAAGTCTCTTCCAGAATATGACCATATTTCCATATAACCTGCACTAGACTGATTATTTTTCCATGCAATAATTTTTCTATCCTATACACACTTAATATAGGGATTTGTTCCAATGAAGCATCCAAATCTAGGTTAATGTGATCCCATCTGATCACATTGTCAGGATCATGATTATACTTTTCAAACTGAGATACATGGAACATTTTTATCACTACACCGAACCATGGTGGCAATGCCAATTGATATTCCAACTCTCCAAACCAATCCATTATCTCAAAAGGGCCAAATTATTTAGGAGATACCTTTACTTTCTTCCCAATATGATGATTTCCAAGCCTTGGATATATCAATTAGAACACATGATCTCTTAATGTAATGGAAAACAATTATCGATGATGATCCACATAAGATTTATGATGCCTCTGATCTCCATCCTCTTTATAATTAACTGAATAATCTTTATTTTTAATTGGACAAGACTATGCCCAACTAGTTAAGTCTCACCTGTTTCCACCCAGTATAGTGGAGAACGACAAGGATGCCAATACAACGCTTCAAATAGTTCCATATCTATGAATGATTGATATCTATTATTGTATGATAACTCTTATAAGGGTACATTCTCCTCCCATGAGCCACTAAAATCCATTACACAAGCCCACAACATGTCTTCCAATATTTGTATCGTCCGCTCAGACTGGTCGTCTATCTGAGGATGATATGTCATGATCATACTCAACTGAGCCCCAATGGATTTCTATAAGGATTTCCAAAAACAATATGTGAACCTTGAATCTCTTTTTGACATGATTAAAATTGGTATTCCATGTCTGTTTACATGTTATTGGATATAGATTTTGGATAGATCCTCCACCGTATGAGTTTCACAATAGGGATGAAATGGGCCAACTTGGTAAGATGATCCACTATCACCCATATGTCATCTTGTTTCCAAAACATTCTTGGGAGAACTGTAAAAAACCCATTTTTATTTACTCCCATTTCCATACTAGAATCGATAAAGACTGAAATATACTCACCAGTATCTGGTGATCTAATTTAACCTGTTACCAAGTTAAGCACCACAAGACTAACTTGACCACATTTATTTTCATGTCAATCCACCAAAAATGTTCTTTCAATGAATTATACATATTCAATGTGACTAGAGGATCAACCTTTCTCTAATGGTGCTAAGTATGAAGGATTTATTCCTAAGAATCCATATGTACAACCATATGATCTATGATGTAATAAATAGAACTCCAATAAAGAATCCATCCCTCAATGGTCACCCCACCATTTTTTTTGAACTTATAACCTGGAATTCTGCATTTTATGTTCGTGCCTCTTTGACCATATTTACCAAATCAGCAACAAGCATTGTTGAAAAGAACACTGAAACATCCCCTCAGTCTTCACACTCCACATGCATGTCGGCTAGAACTGACATCAACTACCATTAATCTGAAAGTTGTTTTGCCAACTGAGCATATAAATTTATTCCCATCGCATCTTCAATAAATTCCCTTTTCCCTGTGTATACATCATGTTAGTGTAAACATTTGAAGATACACCATCCATATCCTTTTCCACAGATTTAGATATTGCTGTCATAAAATGTGTTTCAATAATTTATGTATCACAAACATAGTGAATATCTCATCAAGTATATAATGATTCTAGGTCATCAAAGCCTGGATGATTTCTGCTAGCTCTAAATCATGAGTTGGGTAATTCTTCTCATGCACTTTCAACTTCCACGAACCATAAGGCACAAAATGGTCTCCTTACATGAGAACATTGCCAAAATTTGAGCCTGAAGTGTCATAGTACACCATATATCCCTATCCTAATTCTGGAAAAAACAAGATAGGTGCCAAAGTAAGATGAAAATTCAACTCCTAGAAATCCTCCTAGAATTATTTTTTCCATTGGAATGTAGCATTCTGCTTTTTCAATGCTTTCATTAAAATGGATAGCCATGAGAAGTCACACACAAAGCATCTGTAATAACCAGCTAGACCAAGAAAACAACATATATCAAAGACATTCATCAGAAGTTTCCATGAGATCACAACATCTATCTTTTCTCGATCCACTGAAACACATTTTTTGGTAGTCACATTGCCAAGAAAGGGCACCTCCAATATCAAAAAATCCAACATTGATAGTTTGGGATACAAATGGTGGCCTCTCTAAATTGTTAACACTATCATCAGGTGTTCCTCAGGATTATCCCTTTTATTTGAATACACCAAGATGTATTCTACAAAAATGAACAAAAAAGAGCTCATATATCACTGAAATATATGATTCATCAAATCCATGAAATCATCTGGTGTAATCATTAGACCAAACGACATGACTATATATTAATAGTGGACATATCTTCTTAAAGAAAGATGTATTTAGAATATCTTCCTTCCGAACTTGCAATTTATGGCATCCTGATTGCAAGTCAATGTTATAGATCTAGTGTGCTCTCCACTATTGACCAAAAAAATCATTAATTCATGCTATTGGATACCTATTTCATATCATAACATAGTTAATCTTATGATAATCAATGCACAATTTAAGAGTTCCACCAGCTTTCTTTATGAACATGATCAGTGCTTCCCACAAAGACGTAGTAGGTTGAATGAAACCATTTCTTTCAAGATCCTCCAATTTCACATTTAGTTCTCATAACTACATTAGTTCCATCCAATAATATGGGAGGGAAATAGTAATATCCCCCAGATGGAGATCAATCATAAACTCCACTTCTTTTAGAGGTGGTAACACTGAGAAGTTCTTGGTAAAGAAATCTTGAAATTGATCCAAAACCACTAGAAAACTATTTTCTTTAGTCTCTTAAATTAATTACAATGATAAGACAACCAACTGGTAAGAGATCATTCCCATCGTTGGTTCCAAAAAACCTGTCTAAGAAATCATCACAACTTGTTCTCCTCTAATGAGATGCTCAATGTCATCCTTAGTTGAGAAACTAAGTGTCCCTCTATAAAAGTCAATGCGAGCCTTAATTTTTTTAAAATAATCCATTTTCAGGATTTCGTCATAGAAATCCATATCCAACACCTAGAAGTCCCACTTCATCTCAACTCCATCAACAATTATAGAACAAGCTCTACACACAAAGGATTGACAATCACTTTCCCTGATAAGAGTTTAAAGTTTTATCACAAAACACATATGTTCATGTTTTATGAAAATAATTTCAATAGAATGAGAAGAAATTAAGTAATTAGACTCACCAATATCAAATCGCACTATAATAAGGGTATAATTCAGATTCATCGTACCACTCACTATAGATGGTCCAACCTGATCATCCACAATCATCTGCTCAGCTCTATACAATTGTTTCTTCCCTGCACTTTTATCCTTTTTGTCTTACAGATATTGTGCTCTTTCCATTGAATTATACTGTGTTTTTTATGCCTGTGAAGTTTCTCGATTACTTGACCACATAGAACTGTGAAAATAGAACTCAGGATGCCTCATCTTTTTGAAATTCTGGAATATTTGTGGTTGTGTTCTACACAATCTATTGACGTAACTCAGTGAACCACAATGGAAACATCCAAGCATGATCTTGGGTCTTAAGGGAATGTTTTTTGATCCTATGGTTTGATTCATATGGGTTCTACCCCCTTGAAAATAGGTGTCCCACTCCCTCTTCTTCTTATTCCTAGAGTTTATAGCTCTTCTAGTGAAGACAACAATACATCCTCCAGATGGATTTTGAGTTGAAACAGATATTGTAAACATTGTTTCTGGTTGATGTCCTAAATCAACTATTTGGAAATCATGAGCGATGCTTTGGACCAACTATTGGTTCACCTATGGATCATTTGAAACCAAACTATCACTAACCTCTTCCAACAGGTTTCAACGATGCATACCTGGTGAAATTTATAAATAAAAGACAAACTTGATAAGTCTCATTCCCTAGAAACTGATGGATTAGCATTTCAAATTCTATCACATTAACTATCACATAATTGTTTTCCAAAAATATCATTTTTAAACTTCAAACATTTTTTAAAATAATTCTTTCTCCTCAAAATCGAACTGTTATTAGATTACAACATGTACCCACTTTTCAAAATCTTTCATTTGAAAGAAAAATCTACATTTTTAAAAAATTTAAACCTTGTCACAAAATCATAAATCATTACACAAATGAAATATGGAATCCTAGTGGGAATTAATTATTATATAATGCATTTCATGATCATCTAATTGGCTAAAACCTTGATAATGAGATTTCAAGATCCTATAATTTTCTCCAAAAAACTTATGTACCCAACTCACAGGTAACTTGAAGTTCAGCATTAATGGGTTAGCTAAATACTTTTATGCTATACAATTCATGTTCTAATAATAAGACTCCATTATAAGATTCCAACCCAAGGACTAAACAAGAATTAATTCGACTCCAAGACCATGAAACTGATGTCTACTTATTAGTCAATGACCGAAAAAGATGATAACATTTTTGATCACCCACTAATTATCATTAGATTGATAGTACACAGAGCCATTAATTAGACTTAAGTGACATCTCCATGATTATAAAGGATGGAAATAAATTCCAAATGGTTTTAAATATAGGCCTGGGATGATTTTACCTTTATGAAATAAACCACTAACTAAAAAACCATAACAATAAAAGGTCAATATATGATGCATGAACAAAAGAAAGATAACTCAACTAAACTATTCATATCAAACCTCATTCAAAGTGGGAAATAGTGGAAGACCAAACAAGTATCAAAGAAAAATTTGATAAATAACTAAAGATTCCATGAAGACCATAAGTCTACAATCCCCCTAGCTCTATGCTCAAAGATCACTAAACAACCCAAGTATATAAATTGCAGCTAAAAACATGTTAAACATTACCTTTTCCCTTGTCCTAGAAGATAGCATCTACAAAAGCACCAAAGATCCAAGTAAGGGGTGAGTATAAAACAAAATTTGTTTTTTCCCAATGATTTCCCTACTCACGCCACTAGCATAGAAGGGTTAGAAACATTTATATAAATTAGTTTATATAAAATAATTTTTCAGAATAGTTTATAAGTAAATATAAACATGTTTTCAAAACCATTTGAATCCAATAACATACAAGTGAAATTTAAACCAATATTCAAGAAAGTAATTTTTCTAGAAATAAAACTAAACAAACATTTAATCCATTTCTCTATATTTTTTATGGCATACCCAATCCATTCCGCAAATCCAAAAAATAAATTATGCATGCTATGCGATTACTGTTCCATACTCATGAACAGTTTCTCATCAATCTACCAAGTTGTCACAGGGTAATTATATCCCATATTCCATTTTAAATTTGGCACCGACCACAAGGTCATATATCATCCATGACTTATATATGAAATATTGACACACACTGCATGTATGACCAAGGATCATGCCAAAAACTATTTCAATAAAAACACAATTTTTATTGAAAACCATTTCCATCAAACCCATTTCAATTCCATACCATTTCCATAAAACACATTTCTTATTGAAAAATTATTTCCCATAGTAGAATTTAGAAATTAAATCATGTCCATAATTTAAAATTACTTCTTTAAATTCATAGAACTAAATCGGTTTTCATAACAATTCACCATGATCTCACAATTTCATTGAAACCATAAATCACCATAATAGAAGATTTATTCTATGATTTTCACAATCAATTTGAATAAAATAAACCAATTTGAAACTATGAAAATAAATTCTAGTAAGATGATTCAGGAGTGAATCCACCTACCTCAAATGTTTTGATGAAACATGACAATGGACAAAGAACACACAAGAAGCCAGGTTTATTCTCTATGAAATGACCTTAGATGTATTCCCCTAGAAAGATAACGAACAAAAATAAAGTTATTTGGAATCCCACAACATTTATAAACCCATAACATGTGTCTATATAAAAAATAAAGTGGTTTATAGAAGAATATCCAAGTAGACATAAGAAAGCGTGAGAGGAACGATGAAGAATGAAGACGTACCTCAAGAATCAATGACAGGATTCCATGAAACTGGCTTAAATCTCCTCCACTATCAATAAAAACACCAGATATGAAATTATTTGATGTTAAAATTCTTATATCTTCCCAGAGTGTATGTATATATATAAAAATGTTAAGGATGGGGGGGAAGGAGATCTAGGAAAATGAGATAAAACCCAAGAAGATCTGGTGCTTACAATGGGAATCAGGAATGAAATCACCAAGGGAGGGCTTCGGGTTGGCTCCAAAGCATGTGGGAAAGGTTACCCATCCATATATGGAGAGAAGCTCTAATGAGGGCCATTTTGAAGGCCAAAAGTGGAATTAGAGAAAAAATGAGCATTTTCCTAAAAAATATGATCTAGTTTTTGACTCTGTGCATGGCTAAGATGCATGGATAGAAAAACATTTCACTGACTATGCATTATATACTACTTTAAAGAAACCCCTAAATGTCCTCATTGAATGGTCTTCCAAACCGTGCTCAAACCATGTTGAAGTTACTACCCCAAAAATGGAATGGAGCACAATATATCCTAGGATATCTGCACAGTCTAGACAAACCGTTCACATCCCATGAAAATCTACTTTTTCCTCCAAAATATTTATTTAAATTTCCCTAAACTCTCCCATCCTTCACCTTTAAACTTTATATCCATGAAAATAATCATGTAAGTCTTACATACTAGAAACAAGGGGTACTACACACACACACTCAAACATCATAATACTAAAGTGCAAAGGAATAATAATAAAAAGATGCATTATGTATAGAATAACCATGTATATATAAATATATCTATTTTGTACAAGGGTATTAAAGTTTAAACTGGAACGTAGAGGGAAAAAAATACACTCTAAACCAGAATGGTGTCCCAACATGACAAAACCATAAAATTAAATCCTAAGGGAGCCTAGCTCTAAATATCATAGATCCGGCCACCATTAATGGTAAAATGCACTTGGTATCCCTATGATTCAATATAATCATCATCTACCTATATTGAACCTATATAATTCATGATATGTGTAGTAAAATACCATGTTAGGGTGAGTATATCCATACCCAATAGGATTCCACGAAAGCTAAAGGAGGAGTAGTAAGTGGCTTGATTAGAATGGATAGATAGATAAACCCAAAAAATAAAAAAAAACATTTAAATGGATATAGATATGTATAATATCAAAAAAAAAGAATACCAAATGTGAGATAAAGGGGATCTTCATCTCAAAACCAATCCCAAGAAAGTGTCACCAGTTCGAAAATTCCAAATCGATGCCCAACATCTCGCCCATATGTTCGAAGAGACATCCAAGCCTGAAAAAACATTTCCACATTACCTAAAAGTAGAGGGGAACAATATCTATGTAGAGGAACCATGACCTGATAAAATGGGAGGTTTCCACTCAGTAGATAGAGGACCCATACCTTGAATCCATAGGAGGGTGTCACTCAGTAGACGATAGAGGACCCATGCCATGTCCCAGTAGGAGGGTGCCCCTCTAATAATTGGTAGAGGACTCATGCCTTCCCTAGTAGGATGGTGCCACTCTTGTAGTTGAGGAAGCCTGAAAAGATTCCATAGGATGGTGCCACATGAATAAAAGATAGATGAATCATGCCCTACCAAGCGGGAGGGTGCTACTCAAGTAGTTGAGGGCCCATAACCTGACTTCGAAGTAGGTTTCCACTCGGTGTATAGGTATAATACCCATGCCCTATCCAAGTAGGATGGTTTCACTCTAACAGTTAGTAGAGGACCCATTCCCAACCTAGTTGGAGGGTTCCACTCTATTAGTCAGCCAGGGAGCCATGTCATACCCAGCAGAAGGGTGACACTTGAATCTCTTTGAAGATCTTGATCAATCACTATCATCATTATGTGTCACCTAATGAAGCGTCATGCTGGGAACATCTATCATAATATATTATTATCCACTATAGAGAACACCATCTCATTCTACGTGGAAGAACACTCAAGATAGGACACTCGCGGGACACAATATGAGTCCAAATGAAAGAGATATTAGAGGTTTATGTTTACTTAAAAGGAAAGTGGGGGTACATGATGTGTAAGCTAAAACACATGGTATTTGGTCTCTTCCTAGTTCTTGGTCATGTCATTATTGGTACACATACCACTGATCGTGTAACACTATGTGAAATATAGGTAGAATAACTAATGTGTCTTAGAAACCAATGGTCTAGCATGTACTTCGTAAAATGTATCTAATATGTTTCCCATGTCCATATACTTTGGTACATAGAGATTAAGGGTCATGGAAACACTTTGTGCCATCTTCCAACTCAATCCTGTAACACCCCAATCCCTCTAGGCTGGAGCCGGTGCATTACTTGTGATATTGGAATGGTTAGAAGGAATGAAAATCCTGAAGGAACGATCAGTTTGGTAGTCTTGAAGAATCTAGATACATATATGTTACACAAATTACATTGGAAATGTTTACAAAATATAATACATAACGAAACTAAAAACTACATCCACAAGTACATAATAAACAATCTCCTCTTTCTCACCTTTTGAAAGTATACAATGAAATGGGTGAGCTCAAATGCTCAGTAAGGGTTACAAATAGAAGAATCATGTGTACAATAATTAGTGAATCGCAATCAATCTGGCATAATCAATATGGCATAGTTAATAAACGAATAACTGATGCAATTAATAAACTGAGAATGAAACTGCATCCATAGATTTTGATATAGTGAAAACCTCGAGGACAACAATAATAATTGATAACTAATTAAGAGAATTTTTATTAATTGTACATTATGTATCTGGAACATAAAACCATAATACCATTAAAACGGTTTAGTTCTATGGGTAGAAACCCGTCTTATTTTTTTGGAAACAAATTCAATGGGTTTTCCGCCAATTGATTTGTCTCATGAGACCTACTGATGCATCGAGGGGCTATAGAGGGCTCACCCGGAACTTAATGTCCAAATCATTCTTTATAAATTTATTCAATACAAGATCAATATGCCTTTTAAATATCCGTATAGAGTAGAGTATACAGATTCATCAATATTTCCTTAACTAAAATAACTTTCCAAATAAAAACCATATTTAAAATGGTATACATATTTGACAAAAAACATATCCTTGAAATGATATTATGTATATTTAATATAAATATAATTTTAAATGAAAATTTATCTCAAATGGGCAGTTGTTACACAACATAATGATTATTAGGTGCGCCATACAAAGATAGTCACAAAAAAATAGTAGTTGAGACAGAGTCTCTTAACACAATGTAATCGGTCGAATCATATGACCAGAACATAAAAACCCTCCATTGAGTCATTTAATAGCATTAATATAAAGAGAATAATGTTATTATATATCAAATGTATGTACAAATATTCCACATACAATAAATATGTTGTGAACAATGAAAATCTCCTAGAAATGAAAGTTAAATGAGAAACCCCTTACAAGCATTTCAGCATGGTAATGAGTGTTATTGCGAGGGATTTATGAGAGATAAAGGGGTATTAAATTATTTATATGTCACAAGGAAAGTATGGGGAAGGTGTGAAAACATACCCCATCATTAGGAATTAAAAATAAAAGGGCACAACATAGGGGAAATCCTTGAACAAGAGTGAGAAAGGGGATCCCTTACCTTATGCTTGATGGTGTTCTTGATTGTTCTCAATGACCTGAATTATAAAAATTTTATTCATTAATTAATAATTAAAGAACATAATAAACATGTAATTGATATGGTATAACCTTATTATGTTCCTTAATGGCCTTTTTGATGGGTTTTAGAGATTTCATTTTATTGTTTTGGAAGCATTTTCTTACTTGGTTTCATGATTTGTTTACATGTATTCATGAATGGAAGTTGGTTTGAAATATGGTTAAACATAAAGAATTGTTAATATGAATTATTATTGAATCTAATGAGATATAAATGATCTTATAATGATTCTGGTTATATACCATGTGGATTACTCATTCGATGAGTTAAAAATAAACGCTTTAATATATCTTGGTAGTCTTGTTTTCAATAAACTTGTTTTGTATTATTATTCCATTTTATGTACGTGTAAAGATTCCAAAAAATTAATCAAGATAAAATAAATATATTATAACCTGGTTTAACCATAATTATGGTTTCATTTCCAGTAATGAAGGAATGATTGAAGAACGAAACATTGTTGTCCACGAAGGTTATAAATTGGAACCTCATGGACATTGATTTCGTTTATAAAAATAAAAGGGACGGAGTAAGAATATTGAAGATGGTTCTTCCATTCACATGATATAAATCCAGTATATATATCATTATAGAGTTATAATGATCATTTGGATAGAGGAGGTTAGGAGAGGAAAACAAATGAAGAAAAATTCAAATGAAACTAAATGGAAAAGAATGGTGTTTTACCTCTTGAAATAACTTCCTCGAGAACCTCCTTAAGGGAAGAGATTTTGGTATTTTGGAAAGACCAAGAGCATCCTAGTCGTCGGGAGTGACTAGGGAACAATATTTGGGGAGAACATTGAGGATCTTCAAGGTATAGAGGAGTGAAGAGAAGAGGGATTGGTGAGGGGTTTTATAGTGGAGGAGTGGGGTAAATTTTGAATATTTAATTCATTATTTTATTATTTCCCTCAAGAAAGCCAATCTCGTTGTTTCATGTGACCCCTAATAGTATTAAGTGCATTTGAGTTCGAAAAAAGTGGGCTTAAATCACTTATGATATCATAAATAGTGTATTTAACTGATAATTTGCATATACGGTATTTTATCATATTTCACTATTCATCAAGAATTCTATAATTTCAGAAAAATCAAAAAATTACCCTAACCATTTTCCGATGTGTAGAATTTAAAAAGAAACTCCATTTTTCAAAATTATTTTTCTAAATATTATTAATTTAATTTTTAAATAAATTCATAGTTAATTCTAAAAATAACAATCTTAAAGTGAAATTAGTTTTATTTATCATTGAAAAACTAATTAAGATCTCATTATATTATTGCCTTAAGAAAATAAAATAATAATATTATTTACTACTCATAAGGGTCATATTACTATTCATATTAATATTCATACGGACATGTTACTATTCATATATGGGAAGTGAAACAGGCATCACGATCAGAGACAATCGTCGAGGGTACTCCATGTAGCCAAAAAATATCATGCACATAGAGGCGTCCCATGCTCTCTAATAAACCCTGCTCTCTGATCGGTAGGAAGTGAGCCGATATGGAGAGTCTGTTGATGATCACCCAAATAGAATCATGATCCATGGATTTACGTGGATGTCCTATCACGAAGTCCATGGATATCTCGTCCCACTCCCACTCTGGGACCTCTAAAGGCTGAACTAAGCCTGATGGTACCTTATGCTCTGCCTTCACTTGCTGACAAGTGAGGAACTGAGAGACAAACATTTCTACTTATTTCTTCATTTCCGACCACCAATGTTGTCATCGGATATCCGGGTACATCTTCGCCACTCTTAGATGTACTGCTAAAGGGGATGTGTGGAACTCCTGCAACACATCCTGCTGAAGCGACACTAGTACCGTGGTACGTCCTCTGATAAGGATGATGTGCTCCCCACCTTCAAAAAATCCATTAGGTTCCTACCCTGAGGTTATCTAAACAAGTCGAGCCTTGCAGTCAGTTTCCCCACATTGCGCCTCCCTAACTCGCTGAAGAAGTGAGGGAGTGACTGTAAGAGATTGAAGAAAAGATACTCCATCTCATTCCTCAAAGGATATCCGTAATGCCACCAGTTGCTTCATCGCCTCACCTAGCAGTGGTATACCCGATCTCCTGCAGGGTGCATCTACTACAACATTCCCCCTCTCAAGTGTATAGACTATCTCAATGTCATATTCTTGGAAAAACTCGAGCCAACATCGCTATCTCAGGTTCAGGTTCTTCTGAGAGAAGATATACCTGAGACTATTGTGGTCTGAGTAGACTGTAAAGCATTTTCCCATCAAGTAATGTTGCCACATCATCAAGGAAAAAACCACTACTGCTAACTCCAATTCATGGGTAGTGTAGTTCTGCTCATTTTGTCTTAGCTGTGGGGAACCATATGCGATAACTGCACAATATTTCATCAGGACACATCTGAGCTCAGTCCCTGATGCATCGTAGTATACTATGTACCCAACGCCCTCCTCCGGAAGTCTAAAGATGGGGGCACTAATCATCCTATGCCTCAACTCTTGAAAACTCGGCTGGCATAACTCTGACCACACGAAGGGTTTCCCCTTTTTTTCAATGCTGATAATGGTGCTCCAACTCTCAAGAATTCTGGCAGAAACCTCCGGTAGTATCCGGCCAATCCCAGGAAACTTTTTACCTCTGTCACTCTCTTTGTTGGATCCCAATCAAGTACGTCCTCAATATTTGCTGGATACACCACAACTTCATCCTCTAAGATGACATTTCCCAGGAAGTGAACCTCTCAGATCCAGAATTGGCAATTAGAGAGATTACCATAAAGCTGGTGCTATCGTAGTGTGTCTAGAACTATCTTCAAATGATAGGAATGATCCTCCTCGGTACCTGAGTGGATCAGAATGTTGTCAATAAAGAATACTATAAAGGAATCAAGGTATGGCAGGAAGATCCTATTAATGAGTGACATGAACACTACTAGATCATTGGTCATGCTGAACGGCATGACCATGAACTCGTAGTGGCCATATCGTCATCTAAAAGCCATCTTCTGCAAATACACATATCGTACTCTGAGCTGGTGATAGCTTGATCGGAGGTCTATCTTCGAGAACCACCATGCTCCCTTCCACTGATCAAAGAGGTTGTCAGTCCTCAGAAGTGGGTACTTGTTCTTCATGGTCAGCTATTTCAGGCGACAATAGTCCACACAATGTTTCTTTCTCCCATCTGCCTTCTTGGTGAACAAAATCGGAGCTGCCTAAGGAGAAAAACTGGGCAGGAAGAATCCCTTTACCTGTAAGTCCTCTTGTAGTACATGCAGCTCACGAAGCTCCACGGGAGCCATCCGATACGCTGGCGTAGATATCAGTTTCATCCCGGGGTACACATCAATGTAAAATTCCACCTCAATTCATAGAGGTAGACCCAAAACATCATCAGGGAATACATCCGCATACTGGACCACCACTATAGGATAACTCGGACTCTCCACATCAAATGCTCCAAGGGTAATTCTAGCCAACTGATGAGTGATCGGCTACAGTATCCCCCAGGTATGTCCATCTTATTATCCAAAGGCTCCCTTATTACCGGTGAAGGTAAATCTAGTCCCATCCTTGCAGATAAACCACACTTTTGACCAAATACAGTCAATCTGAGCATGTATTGTAGATAACCAGTCCATAGACAAGATGATGTCGTAAGGCCTTGACGCTGATACTAAGATATCACATCCAAAGCTCTCGCTCATAGAGTTTTCTCACACTACCAGCATCAGTGTGTAATCGTCGAATCCCCTACTGTAGGATTCTCTAGACATAAGGATTGATCCAAAAACTCTATCATAATCTCTATGATCGGAACGAGGGTAGTGGAAATAAAATAATGACTAGAACATATGTCTATATATACTGCAGCTAAGGTAGAGTAGACACAGATCATACCTCGTATCATCTATGGAGCACCATGATCATAGGACTCAGCTACATAGAGTTGAGCTCGCCCCTGTCCACCTGCTCCATGTGTTGAGGGTGGACCACCTGGTGGTGGTGGTGGTAACATATCGAATCATCTCCCACTACTAGATACACGACCCGCTCCTCTTCCATTTCCACCTGCTCCCCGCAAACCTCCTCAATCGAACCTCTGTCTCTTCCTAGGTAGTCCTTTGACTATATTTCGATCATCCATACAGTGGGTTGGGCATTCTCGAGCCATGTGACCCTGCTCGCCACATGTATAACACTGCCTACCCCTCACATGATTGGCTCTGTATCTAGTTCCCTGCACAACCGACCCTAAATCCTGCAGTCATCCACATATTGGTCTGGTCCTCTTAGTCCATTATGCCATATATCTGTTGCCAGTAGTAGAAGACTCTACGTTGTATCGCCCGATGGTGGGTCTCACTACTGGTGACTGCTCAGCAAGAAAACTCACCACTAAGAGGGCTCTCTCAAACACCCCCACCTGTGTCGGGATGCTGAGAGAAATCATAGAAGACCTGATCTCCCACATGAGTCCCTGCTCGAAGGTACATGCCCTGAATAACGGGTCTCCCATCATATCAGTGGAGTAGCGTGAGAGGTCAGTGAACCTCGCATAGTACTGAGCCATAGTCATGCTGCCCTACTGTAGATGAAGAGGCTCTTGTATGTGCACTACGCGAAGGGTCGCTGGGACACTCTGCCCGAAATAGGATTTCTCAAAGTCTTCCCAGAGAAGTGTCACATCGTCGTGAACCTGAAGCATCAAGCTTCACTATCTACATACTGTTGCCTGAAGAATACGGGCGGCATGGATCACCATGAGATTATCTGGTGTCCCTACCAGTCAAAAGGCACTCACCATGGCCTCCACCAAATCCTCAACCACCTATGGGTCCGTCTCACCCATTAACCGGTGTGGCCTCTGGCGCTGGAACTCGGGCAACGTGCTCAAGCGGCATGCACCCTCTACTGCAGGGGATAGTGGCATCAGTGGCCCAATGGGTAATGGTACCATTGGTGCCTCTGTTGGTGCCCCTACTGATAAAGGCCCCTACACCGAGGCCTCGCCACTCGGTGGGCTATCATCCTGTACTATACCCGGAACCCAAGATGGCTATCTGCATGGATGCATCTTGAAAAAAAAACGGTGCACCATGATCAATAAGTTATACCTTGTGAGCTGACTCAAAAATATCATAAAGAAAACTTTTCAAAACACACACGCAATCAGTGTTTTCGTGCACCAAGTTAGAAAACAGAAGTCAGGGTCCTGGTGTATGGATAGGTCGACCGCCACACCAACACTAGATTCCCTTATCTAATAACCACACTCACTACACATAACACTATTGTAGTTAAAAATTCAAGGTCCAATGTTCTATCGTAGAACCAACTCCTATGATACCAATTTGTTATGACCCGTCCCCTGGGGCCCATGCCCTGACTACCCCAAGCCCGCCTCCCATAGGCTTGGGGTTGACGACTGGCACCAAAAGGCATATTCCAAAAAACCAGGAAGGCATTGCCATTATAACATGTAAAAACAAAAAACCAAGCATACAACATGATACAATCACAAGTAAACTGTATAGTAAATATGGGGTGTACAACAAGAAAAAGGGACAAGAATACAGGCCCAATAGGAAAGAACAAGAAAATATAAAAGTACATGTAAAATGAAACATCTCATGTGAAAACCCACCAAGGATCATACCTGATAGGGAGGTACAGGTCTCAAATGGTTGAGTCTATGGTACACCTCATCTATGGTCCACCTACAAGATGCCTCCACTCCTGGTACCCACAACCTCAATCAGCGCTATCTGTTGTCTACACCAAACACAACAATGTGCGGGCTTAGCCTACACAGGGGTGAGTAAAACGATACTCAGTAGGGACCCCAATACCGTCAAAGGTCTCACAAAAATGACAAAGGCTAACCACAAACATGAGAACAACAGACTTCCCTACTTAGGTATATGCCCATACATATACCTAACTTATCATGTATACCCATCTCATTCATGAGGAAACACAAGGCCCCAATTCTTAGCCAAAGTACAACTGTTCCCTGAATGAAATAATACCACAAAGGTAACCACCACGAAGGTAAGTACCACAAAGGTACACCACACATAAGAATATCAAAAAGATATCACCATGAAGGTATGTACCACAAAGGTATGCCAGAAAGATGATTACCCCAATGGTAAAGACTTATCTCACACCAGGTATAACATAGGTACGGTAGTAAAGATGATTATATGTAACTACTGAATCACCTTACTCGGATAAGAGGTAGACCAGCGTAGGATCCTAAATCATCAGACCCACGTAGGATCCAAGTACAGTAGACCCATGTAGGATACTAGTGTAGTACCACGTGCATTTCCTACAGTAGTACAAGTGGGACTCCTGAACATAGACCCACGTAGGATACCAAATCACATACCCACATAGGATCCCTTTATCATGTTACAGCCAGCCACAGGGTTCCTACAATAATCTATCTTGATTCCAGGAGGTTATGCTACTCAAGAAAAATTTCAATACTCCAACTGCGATGAATTTCCACGAAGAAGTATCCCAATGGACTGCCACGTGATTGGGGCCTCAATGCAACGGATGGTGTGTCAATCAGACGCCCGGTCTGTAAGTTATTGGCCATTTAGACTCGAGGGACCGGTTGGATTCGTGTTCGATCCAACATGAAAATACCCCAATTTTATCCAAAAATCAAGTGGGGTATACTAAAGGACCGTCTCGATCAAAGGTTTTCGGTTCCATAGACTGTACTTCAAACAGATGCCCATAGCTCATGTTATTACAAAAAGAGGAAAAAGGGTCAAAGCTGGTCCAGGTCCTGTCCGACGCAGCTCGACCCTGCCTGGGCTGACCCAACCGAGTTCGGGTCGACTGGGCATGACCTAAGTTTGGACCTTGGTTCGGCCCGACCCATCGGCGGGGCCCGTGAGGGGCGGTCCACGGTGTGGCCAGCGATGGGCGGCCAATGGTGCGGCCAATGATGTGTGGCCCGCGGTGCAGCACGCGATGGGCTGCCCGCAGTGCAGACCATGCTGGGTGGCCCACGGTGTGCGACCCGTTGGTCAGCCAGCGCTAGGCGGCCCACGGCTGGTCGGACAGCCAACACTCCTCCAAGGCGTGGTCGTGCGCCGTGCCACCGCCATCGGCTGGAAACGATCAAACTGCCCTCCTTCGCTGCCACGACCTCGTGTCACGACTCCTGCACACCGGCGGTGCGGACTGGCGCCGCTGCCTCCCCTTCGAGCGGCCAGCCGTGTGCCGGCCTCCACCTCTGCTCTGCAGTGGATGATGGGTTGTGGTCCTCTACCAGCGATACGGGTGCGCTGCCGCAGTGTTCGAAGCCGGTCGGCGCTCCCGAGTCCTACCGGTGCTAGTCGTTAGTACCAATTTCCATCCACCTCCATCGTGAAGAATGCATAAAAACCCACAAAGGTCGCGGAGCATTCGGGCCATGTTCATTTGGCCCGCACCCTCTACGTTAGAGCGGTAGCAAGTAGATCATGGGGAGAGATTCAACGAAAAGAAATTAAAGAAGATCAATCAAATCACTCCCCTACCTTGTCGTTCGTTGGAGGAGTTGAGAGGTTGAAGATTAAGTCGTTGAAGAATGTTGGTGTTTGTTGCTTCCGCAATGCGCTTCCGATACGGGCTCGGGGTTGGTTCCCCGTTCTTCGTTGAAGAGGGCATTTTTCATTGGAGGAATAGTTTCTCCAACGTTCTCCCCTTTGCCAATGATTTCCTCAAGGAAATGAGGAGCCAACAAATTAAAATATGTTTATCAAATAAATTTACTTTGGCACAATTAATGTTGGCACAAATAAATGGCACAATTAATTAATTGGAGAGTTGAGAGGTTTTCCCCTATTAAGAGGGGTTCTGGTGGTCCCCACCACCATGAATTCAAAATTTGAGTTTTTTCTAGCTCGGGTGGTCCCCTCATCCATAATTTCAAAAGAGTGGTTTCAAAAGAAAAATAAAATGTTAATTATTTAATTTTTTTTCTTCCACGAAAATGTGTAAACTATCTTCCACCCTCGACATACTACGATCAAGGTGAAGGTCTCTTTAAGCGAATATAGACGTTGCGAGTTCAACGATGTCGTCAGATTTAAATTTTGAGCATTGGTTCAAAAGTTATAAAACCCCGCTCACACGTTTACTGAACGTACTTCAAAAAAAGTACAGAAATTCATTCCAGGCACTCCGGGCCTCAGATTCATGGCCGTCAATTTTCACGGACTCATAAAATTCCAATATAAATAAAAAAAATTACATGGAATTTCCGGGTCTTTACAATTCATAACAATAACTAAATGACTTTTAATCATATAAAAATAAATAAAAATTAGTTAATAAATTATAATATTATTTTGGATTAGCGATGTATGTATTGTGTTGATTTGATATAATGAATATAATTAATTATTATCTGTAATATTTGTTAATAATAAATAAAATATTATTAATTATTTAAATGTATTAAAATATTAAAATTTATAAATAAATATCTAAATTGATTACCTTAGAAAAATATTAAATGAATATATATAAAAAGTAAGTAAATATAAAAACTGAATATATTAAAGAAAATACAAAAAATTGAGAAATACTGAAAATGAATAAGTAATATTAAAATAATAAACAAGCACACACACACACACATATACATATTCGTAAACATACAAGTAATGATACCAACACGTACACATACACATATACACAGACACACATATATACACATACACATACATATAAACTTACATATAAACATACATATACATGTATATAAACTTGCATATGCATATGCATACACATACAACCCATCCCATACATGTGCATGCACATTCATACACATATACACACACATACACATGTAACAACACATAACATACTTGCAGATACACATACACAGACACATACACATACAAAAACACATACACATACACATACACATACAAATACACACACACATACACATACACTTACACTTACACATACACATACACATACACATACACATACACGTACACGTACACATACACATACACATACACATACACATAAACCTAAATATAAACAAACACATATATATACACATACACATAAACATACACATACACATACACATACACATACACATACACGTATACATACACATACACATACACATACACATACACATACACATAGACATACACATACACATACACATACACATACACATACACATACACATACAGATACAGATATAGATATAGATACACATACACATACACATACACATACACATACACATACACATAGACATACACATACACATACACATACACATATAGATACATATACACATACACATACACATACACAGACACATACACATTCAAATACATATACACATGCACATACTGGCATAGATATAGACATAGACATAATCATAGAAATAAACATAGACATAGACATAGACATAGACATAGACATAGACAAATACATAAACATATACATTGACATTGACATAGACATAGAAATAATGATACACTTACACATAGACATACAAATAAGGATACATACACACACACAAACACACAAACACATACACATATGAGTATAGATTCACATACACATACACATACACATACACAGACACATACACAGACACATACACATACAGATGCACACACACACACATACACATGCACATGCACATGAACATACACACACACACACACACAAACACAAACACATACACATAAACATAAACATACACATACACATTCAAAGGCACATACACATACACATACACCTACACATACACATACACATACACATACACATACACATACACATACACAGAAACATACACAAACACATACACATATAGATGCACACACACAGACATAGACACACATGAACATGAAGATACACATACAAATACACATACACATACACATACACATACACATACACATACACATACACATACACATACACATACACATACACATACACATACACATACACATACACATACACATACACATACACATACACATACACATACAGAGACACATACACAGTCACATACCGCCCCACCATGCACACATATAAACACATACTCATACGAACACACAGACATGCATATACATACACATTAAAAATATAAATGCATAGACATATATGTGTACACATACACAGATATAGACACACACACACACACATATATATATTTACGCACACAAACACATACATACACATAAACATACATCCATATACACACACATACATGTACACACATATATATACATACAAATACATACACTTACATACAAGCATGCATACATACACATAAATATTCCGACATACACATAATATAAAAAAACATTCCATATAAACACACACACATATATATACACGTGTACACCTGTCATATACAAATATATATATGCAAACACATGAATGTACATCAACACACACACACGAACACATATTAGTGCATATGCACAAACACACACATATAGACGTACTCACAAAAACACAAAAAACACACAACACACACACACACACATTGTAATGACTCTAGGTTTGTTTCAATAGTCCTTTAAATATTTCTTTTAATATATATAGAGCTTTCCACAGAGTCAGCATGGTGTTTGGGGGTCTCGGGACCCTATAATTAATATATTAAAAATATTAATATATTTTAATGCACATGTGAACATCATTTTAGATTAAATGGTATTCCCACTATTTGGGACCTTATATAGAAAATCCATGATCAGGGTTGATTACAAGATGTGGGGTTTACCCCAGTCGTGACTTAATGATGGCCAGTTTCAAAAATTATATGGAAGATGAACATTGCTGGGTGTGTTTAATAAAATAAATAAATTATTTTTTTATTAAATTACCCAAAACCTAATCATCTAGTATAAATACCAAGTTATGAAAAATCCTTAGGGCGAGTTGCATAATCATGGGAGGATTTGAGTTGAGGAGGATCATTCTTCATTGTCTGTCGAAAACCCAAGGATGTTGATATGAAAATGTTTCGATGTGGACTACAGTACAGATGAGGAAAAAATATATCTTTTTATCCATCACTAATCGAGGTAGGACTTGTTATTTTATGACTTAAAAACTTTTTGATTATCAATCAAGGATTTTTGATTGTATGTATAATTAATCTATGATATCATGAATCACAAAAATGAGATAAAATATGATTAATGAAGGGTTATCAATTATATTAATTTCTCCAAGAATCACCCATGTTTTCCCTATATCATTATCATTGTCCATGATCAAATCAACCAATGATGGATTTACCTCATTATCTTGTTGTTCCACCCTCTATTCATCACCCTCATCGACATTGCCCCATGGGGTCATGGTTCAGCATTTCTAGGGTGGTCTCGAGTGCAGTCGAACAACTGGATTTATGGTGGTTACACAAATGATGTATGAATAAGTTTTTTGATGATGGTTTAAGGTTTGATGCTGGATAATTGTGATTAATCCAAGGATTTGGGATCTATAGAATTGAATAGAGGCACTATGGCAGTATATGGGTCATCAAATTTCCAATTTCAGGCACTATAAGCCAAATTTCAATGATCATAGATGAGTCATATGATATTTGTGTCATAAAAGAGTGATTTTTTTTGTGGAGTTGGGAGATTGTAGTCCATGTAATGAATAATATTTACTTCTTGCAAAACACATGACTACACAATGTGTAGCCTTGAAGAACACATAACGTGTAGTCTCATTGCGGTGGTAGTAAGAGTTTTTGGTAAAGATAAGGATCACACACAATATATAGATCATACATACCCTATGAACCTATGCTCACGAATTGAAGTGTACTAGGAGAGTACACATGAATGATAATTTCTTGATAAACGATCCCATATAGAGTATATGGGAATAATCATGTAGTTGTACATGACTAGTGTGCATTAGAGAAACCAGTGTTCATGGACATAGTTCGATAGGACATGTGAATTCCATGGGTGGCAGAGACATGTCGTGTACCACATGTACATGCCATGTAGTATAACATGTATTCCCAATCCATTCCTATGTGAGAAAAAACCAGGATAATACATGAATTCATAAGTCATGTTACCCCATATACACACCATATACATCTAAAAGGAACTTCTAACTTCCATAACTCTCTCTTCAAGAATCATATTTTTTCCCATGAGTAGTCTATTGTGAGTATTTCTTTTCATGAGACATGATGGTGGCCTAATTTGTAGCATGAGAGATAAAATTTTAGGGGTTTTGAGAATGATTCCACTATTAGAGATGCTTTCTTATTGAAAATGATTAGGCTTGACCATCATAGAGATGAAGTGTTGGTACTCCCCTATTTTACCATGGAACTAATCCCCCGAAATCATTAATAAGGTAAATTTGGTACTCCCCATACTATAATAGTGAATATTTCCTCTATCTATGATGTGGTACACTCCTGCATTTGATCTCTAATGACAAGAATGTCTACTACGAGAGTGAGTGATCCCTCAGTTCTGGAGAGTAATAGGGAGGAACGAGCCCATCCACTGGGATTCATGTGAGGATGTCCATGATGTTGGGAATTAGAGATGGGACATTGAACCTGTATGAAAAAATATCATTCCTATATAGGATGTGGATACAGAGATACCATTTATCTATCATCTAGGGTTCTTTATCAGTACATAGATGTTTTGGGTTTTATTTACCACTAGTTATGGGTTGAGATGATTTCTTTTGAATCCTTATATTTATACATTTGTAGTTTTAGGGGAATCCTTCCAGGTATTAATAAACCCAGAACTATATTATTTTTTCCCATATGTGTTGTCTATTTTGTAGAATAGATATTGATTGGTTGTGACATCATTTAAGATTAGTGATTCATGTGTGTAACGACCACCTTCAATGGCCAGAATTAGAGATTAAGAGCCATGATGTATTTAGCTTTCTGTTTTCCAAATATTAAAATTTATGAATTAATGTTTGGTTGGGTTTAATTTTTTTAACTTTTATCTTTGGTTTATACTTTCATATTCTGATGTATTCCATAGAAGTTATTGCATGCATGGTTATATCTAGATGTTATAATCATGTATTATTCATTTATAATTTTTCATGGAGATGGATATGTGTGTGTGTATCAGTAAATTAGGATAAGGCCTCCCATTTTAGTTTATTTATTATTGGTTGTTTTTCCTATACCATAAGATATTGGAGGATTTCTTGGGGTGGTCACACATGACTAACCATCATCTAGGTAGGCCACAATGGGTTAGGACATGATAGAGTGTAATTAGAGCTGTTCATCCCTGAGTTATTGATGGAGTGGGAACCATAGTAAGGACTAGTTTGCTATCTTAGGGAAATAGTTTCAAAGTGTCTTGATTTTGGATTTTTGGCTAGTGGACCCAGTGTTGGTGTTGGGACTGATGTATCCATACTCTAGGACTCTGACTAACGACTTATTGACTCGACATGAAAAGGAATTAGTTGTAAATAACCAATGGTACATGAATCATATAATATTGGATTTTTTGACTATGAATTCGATCTTTAATCATATACCTTTTTATATAAGCTCACCTAAACATAGTATTGCTTGATAAATTTATAGGTTTTTTGGAAAATACTACTAGATAGGATGCATATATGTGATCGTTGTTGTGATTAGTTGAGTGATGACACCTCAGTATAAATATATTCTTAAGAGGTATTTATCGTATTAAAGGATAGAGTAGTTCTAATACATGTTTAAGATTGGATTTCCCCAGTAAGAAAAATTATTATATGTATTATCTTATAATTCTCTTAGACTTCCATTGATAGAGACCATTTAGGTTTCAGGGAGGAAAAAATCATCAGGCCATAATGGTTTGGCTTGAGTTAGTAGTGTGAGTATTAAGGATGTTTTGGAAAACAACTAATAAAATAGTTGTTTTTGATGTTGAAATTATTCATGGAGTTGTAGGGTGATGGTTGAGTATAATTAATGGAAAACACTATGGGGAAATACTCTCCTGGTCATACATGTAATAGATATTTCACAAAATGTTTGTCCATTATCTTTTTCACTCCATGTGGATTTATGAGGTTCTTGAGATGTAGTAGGGTGATGTGATTATAGAAGAGTATTCTATAAGGATAACTTTTCCAATACATTAATTCCACAATATGGTATGAGATGGATTATTTCAAGTGTGTAAGATTTATCAATGTCTCCAAAATAGAAATTTTTTCTAGAAAAGTCTATCTATACATGCCTATATATACTAGTGTTCTAAACTATTCTATAGTGATTAATATATTCCTAGTATAGGTATATGGTGTGATTGGATCTGAATGTGTCCATAATTTGGATAAGTCATCCAAACCAACTAGATGACAACAATTGTCAATGTCTTAGGTCATGAGTAATATTCATTCCCAAAATTAGGGACCTAGATTTATTGATCAAGGCTAATGTAGAGGATCCAGTCTGCCAGGTGTGGGAAGATTCGATACATGTGATGGGAGAGGTCACATGGATCATGATTACCCATCACAACACATTAAGGGGGTTAGGGAGAAAGTTGATGGACCATGATGGATGAGGCATCACCATGATCAAAGACTAATTAGGTATGGTTAGGTTGGCCCCTATGGAGGTGGTACTGATAAATGAGTAATTGTACCTCCAAATGGTTCTTAATATGGTGGATATAGATACCATGAGCTACTTCTACCACTATCACCATGTGGCCCACACTAGGCTCAAAGAGCTAGTGGTTCAGGATGCTGGTAGCTATGGTCTATAAAGGGATACAACCAGACATATTGTGAGATTATTTAAGGAATGGAATATTTATTTTATACTCATTTAGTAATACATACTATAGAATCCTTTGTCTTAGACTGGGTTGAAAATTCCACAAGAATATGAGTTTTTCATTTGGTGGATGGGTTTAGTTTGAATTTGATATTTATAACATAATTATGAGAGTTATAATAGTTAAAAGAGTTTTTTGGATGAGGTTTAAGGATTAGAAAATGTATAAGATGTTTGGATGGGTTTTAGAGGTGTAGGGTTTTGAGAACATTGTATTTGATAGATCAAAACAAGGGAACCTCATTAGTTCATGGTTAGTTCTAATCGTTCCCCTAACCATATGACCCATTTTATAGGTAAAACCCTTTTATAAAACATGTATGATGGGTAGAAAATCCATGTATATTTTATATAGAAACATGAATGGGTGAAGACATGGGTTGCGCATGGTTTCTCTAACCATCACTTGGCCATTAAATATTGTTTTCCATGTGGGATGACCTATCACATAGCTGCCGTACGGTTAGTCTAAAAATGTGGAAAAACCATGAACTCTATAAAAAATAGTGAAATCACTATTTTACCTTTATTTTTCCAAAAAAATAAACCTTCTTTTCCTCTTTCTCTATTTCTATGAAACATCAATTTGATCAATCCTCATTGGACACTTCTAAGAATATTTTTGGATCTTCTCTGTTCGAGTTCAGAATTACTCACCTTCAGTTGTGTTGGATTACCCTCAATAAGGCCAAAAATCATATTTCATTATTTCTCCATTTATAAAGATGATTATAATTCTAGTTTCTAGGTCATTTCATATACCCTATTTTCGGTGCATTTTCATGGTTCTTCAATTCCTCTCATTGTATATCGAATAAAAGGCCCAAAATAGAAAATTGAATTTGTGTGTTTGATGCTGGTGGTGTAGTTTCATTGTCTTTAAAGATTCATCATTTTTAAAATACACCATTGAATCACGTGCTATAATTTCCATTCCCCCCCATAAAGGCTTAATTTTTAAAATATATATTAACATGTTAATTTAATTCACCATCATAGGTTATCTACCTCCTCTCAAACCACCCTCTTCGGTGTGTTAATTATTTTAACATGGCCCATTATGCTTATATTTGGAATTAAAACTCCACTTTGAGGTGTATTAATCTACCTATTTTAAAATTAAATGGTTAAATGGTCTTTCATGTATTATAAGTTATATATATGACTCATTTCGCTTAAAATCATCATTTAAATTATGCATGAACCATCCCCTCTAAGTGAAATTTCCAATTTCAGAAAAGTAAACTATTAATTACTAGTATTTACCCATATCCATGATTAACATATTAAATATAGTGAATTCCCCCTTAATACTTATAAGTGTAATATATTTTTAGGTAGGTCTGAATACATGGTGCAGACCTTACTCTTTTAAGTGATTAATTATTATAATGGACCAACACTAGGGACACTTGAATCATTCCATGGAATGTATGATTATGTCGACATTCTAATTAATAGTATTTTACTTAAAAATTGAATAATCTTGTTGAATTGTATTTAAATGGAATGATATAATTCACATGTCTAGTTTTTAAAGAATAAATGTAATGTATAAATGAAGGTCCACTATGCCTTGTGTAATAGAAGGTTACTCTTTATGGATTTCCAAGGATAAGGGATCACGTGGCAAGTGGGATTAAATTCTACATTATTATTAATGAGGGACCTTGTATAGGGTTATTGGACCTGATACTTCACACCCCATTTTCCAAGTATTTTGGACATGGTGTTTCATATCACTATGGGTTATTGGACATGAAATTACATTCCCCCTTTATTGGGATGTTGGGAATGGAAACTCACATCATTGATTTGGATTAATGGGCATGAATATTCATATCTTATGTTCAGTATCATAGTTATCATGCCCCTTATCTAAGAATGAATACATAATTATATCAGTTTCCACTTTATAATGATGGGCATTCCATCCCTTATTTAGATTCTATGACTCTTATATTTATCCATGGATACATGATTTATTCCTCGAGATATGATTAATAATATCCCATATATATATGTCTATATATTTTTATGTTTATATAGTAAATATATATACATACCTAATTATATATATATCAATATATATATATACATATAGCCATATTGACTTATATTTAGGGATATTCCAACTTTGGACGAAATTCCTATAGTTGACTGGTGTCTTTGTGGAGCCTGATCTAGAATTGATTACATTATCACTTCAGCATTTTTTTATTTTGATGAAAATTTACACTGCTTTATTTTATATTTAGGAGATGCATTACATTAGATATCATTGTTAGTGACCTATTTATTTTATCTCATTCAATTTTTGTGCCGCTATCTGGAATCATGAAAACCCTCATGGTTGTAGGACAAGGGAACTTCATTGTTTAAGGCGATGTACACTAAGACATGTGAGCTCAAGAGAATTGGACTAAATAAAAGCTTATGATTCTCATGGAGATAGACTTTGGGGATTTTAGTATTTTTATTATACATGTATTGTATTCGTTATGTATATATACTATTTGAGCATTTTAGCATGTTCATGATTAATTTAGAATTCGACAGTGGTATTATTTTTTAAACATTAAATCTTGATTTAAAATTATTTATATATATTATATTTTTTATTTTAATTTATACCAAATTACTTATCTAATCATGAGGGTATATTCTCCCTACCGTACAATAATTTTACAGTTAATTATTTTTGGAATCCTTTGACATTCAGAGAGGTGCACATGAGTCCACATGGTGAATCAACTCTTAGAATCCTTTTAGTGGATCTCATGTTGGGACATTACAAGAGGTATCAAATATTTCTATTCCTTTAGACGTACTAATTTTGGATGGTATATATGACACATGGAATGTGAAATTACTAGGTAAATAGGTTGTTTCTAGGAATGACTAACCCACACATGAAGGAAAGATCATGCTTCTAGGGATGAGATTGTTGTTCATAACTATATATTTAAGTAATTGATTATTATTTATCCTTGGGTGATAGTTTTACTTTCACTTGTTATTGATTAATGTATTATTCATATTTACCACTGGCTCGGTAAGGTTATTATCTTTTTTTACATGAATCATTTTATACACATAGAAATTCACATTTCATCTATATTCCATACCATGAATATTGCATTTATTGACTTCATGATACTTATTGGATATGACTTCTATGATTATTCATAATTTTTTCCTGTATAATATGCCCCCATGGTTTCTTGGAACATGCCTATATACTTTTCTCTAGCATAGCATGTTTTTTTATAATTATGATATATGATTGGTTATTATAGTGTTTACGACAACCTATATGTCATTTTATCATATTGCTTGATGGTTGCACCTTAATAAACCAATAATGACATTTTTGAGCCATGAACCATTGGTTTCATTGGTTGAAATATTTATATTTGTGATTAAATGAGTTCTAATAACAACATATAATGTTTATGGGACCCTATAAATTGGGATGTGTGACCTATATAATCAAATCATTATATATGAACATGTTATATTATAAAAGAAAAGGTAAAAACATAGTTGTAGGTACATGAATGATAATTGTAACATATGAAGGAATGTACCTCTATAAATGTAGAATGTTAATTAAACTACATAACCATGATCATTATATATGTTTGATGAATTTTAATTCAAATGAAAACATATTAACTACAAAATGATGTTTTATTTTCAATTATAAAGACATGTACCTCTATAATTTAGGCATAAGGGCCCCAATAATGAAAACAATTAAATTCAAAACTGGATCCTTGTAGGCTTGTTTGGGAATGTTTCTTTTGATGTAAACCCACTATGGGTGTCAGGAAAAATGAAAATTTAACTATTGTGGGTTGCACTTAAATGGACCCAAATTGGAATGATAGGACCCTCATATGTCACCTTTATTTAGATTTTATTTAGGGCTTTAACCCATGGGGATATATTCATGCTATGTGAAATTGTTATCTAAAATGTCAATAACCATTTATATGAGTAATAAATAAATATATGGCGAAAAATTACTAAACTGATACCCTTTAATATGATAAAAGTCCCGTTATATGTTTTTGAGATTTATTATAATGGACATTCCATTATTTAAAATTTCAATTAGAACCTAAAGAGTGATTTCCAATATAACATGGAATTTATAGTTTTTATATAATATTGGATATCAGCTCATGTGGATAAATAAAGTGGGTAAATATTCAATAGAATTATGTTTGATACAGCATTCATGTGTGTCTTGTGGTGTTGGCTCAAAAAAGTATCAATCACTTTTTAATTTATGTCTAGTACTTGATTTTATTTATATCTATCTATTTAAATGTTTGAAAAACATCCGTTAATTGATTTAAAAACTTACATGGAACCATTCAATGATGATCATAGCTTTACCATCATGTTAGGTTATTTTAAATGTCTATATGGGTTATCCTTAGTCAAGAATGTGTACGTTTCCCACAGGTGTTTGTTAAAATATTATTTTACAGTTATCCTAGAGGTCCATTTGATAATAATATTGTACATCTTGGAATGACCTAGTTATAGGGTCGAAGATTTATACTTTAGTAAGGGTATATCTCAATTGAGGAATCTCCTTAAGAAATAAAACCATTTATAAAGGTTTATGATAATTTTCATCCATGAGGTTCCATTCGTGTGGTAGGTTTTCAGAGTATGACTATTATTGATTATATAACATCCCTGGGTAGATGGGTGGTAATTCAGTAAGATAATAATTAAAAATAATGTTTTAATCATGTGATAATATAGTTTAGTAAATTAGACTTTCCTCGGGAATGATCAATTTTTTTGTGGGTCATCTAACCATTCTTCTTTTCTAATAGAGTTAGACTTAAGAGTCATTAACATATTAATATTCATATGGATAACATGACTCTATGTTGATCAAGAGGTATATAATCACATTACATTAATAATTAGAACCTATTAATTTATTTCAATCTTTCTATATTGACTGTTTTATGCAAGGATCCCATAGATTAAGGAAGTGATGTGTTAAACCACATGTGGTTTGAGTGATGAGGTTGTATTATACCCTAAACACTTTTTCTCACGACTGCATGCTGAAATGTAAGTGAATTAAAAAAGGCTATTTTTCATCTCCTGATCAGAGTAACCTAGATGTGAAAACATCACGAGAGAAATGTATCCCCTAGTTCTTTTATGAAGGACGAGTCATCGTAATGTTTCAAATAACATTGTCAAATGGACTTAGTGTAATAACACTACCAATCGGGGTTAGTTTCTCCTATATTCACAAATTCAGATGATGTGAAAGAACATGAATAGTGATGAGATTCACACATTCTCCTAAGAGTGAACCTATTAAATCATGCTTATAACTGTACAATTCCTTTATTCTCAAGTTATTTCTTTGTATAAGCACATTTGCCACATAAAAGAGATGTGTTCGGTGCTGAGGCACCATGTTCCATGGGATTATTTCCAATTTTTAGTAAAATTGCACATAAGACACTCCCTATTAGGGGAATGTCATGAATGTCATAATGATCACTTCATTTCAAGTAGGATAAACATAACCATATAGTACCAATTTAAATGGGATAGAATAGATTTTAGAATATGATGGAATTTTTCATTCAATATATCATGTCTCAGTCAACATGATGATTTTTAAAAATCACGTGTGAGATGAAACTGATTCTAGATACCAGATTCAAGCGCTAGACAAATAAATGATCTAGTAGTTCGACTGTTTGACATCACATCTTTTATTGCAAGGAAACATTCTGACGAGGTGGTTGGTTGAGTACCCAACCATTGAAGAATACATAGATTCAGGATGATACATTGTTAGTTTTTTCATTACCATGGGTACCTTTAGACTTATGGTGAAGTGATCAATCCTGAAAAGTACTACATCGGCTGTTATGCTAGGCATTTCACAATTAGTTATTATAGAGTGCATTAACTGAGGACTTGATAATTAAATCTTGATAGATATATGAGAACATCAAATTTATGTCATTTTTTGTAAGACACACACATTTAAATAATGAACCTGACAACTATATCCATGGATGTATGATCATATATTTGTGGTACCATGAGGTGGTTGACCAGTAGTTTGACAAAGTTTCACATCATCGAGTGATATGGTTCCAATGTTCTTTTAACATTAAGTATATATTGTTTTATTGAGCTTGGTTGGTGAGTGCTATTCACACTTATCTATGGTAATCATTGACAACATCTTGGTGTACTTATGGTTCATTGATGATCATGTCCCCTATCTTTACAATATAACAAGAATGCGTGAATATCATCATCTATATAATGAGAAAATTAAATGTCTTCCCGGTTTGATGGAAGGACCACATGTTAGAAGAATATCTCATAGATAGGTTAGTGTATGGTAATTTTAGTTTTTAGAACCATGATAAATAGAACCCGATAACATTATAATTTTTAGAAAATTCTAGGTAATCTATTGGTTATTTATTCATGATCATGTACAGGGACCTAGATATCCCTATAAGAATGATTTTCTTATGTGACACAAAGATTCCGGAGTAGGAATTCCATGGGCCAAATCATGGACATAAACCAATTCATTGAATTGACCTATATGTGATATACCTCCTTGGGGATTGGTTAGTGGGTTTTCTATGTGAAATACTTGGCTATGTATCAATTTTTCACTCATAAACTCCCAAATACAGTTATCCATGGATGAGATCCTCAGACTCCATTAGTTGATAACTAGGTTACCCTAGAATTTTTTTTATTCATGGATGTTTGTTAGATCATAATGACCCATTGATACATGATTGATAATGTTATGGGGCTTTTGTTCTAGCAGAATAAGGGTATTAATAAAGAATAGTTCTACCATGAGACATAACTAGACTTCAAGCATGAGCTTCAGTGAGTACTCTTGATTGTGGTAGTTTTTTGACTCAAAATATTCTGTTTAATACGAGAGCCTATGGTGGGGAGTTATAGATTTCAAATAGGAAATGAGAAGGTGACGGGATTTATTCTTAGGTTAGGGTGTCTCATGAAAGATCCATCTTGATGTTTGAATTTTGAGTATGTGTGGTGGCTTGAGTTTGTCAGCTTATGTACTATGGGATTAAGGTAGTGATTGCAAGTTCTTTGGGTG
The DNA here is from genome assembly GCA_963277665.1 of Viscum album. Lineage (NCBI taxonomy): Eukaryota > Viridiplantae > Streptophyta > Magnoliopsida > Santalales > Viscaceae > Viscum > Viscum album. The sequence goes on from OY728157.1 coordinate 918,566,060, forward strand.
TGGGAAATAAAACGTGGATATTTTATTATAAATTCATATCATAAGTAGGACATGTGAATTTTTATTATTCCCCAAGGAATATTAAGGATAATAATATCTAAGGTGGGGAGATTAGATTGACCTGTGTTTTGGACAGGGTTGTAAATTCCAATAGAATTTATGTTTTTCATTTAGTGGATGGGATGAGTTAAAAATTGAGATTCATAATGTAATTATGAGAGTTAGGACACCTAAAAGTGTTATTTTTAGAAGGTGTTTAATGTACGAGGAATTTCTCAAAAGTTATGAAATGTTTAGAGGCATAGGGTTTTGAGAACCTAGTTGCTGAAAGATTCATACATGGAAGCATGGTTAGGTGTAGTTCAATGTTAACTATGTATCCCAAACAATGTGACACGCTATGTTGGTGATATTCATATATAAATCATGTAGGATGGACCTCGTGACAATGCATATTTTTTCAGAAACGTGTGGAGTCAAACACATGGGTTGTCCATGATTTGATTAACTATTCACCTAAATGTGCATGGTCGTGTTCCATGCTAGTTGTTCCATCACATAGTTGATTCATGAATATTATAAATGTGAATCCAAAAAATGAGATCCATAAAATAGTGGAAATCAATTTTTTCATCATTTATACCATAAAAAATAAATTATCTTTTCCTCCTCCTCCATTCCCACATAACAACCATTTGGGATCCCCCCTTAGTGTAATGAACCGAACTATTATGAACAAAATTCACATTGTGGACGAATTAAATGTATCATTATGTTTTTTGGTTATATAATATACATGAAATTATTTGATTTATTACATCCTATTGGTTTTAATAAACCGTTATGAAACATAACCATCGATAATATAGTTGTTGAACTATGATAATATTCTTAGTAAAAATATAGGGCTTTTAACAAATCCAATTGACGTGGAAAAAGGAAATGATGGCCCCATCCAATAGGATCATACTCTATGAAGACCATTTATCTATGTTTAATATGGAGATAGAATCACTGGTATTTTCTCTTTATCAAGAACATGCTGAGGTCAAATGACATAAGAATGAGAGAAACCACTTATGGGATAATTTCACACTCACTAAGATCACAATAGAAACCATGTAAGCTAATCCCCCACATTAATGTCTCAATGTCGCACACCTTACCATTATGAAGTTTTCTAGTGTAATAATAGGATATGTATCAAGACCATAATAATATGAATATTTAAATTGTATTTTCAATATAACAATGGTTATATTTTTGTATTATATTTATTACTTTTTAAATAATTTTGATTTTGATACAATAAAACGCAAATTATATTTTTGGGTAATATTCAAATTCAATGTATTTTGATGAAATAATGAATTTTTGAAACAAATAATATTGTTAAAAATATCATTATTAAATAATGTTTATTAAATGATAATTAATATATAATTTTTAGGAATCCAAATGTAAATTTTATAAGGGTTGAAAAATATTATTGTCAAAAAAACAAAACATTTCTCAACAAATTGGGATTCATATTTTAAAATTAAAAATTCCTATGTTTAGAAAAATATTTAGAAAAAATAAATATTATTTTTGAAATCATCACATTGAAAGTATTCAATGGTTACATTCTCAAAAATTTCCATGACAATTGTATTTTCGGGATAGAATTGAATATGTTATAAATATACTGTGTATTTTAACATCATAATGACAAAAAATTATGTAATAAATACTATAAAGGGTTTATAATAAAAAATATATGATTACCCTTTAGAATAATTTAGTTATCAGTTTATTTTAATAATTTTATAAAGCCATTATGATTCCTACAAAACCTATAATATATTTTAATGTATTAAAACCACTTTTTAAGGACATGAATCAATTCCCCACCACCAAGGGTTATATTTTAATACATTAGGCCCTTCTTCTTATAAATTAATGAAAAATAAATCTTTTAAAGAAACCATGGGAAAAAACCATGATATGGATTTTTGTTTTCATTACATTATTATATAGAGACTTAAACCTATGTTTAATAATATTAATGAACTTCTCTCTATTTTCATAAAGGTACACACCCATTATCCCATTTATCTTCTCTAAAAAATCATGTATAACATCTTTACTTTTACCTCCCCTATATAGAGACCTACCATGGTTTCCCCATGATCTCATGAATCTCCTCCAAAGCATTTGTGATTACCCTCACAAGGTAATAGATACCCCTATCATATTTTTATTCAAGAACCTCTTTCAGTACGTCCCACATAACATCCATTAGTAATTGTTTGGGATTGTTTTTATACATACAAATTACATTCCATTTTATTTAAATTTTATTATATAATCCTTTAACTCTCATTAATTCCACCCATAAACCTTTATGTACACTTGTTACAATGTCGAAATTTTTTAAGGTAACTAGCGCTCTCCTTCTTATTCAATTACTTATTTTATGTTATGGGTATAATATTTCATTTTTATCATATTAGGATATGCTATTATATATATCCATTACATTCAATGATATAAATAAATTATTATAAACCACTTTCAATCTCATTAAGCACTCCTATGATCCTTTATGTACACTAGTTATAATACCGACATTTAGTAAGATATCCCCTCCATATCCTCTTTATTCAAGCATGTACAATATGTTATTTCTTTTATATCCATTTACTAATGTTGTGATTTGTTATACCATACACCCTTACTTCCCATATGATTTATAAATGATTATATACCCCTCTAACTCTCATTAATACCAACCATGAATATTTATACACCCCTGTTATGCTGCTGAAATTTTACAACGATTTTCCCATGAAAAAGAATTGTGTAGTGAATAAACACACCAATTTCATATCAATGGTGATCAACATTGTTCCTGAATGCATTTTTATTTGGTAATTCCATGTATGTATTCCAAAATTTTTTGATGTGGAAATAAATGTGATGAAAAATGATTCCATGTTTTATGATATTTGTGGCACACTTATGCATGTGAATGAAATGAATATGATGGGTCCACCAAAAATTATATCGAATTCCAATGAGTTGTGTGATGTTTTTGTCCCATGAGAAAAAATGAATGGGATTAGGGAGTGAAACTAATCCGTCATGGGTATTTTTCCATCAATATGTCATAGTATTTACCATTTTTTATTTTCGATTTTTCCCATGGGCACACCTCGTTGTGTTGAATATTGGAATTCTTGCTGACGATCGCATTGTACCCTGAATTCTCACTTTCCAATGTTGGGAGATATTCATCACCTCCGAGGGAATGTTTTATCCTTGGTCGAAACAGGATGATGGGATGTCAGTTCCACCTTCTAGGGAATCCTCCTCTAAACTCATCACATAGTCTGGGTCCCCCTTAAAGATTTTGACATTGTTCATGAAATTCTTCTCGGTGCCATGCCTTTGTGGATGATAGGTAATCTCACTGCTTCTATCAAGACATTCCAATGTGTCTAGCCAGGTAAACGACCTTTTGGTTAAGAGAGTAGTCATGCTGAGGAATCTATGGAATTTCTTGATGCTGGAAAACTATAACACCAGTATTTTTCCCCTATGATAGGGATTCTAAAATTCACAGTAGCCTGAGGTATTCCATATCTAATGTATAGAATATTACACCAGAGACATGTCTTTGAGGTTTCCATCAGCTTCCCATATTTAAAAGATGGCATGAAACAAGTTTAACATCTTCAAAAGAAAGATCATACTGATCAAAACACTGATAAGAGTAGATTAGGAAGTTTCACCCCTAAGAGGGAATACCCAGGGAGATTTACCAGGTGGATAGATCTGAACGACCAAAAAGAGTGTACCTAGGGCGGTGTGTCCCATAAAGGGAAGGTATCACACCATGAAGGTTGATCTGGGACAAAGGGAGGATCATAAAGGATGATGGGTCCAGATGAAGGGGAACCAATGTTTTCCATTAGCTAGTATTGAACCTTATATAGGATTCATATGTACCTTTCATAGAATACATGGATTAGAACCCAGGTAGTTAAATGGGGGTGATGAATCAGGGTAGGTACAAAGGGAAAAACCCAGATACATGTGGGGGATTACACATGGTTTGGATCCCATTACACTAGTGACACTCATGGTTGGACGGGCACAGATTCCGTGTCGGGCTTATGCACAGTTAACTGCCTAAGTAAATGGTGTGATCCCACTGGGATATGGTGGCACATGTAATAATCATGATGGATTATGGATGATTTAATGAAGTGGATGAGAGGAATGGGATGAAAATGATTGGATGATGATGGTATTGTTGGTATTGAACATCAGAAAGGATTCCAACCCATCCCTGTGGATGGGAATCGATGTCCACATAGTTCAGTGTGGTGATGGGACACTTGAGGAGGTGGACCATGTGAAAGGAGTGCATGGATGGAGATGAAAAAACAGTATAACCATCAGGTTTGACATGATATTCCTGAAAAAAAGGCTCAAGGGAGAGACAAGGATGGGACATGAGTGATGTGATTAAACCTCGAGGAGGCTTCCTACATACCTTGCTTGAAAGGGGAATTGATCAAAGTCTACATATTTTAGGATGGGGCATGGAATCAGGGTGTACACAAAATACAAGGATTTAGATACATGTTATGGATTACACATGGTTATCACCCCATCGCAAGAGGGAACCTCGTGGTTGGATGAGTATGGGTTAAGGATGGGGCCTATGCATGGCTAACAACCTGAGAACTAGTCTAACACCACTAAGGGGCGGATCAAATATATGGGTCACAACAAAGGGGACCACAAAGTTTACCAGTTTTTGGGTTTGAACCTTATGGAGGCTTCCTACATACCATGTCTAAGAGATAGTGATCAAAACCCACATAGTTTGAAAGAATTCATTTTAACGTCATGCGGGACAAAAGGGAAATATTTTTTAACATCATGCAGGGCAATGGTGAATCAACATGACGTGGTCAGGACTGATGGGTTATGGGATTGAACCTCTGGGAGGTTTCCTATGTAGCTTTCTTAAAAAGGGAATGGATCAAAGTATACATAGTTTAGCAGAAAGGGGCTTGGTGCTTACACATAGTTAGAGGCCAAGTAGGGTTTCATAGTTAAATCCAACTATATATTCATAAAATCAATGCTCGGTGTGAGAAACAATAGAAAACAAGGGACTTGAGGATCATGTCATAAGAAATGATATCATGAGCGGTGATGCGAGTCTTATGCATGGCTAGCAGTGCAACAAGACAGAGTTTGAGAATTACTCTATGAGGAAATCCATAGGAGTATGTTCAGATGTATGTGGAGGATATGGCTCCATGTAAAGAGTACACCCTATCTAGGTGGGTTAGGTATTATTTGGAGATTTCCTGAGATAAACATAGAGACAAAGAGCAAATATATAGAGAGAGAGAGAGAGAGCGAATGCCGATTGGAAAGGGGAAAGTATAAGGATCCCAGTCCCATTCCTGATCTGATCTTCTTAGGATCTCCACACATGAATCTATAATAGTTTAACATCATGGGTTGAGTATGAGGGTTTTTTTAAATTTAATGTCCTCAATCATGGAGGATGAGGAGTCACTCATCACCCATAAATCATACATATATTTTACCATCCCGCACTTGGGGATGGAAAGAAAAAAGAATGGTCAACAAGATTTGGGGTGGAGTGGTCAATTGAGGGGCCCATGTTAGCATGTCTATGTAAAGAAGTAATGGTTGTTAGCATGACTATGAGAAGAAGCATGATGTAGGGAAACAAAACAAGAGGCACTACTTAGGGAACCATGATGTCACTTCATAAAATATTTGAGGGCCACATGGGAATGGGGTTTGCAAAGTAGAAGGCCGCATAGATAGGGGCTTCATGAAGATCGGGTTATTTGTGAATAGAAGGGGCTTCACAAAGGAGAGGGCTTCATGAAGTTGGGTGAAGAGGACCCCTGCAAAGGGTGGAGCTTCTGAAAGCATGGTGACCTGGCCGAGGAATGTATCCACCATGTACTTGTAGGGTGAGTCATGAAGGCCAAATGTATCATGAATACCAGAGTACCCAAAAGGGACTCTTACATTCACGATGGATATATGTCTTCTCAAAGGTCATCCCCATATAAAGAGGAAGGAAAATGGAGTAAAGGGAATGTTGGCATGTGATGCTCAAGTGCCATGGGTTATACATTTTTCTCAACAGATCGGAGAGGAAACGGTGCTTCGTGAATCGAGATCTCGTAAGGCGAATGGTCAGGGTGTTGATCCTCTTGAAGAGGGGGATCCTTCTATTTATAGGAACCTGTGATTTCAGTGTTCTGGAGGCACGTTGCAAAGGAAAGGGTGGTTGATGATCGAAGCAGACTTCATTATAATTTCAAAGGATTCCATTACAATTCTTTATGGAGGTCACAAACATGTCTATATGATCACATAGTCTTCCTTTGTGGTTCTTAATGGTGGTGGAAGATTCCATTCTGCTGCCATCATGCCATTTTCTGTGGAAAGGGGCTTCAGGATGGAGCATTGAGAGTTAGGACTTTTGGTGATTTTTATTCATGGACTCATTCCAAGGCACAGATTTTGGATCCAAAAAATGGATCCCTATTAGAATGGGAGTTGAGAAGATGACGGGGTTTAGAAAATGAGGGTAAAGATCCATAAAAAAATATCGCAAAGCTGAATCATGATTTCAATAGTTGGAGCGAAAGTTGAGATCGCATCAAATCTCATCATGGCCAAGGGTGCCATGAAGGTCAAGAGGTCATCTCCTATAAATTGAGGGATAAGAAACTTATTTTGTCCTCAGCTATCTTTTTGAACCTATACTTGAGCTCTCAAATTGAAAAGCATTAGAACCCACACAAAATCTACCTGTGAACTAGGTTCCACAAATTGGGTCTCTGAGAAGACATCTTAGCGAACTGATGCATCAAAATTCATTGTTGCAATGTGATGAATAGAGTGTCCCTTAAGAATTGATGAACATGTGCTCTATGAGCTATTTTTTCTGAATGAGATATTTGAAGGGGATTTTTGAATGAGGTTTATGAATAGAGGAAGAATTTTGACAATGTACCAAAGTGAATGGCCTGCCAAGAAGATTCTCAGTAGGTCCTTGTTGATGCTGCTCTGAGGGAAGAAATGTCAAACAATCCTAAAATTGGGGAATGTGTACCGAGCCATTTTGACCGTGAGTCCTTGGTGGAGGTGTTGTCAGAAGGGTAAAAAACCTATACCCTCTACAATATACTACCACATTATGGGTTCAGACTAAGTAACAATGTTCTAATCCACGAATAATGTAGGAAAAAACAGCCTACTAGTTTAGGGGAACATTGTTCCAATACAAGTGGTTTAGGGATGTCAACAGCCATACCTGGAAAGACCACATGCCTATTACCGTTGACTGTTTGTACAACCACATCATTAAAATTTATAGTAATATTCTACAGATAGAGGTATTTCCTCCTTAATACCACACCATTTTGATGGTGGGCTTAGGGAATCTAGAGAAGGGGTGGACAAATAATTGGGATCTGCACTAGGGTGAAAAAATTATGGGTGACTAGGCCTCGTATTACTGGGCCTGCACATATTACGATGAGTTCAGGTCATAATTGAGGCAAAAAATCCTGTAAGAAGCTATGTGGGATTATAAATTTTATATCTATCAGCTGAAACATATAATTTCGGTGTTTCTAAGCATGTGGTCATCAAGGACCAACACATTCCATCATCGCCATGGGGAGGTCAACATAAGCCTCTAGGAACTCTACCAGATCTCAGGGATTCCAATCCTATGGGAAATATATGATGAGTTACTTCATATAGAGAACACATGGAAGACTCAGAGTAGACACCATAGCTAGCAAAGGCACTGATGGACATAGTGATGGGAGATGACAAACAGACAGTAAGGGATTTCCTTTTCAAACTGTGGTTGAGATGATTCCTAATCTTCCCACCAATTTACACCAATGAAGGGGTAGAGGTACTTAGGAAACTACATGTTAAGCCTCCCACATGTCCAAAGGGAGATCAGTTTAGCAATGAAAATATCTAGTAGCGAATCCTGGAGGACAACCAGTAGTAGCTATGGGGGTTAAATGTAAACACTGAGCTGAAATTAGTGGTTAGGCTGGCTGGGTTTATATATTCAATTATTTGTGGATGGATGTTGTTGGTCTAGGAGAAAAACATGGGAGTGAGGCTGAGAACATTCATTATAACATCCATGATAGCAATTGGGCGGTGTGTCAACCTCAAAATCCCGGTAATGACAATGCTATATAAGGTGTTATGGAACATCAGTCGGGGAATGAATCCACAACGGGTATGCGGGACAGTCCACTTTCTATAAAGCTAGATAGCAGTGAACATAATGGTTTACAAGTATCCAAACCCTATTTCCCCCACTGGATTATATTTTAGACCATCCATTAGGAATGTAGTGGGCAGTTTACTGACCAAGCTGACTTTGCCAGCAACACTGATTAGTGTCTGGAGGGAAGAAAAATTCAATTTCCATCAATTCCTACTACTAAAGGGAGTATTTATTGGTGATGGAAAGGAAACTGAGGTGCATCAATCATACCTCTTGGAATTATGAGGTGGATTTCTGGTAGCATGAGTAGACCGCGAGCCTATCTACGAGTTGTACACCCGTTACCATTTGGAAAGTAATTTATGGTGCATGCAATGGTTGACACCCAATGTTTACATGGGAATTCGAAATGAGGACCACACATGTGTTCTGAGGAATATGTCTATTATGTTCACATTGGAAGATGAGAAAATATAAGATGAGCAACCTTCGCCAACCACCATCTATGGTCTGGTTGAGGAGTATGTGAATAATTGGGAGACAACCTACCCAAGGGAAATTCTAATTCAACAGAATATCCATTCTAATGACTTAGTCCCCCAAAAACCTTTAAGTATGGGATAGAAAACAACAAAAATACTCCACGATGAAATAGTAGTAATATAAGGCCCCAACCTTAAACCTTACTTAATCTTGAGTTATTACAAGATTACACATTGAGGATCTTTTCAGGTTTATAGTTTTAGAAAATTAGATCATGAAACTTGCATTACATTCCACATTTAAACAAAGTGGTTACATAAAAGACAGTATTCCTTCTTCCCATCAACGGAATCATATTTAAAATAAAACATGGATTCATTCTTGACACATTTTTGACACTATCATCACATCATGTACCCTTCCCTTGACCTGTGAAAAACATTTCAAAAACTTGGGATGAGCATAAAAAGCTCAATAAGGGATATAAAAATACGGAAAGGAAACATGAGTACATGTATACATAAGAATGAAATCATACTTTACCCATAAAACATAAGCACTTTAACATACCTCATAAACTCATGAATAAATCAAAGAAATCATATGACATAAAGGTAACTTGAAGCATTCATAACATTCTTACGTAGGGAGTAACCCTCTTGGTTACGCTTGGAATACCCATCACAGTATATTCCCTAAATCTCTTCGGATAAACCTTGACCTTTCACTCCTTCGCGTTACCCAATGCATTGGAGATCTATATCGGGCTCACCCGCCCTTAGTCTATCACGGAACCACCCGTCTTTATAATAATGCCCAAGAACCTCAACATAATCGTATCACATAAAACATGCATAAAAGAAACATAACATTTCCACCTTTCAATCACAAGATATCAATACAACACATTGATAAAAAAACATTATGAAAACCATTTTAAATACCAAAATAAAATAAAAGTAAAACATGGTATTTATTTTTCTTTTAAAAAGAATGTATGGCTTGTAGAGGAAGCCGAAACTCAAATAATGGTCACGGCGGCGGAGAAGTCGTTGTCGCCGCATACATATGACAAAAACATTCCCTTATTTCGTTTAGTAAAACTATTCATATAAAAAATACTCTTTTTGTAAAAGTCAAAGGGGTTTATACCCAGTATAAAAGAAGGTTGTGTATAAAACAAAATATGCATCAATGAAAGGAGATTGAGATGAAGTCCCATACAAAGACGGTATCCTTGGTTTAAGGATAAATCAATTACATAATTATGTGTGACAAACAAATACACCAAATATAAGTGGATATTAAGTGTAAAAAAATCAAAGGTCATTCACACATATTCAAAGGATGCCATATTCAATAACTACATGTTGAACCCAAAGAAATCGAAATTGGGTTAAGAAGTTCCCTTGACAGCCTAACAACGTTGTAGACGCCGGAAAAGTCCGTTGTTCCCAAACGAAGCTCCGGATGCGGAAAGCGAAGTGATATTTGGAGTCAGAGGCACGTTCCGGAGGGTTCGGAGGACTTGCGCGAAATTTCAGAGGCCCGCGCGCAAAGTTGAGTCGCGGCGCGCAATCCTCCTGGGATGCGCGCAATGTGCTGGGCCGGCGCGCTATTTTGCGCGCCCGTGGCCTGCGCGGCTCCCTTGCGCGCCGGGTCCTGATTCCGCGCCCGTGAAGGGAATTCCGCGCCCGAGACCGGATTCCGCGCCAGGGGTCGCCTATAAATATAAGGCGACCGCCGACGTTTTGAAGGTTGCCAGAATCTGAAGCGTCGCTCGTTCGCGCAATCCGACCCCTTCCGCGCGCAATGCCGATCTTCAGGTAACCCCCTTTCCTTCGCGCAATAGAGCCTTGGGGTTCGCCTTCGCGCGCAATCCCCTTGGCTCCTTTCCTTTGAATAATCCTTAACCCGAAGGCCTTTGCGCGCAAAAGAAGCCTCTTGCGCGCAATTGCCCCCGGGTGCGCGCAATCCAGCCCGATTGCGCGCACCCCCCTCTTCAAAGTGGCCGTTCGTCAGAGAATGAGCCGTTGCCCCCGCGAGCTTTCCGAAGCCCAGTGCGCGCAATACTTACCTTCCGCGCGCAAGGCGCTGGCCCAATTGCGCGCCATCCCGCCGTTTTGCGCGCCGACCCGCTGTTTTGCGCGCAAACCCCCTTTTTTGCGCGCAAACCGCCAGGGTCGCCCCCTTTGACCCCCGGAGGGTACCCGCCTGCGTGGCGCCCGATGATCTTCATCCTGGGTACCCGCACCGTGCGTTGTCTTCCCATGCGGCCCCCCAGGCTCGCGCGAAGTGACACGGACCCATCGGCGGCAACCAACGTCCAGCATGACATTAAACTGCACATTTGTCCAGCATGACGTTAAACTGCACATTCGTCCCGCATGACGCTAAACTGCATACGTCCAGCATGACGTTAAACTGCACATTTGTCCAGCATGACGTTAAACTGCACATTCGTCCCGCATGACGCTAAACTGCATACGTCCAGCATGACGTTAAACTGCACATTTGTCCAGCATGACGTTAAACTGCACATTTGTCCCGCATGACGCTAAACTGCATCCGTCCAACATGACGTTAAACTGTACTACGTCCAAGCTGCACGACGCTAAACTGCCTAGCCCCTATCGTCCGTGCTGCAAGACGTTAAACTGCCAAGCACCTTCGTCCTCAACACACGACGTTAAACTGTACTTCGTCTGGCAAGACGTTAAACCGTCCGCTTCGTCCTCAACACACGACGTTAAACTGTACTTCGTCTGGCAAGACGCTAAACCGTCCGCATCACCCGATCTCGTGCCTCACACGCAGGGTCCCCCCCGGTTTGGATGTGGCCCCCACCCGCTCGTCTCTGCAGGGATGTCGGGATTGCCCCTCTTTAGGGACGATTTAATGGGAGCGGCTTTTCTCTACGGGGGTAGGGTATTACAAACCCCTAGTTTCTTGTGGGGGGCTGCACATGTGTATCTCCATTGCGCTCCCCCACTACCGAAGAAAGTAGAGGGTGTGACTGGGATCGAGGTGTCTCCTACTTTCGGTCCAAGTCCCTTCCAACTGAGTTTTGCCGCATCCGGGCTGCCTCAAGTGCGTAAGTCCTGACAGAATGAACTACGTGGACTTTGATCCCTGTCTTCTACACAGGGTACGTAGGAAGCCTCTCCGAGGTTCAAGCCCGCCACCTGGTCGTCCCGGTCGTATTTACGTCAGTTCGTCCATCAGTGGACCCCTCCTGGGTTCACACTTGCGTCGATTCACCTATGAATCCGCCCCTGTGGGAGACTGCCCGTGTGTATCTCCACTGTGCCTCCCCACAGCCCCTTTTTCCATTTCTCCTTTTATCGTCCAGCATGACGTGAAACTGTGATCCACCCGGCCGTTCCATCCCCCTCTGTGCGAGGTGGTTCGGTTCAATCCTCCGCCCGGTGGCCTCGACCCCTTCGTGAGTCGGCTTGCCGACGTCCAGCATGACGTTAAACTGTATACCCGAACTACGTCGACTTTGATCCGTGCTAACGCGCGGTACGTAGGAAGCCCCTACGGGGTCCAAGCTCTTCACTCCATCATCCATCCTGATCCTTACCCGGGCCGCCACATCCCGGTGGGGTCATGCCACTTCACTCCACTCCATATCACTTGGGAAGCCGCCCATGCGCTGGCCCCAGCGTCGGAGGTTCCCCGCAAGGGGTTCTGTCATCTGATCCACTCTTCGTGTTGATCAGTCCGATGCCGTCCCCGCTGGACGTTAAACTCGCGGCGTACCCCGTGTTAAACATGGGAAGCTGAGGAAAACCTCAGGGGACACAGTTCCCCGCACCCAGTGCGGGATGCCTCAGGCCATCATGCCTTCGAGAAGCCCTATTAGGGACGGAAGACAGACGTGCAGATCCGCAGTGTTACGACACGCCCCCAGCACCCAGAGCCACCGGGCCTCCTCACCGCAGGTTGCTGCCCCGACCAGACTCCTTGGAGCGTCCGGGCGGAAGCAGCGTAATTAACCGGTGTCCATGAAGATATGGCGCCGGGAACGAGATTCACGAGCATGTCTTAAATCGATGAGGGAGACCCGGATTAGGTGACGAGTTCCGAGGAGACGTCCACGGAAGGAGGAGCCGACATCCCATCATCCCGGTTTCGATCAAGGAGAAGACGCCCCTGAGTAAGGGACAGATGCCGCCCGCCCTTGGAAAGCGGGACTGCGGGACCACAAGCCGCGCGCCCATCCCCTCGGGTTGACGGGTGCACGCGCGAACGCGTCCTGGCGGAACAGCGTAACCTGACGCACATCTGCACCGAAACAGAAAAATGGTGAACCCGACGTGAATCTCTTCTCCTCGATATGAAGACCGATGGCTTTCAGAGGTGTTGGAAGACCGGCATGTTGCCCGGCCAAGCATTCAGTCTTACCCGCCAGGGGCTGGGGAAGGGACATCGGGCACTCCGTCTCGCAACGTCGAGGGCCTGGGTTCCCCCCACGGAAGGCGTCGTGGCGCTAATGGTTGGTTGTCGATTCCTTTTTCCTGTCAGTGTTAATGGGTCCTTCTCCCTGCTTTCAGAAATCAGGTCACCCGATCCAGTGCTCGATCGCCACCCGCCCACTGGCGCAGGGGTAGGGGAAACACCGACGCGGCTACTCCGCGTGGTCCCGCCCGTTCCACGGCCGTCCCATCAGCCGCAATTGCGGGATGACCACGCCCTCTCTCCCCCTCGGAGGTCATCCAGAGAAGGGTGATCAACACACTGGTGCGGAGATATGAGGAAGAGGGAGTCATCCCCACTAGGGACATGGCTCGCCTAGACCTTGAGGGAGCTGCACCTCTCCACCACCACCGCCCCCGAGGGCCGCACAGGGAGGCACCGCTGCCTACCTCAACGTCCAACCGCTTCGGGAGCTTATCCCTGGAGCGCTCCGACAACTCCTTCCCCTATGCGGATGAAGTGGAAGATGCCCGGGACTACCCTATCCGAGGTCCGCTCCAGGGATCCACGATAAGGGCTCCCGCCAGGCCACGGCGACACCGCCGCCAGGCCTCTAAAGTCGAAGAGCGGGCTCTCCACCTGCCCGCGCCACTCATCCCGACTCGTCTGTCCCGACGCCAACGTCGGGCACGAGCGGAAAAGGATGCCCACCTTGGGGCCCTAGCAACAGCGGCCGCACTGGCCCAAGCCACTGTTGGCTCCAATCGCCAGGCCCCTGCGCATCCTGAGCAGGGGAACTTCTATGCCCGACCTGGATCGAGGCCTCGACCGCCCCAAAGGCAGGTTGGGTCGACTCTCCCGGTTTCTGGTGCATGCAGTAGCCACCGCGGACCACCTCGCGGTAGCGCTATTCACCAACAGGATCTACTCCGTGTGGCCGATCCAGGAGGCATGGGTCATCCCACCTTCCGATCCCGGCCCGGAGGCCTGCCCGGAATCATCTCTCCCCGCGTCCCCTTTGATATCTGTCCCGGTGCCCCTCGCACCTTGGTTTCCAGTCCTCTTGGCCCCAGTACCAGTGCGGCCGGAGGACGCCAGGACAGAGATCAGCCCTGCCCCGAAGAACCACCCAGGGGCAGGAAGGCAAGGCGTCGACGCCGAGGGAAGAATGTTACGGAATTCCGGACAGAGATCCGACCGGTTCGCTTCTCTGATTCAGAGGCGGAGTACGATTCGGCGACAGAGCCCTTTCCCCAATCCCGCCAGTCAAGGGCAGGGGTAGGAATGCGGCACGTCAGCCTCGTGCTCCCCGAGAGCGAGATCGATGTGATCCCCTCTTCTCTCCGAAGGTATATCCGGTGTAATGAGGGCCTGGTAGACCCCCAAGGATCAAGCTTGCGGTTGGTACCGGCCCCTCCGGAAGTGCCTTCCGCCTCGATCGGGGAAGCCGGAGATTTTTTCTGGGGACCAACGGTCGAACCACGATCTAGTGCACCCTCGGCGAGAACCGATGCTACGGCAGGATGTTCGCTCGCCGGCCCGTCCTATCGTGATGTGGTAGCCAGGGCACCACCACCCTCATAGGGCGGCCCGAGATATGGAGGCCAATCGGCCTGTTCGCCGTATTCACCGCCGGCCAGCCCGTCAGCCCGGCGGCCCGCCTCGGCACCACTGCCGGTTCCCCGTCCGTTCCCAGCCATTGAAGAGGACCAAGGAGATCTGGGTCCCGAGTTTGAGTCGTGGAGCTTCTGGACCGTCCTTGCAGAGGGCCACTTCCCTGAGAAGTTTTGGCCAGTCGCAGGACCGGGCTTTGATGCACCCGAATCGCTCACCCCGGATGAGTTCGAATGCTTCCGCCGAACTCTCCGGGAGACTCGCTCCTGTCTTCACCGCCTAAAAATGCCATACCCCGGGAGTCAAGCGCACCTGGAGGATATTGGTGAGCAGTTCCGTCAAATTGACCTGGCCATGCTCCCCGCGGCTCGGCACCCCGGGTCATTTGAGCACCACGAGGCCCTCCAACAACGATGCGTTGAGTGTTTTCAAGTACTCCGCAAAGTTATCGAGGAAGACACTCCCCACGTGTATATCCGTGGATGGGGGCAGTACGCTTCCCTATGCTTCAGTGTGATTCGCCGACAGCCCGATTCGCTAGGTGGCCCTGAGGGTATATCCCCAGGGACAGAAACGGTCAATATGGCTGACCTGTCGGGAGAGGGGAACGACTTGGAACTTCTCGACGGGGGCTTCCCCCCCGAAGACAAGCCGTCGTCAGAGCCATCGGTGAGAGTCACTCGTCATCAGAGGAACCTGCTGGGGCTCCCCGCACCCACTGAAGCACTGACGTTGAGCCGAAACGTCAGCAAAGGAAAAGAGCACAGCAAGGCTATAAAGCCCGCCGACCCATCTGCCTCCATGCAGAGGGCAGAGGAGGATCCCGAGAAGGCTACGCTACGTCAGCAGCTCGCCGAACAGAAGAAGCTGGTTGACCAGCTCCTCGCCGAGCGCGCTGCAGAACGGCGGCCTGACTACGGTGATCCTAGGCCAGGACAGCAGGGACCGGAACAACCGCTCCTCGACGAGACTCTCCCGGGCAACCGTGATTACGCCGTGTTCGCCGACAGGAGAGAGGCCATTGCCTACGGCAAGAGGGCGCGGTATGTTTCGCCACACCCTCCCGAGTGGCGTGGCTACCTGAGAGACCCCGCTCGGATTCCTCCCGCTGCCCCAAGGGCCGCTCCGCCCGCCATCCCACGAGCTGCCGAGTTCGACGACCCGGTCGACGACCCGATTGAAGGGCCATGCAATGCGCTCGTGGTTAGAGATCCTCGCCAGGACTGGAACCCATGTCCGGACGATCCGATGGCGGCACTCATTGCCCGCTTGGAAGCCTTGGAGACTCGGCAGGTGGCGATCCCACCGGACGGCAAGCCATACCCAGCATGGGTGGATGACATGCCGGTGCCTCCGGGATTCGGGAATCCCACTTTCGCTCCCTTCAACGGGACTGGAGATCCGCCACAGCATTTAGCCCACTTCAACTCGAGGTGCGGGCCTATGTTGGGGACTCCGGCGCAGCAAGAGGCCGCTAAGCTTCGCTGCTTTGTTCAGACACTGGAAGGGCCAGCATTTGTCTGGTACAGCCAGCTCCCCGTCGGGTCGGTAACCAGCTGGGAGGACCTCCGTAGACAGTTCCTCTACCAGTTCAGTTCCACGACCCGGAAGACAAGTATCGCAGACCTCTTCAAGTGCAAGCATAGGCCTGATGAGCGAGTCGCGGACTTCGTCGCCCGATGGAAGGGTCTCACGTATTCCCTTGACATGCCATTGACTCAGGAGCAGTTGCTGACAATGTGCGTCGGGAACGTCAAGACCGAGCTGGTCCCTTCCCTGATCACTCAGAATTACCCCGGAGGGTTCAGGGACTTCTCAGACAAAGCTCAACGTCTTGAGGAAGCCCTGCAATAGGCCAGCCAGGCACACCCACTGCCTCCTATGATTCCTACAAAGAGAGCCAGCAGGGCTGAGCCCGCTGCTGTCGCCCAGATAGAGGCCCCCAGGCCATTGGAGCTGCTGCCGGCGAGGCCAGCTCCACAGCCTCACAGGAATCTGCCTCCACGGGCTCAGTTCCCGGCCCAGCAGCGGCAGCCTCAGAACCGGCCGGCCCCTCTGCGTAATGTACCGCCACAACCCAGGCGAGATAATCAGGGTCCACCTCCTCGGCCGGCCCCTCCAGCCCCTCATCAAGACCACGCTCCCAGGGGCCCGCGACACCTGACTTACTCATTCCATGAGGATCAGGTCCCCGGTTATTTCCGGAGTGCCCTGGAGCAGAGGATTGTGCGACTGCCTGAGTGTTGGAAGCCAGAGGAGGCACATCTTACGAATAACCCCCGCTACTGCCCCTACCATCGAGCCCTGGGGCACACCATCCAGCGGTGCTATGTGTTCAAGGATTGGATCCAAGACCAGATTAACAACAATGTAATCAGGTTGGGCCCAGCTCCAGCACAAGTGGCGGGCGTGTTCGTGGGATCAGATGACGATAGTGGCAACGAGGACGAATGGCAGCTGGTCTCTGACCGCGGGTCCCAGAAGTATAATAACTGGATGGCCCGCAAGACGACCATTCGCGCCCATGGAATTATCCGTGCGCGCTTGAATCAGCCTGAGCCCCCAGAAGCTGCGGGTGCTGCTTCGGCATCGTCGTCCCACCCTGCCTCTTCCGGGAAGAGCAAACGGCGGCGGCGCAAGAAGGAAGAGCGCGCCCTGCCAGTTCCGCCACTATCCCGCACTCTCGGCGATTTCATGCCCCCGGAGATGGGGATCCCTCCTCGGATCCACCCCGTGGTGAATGATTCGTCCGATGACAGTATTGGGTACGCTTCGGTTAATATCGTCGAGCTGGTAAATCCCTTTTCGGTTCCCGACGTTGAAGAACACCAGGTGGACCTCCCTAGTGTCCCCGGTCGTCGCCACCGTTGGAAGAACCGCAGCAGCAGGAGTCGCCGGGGCACAACCGTTGGTATCTCCAGCCAGGCCGTGCACGCCACTGAGACTAGGCAGCAGGCTCAAGATCGAGCTCAGCGTGCGCAGGCCCCCCATTCGGGGATGACGGATTCGCCTCTGCCACTGTTTGTGGTGTGGGACCAGGCAGAACCGCCTCTGCCGCGTCGCGATCAGCTCCGCCCTACCACGAGTCCATCCCGGCCTCCGGACCCCAGTACGGTGACCATTTCCCGGATTGCAGCCAGTGAACAGCGAGATGCGCCAAGTACCAGTCGGCCGCCGATCCAACCGGCAAGGCCCGTCATGCTTCCAACCGCAGAGCAACCTCCTGCAACCAGGGGCTCACGCTTGGCCAAAATGTATGATGTCCTGAAGCACTTGGCTAACATCCCAGCGAGACTCTCCATCCTTGAGGCTCTGCGCATGTCATCTGAGATGCGCGAGGCACTCGCTGAAGCCCTGAAGAGCCCCCTCCAGTTTGAGACAGAGGTTGCGGCTGCAGAGGCCTTTCACGCCGAAACGATCGAGGACGCCGAATGCCAGGCAGTTATCTCGTTCTCCGGTAAGGATGAAGACCCTCCCATACAGGGGCACATTCGTCCGCTCTATGTTACCGGCCAGTTCAATGGTCTTGAAGTCCAGCGCTGTCTTGTCGACACGGGGTCCGGGATTAACCTGATTCCAACTCGGACGCTCCGGAGATTGGGGTTGTCTGAGGATGACTTGATCCCCTCCGACCTCATGATCCAGGGGTACGACCGCACCGAGCAAACTCCGGTCGGCAAGATACGTTTGAAGACCCAGTTCGGTGACTTGGTTGCCAACACCGAATTCATGGTAGTCTCTCAGGACACTGCGTATAACGCATTGATGGGCAGGCCATGGCTCCACCTTCATGCGGCGGTTCCCTCATCATACCACCAATGCCTCAAATACTCCCTTAACGGTCGAGTAGGCGTGCTTCAAGGAGATGCCTCTCCTTTTGCCTCATGTGAAGCCTGTTATCTGGACGCGGACTATTACAAGAGCAAGGATAAGCGGATCCTGGCAGGTGAGGTTGAGCCTGTCGCTGTTGCAAGTGATCCCTGGGCAAGTCTGGATGACGCTTACGTCCTCCCTGTTCAACGGTTGACGTGGCCATGGTCTCGACGGCCCGCGAGTCTCCTAATGAGATGACCGGGACCACCCGCGCCAGCACCAGTGGCCCAGCAGGATCTGGTAGCCCCAATGTAGTTTCCAACGCAGTCTCTCCCATGGACGATCCCTCCCCGAGTGGAGAGGATATGGAAGACGCACCCCCACCCTTTGAGGAGGGCGTCCCCGCCACGGTCGATGAGTTAATACAGGTGAACCTTGGAACCGAGGCCGATCCAAGACCCACATTGGTCAGTGCCGACATGCCCTCTGAGGAGTAGCAGCAGTACGTGGGCATTCTCAAGCAGCACCGTGATGTGTTCGCTTGGGGCTATGACGAGATGCCGGGGCTAGATCCTCAGGTAGCCGTCCACCGCCTTGGTCTCCCGGCGAACCATCGCGGGTTCAAGCAGCCTACCAGGAAGATGCACCCATCCCACGGTGCCATGGTTGAGGCCGAAGTTGACAAGCTTATCAAAGCCAACTTCGTGAGGGAAGTTCAGTACCCCAAATGGTTGGCCAACATTGTGCCGGTCTGGAAGAAGAACGGGCAGATTAGAGTCTGCATCGACTTCCGCGATCTCAACCACCACTGTCCGAAGGATGATTTTCCCCTTCCAGTGACAGAGCTATTGATTGACGCCACGGAAGGATTCCAAGCCCTCTCCTTCATGGATGGATACTCCGGATACAACCAAATTCGGATGGCCCCTGAGGATGAGGAGTTCACTGCCTTCAGGGCCCCCCAAGGTACCTTTTGCTACCGGGTCATGCCTTTCGGCCTGAAGAATGCAGGTGCCACCTATCAACGGGCGATGCACCGCATATTCAATCCAATCCTCGGCACACTGGTTGAATGCTACGTCGACGACTTGGTAGTCAAATCGCGCCAGCGTCAGGACCATCTCAAAGATCTTGAGAAAGTGTTCGGCTTCCTCCGGTCTCGCTGCCTGAAGATGAACCCGTTGAAGTGTGCCTTTGGGGTCACCTCTGGAAAGTTCCTTGGATTTGTGGTAAGATACCGGGGTATTGAGATCGACCCAGAGAAAATCAGGGCGATTAGCCAGATGCCTCCCCCAGGTAACATCCGAGAACTGCAAGGGTTCCAAGGCCACTTAGCCTATATACGCCGATTCATCGCGAATCTGGCCGGCAAGTGTAAGCCCTTTTCTCGGCTCATGAAGAAAGGTGCCACCTATGTATGGGATAAAGAGTGTCAGACCGCTTTCGAGGAAATCAAGCAGTACCTGCTTCAACCTCCGGTTCTGATGCCGCCTGTATCCGGAAAGCCGCTGGTCCTCTATGTGACCGCCCTGGAACGGTCCCTTGGTGCCCTTCTCGCCCAGAAGAACAACGAGGGAACGGAGAATAGCCTCTATTACCTCAGTCACATGCTCCTCGATGCGGAAGTCAGATATTCCCCCGTCAAGAAGAGCTGCCTGGCGCTCGTATTTGCCGTACAGAAATTACGGCACTACTTGCAGCACCATGAGGTACAGTTGGTTTCTCTGGTAGACCCGTTGAAATATATCCTGAGCCGGCCTATGTTGACTGGCCGTCTAGCACGGTGGGCTGTGATTCTCCAGCAGTTCGACATCAGGTATGTGTCTCAGAAGGCCATCAAAGGGCAAGCATTGGCAGACTTTCTGGCAGCTCACCCGACCTCCGCGGATCAGCCGCTGGATCTAGGCTTTCCCGATGAGACCATTCTCTCGGTTGATCGAGCCGATCCATGCTGGCAGATGCACTTTGATGGTGCCTCCCGGAGCCCCACCGGTAGAAGACTTGATAATCCTAAGCTCAACAGAGTGGGCTTGGGCATCGTCTTCATTACCCCGGAGCGAGCCGTGCTGCCATACTCTTTCCTGTTGTCAGAGGGCTGTACCAACAATGAGGCAGAATACCATGCCCTCATCACCGGCCTCGAGTTGGCTCTCGAGATCGACGTGCCCCATCTGTGCGTGAAAGGGGACTCCGAGCTGGTTGTCAAGCAGATCAATGGCGACTATGTTGTCAGGAAGCCGGAACTTGTGCCATTGCTGGAGTGCACCCTCCTGCTGATGGCCTGGTTCCCTTCTCGGCCAGAAATTGTCCATATTCCCCGGTCGCAGAACGGTCGAGCAGATGCTTTGGCCAGCCTTGCTGCGTCACTTGCAGAGCCTGAACAGGATAACCTGATCGTCTGCGTGACGCACCGCAGGCTCATCGCTCCCGTTATCCCGGAGGGAGATCGCGGCCCGTCGGTAAGTAATCACACCGCAGTTGCCCCTATGCCCGGAGCCCCGAGTACCCCAGATATGACAGTCGGATCAGCCCCTGATTGGAGGACGCCTTTGGTTGAGTACCTCCAACATGGCATTCTTCCATAGGATCGGGCCGAGCGCGAGCGAGTTCGACGCCGCGCACCGCAGTTTGTCCTCCAGAGCAGCCCCGGCCTGGAGCAGATCCTCTACAAACGCGGATTTGATGGTGTTCTCCTCCGTTGCCTTTAGGGAGTTGAGATCCCACGAGTCATGCAAGAGGTTCATGCCGGTTCATGCGGTGCCCACCAGACTGGGCCGAAGCTGTCCCACCAGATTCGGAGGTTGGGATACTTCTGGCCCTCCATGATCCATGACTGCATCAAGTATGCCAGGAGGTGCCATGCGTGCCAGGTTCATGCGAACTTTGTGCATCGGCCGCCGAAGCCTCTCCATACCACTAGGTATTCCTGGCCCTTTGCAGTCTGGGGTCTTGACGTTGTGGGACCTTACCCACCGGCGACAGCTCGCCAGTGCCGGTTCATTCTGACCGCCACGTACTTCTTCTGCAAATGGGCAGAGGCGATTCCGCTCAGAGAGGTCAAATCCTATTCGATCGCTGACTTCATGACCTCCAACATCATTCATCGGTTTGGGGTGCCTCATGCTATCCTCACGGATAACGGAACCAATTTCCGAGCAGCCGAGTTGAAGAAGTTGTACGCCAAGTACAACATTCGCTCGAACCATACATCTCGCTATCATGCGCAGGCGAATGGACAGATCGAGGCGTTTAACAAAACCCTCTCTAACATTCTGCAAAAGATGGTTGGTCAGAATAAGAAGAGTTGGCCAGACAATCTCCCCAACGCCCTCTGGGCTTATCAGACGACGACTCGCAATTCCACCCAGATGACCCCTTATTCCCTGGTGTATGGAGCTGAGGCTGTCCTGCCCATCGAGATCCAGTTACCATCCATGCGCACTGCGGTCTACGACCAGCAAGCGCCGGACAGAGTTGCTGAAGCCCGTCTAGTCGAGTTGGAAGCACTGGATGAGAATAGACTTCGCGCCTTGCACAACTTGGAGAGGCATCAAAGCAGGATGGCTCGAGCTTTCAATAAGAAGGTTCGCCTCCGCTCCTTCCTGCAGGGTGATCTAGTGCTAGCCCTAAGAGCACCTATGATCCCCGGCAGGAAGCCGCCCAAGTTGGAGCCCAAGTGGGAGGGACCTTTTGTCATCCACAAGGTTTATCCCAATGGCGCGTACTCCCTAGCGACTATGGATGGTGAGCGTGTCACTCCTCCCACCAACGCTAGGTTTCTCAAGCAGTACTTTGCCTGAGTACACTACGTCCGCGCGGCAAGACGTTAAACTGCCAAGCATCATTCGTCCAAGCTGCAAGACGTTAAATTGTTCAGCATACGTCCTGCATGACGTTAAAACTGCATTCGTCCAGGCTACAAGACGTTAAACTGTTCAGCACTCGTCCGCGCTGCAAGACGTTAAACTGCCAAGTGCCTCATCCTGCATGACGTTAAACTGCACCACGTCCAAGCTGCACGACGTTAAACTGCCCAGCGTATCGTCCTGCATGACGTTAAACTGCCCCTCAAGAACTACGTGCGGCTTGATTCCCATCCTTATAAGATACATAGGACCGTCTGGACATTCATGTTTCAGGCCCAGCCCCATCCTTCGGGAATTTCCATCCCACCTCGGGCCCTTGGCCCAGTTGCCTCTGGATATGTGGCGTATGGTGTGGACGCGGGGCTATGCCCTCATTCACGTCGGTTTGCTCGCCACGCTGTACGCCCCCCACGTTTGGGGATGCCTTCTGCTCCCCCCTTTTTCCTCTCTTTTCGTCCTGCATGATGTTAAACTGCCTCTCAAGAACTACGTATGGCTTGATTCCCATCCTTATGGGATACGTAGGACCGCCTGGACGCTTGTGTGTCAGGTCCAGCCCCGTCTCTTGGTTGATCACGGGGATCTGCCCTCTTTTGGTTGCTCTCAGGGTGAGTCCTCCGACCCTTTTCGGTGATCTGTTAACATGTTTTGGGTACTTCGGTCTATGAATCGTAGTGTCAGATTCAATCCCGGCAAGTCCTGTGTTGCTTGTCGGGCCGCGCGCTTCCTCTTGTTTGAGCCTTTACTCAAAGGGATCCTCGTTAGCGGTTTGGGTACGATGCCTTAGTTCTCTCCTACCGCTCCGGGTAGATTTACCGGCGGGTCTTGGGCCGCAAATCGATATGAATCCTGCGATTGAGCGGTCGATGCTCGTTTGCTTGCCCTGTATTAGGCTGACGCGATCGGATGTTGTGTTGCGAATGTGGTCAGCAACGTCCTTGATCGCCATGTCGGCTCTTTCAGGCTCTGAACATTGGTTGCGCAGTCCTCATCACACTCCGCCTTTGTGCGTTGTAGTGGAATCTCGACACTCTTTTCATACTGACCTTCAGTACACCTCAACACGTTAGGCAGACCAACCAGGGTAATGATATCGTTCGAGGCTCCCATGATCTGAGCACCAAGGATATATGCGGATATCCTCCCTAAGGGCCATGCGTAGCTGGACCCTCGTCCCCATAAGGAGGAAGGAGTCGCCCGAACAATCGCGTTCTGGGCCCAGTATATCTGGAGGCTAGCATCTCTGCCCCTCGGGTGATGGACATACACAGACCCCTATCCCAAGACTCTTCTCCTGGAATCGTGCGTGACCGCAGGGCTGGGTATGTTCCCACCTCCGCCATGTCCGCCGTACCGCGATAAGCGGATTCCTCCATGGTCCGAACCACACGACCTTAAACTGTGTTGTCTGGTCCTACCACATGACCGTAAACTGTGATCGTCTTGGCCGCCCGACGAGAAACGGCACTGCATCGTGATGTCCTCCTCAGGGGACACTCACGTTGGGCGCTGGTTAATAACCACGCCATTCATC
This sequence comes from Viscum album, assembly GCA_963277665.1. Classification (NCBI taxonomy): domain Eukaryota; kingdom Viridiplantae; phylum Streptophyta; class Magnoliopsida; order Santalales; family Viscaceae; genus Viscum; species Viscum album. Next base: position 918,590,112 of record OY728157.1, read on the forward strand.
AATGCCTTTCATGGCTTGATTATTGTGGCGACGCCAGTGATTCCTTAATCACAGGCATGTCGCTGCACAAAGAAAAACCATCCATCTTTAAGGACAAACAAGAAATATCAAATGCCGCTCCTTCTGTGTGCGAGGATCAGACCCGCACTCTTCCCTGCGCTGGTGCCCGATTGTGTTGCGCCACGCTTCAAGAACTACGTGTGGCTTGATTCCCATCCTTATGGGATACGTAGGAACGCCCGGATGTTTGAAACTCCGGGTCCAGCCCCCCACCTCTTAAAGATTCCCCCCTTCTATGGGGAATCCGCCGCCTTCAGGCCACCCTCAAGGCGTGTCCCTCGACCCCTTGCAGTGGTCCACTGGTGTCAAGAGTACTCTGGTTTATTTCCAGGAGGGTCAGGTTCAGCTTGGTCAGGTTCCTTCCATTTTCAGGCTTCATGCTCCCTTTCATTCGGACCCATTGCTTACGCCATGGGTGGAGCCCCCGTGAACGGTTTGGACACAATGCCTCAGTGCTCTCCCACCGACTCGGGCTGGTGCCCCCAATGGCCTCGGGTAGCAAATCGATATGAATCCTGCGATTGAGCGGTCGATGCTCGTTTGCTGCCTCATTCCATCAACGGTTAGTGCGATATTGATGCTGCTTTTCCGCCACGGTCGGCAGTACTCCCATATCGTTACGCCGGTGCCCCCAGTCCTTGAGTGAATGGCCGCATGATTCACACGTTTCCACCCCCCATTCTGGCCAGGCAAAATCTCGACACTCTTGACACTATCCCTCAGTGCACCTTCGCATATCCAGGGGATAGGACCACAATGTGGCGTACTTTGAGGTTCTTATGGTCCGAGCTCTAAGACCTTAAACTAAGATCTCTCCTTATGGTCCGAGCTCTAAGACCATAAACTAAGATATCCCCTTATGGCCCGAGCTCTAAGACCTTAAACTAAGATCTAGCCCCATGGTCCGAGCTCTAAGACCTTAAACTAAGATCTAGCCCCATGGTCCGAGCTCTAAGACCTTAAACTAAGATCTAGCCCTATGGTCCGAGCTCTAAGACCTTAAACTAAGATCTACCCGCATGGTCCGAGCTCTAAGACCCTAAACTAAGATCTACCCCCATGGTCCGAGCTCTACGACCCTAAACTAAGATCTCCCCAAATGGGGTTCTGCGTCCCGCATGACGTTAAACTGCACTTTTAGAACTACGTGTGGCTTGATCTCCAGCCTAATGGAGTACGTAGGAACGCCCGGGCATCTCAACTCGGGTCCAGCCTCAGGGATCGTTAAGTCCCGCCCCTCATCGTCGCCGACCGTCTGGCCTGGCTTCTGGTAGAGTGGTGCAGTTGTGATATTCTCCCCGATTCAGCTCGGGATGCCCCATTGCGATGGTGGGAAGCGACGGTTTCCTCGTCAGAGAGGTGCTGTCTGAGAATTGGGGTGATTCACGGCCAGATTAGTGCATCCGCCCAATACGCTTTCCCCGCGGTGGCGCAATTTTGAGAGCGTTGGATTCTGTCCGAACAAATCATCACTTCGCCCCACGCTTCGCATGCCCTGTTGATCTGGATTTCAACCCTTGTGTCTGAAGGAACCCCCAAAGCGGTATTCATGATGACATGTGGTCCGCCTCCTGCAATATGAATGATGACCTTCGGTCCGTCTATTGCAGTTGTTATGGTCGATCCACTGTCCGCCTACCGTCTTGGGCATTTCCTGGAAGGCCGACCGTTGTGGATGTCTGGATTCGGGACACGCGATTCACCCTTTCTCATTTCCCTATGATCGGATAAAATCTCAACGCCCCTGGCATTGTCCCGCTTGTGTGTCGGAACAAGTTGAGGGGATGATACATTGATTAGGCTTGAGGTCTCCTTTCTTAGGAATGACCTCCCTCTTTTCTCTAGAAATCCAGGCCCAATTGCGAATGCCTGAAGCTTGGTTAACGCTCCTGCGAGACGAAGAATTGTGGTCGAGCATGTTAATCCAAAAGATGCAGATAAATATATTGGTTCATACAAATGGATCAAAGTAGCGGAAGAAAATGTTCTGGGAGTGGCAAAAACAAAGCCCCTAAGGATTAGCGTGCTGGATAAGCCTTTCTAACGCCGCTACCCTTTGGCTGGCGGCCTCCAGAGCTGCTTCTCGCTCTCTGCGTGCCCTCTCCTCGTCGGCGGTCGCAGCACGCAGTTCGTCGATTCTGGCCTGTGCACGCTCCCGCTCGACTTGAATTGTGACCATTTGTTGGCCCGCCTCCGTCAGCTGTACCTGGGCGTCAACCAGCTGGGCTGCTAGTTGCTCCACAAGCTCGGTGCGTGTTGCGACGAAGGCCTCCTTCTCTACCGCCTGACCTTCGAGACGCCGGACTTCCTGCTCCGCCGCGAGGAGCGCCCGCGTGCTCTCCGACATGTCCCGACATTGTGCGACATCGGCACGCTGGCGGCTCTCGCGCATCTTCTCGGCCATGAAATCACGGACCGTCAGATGGAGGCGTTGAGCATCAGCTCCCCCGACACACAGGAAGCGCAGCCAGGTTTGGAGTGACCCCATGCGCCCCAGCCACTCAGATGGGTCTCGCTTGAGGAAGCGCTGGATACACTTCCACACCCTACGGCGCGTTATCCGGCTCTCCTCGACCGCCTCCGCCTCCGAGTCGTCCATCTCCTCGAGGTCGGCAGGCCGGTAGGCAGGGAAGGCAGCCAGCAGGTCTGCTTCAGGGTCCGCCCCTGGGAGGTCCTCATGAGGGATAGGTTCCCCAACATCTGGGTGACCTTCTTCTCTCTCCCCAGCGGCGCTGACACCCTCGTCAGCCCCCGACCTCTCTCCGATGTCAGCACCGCCGGCGTCCGCGGCCCCCTGATCAGCAGTTGGTGGGGCCGGCTCGGTTTGGGAAGTCTGTTCCGGAGCAGGCGGCATGTCCACCACTGGTCCACTCGTAGATGGCCCGGGTTCGGCAACCCGACGAGCCTCCAGTGTTGAGATCACTGCGCGGGGCATGCCATGGTTAGTCACGGATTGTCAATGGCAAGCACCAGCAGTAAAGTAAGGAGACTTACGGGGGTTCAAAGCGTCATCTTCCGATGCCCCGGCCGCCGCAGGAACATTTGCAGCAGGGGACCCCTCAGCGCTTGTCAGTTCAATGATGGGCGTCTGGCCCCCGCCTTGTCCTGCTGGCGCCTCTCCTACTCCTGCTGAGGATGCTTGACCAACATCCGTGTGCTACTGAGAAAGGTGGAGAAATGGGTTAGAAGCTGCGTAAGAGAATGGATGAAGCAGGTTGAGTAGGGATAAAAGCGGACCTCGAGGAGCTCAGTGACATCAACATTGTCAGAGTCGGCCACCTCGCCGCTCTCCCGCGGGCTCCCCCGATGGGACCTTCCCTCGGAGCCTTCATCCTCCCCCGTCTCCTCCTCTTCCTCGGAGTCGTTACTGTCATATTCTCCCGGCGGCATCTGTTCTGGAGCGGGCTCTAGACCGAGCATCACCTTCACCAGAAGGGATGGCTCCGCACGCTGACCACGTTGGCACGCGTAATCATCCATGGCCGTCAGATATGCATACTACCGGTTGAAGTCCACCCTGTCGGCGATCTGGAGGCGCCCGACCTCTGGCAGATAGATCCCTTCTCTGAGTATCTTTCGCCAGATGACATCGATCCCCAGTGACTGCCGCAGGGTCATCCAGGCCGACCACAGCGCCGGGAAGACTGCATCGTGGGAGGGTTCGAGCAGACGCCTTACCTGCTTCCCGGGCCGCTCTTCGACCACCGCACGCGCCCCCTCTCTGGGCGCCGAGGTCGTAGCGGCAGCCTGCGATGTACCCGCCGCAGAAGTCCCTGCTCGCGCCGGCTCCGCTGCTTGGCGCGCCTCCGTTCTCCCCCGTGTGGCGGCGCCTCGCCTCCTTCCATGACGCCTGGCCTCCGCACGGGTGACCTCGAGCCGCCGAACTGGCTTCCGTAGAAGCCCCTCGGGGTACGCGATGGCCCAGTGTTCGGCGTACTCGGTTGCCAAGCCTGCGTCAACTCCGGTAGGAGGGAGAGTGATGACGTCGCCAGAGCCGAAAGCGGCAAACATCAGCCACATCTGACGAAGGACGCCAGGGTTCGTCTCCTCTCGGACAGCGGTGAATACCCTCTTCGGCATCCGTTGAAGGCACTCGAACTGCCTGGCGAAACGGGTTGGCACGTAAGTCTCGCAGATCACCTTCCCGTCGATCCGAGCCACGAGCACCCCGCCCCGCATGTTCAGGAAGTATTCATGCTGCTCCAGCGGACCCTGCCCATTGTCGATCATCTGGCCGACGGGAGTGGGGAATGGACTGAAGTTGAAATTGGCATGATTGCCAATCCGAATCCTCACGCCCTCCTCACTTAGGGTCATCGGAGCGACCCCCGTGATGTTCAGCAGGGAGGGTCGCAGGCCGTTGCCCGGAGGAATGATGGCGTTCGGAAACGTGTACCCACCGAGGTGAGCAGCCACCCAGCCGTGGAAGAACTGAAAGGGCCCACAGATCCTTCGTGGCGACCCCCCTTGTGAGATGCGTCCCAGAATGGCGTACAGCTTAGCCAACACTGGGACCCCGAGGTTGTATCTCTTGTTGGCGGCCATAGCGCCCGCCATCGCCAGTGTCGCCGGGCGAACGCCCATTCTCGCGTCCCGCACCGGCAGGAGCCACCCACTCAGAAAGGCGGCCAGGAACGCCGCGTACCGGACATTTGGGTCCCGGGCCTCGATGACGCGATACCCCCATGAGCGGTAGTCGCCCGTCTCCAGGACCCGCCAGTACGACCCGTTCCGGCTCCTCTGAGCCGCGGTTGGGCACCGCTTCCCCCTGCCTGGCATCTTGACCGCCGGGTCATGCTCCAAGAACTGGTCGAACCACTCCTTGTAGGCTATGTCCTTCTGGAAGTCTTTGATCCCGAGCCGCTGCATAGCCAGGTCAAGCAGATGCTAGGTCAGAATGGGAGTCCGTGACCTGTCCTCCCAGATGTTCTTCGGTGGCAGGAACTCATCGTACTGGTAACCCTCCAGCGGGATACCTCCGATGCAGTGGATGTCCCAGAGACCGATGCCGACCTCCCCATGGTGAAGATGGAAGGTGTTGGTATCCGGGGACCATCGGGTGAACAGCTCCGGCCCGAGCTCGGACTGCTGGTAGAAGTGGAACTGCGACGTCCACACCGCCTCAAATAGGCCGATGTACCGCAGCTCCTCTGCGAAGTGATCGCAAGTGTGGCGTACCCAGAATGCCCAGGCCCACTCGCTGGTGAAATTGCCCCCAGATCGCAAGTCCCAGTCCTTCAGCCAGCACTTGGTGTCGTCAGTGACACTCTGGCGATATGTGCTCGAGTAGAGGGCTGGAGAATTCTCTGCAGTAGGCTCACCCCCGTCAATGGTTCGCGTCCTCGGGTTCAGGACATAGACGTCCAAGTGCATGGTCTCCCTGGCAGGATGCCCATTGTTGGTGATGTTATAGCGGGGAAGCTCGTCCTCCCGGGTCACCCAGGTCCGCGGCGCATCAATCTCGAACCCTGGCACCAGAACCTCATCTAGGATGCCGTAGTTCCAGAGCGGCAGGTTTTCCGACAGTGGATATGTCTTCTGGGCCGGCGTCAGCAAGTCGAACAGGGATTGATTGTTGGAAACAATCTCCTTGGCTCCGTAAACCTCCTCGTTCGTCGCCATCTCAGCTCTGCGAGTGGCGGCATCCCCCTCATTTTCTTGATGCGCGGCCATCTCAGAAGTTTCGGGAGTCGTGCGGGTTAAGGGATGAAGCGTGCGGGATCGGACGAGGCTGGTAGAGAAGTATGAAGGTTGGCGCGCAATCCAAGTGGACGGCGCGCAATTGGGAAGAATGTCGCGCAAAGTTCCGGGTTTTCGCGCAAAGACAGGGTGAAATCCGGATGGTTTTGCGCGCCGATCGGGCGAATTTCGCGACCGGAAAAGGCAATTTCGCGCACGAGAGCGTTGGAGCTTATCGCGCGGAAGGCCTGAGTACGGAACGCGGGACCCAGGGCCCCTATTTATAGGCGTGGCCAGGGTCCGCGCTGCGCGGAAAGCGCTTTGCGCGACCGCAGCGTCGAATTTCGCGCCCGACGCCCCTTTTTGCGCGCCTAAGTCCCGCGCAGCCCAGGACTTCAGCATTCCGGCGTCTCCCTCAGAACCCGATCGTTGCGATCCCTCGCCGATCAGATTCCGAGGGGGGGCTTTTGTAGATGCCGGAAAAGTCCGTTGTTCCCAAACGAAGCTCCGGATGCGGAAAGCGAAGTGATATTTGGAGTCAGAGGCACGTTCCGGAGGGCTCGGAGGACTTGCGTAAAATTTCAGAGGCCCGCGCGCAAAGTTGAGTCGCGGCGCGCAATCCTCCCGGGATGCGCGCAATGCGCTGGGCCGGCACGCTATTTTGCGCGCCTGTGGCCTGCGCGGCTCCCTTGCGCGCCGGGTCCTGATTCCGCGCCCGCGAAGGGAATTCCGCGCCCGAGACCGGATTCCGCGCCAGGGGTCGCCTATAAATATAAGGCGACCGCCGACGTTTTGAAGGTTGCCAGAATCCAAAGCGTCGCTCGTTCGCGCAATCCAACCCCTTCCGCGCGCAATGCCGATCTTCAGGTAACCTCCTTTCTTTCGCGCAATAGAGCCCTGGGGTTCGCCTTCGCGCGCAATCCCCTTGGCTCCTTTCCTTTGAATAATCCTTAACCTGAAGGCCTTTGCGCGCAATAGAAGCCTCTTGCGCGCAATTGCCCCCGGGTGCGCGCAATCCAGCCCGATTGCGCGCACCCCCCTCTTCAAAGTGGCCGTTCGTCAGAGAATGAGCCATTGCCCCCGCGAGCTGTCCGAAGCCCGGTGCGCGCAATACATACCTTCCGCGCGCAAGGCGCTGGCCCAATTGCGCGCCATCCCGCCGTTTTGCACGCCGACCCGCTGTTTTGCGCGCAAACCCCCTTTTTTGCGCGCAAACCGCCAGGGTCGCCCCCTTTGACCCCCTGAGGGTACCCGCCTGCGTGGCGCCCGATGATCTTCATCCTGGGTACCCGCACCGTGCGTTGTCTTCCCGTGCGGCCCTCCAGGCTCGCGCGAAGTGACACAGACCCATCGGCGGCAACCAACGTCCAGCATGACGTTAAACTGCACATTTGTCCAGCATGATGTTAAACTGCACATTCGTCCCGCATGACGCTAAACTGCATACGTCCAGCATGACGTTAAACTGCACATTTTTCCAGCATGACATTAAACTGCACATTCGTCCCGCATGACGCTAAACTGCATACGTCCAGCATGACGTTAAACTGCACATTTGTCCAGCATGACGTTAAACTACACATTCGTCCCGCATGACGTTAAACTGCATCCGTCCAACATGACGTTAAACTGTACTACGTCCAAGCTGCACGACGCTAAACTGCCTAGCCCCTATCGTCCGTGCTGCAAGACGTTAAACTACCAAGCACCTTCTTCCTCAACACACGACGTTAAACTGTACTTCGTCCGGCAAGACGTTAAACCGTCCGCTTCGTCCTCAACAGACGACGTTAAACTGTACTTCGTCCGGCAAGACGTTAAACCGTCCGCTTCGTCCTCAACACACGACGTTAAACTGTACTTCGTCTGGCAAGACGCTAAACCGTCCGCATCACCTGATCTCGTGCCTCGCACGCAGTGTCCCCCCCGGTTTGGATGTGGCCCCCACCCGCTCGTCTCTGCAGGGATGTCGGGATTGCCCCTCTTTAGGGACGATTTAATGGGAGCGGCTTTTCCCTACGAGGGTAGGGTATTACAAACCCCTAGTTTCTTGTGGGGGGCTGCACATGTGTATCTCCATTGCGCTCCCCCACTGCCGAAGCCAGTAGAAAGTGTGACTGGGATCGAGGTGTCTCCTACTTTCGGTCCAAGTCCCTTCCAACTGAGTTTTTCCGCATCCGGGCTGCCTCAAGTGCGTAAGTCCTGACAGAATGAACTACGTGGACTTTGATCCCTGTCTTCTACACAGGGTACGTAGGAAGCCTCTCCGAGGTTCAATCCCGCCACCTGGTCATCCCGGTCGTATTTACGTCGGTTCGTCCATCAGTGGACCCCTCCTGGGTTCACACTTGCATCGATTCACCTATGAATCCGCCCCTGTGGGAGACTGCCCGTGTGTATCTCCACTGTGCCTCCCCACAGCCCCTTTTTCCATTTCTCCTTTTATCGTCCAGCATGACGTGAAACTGTGATCCACCCGGCCGTTCCATCCCCCTCTGTGCGAGGTGGTTCGGTTCAATCCTCCGCCCGGCGGCCTCGACCCCTTCGTGAGTCGGCTTGCCGACGTCCAACATGACGTTAAACTGTATACCCGAACTACGTCGACTTTGATCCGTGCTAACGCGCGGTACGTAGGAAGCCCCTACGGGGTCCAAGCTCTTCACTCCATCATCCATCCTGATCCTTACCCGGGCCGCCACATCCCGGTGGGGTCATGCCACTTCACTCCACTCCATATCACTTGGGAAGCCGCCCATGCGCTGGCCCCAGCGTCGGAGGTTCCCCGCAAGGGGTTCTGTCATCTGATCCACTCTTCGTGTTGATCAGTCCGATGCCATCCCCGCTGGACGTTAAACTCGCGGCGTACCCCGTGTTAAACATGGGAAGCTGAGGAAAACCTCAGGGGACACAGTTCCCCGCACCCAGTGCGGGATGCCTCAGGCCATCATGCCTTCGAGAAGCCCTATTAGGGACGGAAGACAGACGTGCAGAGCCGCAGTGTTACGACACGCCCCCAGCACCCAGAGCCACCCGACCTCCTCACCGCAGGTTGCTGCCCCGACCAGACTCCTTGGAGCGTCCGAGCGGAAGCAGCGTAATTAACCGGTGTCCATGAAGATATGGCGCCGGGAACGAGATTCACGAGCATGTCTTAAATCTATGAGGGAGACCCGGATTAGGTGACGAGTTCCGAGGAGACGTCCACGGAAGGAGGAGCCGACATCCCATCATCCTGGTTTCGATCAAGGAGCAGACGCCCCTGAGTAAGGGACGGATGCCTCCCGCCCTTGGAAAGCGGGACTGCGGGACCACAAGCCGCGCGCCCATCCCCTCGGGTTGACGGGTGCACGCGCGAACGCGTCCTGGCGGAACAGCGTAACCTGACGCACATCCGCACCGAAACAAACGTCACATAAAAAAAAGGGTATCTCATCACTTGAACATAAAATTTACATCAATAAGGATATATGAGAACATATCCCAACATAACAATATGTAAATTAAAATACCCAACAAAATAATTATTTTAAAAAGAGGAGGGTGAAAGGTTCCCTTACCGACATGGGTATCTTTCGAAACATACGCCCCGTGAAAGAAGGATAATACAACATTGATGTAAATACTCATAAATGAAAGAATATTACACAATGATTAAAATAATGGTCAGTACATACACCACTCAAAGGAAATTTTGGCAAATGTAGCATAAATCTCACAGGAATAAAAGTGAGATGAAAAATCCCTTATGAAAACTCGGCAGCCTAACGGAGCCACTTAAAACTTCCAAAAATAGATTGATGAGATCAAATAGGGTATCTCATCACATTACAATAAAATTTAAAGTAAGATGAATAAAATAACATCCCCCATAATAAAAAATATGAGCTTAAAAGAAGTGATATAAATGAGAGTAATTAAAGAGAAAGAGAGAGGTTAGATCTCTTACAAAAATTCGGCAGCATAACGACGCCACTCAAAACTTCCAAAATGGATTGATGAGAGAGAATAGGGTCTCTCATCATATGAACATAAAAATTTCAGTAATAGTAATATAAAATAACATCCCAATAACACGAAAGATGAGCTTTATAAGGAATGACATAAAAGAGTGTACTTAAAAGGAAAGAGAGGAGTAAGATCCCTTACCTCAAGTCCAACATGTCTTGTTCATTTCTTTATATTTTTGAATAATAAACTTTGGTCAATTTATAATTGATTAAAGACCTCCTATAAATATTATTATTCAGTTCATATCACATATTTTAATGTTATAATAATTGGTTAATAATATGAGTTCATATCAGACGTTTTTGTTGATGTTTGGTACATGAGTCAAAAATTGAACTTGTTAGAAAATAATTTTCCATGTAGTTATTGGTAAATCATATCCAGAATAGTATTGATGTTTTAAATATCATATATATCCTGTTTATATTCATTTTATACTATTCCTTAGAATTTGGAGATAAAAATTAAAAGCACCGTTCATGGAGACGGTAGGCCGTACGTATGCATGAACACTACTTTCATTTTTTTGTCATATTAATGGAATTAAAACAAAATGAGATATATATATATATGTTATAATTCCAGAATGATATCCATAATTTAGATGTAATATATTACATATATATCCATTATATATATGTACTTATAATAGTACATAACATTTTGAGATAAGAAATGAAATGTACCGTTCATGGAGACAGTAAGCCGTACGTACGCATGAACGCTACTTCCATTTCTATTTCATATTTAATAGAATTAAAAAATAATGATAAATAATAGTATTTTAATTCTAGTATGGTATCATATATAATATCATTAAATATACCCTTTATACGTACCACATATGGTAATAACGAATCAAATCACTTTGAGGGGGCGGTAGTCCGCACTTCCTTAAATGAAGATATCGCGTTTACCCATAATGGAAACCATAAAGGTATGAAATAAATGAAAAATAGAGAAGATTAAGTAAAACATAAACATATTATATATCATATATAAATATTGTGTCATCTTAATGGCCACCTTTGAAGGTGTTAGAATAATGTTGAACAATCATCGTTTCGTGAGGCAGAAATTCTCCATCCACAGAAACAGTATGTTCTTTAATCATTAGATGTAGGTGTGTGTAAGTGTAGCTATAATACTTCTTATAAAAACATCCTAGTATATTTAAGATACTGTATTGTTTACAAAATAAATGAATAAAAAGAGTTTAGGGGGTGGAGAGGAAAAATAAAATAAAAGGACACAAGTGAAGACATTACCTTAAAATCAGGTAACTCCCTTTGGTTTGAGCTCAAAGGCTTCCTTGGGAAGACTTCTGCCCAAAGTGAGGCTTCAAGGAGTAATAGAGGGAAGTGGAGAGACAAAATGGGCAGGGGGTGCCAAAGGCTTTGGGAGTGTGGGTAAGGAGGTAGAGGTGGGGGCCTTTTATAAGGGGAGAGGAGGGGCACTCTTGTAAAGTTACAAAATGTTACTTTATTTTCAAAAGAATTTCGGATTTTAAAGGTCCCACATTGATGTATTTATAGGCTAAGGTGATAAGGGTTCGTAATCCACTCATCCAATAAGTTTTATACATGTGTAGGTCTTAGATATTACATTATCCTTCCATTTTATTTAAATCGTTAAATAATGAGGTCATCGCTGCATCATCATGATGTCATAAATAATTTAATTTATATAATGTATAAAAATTATAAAAAAAATACTATGATGTAGGAAATCTTTTTAGATTTCCAATGAAAATTTATAGTCAAAACTATGACTTGAATAACCCCATGTAATTTTTTTTAGTAAAACATCTCATGTTTGTGTCATTTTTACTTTAACATTAAATAAAAAGATATTTATGTCATTTCCCAACCAAAGTGGCTCCATGGGGTCCCCAAGTTGACCCATGGATTTTCTTGGTCGGCCATGACACATACAATGAGGGTAGGACATGTGTATTGGTCATTTAAGTTTATTAAAACATTATTCTTACCATAAACTACACTAATTACCTCTAATCACGATTAAAAACTTAATAAGCTACTATTCACCAAAAAATTATTTTCAACCCATTGAACCACATTTTACATCTTAATGACAAAAATTTATGTCGGATTTTTGAAATTCAAAACACAAAGATGGTAAAATTTCATTTAAACGGAAAAATCAGTTTTTATAAGTACCACTTAGTGGTTTCACTATTCATCAAAAATTGAAGTTTTCTAGAAAAATCCCAAAAATTAACCCTAAGATATATTTGATATTACAAATTCAAAAATGAAGTCTATTTTACAAAATTCAATACATATAAGTCACATTAATTAATTTAATATTAATTCCCGCTGTCAGAGCAAATAGCGTGTTTTTATGAAACAATAAGTATCAAAAGATTGACACTAGTTTAAGTCTGATTTCAATGTGAAATTAATTCCAACGACCACTATTGGATTTAATGGTAAAAATATATTATAATTTCACTTTAAAACCAATTCAAAAGATAATCTAATCATATAAATAAATTATATTAAAAAGAGATTTTGAATTGAAATACAACATTTTACACTATTCATTAAAAAAATGAACTTTATCGGAAAGATACCAAAAATTTACACAAAGTAAATTTAGATGTCCCAATTATTAAGAAGAGTTTTATTTGGTCAAATATAATTTATAAGAGTGAACAAAACTATATTTAATAACGGTTCTCCATCAAAAGGCGATAAGTGAACCTTTAGTGAAAACTAGGCCATATACACCTAAAATTGAATTCTATCCGTATTTTAAGCCTTTAACTTTTATTGGATAAATGTAAAAACATTAAAAAACATATATAATCATATTTTAGTTATTTCTATCTATTCCCGCCAATACAACGGCTACATGTTAACTACCATTTAAAATAATATTATTTTATTATTAGAGTGCAACGTAAGATTCCCAAGAAACTCGTTGTTGCGTGTTGGGTCCGCCATCGAGCAAAGAATCCCCTTTAAAGTCATATTAATATTTTATTCACAAATATGGATAAATATGAAAATGTCATATTCTTTATTTACCTGGGGTGTTACATCCTTCCCCCCTTTTTTGGAATTCCGTCCTCGCTATTTTTAAAAGTGAGCTTGGAAACATCCTTGAAAGTCCCACATCAGAACAAGAGTCAGTAAAACAATCACTTTAAAATAAAGAAACATAAGTACAGAGGTCACCCGAGTTAACCCATACTAGGATTCCATGTAAAAAAACATGGACATGGAAGAAAAAGAAAAGGGTCATGTTCATGAGGGAGAGTGATAATAAACATGTCTAGGAGAAACTTAACCATAAGAAAATCACAAACTTGTGATGGGTTAAACGGTATTCGATTCCCCAGTAGGAAAAGTTAATAGACAACATTTTTGTTTTATGTTACTTTTTATTGAGGAATTTATTCATAAGGAAACATAATCACTTATCATGTCGACTTTCAACTTTTACTAGATTCCTTAATCAAACTCATATTTTTTTCCAAAAGACGAGTATTTAGGGAGACTTGTTCACATTAATAGTACTATAATAAACTTCTAGAGAGTCTCATAATACACAAAAATATAACTATATACTTCCCATGTCTTTAGACTTTAACCAAAACCAAAACCAAAAAGGTTAGTACAAGATCAGATAATCCAGAAAAGGATAACCCTGTATAAAAAGAGAATCTATTCTTAATCTCCACAATTTGTCCAACAAAACCTAAAGTTCAACGAGGACCATTCTATAATCAATTTGTCCATAAAATTCTTCAAAGTAAACCAAAATAATATTGAAACCCAAATATTTGAAGGATTTAGTCACATAGTCTTCCATGTTAAATCGTAACATTTATCTCCAAAACAACATCAGTTACTCTTAAAGTCTCGTATTGAAAAGTAATTAACCTAATCAAATATCCTCCATGATAGGTTAATCATTTTCATAAATAACCGAAAATCAATATACTCTTAATTCATAAAATCATATAACTAAAAATAATCAGTCAAACTAACTAGGGACTTCACGTAGTCCAGTGGTAAGCGATAAATACCAGTCTCACTTTGGTTGTGGGTTCGATTCCTGCAGCTTTGTCCGACGTGACGGGTTGTCACACGGTCTGCGTGTTGTCCCTTTTGCAAAACTATATAATTATTAAAACATTCCCCAAAATGAGATAAAATATTCAAAAATTATCATAACATATTTTAACCTCAAGTTTATCTCATGCCTTTCATTTTCCATCATAACATATAATAACCCATAATTACCTCAAAAGTAAGGATCATATAAACTCTAATGGTTACCTTTCTAATTATTACCTGAACTTCCACATCGATTGGTCATCTCGTACATGATGCATTACATATCATACCAAGGTTCAAGTGGTTGATCATGACTCCTTGATAGTTGGTTTAGAACAACCACGTGTTTCCTCATTGAATCCCCCATTTTATCTAGTATCTTAATCAGAGAACCACCACTATTTCCTTCAAACCTGTTGTCTCTTTGGTGCCTGCTAGATCCATCCATTCACTAAACATAGAAATGTTAGTGTGAGTATATCAACAAAACCATCATGTACTAATGAGGAAGGTTAACACTAAGATATACTTACTCATTCACTTTATCTAAAACTAGGACTCTTTCTGAAATCCTAACCATTATGGTAATGTCACTTATTCTTAAAGAGTACCCTAACCTCTAAAGTTATCTAAACCGACCTCTGATACCAACTATAAGGCCCCAGCCTTAAACCTTACTTATTCTTGAGTTATTACAAGATTACACATTGAGGATCTTTTCAGGTTTAGAGTTTTAGAGAATTAGATCATGAAACTTGCATTACATTCCACATTTAAACAAAGCGGTTACATAAAAGACAGTATTCATTCTTCCCATCAACGGAAACATATTTAAAATAAAACATGGATTCTTTCTTGACACATCCTTGACACTATCATCACATCATGTACCCTTCCCTTGACCTGTGAAAAACATTTCAAAAACATGGGATGAGCATAAAAATCTTAGTAAGGGATATAAAAATATGGAAAGGAAACATGAGTACATGTATACATAAGAATGAAATCATACTTTACCCATAAAACATAAGAACTTTAACATATCTCATAAAATAATGAATAAATCATAGAAATCATATGACATAAAGGTAACTTGAGGCATTCATAACATTCTTACGTAGGGAGTAACCCTCTTGGTTACATTTGGAATACCCATCACAGTATATTCCCTAAATCTCTTCGGAGAAACCTTAACATTTCACTCCTTCACGTTACTCAATGCATTGGAGAGCTATATCAGGCTCACCCTCCCTTAGTCTATCATAGAACCACCCGTCTTCATGATAATGCCCAAGAACCTCAACATAATCATATCACATAAAACATGTATAAAGGAAACATAACATTTCCACCTTTAATCAAAAGATATCAATACAACACAATGATATAAAAACATTTTTAAAACCATTTTCAATACCAAAATAAAATAAAAGTAAAACATGGTATTTTTTTTCTTTTAAAAAAATGGTATGGCTTGTAGAGGAAGCCAAAACTCAAATAATGGTCACGGCGGTGGAGAAGTCGTTGTCACCGCATACATACGACAAAAACATTCCCTTCTGTCATTTAGTAAAACTATTCGTATAAAAAATACTCCTTTTGTAAAAGTCAAAGGGGTTTATACACCGTATAAAACAAGGTTGTGTATAAAACAAAATATTCCCCAATTAAAGGATATTGAGACGAAGTCCCATACAAAGACGGTATCCTTGGTTTAAGGATAAATCAATTACATAATTATGTGTGAAAAATGAATACACCAAATATAAGTGGATATTAAGTGTAAAATAATCAAATGTAATTCACACATATTCAAAGGATGACATATTCAATAACTACATGTTGAACCCAAAGAAATCAAAATTCGGTTAAAAAGTTCCCTTGACAGCCTAACATCGTCACATCAAAAAAAGGGTATCTCATCACTTGTACATAAAATTTAAATCAATAAGGATATATGAGAACATATTCCAACATAAAAATATGTAAATTAAATGATCCAACAAAAGAATTATTTTAAAAATAGGAGGGTAAAAGGTTCCCTTACCGACACGGGTATCTTTCGAAACATACGCCCCATGAAAGAAGGAAAATAAAACATTGATGTAAATACTCATAAATGAAAAAATATTACACAATGAGTAAAATAATGGTCAATACATACACCACTCAAAGGAAATTGTGGAAAATGTAGCTTAAATCTCACAGGAATAAAAGTGAGATGAAAAATCCCTTAGGAAAACTCGGCAGCCTAACGACGCCACTGAAAACATCCAAAAATAGATTGATGAGATCAAATATGGTATCTCATCACATTAAAATAAAATGTAAAGTAATAGTAATAAAAGAAAATCCACCATCATAAAAAATAGGAGCATAAATGAAGTGACATAAAGGAGAGTACTTAAAGAGAAAGAGAGAGGTTAGATCTCTTACGAAAATTCGGCAGCCTAACGGCACCACTCAAAAATTCCAAAATGGATTGATGAGAGAGAATAGGGTCTCTAATAATATGAACATAAACATTTCAGTATGATTAATATAAAGGAACATCCCAATAACAAGAAAGATGAGCTTTAGAAGGAATGGCATAAAAGAGTGTACTTAAAAAGAAAGAGAGGAGTAAGATCCTTTACCTAAAGTCCAAATTGTCTTGTTCATTTCTTTATATTCTTGAATAATAAACTTTGGTCAATTTATAATTGATTAAAGAAATCCTATAAAGATTATTATTCAGTTCATATCACATATTTTAATGTTATAATAATTGGTTAATAATATGAGTTTATATCAGACGTTTTTGTCGATGTTTGGTACATGAGTCAAAAATTGAACTTGTTGGAAAAAAATTTCAATGTAGTTATAGGTAAATCATATCCAGAATAGTATTGATGTTTTAAATATCATATATATCCAGTATATATATTCATTTTATACTATTCATTAGAATTTGGTGAAAAAAATTAAAAGCACCGTTCATGGAGACGGTAGGCCGTACGTACGCAAGGACGCTACTTTCATTTTTTTGTCATATTAATGGAATTAAAACAAAATGATATATATATATAAATATGTTATAATTCCATAATTATATCCATAATTTAGATGTAATATATTCCATATATATCCATTATATATATGTACTTATAATAGTAAATAACATTTTGAGAAAAGAAAAGAAATGTACCGTTCATGGAGACGGTAAGCCGTACATACGCATGAACTCTACTTCCATTTCTATTTCATATTTAATAGATTTAAAACATAATGATACATAATAGTATTTTAATTCCAGTATGATATCATATATAATATCATTAAATATACCCTTTATACGTACCACATATGGTAATAACGAATCAAATCACTTTGAGGGGGCGGTAGTCCGCACTTCCTTAAATTAATATATCGCGTTTACCCATAATGGAATCCATAAAGGTATGAAATAAATGAAAAATACAGAAGCTTAAGTAAAACATAAACATATTATATATCATATATAAATATAGTGTCATCTTAATGGCCACCTTTGAATGTGTTAGAAGAATTTTTAACAATCATCGTTCCGTGAGGCAGAAATTCGCCATCCACAGAAATAGTTTGTTCTTTAACCATTAGATGTAGGTTTGTGTATGTGTAGCTCTAATCCTTATTATAACAACATCCTAGTATATTTAAGATACTGTATTTGTTACAAAATAAATGAATAAAAAGAGTTTAGGGGGGTGGAGAAGAAAAATAAAATAAAAGGACACAAGTGAAGACATTACCTTAAAATCGGGTAACTCCCTTTGGTTTGAGCTCAAAGGCTTCCTTGGGAAGACTTATGCCCAAATTGAGGCTTCAAGGAGTAATATAGGGAAGTGTATAGACAAAATGGGCAGGGTTTGGCCAAGCCAATGGCTTTGGGAGTGTGGGTAAGGAGGTAGAGGTGGGGGCCTTTTATAAGGGGAGAGGAGGGGCACTCTTGTAAAGTTACAAAATGTTACTTTATTTTCAAAAGAGTTTCGGATTTTAAATGTCCCACATTGATTTATTTCTAGGATAAGGTGATAAGGGTTCTAAATACACTCATCCAATAGGTTTTGGACATGTTTAGGTCTTAGATATTACATTATCCATCCATTTTATTTAAATTGTTAAATAATGAGGTCATCGCTGCATCATCATGATGTCATAAATAATTTAATTTATTTAATGTATAAAAATTATAAAAAAATACAATGATGTAGGAAATCTTTTTTATCATTCCAATGACTATTTATAGTAAAACATATGACTTGTCTAACCCCATGTAAAAATTGTTTTAGTAAAACATCTCATGTTTGTGTCATTTTTACTTTAACATTAAATAAAAAGATATTTATGTCATTTCCCAACCAAAGTGGCTCCATGGAGTCCCCAAGTTGACCCTTGGATTGTCCTGGTCGGCCATTACACATCCAATGAGGGTAGGACATGTGTATAGGTCATTTAATTTTATTAAAACATTATTCTTACCATAAACTACACTAATTACCTCTAATCGCGATTAAAAACTTAATAAGTTACTATTCACCAAAAAATTATTTTTATCCCACTGAACTGCATTTACTTATTAATTACAACCATATATGTTGGATTTTTGAAATTCAAAACACAAAGATGGTAAAATTTTATTTAAACGGAAAAATCAGTTTTTATAAGTACCACTTAGTGGTTTCACTATTCATCAAAATTGAAGTTTTCCAGAAAAATCACTAAAATTCACCCTTAGATATATTGATATTCCGATTTAAAAAATGAAGGATATTTTAAAAAATTCAAAACATATAAGTCACATTAATTAATTTAATAATTAATTCCCGCTGTCAGAGCAAATAGCGTGTTTTTATGAAACAATAAGTATTAAAAGATTGACACTAGTTTAAGTCTGATTTCAAAGTGAAAATAATTCTAACGACCACTATTGGATTTAATGGTAAATATATATTCTAATTTCACTTTAAAACCAATTCAAAATATAATCTAATCATATAAAGAAATTATATTAAAAAGAGGTTTTGAATTGAAATACAACATTTTATACTATTCATTAAAAAATGAACTTTATCAGAAAGATACCACAAATTTACACAAAGTAAATTTTGATGTCCCAATTATTAAGAAGAGTTTTATTTGGTCTAATATAATGTATAAGAGTGAACAAAACTATATTTAATGACGGTTCTCCATCAAAAGGTGATAAATGAACCTTTAGTGAAAACTAGGGCATATACGCGTAAAATTGAATTCTTTCCATATTTTAAGCCTTTATATTTTATTTGATAAATGTAAAAACATTTAAAAACATATATAATCATATTTTAGTTATTTCAATCCATTCCCACCAATACAATAACTACATGTTAACTACCATTTAAAATAATATTATTTTATTATTACAGTGCAACGTAAGATTCCCAAGAAACTCGTTGTTGCGTGTTGGGTACGCCATCGAGCATAGCTTCCCCTTTAAAGTCATATTAATATTTTATTCAAAAATATGGATAAATATGAAAATTTCATATTCTTTATTTACCTGGGGTGTTACAAGTAAGGCCAGTGATTCCAAGGCCTGCTCATAGAGGATGTGGAATATGAATGATGACTGATCCAACAACTCCAACTCGGAAGAGCCAGGAGGGAGGGAGGCCACATAAGGGGTTTTGTAGGATACCTATTCTAGTTCTTGGGAAGAAGTTATGCCACATTGATAAGCCTGAGGATACTGTTTATCATAAGTCTTGTGATACCTAGGATGTCAATAGACAATTCCTTAGTCCTTTTGAGATGTGGTACCACCTTATCCATCGTGGGATGGATTTTTCAGAGATTGGATATTCCATGTAAAGTTTTCTAGTGTCTTAGGCAGAAGGGGAACAATATATGACTGAGTTGAAATACATTGTGCATTATCAGAGCACCCGACATCTAATGACAGTTCGGGTGAGAGTAATACTCAATCAAAAATTCATACAAAAAATATCCAATATTGAGCTAAGGGATCTCTCCCCTTAAACTAAATAATTAGAGTTGTCCTCATGTTTAGAAGAGTCTAATAAGTGTATCCCTTGGAGGAAGGTGATGTTATGGTCTCAGAACTAGAAGATATCTGTAAAACTCTTGTGGTAAACTCTAGATCATTCATCCATGGAACTCAATTTGATCATCTAGGATTTTCAATTTACATTATTATCTTGAAATAAAGACTCATACACAAGTCCCCTTCCTACATAATATCAATCATATCATGGGGTCCTACATCTGAGATGATGGTAATTTCATAATCTAGTAAGGCTGTGACACAAAGGGTGACCATTCTGGAATATTCAGTGTTCATGATCATATATGGGGGGCCATATCCTAGGATTCAAAAAACCAAAACCCAAGGGCAGGATGTGATATTTTACTTTGTTAAGTCATCTCCCTCAGAAAATCACAACTTATGTCTATTGAACCTAGCCATCTGTCATTGGGAATTTTTGTGACTGAATAGTTATTTGAATGGTAGGTTCCATGCCTATGAGGATGGTTGGGGATCACAGAGCTACTTTCGTAAGGGGAAAATTAATTTTAATAGAATCAAACACCCAAATTCAGTAGACTACAGTGATCACAGTTATGGGTGGGACTTATTGCAGGATAGAACTAGACATATAGAGGTATAATATAGCGATGAGGACCCATCACATGTTGTGGAACCCAACCTATATGATGGTACACCAGAGGTGCACCCTATAGATGAAATTTTTTAGGCATTCCTAGAGTACGAACCAACTGTACCAGAAGAGCTTGAAAAGACAGCTTCTAATGAAGTGAATGAAAATGATGTCTGTCACCAGTCATGGATACTGATCATGTGCTTCATTGATGATACTATATAATCAGAGTGGAAAATCTTAATTGGGAAACATCACTCTTTTTAGTGTATCATATGAACCATAGTGTAGATGCATAAAATCTTCACATGATCATTTGGGATTACATGGTGGATAAAATACGGGAGTATGACCATGGCCTTGGTGTCAGCATGTAGTGGAGGAAGTTTTTCAACACCAAGAAACATCAGGCGGATGAAAAGGAGATCCAACACTTAGAAACATAGCTAAAATAGAATTATTCTTTTACCTACACTCAATCGGAATTCACATCACAATTATGGGACCAACTGGAAGAAGATGAAAAGAAGTTGAGGCAGGCATCTGAAGAAGTGATCGAAAAATGTGATGAGGGAGATCAGGCAAGGATCATGGCATAAACACTTTCCCCCACAACCAAAGAGGAAGGGAGGGAGCTCATGCGACGATAGTGAATCCTAGATTCCACCATCCAAAGGGTGGAGGAGATGAGATGATCCATTAAGGGGTCTAATGAAAAGAGGGTGTACTCTGTCAAACTCACAAACACTTTTCTGGCTTGCTTATTTAGTCTGTGTGCATGGAAATATTACTACTTTCTTTGACTTTTGCATCTCGATCATATTTGTTAAATAACTAATGGTCAATCTCTTAAGATCATGTGGATCATTACTGATCTGAGAAATAAGGGATGACTATGTAATTGATCACCTTGGATATGAGAGATACATTCAATCATCGAACACTTGGGGTATGCATGAGCACCCAAAATTTTCAAGATGAGAGGGGTTTTGACTAAAGAATAGGGTTCCCGGAACAACCAAACAACCATTTCACAACATGTTTAGTGCAATAGAGGGATAATGTGAGGGGCGTAGGAATTTATCCATACAATGGGACATGAGAAGTGTGGATCATGAAACCCAAAGCACAAAACATAATTAGGGTAGCATAACTATGGAGGATAACTACTGACCATGGTTGAGACATAGTATCCATATCACGTAAGCCTAAAATGAGGACAAAAAATAGGGCCAACTACTGAAAATATTCAAAAACATGGGGCCGAACATGAAGTTTCATATGATGTCTTCCAGAACATTGACCTTAGATGGTAGGAGAGCACTATGGCCAAGAATCTATATCATTAGGGTGTCCCTTCATATGTGAGAGGAAATTAGGATCCAAAATGTAGGGCACCAAAGAGTGGTGGGGGAATGTTGGACTATATGAATGAAGTCCAAAATCCTTGAAATTATTCCACCATGACGAAAATACATTGGTTGAGCACATTGGTCTGAACTAAGATCAAATCTACTCCAAAAAGGACCTCTCAGGCATGGGCCAAGAATGCCTGGAAGTTTTATATCCTGAAAATGTGGATGATATACAAGTAGTTTATTGTCGTACAGCGAGTAAAATATATAGAATGATTTAACGAAAATTTCCTCTAATTTAAGGTCATACATCTTGGTCCTTGGCCAACATTTGAATAATGTTATAAGGAATAGGGTCTCCTAGTTGAAGGTCGCAGAGTTCAGACTATGGTTTGAGGGAAAGGGCCTAAATGGTTAATACCTGTTGTTGGAACCATCAAATAAGTGTCTGTGAATTCTTGTGTATCCCATAAGGATGATAATAATGCCACATGTAGTTAATTAGTGTTTCAGGGTAGGTGTTCAGTGCCAAATTGAGAAATGTATTCTCAAATAAATACATCACATGGATGGGTAGCTTATCATCGTAAATCTCGAATGCAAAAGACACAGTTTTAACATCATATGACAGGAATAGAAGATCATAGTTTACTATCATAGAGCTTGGACCGAAAAGGGAAAATCCATGAAGAGAATATATGTGACACAGTTCCATAATGAAAATTGATGCAAATGAGGACAAGAGAATTCCACACCACATAACATGTTTCCATGGGAACACATACAGTTTAAAGTCACGATGCTTGGACTTCATGACCAAAGATCGTATATTTCAGACTGTAAAGATGCAGAAGTCTTTCATGCTAGAATAAATCCTATAAAAACCACTAATACCATGTGATCCATTCTTAGTATATGAATCATGGGGCGAAGAAGATCCTACAATGCATAGATGCACGCGATAGGGGAACATAGGTGTGGAGCCAAGGATAATCCATCAACATTGTCTCAACAGGAAAAGCTGCACAGATGGATAACATAGTGGATGTTGATGTTCTCTTTGCACATAATGAGGTGAAAAAATATGTGATTCATAATACCAATACATATGGCATAATAGGGTTGGCAATAACAATGATGGATAACTATTGACCATGCTTGAAGCATAGTATCCACATCGTTTTACATGGAATGGGAACAAACAATTAAGGATCGTCCATTGAGAATATTCAAAATGTGGAACTTGTATCAAATTGTTGTTTGAAATCCTCTGAGATGTTGAACCGAGAAGGTAAGAGAGAACTACGGTTGATCATCCATAATGTTAGGGGTAATTTTAGGCATCAAAGATGATCATGGTCCAAATTAAAGAACATATGAAGCAAGGAGATGGAGTGAAATCATGTAAATGAGGAATCCAACACTCTATGTACTAAACCATAGTTCATTTAATGCACATTGGCGTAGTTGGAAGAGGTTGTGGGGCTCATCTTATGGAAGGGTGACTCAAGAAGATGGGAAAAAGAAAGTGGTAAACTGGGTTTTTTAAATTGAGGATGAACTCGAGGATTGAATAGTCGAGCGTTCCTAGGTATCCCACAAGAATGGGAATGAAGAAATATGTAGTTCTTGAAACTCTATATAGTTTAACATCATGTGGTAAGGATGAAAAGGTTTCGACATGGTTTATCATCATGCAACTAGGATAAAGGGCAAGTTCAATGTCCAGAAAAGGGATGTGCACAACATGGAGGAATAACCCTGATGTGAATGATGGCCTAAGGGGCCTGATACCACACCATGAAATCCCAAGAGGGGACTTAGGCCAAGGGGCCATAAAACATCTAGGGACCTAGGGATTGACCCGAAACAAGATTTTATGTCATTCCTATGTATCCCATGAGGATGTGAATTAAGTCATACATAGTTCTTGAAGGTTTCATTCAGTTTAACGTTATGCGGTAAGGATGACTGGGGCTGGACCCAAAACAAAATGTTCGGTGGTTCCTACATATCCAACAAGGATGGGAATCAAGCCAAAAGTAGTTTTGAGATGCCATGTAGTTTAAGGTCATGTGTTAAAGAGGAAGATATCATAAATCATATAATGAAACACGTAACACAGTAGTTGTAAAATTGATGATAATGAGGACAAGAGGAGTCCACACCACACCACACACCCATAGCGAGGGACACAATAAAAGGTGATATTAATGGTTAAGTGACCTAGGTCTGGGCCTAAGGAGGAATCCCAGGCCATTCCTACGTATCCCATGAGAATGTGAATCAAGATATACAAAGTTCATGAAGGTTCCATTCAGTTTGACTATAACACCATGAGATTTTATGGAAAAATATTCTTTTTAATTTCATTAATGTCTTGTGTTGTAAGCTACACCAAAAGTAGCTTGCACGACACACAACCATGACTTGGCTTGCATTACACGCAATCACGACCTTTCTCGTTAGCGTGTGTTGTACGCAATTCCGAGTGTTACTAAACATAGATATATTATTATAATATTTTTACGAACTAGCCGTTATGAATAGTATTAAATAAATTTTGAATTTTATAATATTATTATTCATCTTACACATTTTCTAGAACATGGTATAAAAAAAATTCGGGTAAAATAAGTAAATTTAAAAAAATGCAGTTTTGCGGCCTTTTGATGGCGCACCATATTTAAATCTAGTTTTTGAAATGTTTATAAGTTCAATTTTACAAAATAAAATTATTATTTGAAATCAGGATATAAAATTTTTCCTTGGAAAAATTTTTCATATTATTCTGATAACTTTCATATTTTAATGAATAGTAAAAACACGCTATATTTTAATTAAAAACAACTTTTTTCAACGTAATAACTTATGTGGTTAAATTATAATATTTAAAGGTTTTAAATTATAAATATAATATATTTTTACCATTTAATATAATGTATGTCACTAACATTAATTTTACCTTGAATTCGTTGGTTAAATCAATTCAGTCTTTTGCAATGTTTTAAACAAAACCCCATTTTCTTCCGAAAACGGGATTAATTTTAATTTAATTTCTGCATCTTTTGTGTATTGAATTTGGAAAAATGGATTCCATATTTGGAATCAGTAGGTCCAAATTATGTTAATAAGCTACTTTTTAATTTTGGGCATTATGAATAGTAACTACGGTAAATTTTATTTACAATAGTTAAAGGTAAATTGGGTAATTAAGTGTAAATATAAGATTATAAAATTACCCTAACACCTGTAAAAATCATATCGAATGAATAAAAGTCAACCCATATCACATAAGGGTCATATTAGAATCATTTAATGGACTTTGTTCTAGGAAAATAACTTAATTATTATTAAAACCAAAGAAAGTAACAACGTGTCACTCTCTTAAATCATATAAGTATAATAATTTTAATTTAGTGATAAACCCCATGAAACATAGAACATGAATAGTATATAGAAATCTAATAAAATTATCTACATCATGATATTTTATTTAAAATTTTTAGGGATTATATAATTGTCATTAATGGTGATACATTAATGATGCAGAAATTATTTATTAAGTGAAAAATCAGTAATATAGTTTTTATTGAAATAATAATACCCATTAATAGGCCCAAAAACCTGACCAAAACATACTGGTAGTGTCTATCAATACCATAATAATCCTATTACATAATATATAACTGTTTGGAGTCTTATAAAAGTGATTATGATACTTACATTATTTTATTTTAAATGATTCCAAAGTTGTCACCTTCAAAATTTAATAAATATAACAATTTAATTATTGTGATATTAAGATCATAAATTCGAGTAAAAGTATTATTTTGAACGGTAATAGATTTATCTTCATCATAGTATTTTATTTTTAATTTTTATGCAACAAATAAGTATATTAAATAATTATAAAAAAATGTTGTAGTAATTATTTTATTAAGAGATAAACCAAATAAATGGTTCTAAAAATAATAAAATAAATATTATATGAACTATTTAATGTTCTAAACTAATTTTATAGTTGAATATGACCTTTGATTAATCTATTATAGCTTTTTTTTAGAACATAGTTTCTGTATATATTTTATTTAAATTCATATAAATGAATAGTGTCAAAATTGACACTATTGTTATTTTACAAAAATAACATATTATAAAATAGTTTAAAAATCACAGAAATATATAAAAAATATAAATTTATATTTATGTGGTCTAAAATTTTTTAAAGTATTAAATTATAGACAATTCACAACAAATAAGTAATTATTTGTTATAATTTAAAAATTTGAATGTTATTACCACAAATAAAATTAAATTGATTAGGTAAGGATAAATCATGTTGATAATGTTTAAAATAATTTCCTAACATGTCTAAATTTTATTGGTTGATGATATTACAACCCTATATCATCTATTATTCGAATATTAGTCATTTTTTAAGGTTTTTAAGTGGGGTTAGATTTATTATAAATTAATATTTTTAAGATTTCCAAAGGTGCCCCTCTCATCTCTTATAAAAGGGCACCTCCTCCCTCTCTTCCTCAAACCACATTGAGCCTTCATGCTCGACCAACCCCTGCCAAATTCTATTCTCCACTCCCCTAGAAACATCCTAGAGGTCCTGATCTTCTTCAAATACCAATTTTAGTACCCTAAGAGGAGGTCTCAAAGAGTCGTTTCAAAGAAGAGGTAATGTCTGTTACCCATTCTTTCAACATTATTTCTTATTCCACTTGTTCTTCTTTAGTTGTTTCATTATGAAGTAATAAAATCAGTATAACTCATATACTGATATGATATTATAAGTATGAAACAACCTTATTTCACAATCTATCCATCCTACGAAAAACGAAATCTCTACACGTGTGTACGTACGGAATACCGTCTCCACACCGTGGTGTAATCTGTTTTTCCAACACCACCTTACTTAGATGGGTATAATGGTGTAAAGAAGAACTATACATAGTTATTATAACATCATACTGATTCTGATATATTTTATCATCCTCTCCAATTAAAATTGATAATTGTGGGAACGATATCATCGCTTGTGCGTACGTACAGACTACCATCTCCACGACACGATGAGATTCATTCTCAATGATTAACCATTCATGATTGATTATAAAGTATATAATAAGTAACAATGAAATATATGACATAATGATACTGGATTTATGTATATATATATGTATGTCATCCAATTAATTCCATTCACTTCAATAAGGAAATGAAAACAGTGTTCATGCGTACGTACAGCCTACCGTCTCCATGAACGGTGTATTTCTTTCCATTAATCGATCTATTATATATATGTATATTATGAATATATATTATATATAAATCATGTTTTATATTTTGGAATTAAGTAATCATGATATATTTAATCATATGAATAATTACAAGTCAAAAAACGGATGACAAATGAAATGATTTTACCCAAAACACTCTTTAACATGGAATTTACAAAAGAATGGGTAATATAAAGTCATAAGTGAACCATATATGATACCATAACAATGAATATGATTCTGTAATAAGTCAATGTCATTATTTAAATCATTATACAGAAGGTTCGGATACATACGAAGCATATCAGAGATAAGGTAAGGGATAATTTTGCAAATCTCATTTTTATCCGAGATTGCTTATTCATAAGTATTTACTGGGGTTATTTATATCATCCATGTCCATGTTTCATAAAAGTGTTTTCATATATGTTTAATGTCCTTTTTACCCATTTTGAGTTTTACCCCTTGGTATGGAAGGAATCTTCTTTTATTTACCCTACAAGGTACTTTTTTGAATTTTCTGACAAAAGTACGAGAAGAATATTTTTTTAACGTATATGACATGAAAGGATTTTTACGGTTTTATAAAGCCTTATTTTCATGAAGCTTCCTCCAAAATATTTCATGACTATTTTCAACAAAATCCTATTCTTTTAAATTTTCATGACATTTTTTGAAAAGAAAATGATTTTGAAGAAGAATGGATATTTTCCTCAAGAATTCATTTCAAGTGTTTTATCAAAAACATTTTCCATCTATGATGAAATTATTTCATATGTGTATAGTTAATGTATAAAGTCTCTATGATTTACATGGTTTAAATTTTATAATGATGAAATGATATCCAATTTTTTTGAATGGATTACGTTATGATGGAATGATGTTTATGAAACCCATTTTATTCCTGGGTTATGATGAATGATTTATGTTTATATTGTGGCACATGAAAGAATGATTTCAATATGAGATGGGTGGGACCTATATATCCCTCCAATTCATGGGGTAAAGATTTATATCTCATGAGATAGACATGGCTGGAATGACATGTTAAACTGGTTCAGTAATACAGGACTGGAATGAGGAGCGAACTCGATTCAGAAAGGGACTTTGTCCACTAAGATGGTCTTGGAAGCAATTCCTTGGCTACTATGGAAATCATATGATGTGCATAATTGTTGCCACAATTACATGTTTTATTCTCATACTATTTTATAATTCTTAATGTTTCATTATGATCTATACCTTACGTACTTCCATGTTTTATGTCACTGCTCAAGCTTTTGTTGTTTAAACATTATGTTCATGTTTTTAAGTTCAAATGTATATGGTATGTTTTATTTTATCCATGCTTACCCTTACTGAGCATTTGAGCTCACCGTTTTTATGTTTTCTTTTCCCTAGGAAATAAAGAAAGGTTTTAGGTAAACAAATGGGGGACGATCTTTATGGGAGATGTTGAAGATCTTTCACCACGATTAGAGGATTACGTTCCAAGTTTCCAAAGACACTAAACTATTACGGTCTTTGTGTGTCTATTTTTTTATGTATTAAGTATTCCGCAAAATTAATGTAATGTCCATGTACGTCAGGCTTTGGGTCTCTATAGTTGGTATCAGAGGAAAGGTTTAGTCAACCTTTGGAAACAAGGATGTGAAAACCTTAGTGAGATCCCTAGAGATATTTCTAAGGTATGTCTAGGGATGTCCCTAAGGATAACTATACATATAGGATATAGTCCTAGAACTACAGTAAAGATCTTAGAATTTAACCTAAGATGTTAGATATTGAGGGTACTCCCCCTTTACTTTGTTGTTTTCCCTAGCATGATTTTTTCCTCTCACACTATTCTTTTTGGGTTTTAGAAAATGGATGGAAACATG
The DNA here is from genome assembly GCA_963277665.1 of Viscum album. Classification (NCBI taxonomy): domain Eukaryota; kingdom Viridiplantae; phylum Streptophyta; class Magnoliopsida; order Santalales; family Viscaceae; genus Viscum; species Viscum album. The sequence continues at coordinate 918,619,156 of OY728157.1, forward strand.
AAAATTTACGATAATGGATGACATGATGGACAATGGAATGATATTCTTCATGAGGAACCAAATGAAATGGGATTTGGAAGTCCAAAAATCATTATTATTCCAAATCAGCAATCTCAGAATATGATCAATAAACTCAAATTTGGTAAGTTTCCTGACTCGGCTAATAAGAGAAATATGGAGTTTCATGATGATCATAGAGGAAAGAAAGATCAATTCCCCCTATGTAAATAATGTTGGAAGAGGCATCAAGGAGAATGTTTCAATGGAACTGGTAGATGCTTTGGGTGTGGAAAAGAAGGACATAAAGCCAGTAAGTGCAAAGGAAGAGGTTCAGTTAACACCATGGATGAGGATAATGGTATTTCTATGACATCAACAATAGTTAAATGTTTTATATGTGGAATGTATGGGAATTATGAAAACCAATTACCTAAGGGAAAATATCATGAAGATTATCAGAATGGTCATATGAGTAGTATTTATGTAGACGGTGATGAAGAAACTACAAATGAAATATGAGATGAAGGAAATGATGAAGCTCAGTCACTGGTTTAAGAAGTTAGTGGAATGATTGTATGTTTATAATGAATAATGTATGGTACTATGGAATAAAGATTCATCTAAGGATTGTTACACTATTGTTTTTCCAAAATTATTTGAATGTATATGTTGAATGGTACCGGTAACCATGGGAAGTGATTGAGATATTTTTGGAAAGAAGAAGATATGCGATAAGGAGAAAATGAAATGTTTAACAGTATTCATGATCTCATGACTGATATAGGGACAAAGTTATATCATGGTTTGAGTATATAGATTTTTTGGATTTTGGTATGTGGAAAGAGTTAACTTTTGACAGAATTAATGTTTTCAATAAGGTTCATGATTAAGGTATTCACATGATTGGAATGTGACCAACAAGATATATGAGGGATACATGATAGTATTCACATGCTTGTTATATGGCCTTTTTAGTAATCGTTCACTTTATACTACGAGTTTGGAAAGAAATATTTTGGATAAGCCTAAATATTAGAATGGATTATGTTGAACATAAGTTTGTATTGTTTAAGGCTAAAACTTTTTGTTATAATAGTATTGTTTTAGAAAAAGGACAACCTGCAGGACGAGCAACAACCCATCGCGTCGGGCAAGGCTGTGGGAATCGAACCCACCACTGAAGTGCGACTGGCCTTTATCGCCTACCACTGGCCTACATGAAGTCCCTATTTAGTAGAAACTAGTTTTATTATATTAATTAGTATGATATATGAAGTATAAGTCCATTTTAGGAACCATATATGATTAATCTCACTATAGATGGACTTATGTATTTTTGATAACTTTTATAACCTTTTGTTTGAGACAGATGGAATGACCTGTCATTCTATCATATGATCTTCTAACACTTCATGAATGAAAAATTCAACTTTATTTTTTTAAGAGATGAAGTGGAAATTGTCCAAATAATGAACAACGGTGAGACTGTACCAAAATCCCGAAAGTATTTCTTCTAATTCCAATTTCATCAACTTTAGGAAAATGATCTTGAAAACCAAAAATGTTTTCCTAGTGCCCTTATATCTGATGAATCAGATGGTACCTTAGATCATCACAAATCTATGTCTTTTTGATTGATGGATTTTTCATAGCCATGTTCTCTACCACTCTCCATCAGAACAATATGATCAGATTTCTCCTCCATATCCATATTTTCACCTATGTTCTCCTATGTGGAAACCTAGTGATGAGTTATTTGGGTATCTGTTATGTTTCTAACATTCTTTTTTTAAATGACGTTTTTGTATTCTTTTTTATGATGTGGGTTTCTATTAAAGAAACTTTCGAGTAGTAAACCATTTATAACCCAAACGAATTTCGAGGGCGAAATTCATTTTAAGGGGGGTAGAATGTAACACCCCGAGATTTTATGAAAAATATTCTTTTTAATTTCATTAATGTGTTGTGTTTTATGCTACACCAAAAGGATCTTGCATGACATGCAATCCTGACTTGGCTTGCATTACAAGCAATCACGACCTTCCTCGATAGCGCGTGTTGTACGCAATACCGGGTGTTACTAAACAACGATATATTATTATAATATTATTATGAACTAGCCATTATGAATAGTATTAACTAAAATTTTAATTTTATAACATTATTTTTCATCTTAAACATTTTATAGAACATGGTATAAGATCAAAATAAATTTTTCCTGTAAAATAAGTATTTTTAAAAAAATGCAGTTTTGCCGCCTTTTGATGGCGCACCAACATTAAATCTAGCTTTTGACATGTTTATAACTTCAATTTTACAAAATAAAATTATTATTTAGAATCAGGATATAAAATTTTACCTTGGATAAATTTTTCATATTATTCTGATAACTTTCATATTTTAATGAATAGTAAAAACACGCAATATTTTAATTAAAAACAACTTTTTCCATCGTAATAACTTATGTTGTGAAATTATAATATTGAATGGTTTAAAAGTATAAATAGAATATATTTTTACCATTTAATATTATGTATATCTTTATCATTTATTTTACCTTGAATTCGTAGGTTAAATCAATTCAATCTTTTGCAATGTTTTAAACAAAAACCCGTTTTCTTTCGACAACAGGATTAATTTTAATTAAATTTCTGCAACTTTTGTGTATTTAATTTGGAAAAATGGATTCCATATTTGGAATAAGTAGGTACAAATTATGTTAATAAGCTACTTTTTATTTTTGGGCATTATGAATAGTAACTACGGTAAATTTTATTTACCATAGTTAAAGGTAAATCGGGTAATTGAGGGTAAATATAAGATTATAAAATTACCATAAAACCTTTCAAAATCCTATTGGATGACTAAAAGTCGAACCATATCACCTAAGGGTCGGATTAGAATCATTTAAGGGACTTTTTTTCATGTAAATAACTTAATTATTATTAAAACCAAAGAAAGTGACAACATGTCACTCTCTTAAATCTTATAAGTATAATAATTTTAATTTAGTGATAAAAATAATGAATCTTAGAACATGAATAGTCTCCAGAAAGCTAATAAAATTATCTACATAATGATAATTTATTTATAATTTTTAGGGATTAAATAATTGTCATTAATGGTGATACATTATTTATGCGAAAATTATTTATTAAGTGAAAAATCAGTAATATAGTTGCTATTGAAATAATAATACCCATTAAAAGGCCCAAAACCTGACAAAAACTTATTGGTAGTTTCTATCTATACCATAATAATTTTATGACCTAATATATAACCGTTTTGAGTCTTATACAAGTGATTATGACACTTATATTATTGTATTTTAAATGATGCCAAAGTTGTCACCTTCAAAATGTAATAAATATAACAATTTAAATATTGTGATTTTAAGATGATAAATTCGAGTAAAAGTATAATTGTTAAATTAATAGAATTATATTTATCATAGGATTTTATTTTTAATTTTTAGGCAACAAATAATTAGAATAAATAATTATACAAAAGTGTTGTAGTAATTATTTTATTAAGAGATAAACCATATTAATGGTTTTACAAATAATGAAATAAATATTATATGAACTATTTAATGTTTTCCACAAATTTTCTAGATGCATGTGTCCTTTTATGTATGTATTATAGTTTTTAGTTCGAACATATTTTCTGTATATATTTTATTTAAATTCATATAAATGAATAGTGTCAAAATTGACACTATTGTTATTTTATAAAAAGAACATATTATAAAATTGTTTAAAAATCACAAAAATATATAAAAATTATAAATTAAAATTTATATGGTCTAAAATGTTATAAAGTATCTAATTATAGACAAATCACAACAAATAAGTAATTATTTTTTATAATTTAAAATTTAAAATATTATTACCACAAAAAAGATTAAATTGATTAAGGATAAATCATGTTGATAATGTTTAAAATAATTTTATAACATGTCTAAATTTTATTTTTTGATGCGATTACAACCCAATATCATCTAGTATTCGAATATGAGTCCTTTTTTGAGGTTTCTAAGTGGGTTTAGATTTATTATAAATTAATATTTTTAAGATTTCCAATGGTGCCCCTCTCCTCTCTTATAAAAGGGACCATCCTCCCTCTCTTCCTCAAAGCACTTTGAGACTTCAAGATCTACCAAAACCTGAAAAATTATATTCTACACTTCCCTAGAAACATCCTAGAGGTCATGTTCTTCTTCAAAGACCAATTTTAGTGCCCTAAGAGGAGGTCTCAAAGAGGCGCTTCAAAGAAGAGGTAATGTCCGTTACTGATTCATTCAACTTTATTTCTTCTTCCACTTGTTCTTATTTAGTTGTTTCATTATTAAGTAATAAAATCAGTATCACTCATATAATTATATGTTATTATAAGTATTAAACAACCCTATTTCACCATCTATCCATCCTACGAAAAACGAAACCACCGTGCGTGCGTACGTACGAAATACCGTCTCCACGCCGTGGTGTAATCTTTTTTTCCAACACCACCATACTTGGATGGGTATAACGGTGTAAAGAATAACTATACATAGTTATTATAACATCATACTTATTCTGATATATTGTATCATCCTCTCCAATTCATTTCAATAATTATGGGAACGATATCATCGCTCGTGCGTACGTACGGACTACCGTCTAGACGACGAGATGAGATTCATTCTCAATGATTAACCATTCATGAATGATTATAATGTATATAATAAGTAATAATGAAATATATGACATAATGATACTGGATTTATGTATATATATATGTATGTCATCCAATTAATTCCATTCACTTCAATAAGGAAACGAAAACAGCGTTCATGCGTTCGTACGACCTACCGTCTCCATGAACGGTGTATTTCATTCCATTTATCGATCTATTATATATATGTATATTATGAATATATATTATATATAACTCATGTTTTATATTATGGAATTAATTAATCATGATTTAAGTAATCATATGAATAATTACAAGTCAAAACACGGATGGCAAATGAAACGATTTTACCCAAAACACTCTTTAACATGGAATTTACAAAAGAACGTGTAATATAAAGTCATAAGTGAACCATATATGATATCATAACAATGAATATGATTTTTTAATAAGTCAATGAAATTATTTAAATCATTATACAAGAGGTTCAGATACATATGAAGCATATCAGATATAAGGTAAGGGATAATTTTGCAAGTCTCATTTTTATCCGAGAGTGCTTATTCGTAAGTATTTACTGGGGTTATTTATATCATCCATGTCCATGTTTATAAAAGTGTTTTCATGTATGTTTAAAGTCATTTTTACAAATTTTTACTTTTACCCCTTGGTATGGAAGGAATATTCTTTAATTTACCCTACAAGGTACTTTTTTGACTTTTCCGAAAAAAGTACGGGAAGAGTGTTTTTTAACGTATACGACATGAAATGATTTTTATGGTTTTATAAAGCCTTATTTTCATGAAGCTTCCTCCAAAATATTTCATGACTATTTTCAACAAAATCCTTTTCTTTTAAAACTGCATGACATTTTGTGAAAAGAAAATAATTTTGAAGAAGAAAGTATATTTTCCTCAAAAATTCATTTCAAGTGTTTTATCAAAACCATTTTCCATCTAAGAAGAAATTATTTCATATGTGTATGGTTCAAGTATAAAGTCTCTATGATTTACATGGTTTCACTTTTCTAATGATGAAATGATATCCAATTTTTTTGAATGGATTACGTTATGATGGAATGATGTTTATGAAACCCATTTTATTCCAAGGTTATGATGAATGATTTATGTTTATATTGTGGCACATGAAAGAATGATCTCAATATGAGATGGGTGGGACCTATATCTCCCTCCAATTCATTGGTTAATGATTTATATCTCATGAGATAGACATGGCTAGTACGGAAAGTTAAACCAGTTCAGTAATACAGGACTGGAACGAGGAGTGAACTCGATTCAGAAAGGGACTTTGTCCACTAAGATGGTCTTGGCAGCAATGCCTTGGATACTATAGAAATCATATCATGTTCTTAATGGTTTCCACGATTACATGTTTTATTATCATGCTATTTTATCATTTTTAATGTTTCTTTATGATCTATGCCTTACGTACTTCCATGTTTTATGTCATTGCTCAATCTTTTGATGTTTAAACATTATGTTCATGTTTTTAAGTTCAAATGTATATGGTATGTTTTATTTTATCATTTCTTACCCTTACTGAGCATGTGAGCTCACCCTTTTTATGTTTTATTTTCCCTAGGATATAAAGAAAGTTTTTAGGTAAAAAAGGGGGAAGATCTTTATGGGAGATGTTGAAGATCATTCACCACGATTAGAGGATTACATTCCATGTTTCCAAAGACATAAAACTATTATGGTCCTTGTGTGTCTGTTTTGTCATGTATTATGTATTCCAAAAAAGTAATGTAATGTCCATGTACGTCAAGATTTGGGTCTCTACATTGACATCATGCATTAATGAAGAGAAGGTTGGAAATGGGGCATGCAAATTTTTTTCGTGAAGAATACTGATGTTGGGTAGTTTCATGTCTTGAATTCTGAGCATATCGTGTAGTTTAACATCATGCGACAAGGATGGAGGAGATCATAGTTTATCGTCGTAGAGTTTAGACCATCGGTGTATTCACCATTTGTAGTTTATCATCATATAGGATGATGATACTTCCACCTGGAAAATATTTATTGAGGAATTTAGCATTGGTGGGATGAGTAAAATGCTAACCATCAATGGTTACAAGAGGGTACAAACCATTTGGATAATCCTTATAGATAATACAAGTTCCTTCACATTTGGGATCCAGCTTTGGTGGATTCCTACCTGGTATCATTGGCATCCTCAGAGCCAATACTGTGTCACATTAATGGATGGATCAGAGGTGAGCTATCTTGTGGAAATGTTTGGCTATGTTATTCTGGTGCCTCTATAGGTTGGGAATGACTCTAAGCCTATATTCATCATGATAATCCAGTTCAGCCAGGTTGAATTCTACTACTTTGTCTTATGCCTTCTGATCATATATCATTGTTAGGAGTGACGAAAATTGAATCTCAACTGTGATGACTTCCTCTATTCTATAGAGCAGGGAGTATGGGGTCACTAGGGTGAAATAGCGAGTTGTCATCCGGTAATCCCAAAGAGAACCGGGGATCTTATCTGGCCATTTTTTTTGAAAAAAAGATTTGAAAAATGACTGAGGGGGTCCTGCTGAATGCATGGATTTTACCATTTTCATTCACATGATATTGGTATGTATGGTGGGATCAGATACTGTACATGGAATACAATTTCTTTAGCTCAACTTCCTGGATGTTAATGCTGTTATTGGTGAGGTTGTTGTGAGGGACTCCATGACAGGGGATGATGGTGGATCTCACAAAATCAATTATAGAAGATTCCTTGACTTCATTGATCTGAATTGCCTCATCCTACTTAGAAAAGAAGTATGTGTATGATAAGATGAAACTACATTGGTGATCATTTTCTAGTTGATATAATGCCATGACATCGAGTCGCCAAAATGAAAAGGACCAAAAGTATTTGGTAGTATGGAAATGCCCTGGTAGATGATGGAAATAATTTTCATAGACCTGGAATATATAATACCTTTTTCAGAACTCGGTGTAGTCATGGACAATGGTCTGCCAGAAGTAGCCCAATCATGGGATCTGATGGGAGAGATTCAGTTCAACCTAATGAGATACTCAGGAACCGACATGAAATTCCTTAAAAACATGGGGAATCTTGACACCTTGAATGCAATAGTGGATAAGTCCATCAAAACCACATTTTAAGAGGATCTGCTCAATACTGGGACCACTCTGGAAAGTGAATTATATTTGACATCAACGGATTCGCTCGCGCTCAACTCTGCCTATCAATAGATTTCTATGTCGGAGGTACTCAAAGAAAGGAGGTCTCCAATAAGGGGTATCTTCTTGTAATATAGAAGGGGGACCTGGAGGTCTTGATGTGGATTCACTAATGATAATATGTCTTACCTATGGGCTATTATCATCATCAATAGTGACATGAGCAATGACCCTTTGATGTGCGACATGGATTATTAGATCTTCCAGGTCATGATTTCCTAGAGAAGTGGAATGGTTTTCCATGGCATTGGCTCAATAATTCTATGATAGAGGGACATGTGTAACATTCAGTTGAGAAGGGAACTGATCCATGAGCTATATATTACACTCCCATAGGGGTACAATATCTGACATCATGAAAACATAGTCACTATTGAACTGCTTGGTGACTAAATCAGAGTCCCCCTCCACATGCAGCTGAGGAAATATCAATCTCAAGGTCCTGGTTGAGACTAGTGATGAGGGTCTCATAATCCACCTCATTTTTGGTGTATCCTTCTGACAATAAGAATGATTTGAGCATGAAATAATGTGTAGGTTTGATAAAAATGATAGTCAATAATACTCTATAGAGTCTGGGATCGTTGAACCTTCTACCTATTGGACTTCAGGAAGCACCACCAATGTGCTTCTCCCAACACTAAATGTACTGATCTACTAAGAATATGGCCTCATCTTGGTCTAAAAGGGCCAGATGCATGACAAGGAAGTATGCTAGAGCCTGACCCTTTACAAATTTCTATGGAAAATACCTGATGTCATACTGCTGAAAGATTACTACCCACCGAGCTAGATGGCTTATTAACATGGGGCGGTTTAGAATATACATTAGTGGGTTCACACAAAACACCATCCAAATCTCATAGTGCTTCAAATAATGTTATAGGTTTGGAATTGCAAATATCGGTGCATTTCAACTCTTTTCGATAGAGGAATATCTGATACCTGTATAAAGGAGCATGTGACTGAGATAGTATAAACTATTCTCTATCCACTCATTATTTTTTTGGATGAGAATGGAACCGAGGGACCATTCCAAGGTGGTCACATAAATGACTAGAGGATTTTCAGAGATGGCTGGAATTAGTATAGGAGGCTGTAGTAGGAACTTCTTGATATTCACAAAAGAATTTTGGCAATATTTATCCAACAAGTGAATGACATCATTCTTAATGATTCATGAAAATGGATTACACTATCTGACTATATTCATAATGAATCAGTATATATAGGAAATGTGGTCTTGAATACCTTAGAGATATCCAATGTCATTAATAGGAGGCATATGAATGATGTCCTTGATCTTCCCTAGATCAATCTAGATACCTCTATATCTAACGATAATTCCAAGAAACTTCTCAGAGGTAACCCTAAAGTCACACATCAAGGGGTTCATCTTTAGATGGAGTGAGCAGAGAAAGATGAACACTTTCTCAAGATCTATGAGATGGTCCATAGGCTTGTTGGATTTTACCCATAGGTCTTCTACGTATCATTTCTCTAATGATTCGAGGATCTTCTTGAATATTCGGTGTAAGGAACACTGATAGGTGGATCCTATGTGATTTTGGAAGATAGGAATTACCTAGAAACAGAAATTATGTTGTGGTGCTCAAAAGGTGATAAACTCTTATTCCTTGAGGGCATTTGGATTTGGTTGTATCAAGAATACCCATCCATAAATTAGAGTGCTTTGTATCTGATACTGGCATCAATCAACAATTATGTCATGGGAAGAGTAAAATCAACCTTTGAATAGTGATGGTTGAGATCCCAGAAGTTAATGAAAATAATGATCTATCCGTTCTTCTTCCCGATGAGAACAATTTTGGCTAACCATATGGGGTAATGTACTTCCTTGATGATGTTGGATTTAATGATCTTATCAGCATTTGTATTGGACTTGGCATCGTGAGAGGGGTTCATTTTCCTGGGAGGCTGTTTGAACCTAAGATAGATTATCGAAATACGTAGGTAGTGGATGGAAACATGGGGATCAATCCATGGAATCTCATCATAGCTCAAAAAAATACATCCTGATGATGCTTTATGAAATCCACATACTAATGATTCTTTTCTACAGACATGGCTATGCTGACCAGTTTTTGTTTCACATCTATCTAGGGGATGAGGTTAACCTATACAAACTCATCAATGGTGGTAGAGACACTATCCTCAAATGTAGGAGGAGCATATTCTATTTAATATACATCATCCATGATGAGAGGATCATTAGTAGGAGGGAACTATACTGAATGGTTTGATCCTGATGGAACACTAGTGCTCGCTTGAGCATCAATAGAATCCCCACCGGGAGACTGCTTTGCTACTGAAACCTTGTCGATGAAAAGATGCTTACCCTATTCCATTAGGTCTCCAAAAAAATGTTCCATGCTTGATAATAACGAACCAATAGTGGAGTAAAGTCTTAAGAAGGTTCAACCCCACCAGATGAAACAAGAATGTATGGCATTTTTTGTTTCCATGGGGAGAATATGCTGAATCCTTATAGGGGTAAGGGGCTCTAGAATAACTCCAGTCTGGTTCATGTAGAAGTACAAAGTGATCGCATGAAATTTTTTATATATGGGAACATGATTTCGTCCTGTCCCATAAATAACAATATAGTGTCCCATGCTTGGGGTTGTCTCTTCCAATCGATGGATTGGGAGGATAAAGGCATTTTCCATGTCTATCCACAAATCAGCCACAATGACAGTGTAATCAACAATATTTTCATGTACATGATTTTACTTTCTATGGTAATAGTCAACATCTAATAGTGGGCTTCAAAAGAGGGAAAGGGAGACATGTCACCTTATAGTATGCCTACATGACCGTTAAGGGGGTACATGAGTCACTAGTGATGGGGCGAAGGAACTACCACATGCATGTGGGGATAAGATCTACCCATTAACGCATTGTAGGTGGCGTTCTAAAATAAAACCATAAACATGGTGCTTGCAACCAAGCCATAAAATTGGGCCTTTAAATAGATTTTTCCAACTGAAATCTACTCCTTCCTATTATAAACCTGACTTTTTTGGTTAGAGGGATCCTGATCTGGTTCAAATAGTCCTAGTTTGGGGATCATCCATTTCTGGATGAGATTGATCCTAGAACCTATGTTGACAAGACAATTATAAAATTCTACGCCATTAAATTAGACAATGACGTACAATGGGAGGTTATGCCCATGTATGGTAGAACCTTCATCTTCTCCAAAAAATTAAATTAGGTCCTAACATTCTACATGATTAACTTCATCATCATGGAAGGCCTCTGTGGCCACTACCTCTATCTCATACTGAAGGGTGATTCTGAAAGCCTATACGAGGGCTTCAAGCATGTCTGTATATAGGAAGAGAGACATGAGGATCGATTTACTTACAAGAATGCTAGGGATTTCTTGAGTACATCATTATTTCATTCCATGAACACATTTATAATGACATGAGGTTACTCTATTGTAGGAACTATAGCAGGGATTGATGGTCGAAGGGGTAGATTCTGGCCGACGGTAGGGAAATATCGCTACTTGATAGTCAAATGGAGTAAAATGACTCTTGAATAATGATTGAATGATTGAGGAATATCCAGTATGGTATATGACTGATCATAATGCTGTTACCATGGATTTTCATAGTTGAGAAGTACGCACAATGGTGGGAGCGAGTCTGATGGGACAGGATGAGAGGGTTGTGCATGGTGGGATATATGCTGAGACTACCGTCTAGTCTCGTTGGAAAGCATGGGTTTGTTAGATGCACTAGATGATGCATTCTGTCAATTCACATATCCATGAATTCATTGAAATGGGAATTGACTAGGAAAATTATTAGGGTCCATATGGAATTCCATATTGTGGGGAACTATATAAGGGTCCATCAACTGGATGATGTTTACCGCGACATACTCTTGATCATAACTAGAATAATTCTCCATTAATGGGTAGACCCTAGGGGATATTCCCATATCGAGAGTCATAAAATCAGCAAGAATTCATGATGATGAGGGAACTGTTAGGGGAATTTTATTTCCCTTGCATTGTCTTTGCCTGCCCTTCTAGGAAGATGAAGGATGAGATGTATACACAACAATGGAAATTGGTTAAGGTGTGGAAACCATAGAAGGATCAGGATGGTTAAACTGAGAATGAATTATACCAAGAGAATGTGCGACCAACTTGAGAACTGTCCATTCATCATAATTCATAGATCCATAGCTTGATGCATGTTTCCATTCACCTTCACTATCACTATAAGTCTTTCAAGAAACAAATGCTACATATTTTAGGGCAGGAGCCAAACTGACAATGTTGTTTTCATCCTAGTCTGGGATCTAGTCCGAGAACACATAGCACAGATTTAATGTATGTCAATGGAACCGGTGATAGGGGAAATAATTAGGGAAATCAATTAGATCATCCCCTTCGGGCCTCCTACACTCTGGAAATCATAGGATTCCTTGACCACGAAACTATTAATGAATTTTGGGACATCATACTCTTCACACGAGTAGGTAAAGATATTTCATTTTAGAAAAGGGACTCTAGGAGCCTGACCCTGACGAGGGTCTAGAGCCTGGAGAGGTGTTGGAACCTGATTTTCTTGCCTCGACAATGGTGGTTGATGGGGTGGCTCCTCTTATTTCAGAGGTGGGTGCTACCGACCATAAGGTTTAGGTTGAGGCGACGGTCCTTGAAGTGGATGAGGAGGAGGCTCTACTGACAATATTTACATTGTCCTTGGGGACTCTACTTGCATGATGGCAGCTGTTTCGGTATTAGAGACCCTTCTTGCAGAAGCTGCAAGAGGCAATAGATAAGTCTTCTTGGACTACTTCAAGGATTCCTCTAGATGTTGATACATATCATAGAAATCCCAGAATCCAATCAGGATGTTTTGAGTGACCAGGGAAGGAACCAATTTAGTCTTCAGATTCCCCATGCACGTCATTAGAAACTGCTCCTAAGTTATTGGAATGTTCACTGAATTCGAGAGTCCCTTCCATCTAGTGACAAAATCTACGACACACTCATCTACCCTATTATTGTACTTTAAGGGGTCCTAAATACTATTATTGTAGGTAGTGGAGTTGAACTGATACATATATTTCATGCATAGATCTTCCCAGCAAGCTATAGACCCAATGGGAAATAGGCTATACCAGGAAAAAATAGGGCTTTCCAGTGTTTATACAATTCATTAGAGCTTTATAGCTTCCTTCTGTGCTAGAGTCCATAGAATAGTTCCAAATCATAAGATAAAATGGTCCAGGTGTTGTAGTGGTTTACCCATACCACTAAAGAAGGAAACTTTATGGTTACAAAAATCTATGGGTGCCATCATGTTATATACCCTTACCAGATACAGTTTACCATCAGGTTGTATTGCCACCTGCTGGGCCTCAAGATCCTTGAGATAAGAAATAAGAGTAGCAAGCGGATTGACCACAGGAGGGTTCCATTTCTGATGAGGCTTTCTAATAACCAATTTGTTGGAATGATCTTCAATATGGTAGGTGGGCCTATTGACTTGTGGAGTGTTTAGCCGAATAACCCGTGGAGTTTCCAAAGGGTCGATCTATTGAGCAGCTAGAGGACTAACCTGTTGAGCCACCATAGTGGATGCTGGGGGAAGATTATCAGAAAACCCAAGTATATTCGGTAATGCATACCATGCCCGATTTCCATATACAAATGAATATACCCTATCTAGATGGGAAGATTTTTCAAGGTCACCAGGAAGTAGCTCACTAGGAATGATTTGTAAATTCCCTGGTCAATGATCACTATAATATGAACATCACTTCCTGGAACCTTTGGTAAGGAGCTCACCAACAATCTTCCTCTAATACACGACCTATTGGTGAAAGTTGTCCTTTTTGGGATCATCCTCTATCATCAGCATTGAACCAAAATGATCTGTGGGACTATCATTTATAGGGGACTTTTCTCTTGGTAGGGTCTCAAAAGAAATTCAATGACTCATTTGGTCTAGAGAGGATGAGAAAATTCCTCTATTTATGAGTGACAATTCCTAGGAGATCTAGAAAATTTTTAACTGCCTCGAGGGATAGGTTATATTTGAGGAGTCCAACCTCGACTTCCTTCTATATGATTTCATCGATATTCACAGTGCATGCACCTGGAGGCATGTCCTCAATATCAATAGGTAAATCAGGCTGATGCAGGATCAAACTAAAATGGAGGACTATATACTACCCCCAACCACAGATCTTCACATGTGGGGATGACTCAACAATAACTTTGTAGAGCATCGTGAAGCTCCAGATGCATTATTTTCAGAGGATCCAATGATAACCAAATGACCCATGATGTAGAGGCACATGGAACAGAACCAACATGAACAAGAGATATAGCTGTTCAAGGATGTCATGGAGCTATTATTTCTATGGATAAACCAACTGACGATGGAGGAGGCATAAACACATCACCCAAAGCATTCGGTGAGACCATGTGATCTCCTCTAAGGTTAGGGTCTCCAGAATACTGATGTCTGGAGTCATGATTAGACAAAATGTTTTCAGGGAATTGATCCACAATGAGAATATCTAATAGGCTCCTTCACTCAACAACGATATCTAGCATCTGATTTCCCCATCCTCAACCGGAGGTGTCTGGGGAACTGGTAATGACACTGATAAAGATCGTTGAGATGATAGTCTAGTTGGTTGGGAGTATGGTGTGCATGCTGAAAAACCAATAAATATTGGAACATCTCTTTAGGACTCTACTGACTGCATCACCACATCCCTATAAGACGAGGTGTTGACCGATGCCTCCTATACTAGGGTTTCAGTCAATGGTGGAGGGTTAGGATGACATTCATCATCTGCCAAACCCCCAAATGTCTCTTCGTGATATCATGTCGAGGTAGAGTGAAAATCCGGAGATGGTAGAAATCATTCCACAATAAGACCTTGGAAAGGAGCCAGATCTTCCTCCTCTTGTATATACCCACAATGACTATTCAAGATCTACGACATCTAATTTCATCTGAGGACAAATCTAACACATTGGGTTTCTTCTGAAGACCTGAAAATAGAGTATTGGGGTAATGATTATATCATCGAGCCTCGATCTTCTTCAGAATCTAAAAATGAATGCTGGGTTGAATGCGACCTAGAGCCTCTTATGGATCTTCCTTATAAGGAAACAGTTCACCCTCCATCCCTGAGATGGTACTTCGAGGAAGGTGAGTCATTGACAGGGAGAAAAATTCCGTCCATATTAGTGCTATGGAATGGAGGACCTGTTCATGAGATTGATGGGAAACGAGGAGAGACTAATTATAGATTGTCATTGGACCGGACACAGCCTATACTTTGGTGGGATGGGGTGCAAGGATCAATCAGTTGTATGCTAAATGGTACACAAGGAATACCTCTATGCTGCTTTCCTGATAAGTAGGGAGGACCTCTGTGGTAGGGAGTGTTGGTACAGGGGGACCTTGGCTAGAAGTGGTGGAAATAGTACTGGAGTTGGGAGGAACTCTACTGGAACCATTGGAAACATGGGGGGGGGGGACCTCCATGTTGGTGAAAAGTGGGGAGAGGAGTAAATTCATGTTGATGACCTAAAATATGGGGAAAAAAAATCCACTGATGGGAACATGATAACATGGAGGACCTCCACGTTGGGTTCCAAAAATCCAGGGTTCACCTCCACATTAATCAGTGATGGGGAAATGTCGATGACCATTATGATAATCGTGAGAGATGGAAGGACCTCCACTCTAACTGGTGGAGGTATGAGGAGGGTTTCTATACCAAACACCAATTTCATGGGTCAACCCGTTATTTCTGCTACTCGCACTGGCAACTGGAATAGTAAACCTAGACTGCAATCGGGGTGGGTGGGGCCTTAATATAGATTGGGAATAGAAGTGACCCTACTCTTCAAAAACATGGTTTAGATATTGTGTTTCAACGATAGCACATACCACTGAAGATATGGAAGGAGACACCCTGTGATGGGAATCATCTTGTGCCCGTGCTCGTTGTTGGTACTAAGTCTACTGACCAAGAGATGGATGAGAAGGGGGACCACCTGCTCCTTGGTCTGTGGGGCCGAGTGGTGGTGCTGATGTGGCCTGGTGGGAGCCCTCCATGGAAGATCCCTAGTTGAAGTCAAAGTTGGTATGACTCGAACATCCCTAACATCACCTATGCATGGGAGTGAATCATAAGAGCATTCCCGAGAGGGAATCCTGAAATGGTTGAATGTTGGAGTGGGGAGCAGCGACTCCCTGCACGACCCTGGTGGGGGGAGGGGTGACATCGAGGCATAGAAGCTTCCAAATCATGGTGGTCCATTTCCGTAGTCGGAATGACCCATTACTACTCATATTACCAAACAAGAGTATCGAAAAACCTTTTATGAATAGGATCTGAGGGTGAGACGGGGCAGGGGCAGCTAATAGTCGTAGCCATGGAAGCTGTCTAGGTGGATGTGAAGCCGCATGGGGATGTCGTAACATCATTCCTCCTGCCACTAAGCCCATGGGAATGTGGTGGTTGTTAGCCTATAACCAAACATTGGGTCCTGAAATGTAGGGATATTTAGCAACCAATACAAATAGTAGGAATTAAAGGCTCAGTGACCCAGCACCGCTTAGTCTTCCATTATTAGAAAGAAATATCTACACTGATAATTCCATAGATTGAAATTCCCAGCAGTTGACGACCCCAAATTTGTGTGAGTTCTCCGCAAGGCCCACTATTATTTGGGTGAGACGAGGAACTAGATATCTGAATCCAGTGAAATTCTCATATACTAGTATCTTGAGCAATAATAATCTTCATGTTTTGGAGAATATATTCAAGTTGGGTTCACCATTTCTATTTCCAACACCTTTACACTAGGGTGCGCCTCATCGTGCCACATATTGGAACGCTCAATGATTGTCACATTTTCCTCATTATCCCCTCTTTACAACGGACAACATAATTTGTCACCACATGAGGGACGTTTCTCATTGATCTAAACATGATGACGGGATTTCAATTCCTCCTTCCATAGATTCATCATCGAAACTTGTCTCCTAGTCTAGGTCTCCTTTAATGATTATATTGTTTTTCATGAAGCTCTTCCCAGTGCCATATCTTTGTGGAAGCCAGTAAATTACACTACCTCTATTAGGACATTCCCAATGGTCCTTCTAGGGAAAATACCTTCATTTAAGAGAGTAGTCACACTGAGGCATCTGCAGCTTGTGTTGATGCTAGAACACTATAACACCAATTTTTCCCTTTGTTATAGGGCTTGCCAAGGGAATGGAATCCCACAAAATCCCTTGTTAAATGAGGAGAATCTTATTTCAGGGTAATGTATATGAGATTTTCCATATCTTCCCATGATTAACACATGACATGTTACGAGTTTAACATCTTAGAAAGAAGGATCATACTGATCGGGACACTACTAAAAATGGATCAGGAAGCTGAACCCCTAAGAGGGAGAATCCAGGGAGATTTACCATGTGGATGGATCAAAACTCCCAAAAAGAGTGAACATTGGGTGGTGTTTCCCACAAAGGGAATTTATCACACTGTAAAGGTTGATCAAGCACAATGATCAGATTAGAAATAATGATGGGTCCACATGAAGGGGACACAAAGGATTTCCATTGGTTGGGACTGAATCTCATGGAGGCTTCTTACGTACCCTTATTATATGATAGGGATAAAATCCCACGTAGCTCAAAGGGGGTGATGAATCTGGGTTCACAAAAAGGAAAAAAACATAGATTCTTACTAGGGATTACATGTGGTCAAATACCCATCACATAAAAGACAATCCTGGTTGGACGGTCATGGACTATGTGCGGGGATTACGCATGGTTAACTTCCCAAAGAAAAGGTGTGATCCCACTAAGATGTGGTGTCTCGGGAAAGAATCAGGATGGATAAGGGACGATATAATGAATTGGATGAGAGGAATAGGATAAAATTGACATGAAGATAATGGTTAGGTTGAGATTAATCCTTATGGAGGCTTCCTATATATCCCCATGGATAGGAATCATTGTCCACATAGTTCAATGGGGAGATGGGTCACTTGATGGGGTTTCCCATAATAATGGAGCACATGGATGGGGACTTAAAGAAAGTAGAACATCTGATTTGGGGGTGAACTTTCAGAAACAAAAATATTCAAGGGAGAGACTAAGATGGGACATGAGTGATGGGGTTGAACCTCCTATAGGCTTCCTATGTAACTTTACTGAAAGGGATAGGGATGAAAGTCCTCATAGTTCAGGATAGGGAATGGAGTCAGGGTTAACACAACGATTAGGTACCCAGATACATGCTGGGGATTAAACATGGTTAGTATCCCATTTTAAGAGGGGAACTATTGGATGGAGGATTATGGATTGACAGTGGGGCCTATGCATGGTTAGCTACCCGAGAATTAGTCTTAGAAAACTATGGGGCGTACTAAGGATATGGGTCCCAACATAGGGGATGTCAAAGATTCATGTTTATGGAGTTGAACCCCAGGGAGGCTTCCTATATACCTTATCTACGATATAGGGATGAAAACCCATGTAGTTTGAAAGCATACAGTTTAATTCCATGTATGATGGAAGGGTCATATAGTTTAACGTCATACAAGATGAGGGTGAACTGACGTAAAGTGTTCGGTACTGATGTGTGATGTGATTGAACCTCTGGGAGGATTCTTACATACCATTATTGAAAAGGTAATGAATCAAAGTCCTCATAGTTTAGAAAAAAAGGAAATGGGGCTAACAAATGGATAGTGGATCAGGAGGATGTAATGGTCGATTCCCACTCTAAGATCAAGTGAGCCATGATCAGTTTGAGAAATGAGAGGCAATAAGAGGCCTGATGATCATGTCATGAGTGAAGAAAACACGAGAGGTGATTTATGTCTTATGCATGGTCAGTGGAACAAGAAGACAATGATTCGGACTTACTCTGGGAGGGAAGACTTAGGAGGATTTCCAGATGTATGAGAAGGATATGGATCTATTTATATATGATACCTTCTTAAGGTGGGTTGGGGATTATGTGAAGACTAACTGAGAATCACATGGAAAAAAAGCCCAAAGGGAGAGAGAAGGCAGATTGGAAATGGGGATGTAGAAGGCTCCCGGTCCCATCCCCACTCCGATCTTCTTAGGGATCCCACACATGTAGTAATCATATTTTATTTTCATGTGTTGAGAAAGAGGGTTTCTTTGCAGTTTATTGTAATGCAGCTCAGATGATGATGACTCACCCCTCACCCCTAGGTCATACATAACTTTTACCAACCCAAACATGTGTAAGGGATGGCATATTCAAGGACATAAAGAGTTGGGGTGGAGGATTGATCAATTGAGGGTCCCACGGTTGCATGTCAATGTGAAGAAGAAATGGTCATTAGTTGGACTATGCGAAGAAGCATGAGGTAGAGAAAAAGAACAAGAGGCACCACTTGAGGAACCATGAACTCACATCATACAAGCATTGATGGCCACAAAATAAAGGGTTTCGTAAAGTAGATGGACTCGTAGAGATGGGATTGAGGAATCTTGGGTGGTTCTTGAAGAACCATGGGTTTACAAAGGAAGGGGATTCACTAGGTATTGTTTAGAGGATCCCTACAAAGGAAGGATCTTGGAGATGTATGGTGACCCAATCGAGGCATTGAGGCACGATGTACATGGAGGGTACTTCGCAAATAATAAATTCCTCATGAATACCCAAGAACCCCAAAGAAGCTCCTAAATTCCTGATGGTCTTAGGGATTTGTGAAGGGAATCACCAGTTAAAGAGAAGTAAAAATAGAGAAAAGGGAATTTTGGTTTTGGATGCTCAAGTATACTGGGAGATACATTTTTCTTGACATATCACATAGTAAATGGTGCTTCATGAATCGATATCTCCGAAGGTGAAAGTTCAGGGTGTTGATCCTTGTGAGGGGGGGGGGATCTATTTATTGGCATCTGAGATCATGATGCTCTGATGGCTTTCCATGAAGGAAATGGCAGTCGACGATCGGACGCGGGCTCCATTGTAATCTTAAGGGATTCCATCATGGTTCTCTACGGTGGTTCCAATTGTATCCATTATATCATAGAGGCTTCCTTCATGGTTATCTATGGTGGTAGTGGTGTCCATTATTCAACCTTAGTGCCATTTGATGTGGAAAGAGGCTTTATGATGGAGCTTCATGTGGTAGGACCTTTGGTGATTTTTTATGTTTCTATGGACGCATTTCAAGGCATAGATTTTGGTGCCATTATCTATTTCTATGATTCCATGTTTTTTGTTGTTTCTACATTTCCCCTTATGACTTTATCTTGTCATGATATATCACACATCACTATTCATGTTTATGATTCTAACCCCTTTTATGTATCATGGATGTACCTATTAACCAACATGTCATACATTCCCCATGTTATTACATGTTTATTCCCTTACTGGTATTTATAGCTCATCCCTTTCTCATGTATTCTCCTAGGATATCCCATGATATTTTACGTATGATGGAATAATTAGAACCTGTTAAAAAAATTAAAAAACAATGATGTATTCCCTATTTTAATTTGTTATTTAAAGTACTTAAATCTAAAATAAACTATTCTTCATGAATTTTTGGGTTGAATTCTGTGTAATATTATGTATTAAATCATGAAATAATGTGTAATAAAGAGAAGGGTTGTAATAGTTGGATTCAAAGGAATGTCTAGATATATTTGGGATTATGATTAAAAAACAATATGAAAATCTTTTGGGATAAGACTAATCATAATAAGACATCCATAAAATTTTGTAAATTATAGATCAAGTGGTTTACATAAATATACATCCCTATCTGGATACTACATGTTCATGGGGGACTAGAACAATTATACCAAGGTGTAAAACTCAAAAACACCACAATGAGAATGAATCAATTGGGAACTAGTGCATAGTAATGAGACTTATTAGGCATATGGGTTTTACAGCACTGGGATATGATTTTTTAAATTCACAAGATTATTTACAACCATTATCAAGTGAATAAAAAATTCCCATATGTGTCTATGTCAGAATATATATCATGGATAACATAGATTGAAGCCTAGAAATTCTTAAGTTAAGGAATAAATTTCATTTATGAGTTATACATCTAATGTAATTAGATTATTGTTTTTGTGATTAACATTTTAAAATTAATCCTCTATAATTTCTCCTTTATTCAATATAATGGTCGAACATAGGAGGAACTAGGTAAATTAATGTGATAGAAAATTTGATGACATCCCATATGAGTTTTCTAACCCAAATGGAAGTAGGAATAGAGCCCTTTGAGATGTCAACCTCCTAGATGACCTTGGTTTTCAATGGTGACCTAGATCACGAGGATCACCCAATTTCCCCTAATAATTAAAAAGATGAAATTGAGACCTTTATGTGAAAAAGGAATATGTATTTCAATGGATCATCGGATCCCTTAATTACAGGACAATGGATTAACTCCACTGAGAAGATCTTCTCCATCCATAAATGATACAAGAAAGATGTGGTTATACTGGTTGTTTATCATATGGATGACGAAGCTGATCATCAGTAGACAATGAACAAGAATACGAAGCCTGAGGAGGAGATCTATGTGATGATGTGGAAGGAATTATGGAAATTTTTTTTTGAAAAATATTTTCCTCAAACTCTCTGACATAAAATTAAATGAGATTTCTACTACCTCATTGAAAAAGGAGATAAAATTTTCTGTATGTATGACAACAACATTACAATATTTTCATGATATTCCTCCATCTATTTCATTACCCTTAATTGAAAAGGTAAATGATTCATTTGTCGGATAATCCATAGTCTAAGAAAATACTTGGAGATCTAAGACATTGATAGCTATGATGAAATTGCAGATGTGACCTCAATGTCCCAATGCATATCAAATAATCTCAAGGGTGTCAAATTGAATAGAAGTGGAATGTGGAGTTTAATTATTGTGGTGAGATAGGGAAATATAATGGACCTATGATATTTAAACATAAAACTCGTTAAAAGATTGAAATGAATATCCTCACAAATTTACTAAGGGTAACGAGGAAATCATTTAGGTTCTGGACGGAAGGACACCTAGCTAGTGATTGATGATGGGAGAAATAGACAAATGCGATTGATGGATGGAATGCTCAAGTAAACCCTCATCAGATTGTTCATTATTTTAGTAGAAATGAAATAGTTATCTTTGAAAACTATTTTACTAAGATATAGTTTTTTAGAGACAACCAACAACCTCTAATGTTTTGAGGGAGAGCTTAGGCCATCACAATTACTGAGGTGGATCCCAATAGTGATTTATTGACAAGTACAATAATTATTCATTCAAGAATAGGGAATATAATTTTTGATTCTGGTTCTTCGCATTCCTTCATATCAAGAATGTTTATTAAAACTACTCAAACATTACCAGAAGGCATTGATGTAGATATTTTGGTGAAAATTGTAAATGGGGAAATTGTTACATCTAATGTAGATACCCCCTCAAAATTCATGGGATGAATATCCCCACTGTCCATATATTATTCCCTTTAGTGGAATATTATATTATTATTGGTATAGATTGGCTATACCTATATAGAGCCAACATAAATTACCACAATAAGGAAATAAATATATATGTGTTGAATCATTCCTCAATTATTTAAAAGTGTTAGGATGAGGATGAATCACTACAAGAAGAAACATCTCAGGAATGGATATTATTTCTCTATAAGAAAGATTATTTAGATAAAAAATTTTATTCTAAAGAAATGATCACCATTGAAGTCATTCCCATTATGAGATAAAATTCTGAAGTGTTTCATAATGAATTTCCTTGTCTTCCTCCTAGACAAGGGGTTGAATTCCCAACCGAGCATATTCATGGGGAGTTCCCATTATCCAAGACACTTTTTATAATAGATATTGTGGAACTTGAGGAGATGAAGAAACAACTATAAAAGAATCTATGTAAAGGGATCATAGATAGATGTGATTCTCCACGGGGTGCATCTATCCTCTTCATCAAGAAGAAGGATGGTTCAATGAATCTTCTCAATGGTTATCATGATCTCATAAAGATCACCATAAAGAACTACATTACCATGCCACAAATCAATGACTTGTTCAATCAGCTAATTTATAACAACCCTACTCTTTATTAAACATTAATTCTTGATTTACTAAATAAAAGTACACATTATAAATACTAGAAGATCATTAAGTATAGTTTCATAGGAAATTTGGTAAAATGAATAACATCTTGAATGTGTGATACAATAGTATTATTAAAAACCTCCTTAAAATTATTCTAAAATTCCATTGCTTTTAAAACTGCATAGGATAACCTGGGGACAAACATATGAAATGGGTGAGATAAAAATAAAAATATGGGAATAAAATGGAATAATGGGATACTTGTTCGAAACTTGGAATATTATTGCTGAATAAAATGATTATTAATTATAAACATGAATAATGAGGCATGATATAACAGGATAATCATAAATTTATCATTGGAAATGTGTCAACATCATAAAACACTGCCTCATAATCACAGGTCGAGGATACATTATAAGAAATCATAATGGAAAAATACCATAATGGAATGAGGTTCACTCCCTATGAAAACATGACGTATTATTAAACTAAACATTACCCAATTCATTGGTCTGAAAAATAATTTTGGGTTCACCCACAATATTCATTTTATTCTCATACTTAAGTGTTCCACATAGATCATACAACATGGAATAATTCAACAAAATATTTTATTCCATAATAAAGGAATGTGAAATAAATACATGAATGTACCCAATAAAATAAGTATATGTGTATAAAGGTGAAAACCCTTTATAAGAAATTTCTATGGTATTCACTTCTCAATAGTTTTGGCATGTAAAATCATAGGGAAATTTCGTTAGCATAAAACATCAATTAAAAATGTAATAAATTGGTTTATGAGAGAGAAAATGGTATATCATAATTTTAAAATAATATGGGATGTAATAGGGACATGGAAAGAAATATCCCAATAATAGGTATCTGAAATAGAAGGCATAATATCATAATGTAACATTAATAAATTGTTGGAGGAAAAGGATCCTAACTAAACTTCTGCATGGTAACAGGTATACATAAAGGATCCTGCGAGGATTTAATGAGAGGGAAAGTGTAATATCATCATTTATAAATCAATTAAATGTAAGTGTGATATGTAATAACATATCCCAACATAAGAAAAAGTAAATTTAGTGATAGAAGAAAAAGAATTACTAGATAAAAATAGGAGAGGGTAAGATCCCTTACTTGAGTGAGTGACTCCAAATTATAGAGATGGGGTTATTAAGAGATTGAAGGATCCTTGGGTGGAATATATAGAGGGGATATAAGATTAATTTTTTTCTCCAAAGATTTTTAGTGAATAAAAATGGGAGATTGGGTGGGTTTATATTGGAAAAGAGGGGGATTTCATTATTATTTAGGATTTGTAATCTACATAATAAAATAACCAAAACCACAAACCATAACATGGGGTTTTCCTATGGTTTCTTCCAAATATGAGTGGTTATCATTATTTTATAAGGCAAAGGGACATACATAATAAAACAAAAACCATTATTAAGTGGATGGGAGTCAAACTCTTAATGAAATGGATTTAAAACCTTAAAAATATATTAATGGGTTTGGAGGATTCATAAGGGCTTTGTAAAATTAATAAAAAAACATTAAATCACATTATTTTAATTTTTAAACATATATTTTTTCATGAATACCACTTATTGTATTTATTGCATCAATTTTAGGTCATTATGATTTCATATTTCAAAAATTATATTTATATGGTATTTAATTATTAATGGAAATTCGACTACCTTAGAAAATTTGGAAAAATTAAAAATTGGATAGTATCCATGTTATTAATCAAAAAATAAAATTCAATTTATTGGAATAATTTTTTAAATATGTGAATTTTTACTTCTAAAATAAAATTTTCATTTATTAATAAATGTTGGGTTTTTTTACAATAACAGTTTTCTAAACCTTATAAAAATTACATTTGAAATCAAAAAATTATATGATATTTTATTTTTATGAAAAATTATTTAATAATAATATTTTATTAAAATATTATTCCTTTCAAAAATCCAATGATTCATCCAAATAAATTCCTAAATTGAATAATCATTTTTCCCAAGAATACTATTTGGGTTTTATTGTATCAAAATAAAACTAATTTATAAACTAACAATAATAGGATAAAAATATAATAATAATTGTATAAAAAATAATTTATGTACTCATAATTATATGGTCTTTATACATATACATTTAATACACTAGAAAATTCCCTAAGAGTGAGGTGGGTGATAGGGAGACGTTCATGGGGTGGTTCGACATACAAGGATTGGGTCATGATTTTGATGATCATGAACTTCTCCCGTAAATGGTTTTTCTCAATCTTAATTTGTTAGATCTCATCTTGGTATTAATAAAGGGAAAATATCAACGATTCTATCTCCCTCAAATGAACTAAAAAATGGGATTCATATATTACGATCATATTGGTTGAGGCCATAACTTCCTTTGTCTATGTCAATTTGATTTATTAAAACCCTATATTTATAATAATCTTGTGATCACTATTCAATAGATATATTATCAAGGCGATTGATACATAACAATATTTTAAATAAAATATGATATAATAAAACAATATATGTTTATTTCCATTATATAACCATATTACATGATGAGACATTTAAATAGATTAAAAAAATGTGAATTCTATTTATAATATTTTGGTTCATTACAATCTTCCCTCGTTAAAAAATTTCTCCATCATAATTTTCTTTTCCACACTAAAAAGGATGACGAAAACACTTTTTCATCGTCTCTTTTGGTTCCCACATTGCTTCTTCCTTATCTATAAAACATTTTGACAAGGTGCAATATCTTATTTCATAGAACTTTTTTTCTATTCTGTAATATTTTCACCGGCTTATCTTCATTGAAAACATCATTATAAAATGGTACTACCTATGGATTGAGTAAATATGAGGGGTTTTGTATGTACTTCCTGAAGAGGGATACATGGAATAAATTCTGTACTTGAGATTGTTTCGGTGGGAGTGAGAGTTGATAGGACACCACTATGACGTGATCAAGGATCTCAAAGGGTTTAGTGTGTCTTGGAATAAGGTATCCCTTATTGCGAAATATCATCACATTATTACATGTAGATATGTGGAGGAATACCGTGTCTCGAATATTATACTCTAGGTCTTGTTGATGATTGTAAATACAGATATTCTATCAAATCTGTGTAGCCATGATGTGTTAATGAATGATCCTAAAAGTTTCCACCACTTCCTCAACCATTTTAGAACCTAGTAGTTCTAATTACCAAACATCATCCCAACATGCAGGTGTTTTTCACCTCTTTACATAAAGGGATTTATAGGGATCCATTTGGATGCTTGAGTGGAAACTGTTGTGGTATGAGAACTCGAGCAGATCCAAGTGTTGGTCCCATCCTCCTTTGAATTACATTGAACATGCTATCAACACAATTTACAGTTTCTAAATAGTCTACTCTGACTGGCCATTAGTTTGATGATGCTAGGAAGTAATGAAGTTCAGTATAGTGTTTAAAGATATTGTAGAATTTCCCATACATGTATGTGATTATTGCATCCCAATCAGATACAATCAAGTGTGGTACTCCATGTCGCTTCACCACCACTATGATGCATATCTGTGAAAGTTGATATAGGGAGAAGTCCAATTAAATTATTATAAAGTGATCTATCTGTATAAGACAATCTTTAAAGACACGGAAATTTCCGGGGAATGTTTTTCTTAAATAATTTGGAATTTTATGAGTCTGTGGTTTATGACGGAACTTGATTCCGAGGCCTGGGGTGCGCGAGATCAATTTCTGATTTTTTTATCGGGTACGTTCAGTAAACGTACATGCGAGTTTTTCTATCATTCGAACTGGTGCTCGGAATTGAAATCGGAGGACACCGATGAACTCACTGCGACGATATTCTCTTAAGGGGACCTTTACCGTAGTTGCGTTTTGTGCAGGTTGAGAGTTAATATTTGGGGATTTACAATAAAATAAATAAAATTTGTAGTACACAATTTTATTAAAGGATGTTAGTTATTTCCTCCCAAGGGGAGTTATAGGTGGGGCCCACACCCACATAACCTCCTATGAGAGGATTTAGTGTGGTGGGACCCACACATGCACTAATCCTTTCATCTCCCCATAAATACCCATAAATCCCTTAATCTCCATTGTTTAATTTGACAACTCTCCCATTAATTATGTGATCTCTTCACCTCCCCCTCTCACATTAATTCTTTTTCCAACACTTTTAATTAATGAATTGGATCCTACAATTTATTAATTATAGTTTTTGAATTTTTAAAATTCATGTGGGAATAAAATAATATCCTTAGCTATAATTTTATTTTGGCACTCGTTGTGTTGAGAGGATTTTGGGAGAGCTCTTGAGAATTAGATGACGGAGTTCCTCTCTTCAACAAAGAACACCAACCTTCCAACGAAGAACCACCGAAGAACGACGAACAACTCCTTCAATCTTTGGCCATACCAAAGGAGAAGGAGCCACCCGCAAGGAATGCCCATGACACGCCATCCTCGGATCCTTCTTCCCCTACGTCAACGAGTTGATGCTGTCTCCCCACGACGCCGTCTTCCGCGACGGCCGACGACCATGAACCTTATTTCGAGGTAGGGGTTTCGAATAATTTTTATGTGAATAAATTATATTGATTGTGTTGTATTCTTTGGAATAACCTCGACCAATTGTTATCGCTTAACACGGAGGGCGCCGGCTGAATGAACACGGCCCGACGACCCTCCGATGTTTTCCAGAATTTTATTCGCGATAGAGGCGCGTAGGAAGAGGTGGCGGCGAGCAAGGGCGGAAGCCGCGCGCTTGGCGCATGTGAAGAACCGCGGCCCGCTCGACCGACGAAGAAACGACAGGCTAAGCTAGCTGGACTGAAGAGACCGCAACTCCATGAGGTAGCCACCCTATGGAGGACTTCATCCCACGTTCTATGGGCCGCTCGATGGAAAAACCGTCCGGCAGCCGTCCAGCTGGGCTGGGTAGACCCGCGGTGCCAGGAGGGTGTCGCGCTGGACGAACCGCAGCCCGCCTGTGCAGGCCACTCATTCCATAAAGACCAGTCGGCTTCGGCTGGCGAGACAAGAGGGAGGCACTGCTTGGCGCGGCCGGTTCGGGAGACCAGGGGCCCATGCCCCTGCAGCGCTGAGCCAGTTGGGCCGAGCCGCAGCCGGTGGGGTCGTGACCCACCGCATCGGGCCGCGTCGTGTCGGGTCGCACCCCTCCGGGGTGAGCCACGCCCCCTCGGGCCGGGCCACACCCCTTGGGCTAGACTGTGCGCTTCACTGGGCCAGTCCGACCCTCTATTGGGTCGGACCCGCCGAATCGGGTCGGGAAGACCCACAAGCCCACTAGGCTTAATGGTCCGGGCCCGTTTTCACGTAAATTTGAATAAATTTAAGACTGTGCGTCCGATCGACACACCATCTACGAAATTGGGACCCTTGCGAGGAAGTAGTACTTTTTCGATACTATATGTGAGTTTTGGACAACTTTGGAAAACGGCCAGGTTTTGGAACGATCTTATTACCATCCGGGCCCTTCGAACGGAAAATTCAATATCTCTCAGACCGAGAATCCAATTGGCGCGCTGCCTGTCGTGTTGGTTTCCTTTTGAAGAGACGGAACATTGGGGTATATCAAATCTAGATTTCGTGATGGATTATGTGAAGACACCTTTTGCTCGAGGAGCAGACCCTCCTAGAATCGAGCGTCCTGTGTGAGGGAACCCTAGAGCTGGCTGCGACAGCAAAGACTACCGTACTGGAGTCCTCCGTGGGTTGGGCGATGATGACTACTGTACTAGAATCCTCCGTGGGTTTGACGGTGATGATTACTGTTCTTGTATCCTACGTGGGTCCGACAGTTTGGATTCTTTTCTAGTATCCTACGTGGGTCCGACAGAGTGGTTGGTTCAGTATCCTACGTGGTTCCGATAGCTTTGTTGGTCTAGTATCCTACCTGGGTCCGACAGCGTAGATGAATCAGTAACTGCATCTGATCATCTTTATCACTTTACGGAAGATGTACAACTATGTGAGCTGAGTCTTGAATTTCAATCAGTATCATCGATGTGATTGACCTCTTTCTTGTGTGGACTGGGTTGTGCTTGGGCTCAAGAGTTGGAGCCGAACTGGGATTGATGACTTAGGTATATCTATGGGTATATACCTAAGTAGAGTTGGTTGATAGTTCATGATTGTATCTTCCCATTGTGGTTTATACTTTGTGGATTCTGGGAGACCTTTTGGGGTATCAGGGTCCCTAATGAGTATTGTTGTACTCACCCCTGCACGGGCTATGCCCGCACTACGTTGTGTTGGATGCAGACGACGAACATTGCTGATTGTGGTAGAGACTTGTGGAGCTAGATGGTACCTAGAGGTGGAAAACTAGGTGGGACATACACGGAGTATATAGATGGTCCTGAGGTGCTGAGGAGTCCATATGTACCCACCCTTCATATGGGATTTCCAGTGGACGACTCAGTGGTTTCTGATTTACATTACTGTTATTGTACATGACATTTAGTTGTACTGTACTTACTGTTGGTCTGGTATTTCCGGCCCCTTTCTTTTCAGTACTTACTTTTTTATATAGTTTTTCTTTGTGCTTACTTATGTTGCATACTCTGTTGTGTTTGTTTACTATATAAAGGAAATTACTTACCTTTTTATCGAGATTTATGCCTTTGGTTCTAGTATCCAGCCTCCGGCCTATGGAAGGAGGGCTTGGGGTAGTCACAGAACGGTCCCTGAGGGCGGGTCATGAAAAATTGGTATCTGAGGAGTCGATTCTACCGCAGAACTCAGGAATCTGATTATTTCTTCTCTATGAAACAATAGTGTTATGTGTTTTGGGTGTGGTTATCAGTTTAGGTAAACTTGTGTTAGTGCGTCGGCCGACGTATCCATACACTAGGACTCTGACTCATTACTTCCGACTCAGTGCACGAAAACACGGATTGCGTGTGTGTTTCCTTTGAAAAGTTTTTTTTTGATTACATTGTGTCAGCTCACTAGGTATACCATTTTGACCATGGTGCACATGTTTTATTTCAGAATTGTCCCACGAAGGCAGCCAACAAGGGTTCCGAGTTACTTGCATGATGGTATACCACAAAGAGATGAGGCTTCGGTGTAGGGCCCCATCACCGCGGAGGCACCAGCGGCACCACTACCCATTGGGCCACCGATCCCACCAACCCCAATAGTAGAGAGTGCACTCCACCTGAGTGTGTTGCACGAGTTCCAGGGATTGAGTCTGGCCAGGTTCCGTGGAGAGAAGGACCCTCAGGAAACTAAGGATGGGCTGGAGGCTATTATCCGAGTCTTCAGATTGGTAGGGACACTAGGTGACCTTATGGTGATCCTTACCGTGAGTCTCCTGCACGTAGCAGCAGGTAGATGGTGGAGCATGATGCTCCAGGTTCATGACGAGGCATCTCTACTTTGGACAGACATCGAGAGTCTCTTCCGCTCAGAGATTATTCCAGCCACCCTTCATGTGGTGCAGATATAGGAGTTACTTCATCTGCGGTAGGGCAGAATGACAGTAGCTCAGTACGCAGCGAGGTTTACCGACCTCTCGCACTACTCCACAGACATGGTACGAGACCCATTCTTCCAGGCCTAGACCTTTGAGCAGGGACTCAGAAATGAGATCAGGGATTTGATGATCTCCCTCAGTATTCCAACACAGGTGGGAGTGCTAGAGAGAGCCCTTATTGGGGAGAGTCTCTTGCTGAGCTGACACCAGCAGCGAGACCCACCTCAGGGCGACACATAGCAGAGTCTTCTATAGCCGGTAGTAGATATTTGATGAAGAGTTCCAAGCGGACCCGACCATCTGGCGAGCGACCACATGATACAGGTTCGATTTTGCGGGGCACACAGAACAGAGCCAACTATACGAGGAGCAGGCAGTGCTATGCATGTGGCGGGTAGGGTCACATGGCTCAGGACCACGTGACCCACTGTGCAGATGAGCAGCAGACAGTGGAGGGACCTCCCAGGCAGAGGGCGAGGTTTGACCATGGTGGTCCATCGGGAGTAGGTGGACGAGGCAGAGGAGATGGCCAAGCATCGGGTGGTGGACGGTGTTTCAAGACTCTACCACCACCACCAGAAGGTCCACCCCAACTATGCGGAGCTTGTGGACAGAGGCAGGCTCAACTCTAGGTAGTCAAGGCATACGACCACGACGCACCTGAGATGATTCAAGGTACTATATGTGTCTACTCCACCCTTGATGCAGTACTTATAGACAAAAGTGGGAGTCATTATTTTATTTCCGCTACCCTTGTTTGGAGCTTGGATATTCCAACATAGCCGTTTTCTCAATCATTACATCTAGAGACTCATATGGGAGTAGAGTCGATGATTACACACTAGTGTCGGTAGTGTGAGATTACTCTGGGAGGCGAGAGCTTTGGCTGGGATCTTCTTGTAGCTGTGCCGAGGCCTTACGATGTCATCTTGGGTATGGACTGGATATCTATAGTTCACGCTCAGATCCACTGTATTAGGCACACGGTGCGGTGTATCCACACAGATGGGAGTAGGTTCACCTTCACTGGCGAGAAGGGAGCCTTTGCAGCGCAGGATGTACTTTCGCAGAGGAGAGGGCAGCTGATCACACATCAGTTGGATATTCTAATCCATGGAGTAGTTGATCTGTGGAGTCCGAGATTTCTTGTGGTGGTGGATCAGTATGCAGACGTTTTTCCTAATGAAATTCCCAGACTACCTCCTCATAGATAGGTAGACTTATAAATTAAAATGTACCCTTGGAAGGCTCATATATCTACTATAGCATATTTAATGGCTCTCGCTGATCTTTTTGAGCTGCGGGTACAGCTGGAGGACTTGTAGGGAAAGGGATTCATCCGACCCAGTGTTTCACACTAGGCTTCTCTGGTTTTGTTCTCCAAGAAGGGGGATTGGAGCATGGGACAGTTTGTTGACCGTCGCCTGAATCAGGTGACCGGGAAGAACAATTACCCACTCCTGAGGATTAATGACCTCTTTGATCAGATCAAGGGAGCACGATGGTTCTTGAATATAGACCTCATGCCAGGCTATCATTAGCTCAGAGTTCGAGATGAGGATGTGTAGAAGACGACCTTCATGTGTCGGTATAGCCACTACGAGTTCTTGGTTATGACTTTCGGTGTAACCAACACACCAGAAGTGTTCATGAGTCTCATGAACATGATCTTCCAGCTTTACCTCAATCATTTTGTTGTATCCTTCATTGACGACATACTGATTTACTTTACTCCTATGGAGGAGCATTCCTACAACTTGCTGGTTGTACTGGATACACTCCGAGAGCACCCGCTTTATGGTATGTTCTCAAAGTGCCAGTTCTATATTCGAGAGGTTCACTTTCTAGGACACGTCATCTCAGAGGTGGGAGTTGCAGTGGGTCCAACGAAGATCAAGGCAGTACTTTCTTGGAAGCCACCCAGGAGCGTGACGGAGGTGCTGAGTATCCTAGGTGTGGCTAGGTACTATCAGAGATTTGTGCTAGATATCTCTAGTGTTGCAACACCACTTTCATCTTTGACGAAGAAGGGCAAACCATCCGTGTGGTCAGATAGATTTCATCAGAGCTTTCAAGAGATGAGACAGAGATTGACCAGTGTACCCATCTTAAGGCTACCAGAGGAGGGCGTTGGGTACGTAGTATACTGCAACGCATCAGGGACCAGACATGGGTGTGTCCTGATGCAGGAGTGAGCAGTGATCGCGTATGGTTCATAGCAGTTGAGAGATCACGAGCAGAACTACGCTACCCATGACCTAGAGTTAGCAGCAGTGGTCTTCTCCTAGAAGATGCGGCGGCCCTATCTGATGGGTGAGTGCTTTAAAATCTATTCTGACCAAAAGATTCTCAGGTACATCTTCTCGCAGAAGGACCTGAACCTGAGACAATGACGATGGATCAAGTTCCTCCAGGATTATCACTTTGAGATATTCTACACTCTTGGGAAGGAGAACATTGTAGCTGATGCTCTCAGCAGAAGATCGGGCATTCAACTACTAGGTGAGGCGACAGAGCAGCTAGCCGAATTTCATATATCCATTGTGGATATTGATGGACCAGGATTTCCTCATTCTCTCATAGTCACTCCTACACTTATTTAGCGAGTCAGCGAGGCACAACATGCAGACGTTGACTGTGAGACACGACGTGCTCAGATATCTACAAGACAGGCACATCATGGATTTCCTGAAAGATGGGAGCACATCATCCTCTTCAGGAGACATACTATGGTACCATTTGCACTGTAGGGTGATGTGCTGAGGGAGATTCACACTTCCCCTCTAGCGGTATGTCTAGGATTGGAGAAGATGTACCAGGACCTCAGATGACAGCACTGGTTTCTGGGTATGATGAAGGCTATAGCAGAGTTCATTCCACGATGCTCCACTTGTCAGCAAGTGAAGGAAGAGCACCAGGTACCAGTGGGCTTGGTTTAGCCCTTGGAGGTTCGGGAGTGGACTTTGGAAGGGATATCCATGTATTTCGTGACGGGGATTCCATGTACATCCAGAGGACACGACTCTATCTGGGTGATCGTAGACCGACTGACCATGTCAGCCCACTTCCTACCGATCCGAGAGTAGGGCTGAGTAGAGAGCTTGGGATTCCACTACATTCAAGATATCGTATAACTACATGGTGTTCCATCATCTATCGTTTCTAATCATGATGCTCGTTTCTCCTCCCGGCTATGGAAGGGGTTATAGGAGGCTTTCGGGACACAGCTTCACTTAAGCACCACCTTCCATCCTCAGACGGATGACCAGACTGAGAAGACCATTCAGACACTCGAGGACATGATCTTTCTATATTTCCTTGACTTTGGTTGCAGTTAGGAGGATCACCTTCCCTTGGTGGATTTTGCGTACAAAAACAACTACCACTCCACCATTTGTATGTCACCATACGAGGTACTGTACGGCCGAACTTGCAGATCACTTCTGTGTTGGACTGACCCAAGGGAGTTAGCACTTGTAGGACCATAGATGGTGTTGGAAATGACAGAGAAGGTGCAAATCATCCAAGATCTGATGAAGACTACACAGAGCAGAAATAATTCCTAAGATGATAGAAGAAAGAGACCACTGGAGTTCGAGGATTGCGACCACGTCTTCCTATGGGTCTCACCTCAATGAGGTCTACAACGATTTGTATGGGACATCAAGTTATCTCCAAATTTTATTAGACCTTTCCAGGTCCTCAGTAGAGTAGGTGAGTTGGCTTACCGCTTGGCCCTTCCACCTCAGTTGCACCGGGTGCGTGACGTTTTCCACGTATCTCAATTGAGGATATACATGCACGACCCGTCCCTCATCATCGATCACAGGGAGCTGGACATCGATGACGAGGTGACTTTTATGGAGTTCCCAATTGAGATCGAGGATCGACATGATCGGGTCCTACGTGGATGGTCGATTCCTCTAGTGCGCATTCACTGGAAGCACGAGAACCTCCAGGAGAGAACTTGGGAGTGGGAGGCTCAGATGTGTGAACAGTACCCCTATTTTTTTCCCTAGTGTGTTTTGTAGCTTTACAGGGATGTAAAGCCTTGAGGTGGGAGTAATGTAATGTCCCAGAAATTTCATGGGAAATTTTTTGTTAAATACTTTGGAATTTTACGAGTATGCGGTTTCTGACGGCACATGATTCTGATGCCCGGTGTGCCCAGGATCAATTCCTAAAGTTTTTTTTGGGTACATTCAGTAAACATACGTGTGAGTTTTTCTATATTTTGAACCGGTGCTCGGAATTGAATTCCGGGGACACCAATGAAATTGTAGCTCCGGTATTCACTTAAGGGGACCTAAACTGCAGGTGCGTTTTATGCGGGTTGAGAGTTAATATTTGGGGATTTAGAATAAAATAAATTAAATTTGTAGTAAACAATTTTATTTATGGATGTTAGTTATTTCCTCTGAAGGGGAGTTAGAGGTCCCACACCCACATAACTTCCCATAAGAGGATTTAGTGTGGTGGGACCCACACATGCCCTAAACCTTTCAACTCCCCATAACTCCCCTTAACTCCCTTAAACCCCCCTTGTTTAATTTGAAAACTATCCCATTAATTATGTGATCTCTTCACCTCCCCCTCTCCAATTAATTCTTTTTCCAACACTTTTAATTAATGAATTGAATCCTCCAATTAATTATTTATAGTGTTTGAATTTTAAAAGTTCGTGTGTGAATAAAATAATAGCCTCAGCTTTTATTTTATTTTGGCACTCGTTGTGTTGAGAGGATTTTGTGAGAGCTCTTGAGTATTAGAAGATGGAGTTCATCTCTTCAACAAAGAACACCGACCTTCCAATGATGAACCACCGATGAATAGCAATCAACTCCTTCGATCTTCAGCCAAGCCAAATGAGAAGGAGCCACCTGCATGGAATGCCGACGACATGCCATCCTCGACTCCTTCTACCCCAAAATCAATGAATTGATGCCGTCTCCCCATGACGCCGTCTTCCACGATGCCCGACTAACGGTAACCTTATGTCGATGTAGGGGTTTTGTATAATTTATAATTCAATAAATTATATTGATTGTGTTGTATTATTTGTAATAACCTCATCCAATTGTTACCCCCTAATGCGGAGGGCGCATGCCGAATTAACACTGTCCGATGACCATCTGATGTTTTCCTAAATTTTATTCGCGATAGAGGCACGTAGGAAGAGGTGGCGATGGGCGAGGGCGGCGACCGTGTGCCGACCGCGTGTGGCGAACCACATCCCACAACCGAGGGCCGCTAGGCCGATGAAGAACCGGCCGGCTAAGCTGACCGGTCTAAAGAGACCGCGGTTCCACGAGGGCGCCGTGCTACGGAGGACCGTGGCCCGCATTCCATGGGCCATTCGGTGGACAAACCGTTCGGCAGCCAGCCGACCGGGCTGGGAAGACCCGCAGCGCCAGGAGAGCACAATGCTAGAGGAACCGTGGCCCGACCGTGCGGGCTGCTCACGCCAGGATGACTGGCCGGCTTCGGCCTGCCGGAAAAGAGGGTGGCGCCACTTGGCGCTGCTGGTTCGGGAGACTAGTGGGCCGCGCCCCCCGTAGCGCTCAGTCTCCCGGGGCAGAGCCGCGCCGGGCCGGGCCACGTCGCGTCGGGCCGAGACGCGCCGCGTCGGGCCACGCTGCGCCGCGCATGGCCAGGGCGCGCCTCTCAAGCCGGACCATGCGCTTCACTAGGCCGCACCCCGTGGGCCAGACCACATGCTTCACCAGGCCGGTCTGACCCTCAGTTGGGTTGGACCCACCAAATCGGGTCGGGCAGATCCGCCAGCCCACTAGGGCTTAACGGGTCGGGCCCGTTTTCACTTAAATGGGAATAACATAAAGACCGCGTGTCCGATCGATGCGCTTTCGGCGGCATTGGGACCCTCGCGAAGATGGGGTCCTTTTTCAATACTCTAAGTGAGTTTTGGAAAACTTTGAAAAACGGCCGGGTTTTTTGAACGAGTGCATTACCAACTGGGCCCCTGGAATGAAAAGGCGAATATCTCTTAGACTGGGTGTCTGATTAACGGGTTGTCTGTCGCGTTGGGTTCCTTTTGATGAGAAAAAACTTTGGGTTACATCAACTCTATACTTCGAGATAGTTGATTTGACGAACCTTTTGCTAGAGGAGAGGACCCTCCCGGAATCGAGCGTGCTGTGTGTGGGAACCCTAGAGATGGCTACGACTGGAAGGACTACCATACTGGAATCCTCCGTGGGTTCGGCGACGACAACTACCATACTGGAATACTCCGTGGGATTGATGGCGATGATTACTATTCTTGTATCCTACGCATGTCTGAGAGTTTGACTTCTGTTCTAGTATCCTATGTGGGTTCGACATAGTAGCTGGTCTAGTATCCTACGTTGGTCCGATAGCTTAGCTGGTCTAGAATCCTATGTTGGTCTGAAAGCTTAGATAAATCAGTGACATTGTCTGATCATCTTTTTCACTTTATGAAAGACGTACACCTATGTGAGCTGAGTCTTGACTTTCAATAATTATCATCGATGTGATTGACTTCTTTCCTGTGTGGACTGGGTTGTTCTTGGGCTCATGAGTTGGAGCCAAACTAGGATTGATGACATAGGTATATGAATGGTCATATACCTAAGTAGAGTTGGTTGATACTTCGTGATTGAATCTTTCCTTTGTGGTTTTTCCTTTGTGGATTCTGGGAGACCTTCGGGGGTCTCAGGGTCCCTACTGAGTATTGTCATACTCACCCCTGCACGGGCTATGGCCGCACTATGTTGTGTTAGATGCAGATGAAGGACATCGTTGATCGTGGTAGAGACTTGTGGAGCTGGATGGTACCTAGAGGTGGACCAATCAGTGGGATGTACACGGAGCGGACGGATGGACTCGAGGTGCTGATGAGACCATCTGTACCCAACCTTCAGGTGGGATTCCCAGTGGACAACTCAGTGGTTTCTGCTTTACTTTACTGCTATTTTACATGACATTTAGTTGTATTGTATTTACTATTAGACTTTTATTTCTGGCCCCTTTTTTCAGCACTTACTTTTGTATCAAATTTTACTTTGTTCTTACTTCTATTGTGTACTTGGTTGTGTTTTTCTACTATATAAAGGCAATGCATTCCCTTTTTATCCGGATTTATGCCTTTTGTGCTAGTCGCCAGCCCCTGGCCTATGGAAGGCGGGTTTGGGGTAGTCACGACACGGGCCCCGAGGACGGGTCGTGACACAATCCACAAAAACCCATATAATTTTTTCCTCTAGATGGCTTTGCATGTATTGTGACATATTTCTTGGTGATATTTTCCTATTTCCATATTGGAATGATTAATGATGTCATCATCCCCTTTGAATTATGTCTTTCATCCTTCAGTTGCTGTCATACCATGAACATTTATGTTTATTGTACAATCTTCATCTTCATATTAGCCCACCAATATTTCTCTTTAGGATCTTGATACATGTTCACACTTCTAGTATGGATAGGTAATGTTCAAATTTGATCATTATCCAACATCTATTTCTTTAGATCAGGATTTGATGGTACACATAGACATGACCCAAATCCTACAACTCCTTCTTCATTAATATTTTACTATGAGGATTCCCCCTTTCCTAATGTTTTCTCTTTCTTCTAGATTCTCACATCACTTATTTGAGCGTCCTTTATCCTCTTCAGGAGAGACGGTTGAGAAATCATTCATGAATTTGTTGACGATGTTACATAATATATGATTCCCATGTCCATCATTTCCAAATCTAAGAAGATTAGATCCATTTAGTTATAAATAATGATATAATTCCAGGAACCTTTCTACCTAAAGCATATTCCCCTTTATTCGCTTTCCCGGGATGGTTGTGAATTAACGAGTCATAGTCCTTGATCATATATAACCATCTTCATTGGTGAAAATTCAACTCTTTCTCTATAAATATATACTAAAAGATTTT
This sequence comes from Viscum album, assembly GCA_963277665.1. Lineage (NCBI taxonomy): Eukaryota > Viridiplantae > Streptophyta > Magnoliopsida > Santalales > Viscaceae > Viscum > Viscum album. The sequence goes on from OY728157.1 coordinate 918,657,739, forward strand.
CTAACCATTATATATTTCAAACATCTCACCAGGGAGATAATTCCACTAGATTTTAAACAAAAAGATCACTGAATCCAAATATAGATCATGCATTTGGAAGTTTTGTTGATGAACATTCAACTTCATTGAAGAATAGGGTACCAATTTTTCATTTTTCATTAACCCAAAAATTTATTCTATGCATTAGTGAATACTATAAAAGGTAATACACTTGTGAGTAGTGAGAGCATAGGTGTAGTGATAATCATTATTTTGATCTCCTTGAAGCTCTATTCACATTCATAATTCCAAAAAAAACATTACTCCCTTCCAAGTTATCTTGGTTAGATGGTTTGACCATCATGATAAATTTCTCACAAATCATGGATAATACCAAGAAAATATATGAAATATATGAATACAGATTACAATTTCTGGACTCATATATCCTTCAATTTCTTTGTTTTTGAAGGGTCCACAGATATCCCAGTTCTTGTGATGATATTCCCTAATAATGAGACTTCCATCCCACAAAAATCACATTTTCTATACATGGCATCGGGCTTCTCCTTTCATAGGGTCATTATCACAACAGTCAGATGCTCATCATACTCCTCCATTATTTTTGGAGTGTATAAGAATATTATCTATAAATACAACCCAAATTCATCTAGGTAATATCTAATGACTTTATTCAGTATTTCCATAATGATTTTTGGAGAATTAATGATTCTGAATGGAATTACAATGAACTCATAGTGTCCCTACCTTGTAAAAAAATAATTCTGGGGGATATCACCCTTATTCACCCTTACATGATAATATAATGATGAAAGATATTCCTTGGATAAGTATTGTTTTTCATATAGATGATTGAAAAAGTAATCAATATATGGCAGAAGATACTTGTTATTTTTTTTCAACTTTTTTAGATAATGATAATAAATTCAAAGTCACAATGACCCATATTTGTTCTTGATGAAGATGACTAGTTCACCCCACATTGGAGCACATGGGCCTATGAACCCTTTATCCATATTTTCTAGTACTCGTTTCTTCATCTCCTAATGTTCCAAAACATCTATTCTATACATAGTTTTGATATTGGTAACTCCACAGGTATAATCTCAATTGGAAATTAAACCTATCAAAAGGAAAAAGACTGGGAAATTCCTCAAAAAACACATCAACATATTCCCACACAATAGAAATTTATTCTTGGATAATTAATTCCTTATACTCAGTAATTTGAATAAAATATGATTTCTCATTGGGAACAAATATCCAATCTTGATATGTCGGTGCTAACGAAGATTTATCCTTCTCCTTTCAATTATATATAATCAATGGATGATTCATGATAGAGAGAGTGATTTCCTTTTCATGGAAATTTAGTTTGGCACTATATATGGAAAGCCAATTCATTCCTATAATTACATCAAATTACACCAAAGGTAGCATGACAAGGTTCATCGTAAAGTTCATGCAAAATATTTTGACATAGAAGTTGTTATATACATGGGACCCGGTAATTTCTATATTTTCAATTTTCACCAAAAGATATAATCCGATGATTTTTTGTGGGTTTGTAATAGTTATACTAATCATTCTGGATATAATATAAAGTGTATAAGCAAAATCAAAAAGTAAATTATTTATTCATTAATGAATAACTAGAGTACATATCACCACTTCATTTAAATTTCTCACTTATGTGTTTTTGATGGAAAACGTTCTCCCTGACTTCATTTGAGGTTGTTGGATCTCTTTAAAAACCCTTCACATAGTGAATTTTTTTTCAGTGTGCCCTAATTCTTTGTAGTTTAAGCAATTAATAATGAATTGTGGGAAGAATGGAGAATTCCATTCCTCTAACAAATTACTTGGTACCTCATGTTAGAAAATTATAGCTAGGTGTCCTTCATTCCTGCACTAAATGTATTTCTTCATTCATCTTAGGTAATTTTTGGGGTTCTTATTCCCCCACGTTTTACAAGTGGGATCTTGAAATTTCTTGGCACTATTCAATTTATACATCAAACCACCTGAATTAAAATCCACGTAATGTTATTATCCTCAGGATAACGATGATATGTTACAATATTAATTTTTAATTTGAGGGCTCATCAGAAAATTTCATCATATCTATTAATGTCACATATTGATAGGGCTTTTCATAGACTAGGTATTAGCCAACCAAAGAACAGATCAACATTGAAATTATGGGTAATTTAAAATCGAGAGATGTATTATACAGGTCTTATAAATTGGTCCTTATATGACCTAATATATTCTACCTCATTTTCTTGAGGGAAAGTGAATCCCTATCCATTTTAAAATGGGGACTGTGAGGAAAATATTTATCGAAAAACATTTTCCCAAAATTCCTTCCAACCAATAACTTTGATCTCTTCCTTAATATTCATATTATTGATCAGTTTCAACCACTAATCATCTTCTCCCTCCATATGATAAAAAACACATTGAACCTTCTCTTGTTCGAACATTAAAGGATGGAGAAGATATTCTCAATGTAGTTGATCCATTATTCTATGATTAAATGATTAGATGATATAATGAATGTCATATTCCTTTGTCACATAAAAAACTCAATTAAAATTTGTTCTCTATTAGATGGAATTGGGAAATTGTACTTATCTATGGTTTTATTTACAACCTGAGTTATCTAAAAGGGTATCATGACCAGGTTTTTGATTATTTCTCCCAATAGGTTCTGGATCTCATTCAGACAGAAATTACATTTCCTATCACATTAATTGTTTACCCAATTTATTATATTTACGAACACTCACTATAAAAAAATGAAAATTAGGGATGATTATTTTTGAAAGATTAAACATATAATGTTTAATAAAAAGAGATTAAAAAGATAACATATAAATTACATGTCTTTCCTTAACATCTGATTTTCTAGGATTTGATCTATATTATCCATGATCAATTTCATCTCATATTTTAGTATGATAATTTTTGTTCCCTTAATAATGGTTCATAATGAATTTTTTATTTTACCTAAGAATATACCCTGGGACTATCAAAAAAGGTACGCAGTAAGGCCTATTTTTGTGTACTAGGTTACACATAGTCTAGCATGATACACCTTGTTGGAGTTGTTACCTGTAGGTACATCTATGCCAGAACCACTCCAATTTTTATTATCTATATTTGGATGAATTTTCCTGATAAACCACTTATTCAAAACTAACCAAAATTTAGGGTTATTTTCTTATACTCCATATTATCCCTACAGATTTTTCTAGAGCTTTCTAATCCCAATCCAAAAAATAACTAAACTTTTTCTATGATTCCATCTACAATAACCCTAATCTTTTTTACACATTAATTAATAATTTATTACAAAAAATTAGCCATAATACAACCCATAATGTTGATAAGTATACTATCTTATATAATTAATTTAATAGAATATCATCTTCAAAATGGGATACAACAACATTATTGAAAAATTTCATAACATGCTTAAAAAATTCCACGTCTTTTAGAACATATTGCGATAACATGTTGACAAATGTAAGAAAAGGGAGAAATTTAAATCCCAGTAAGGGAATAAAAATTGTATAAGGTGATATATTTTATGAACTAAGAATATAAATGTGACATAAAAAAAGTTGGAATCATAAACATGAACAATGAGTCATGATAAAGATTGATATTCATAATGGTAACATGGTAAAGGTGGCAACAAATTCAAACACCACATCATAAACAATTGTCAAAGATAAATGAAATGAAATCATATTGGAAAAAGTACCATAATGGAATTGAGTTGACTCAATATAACACTGTGACATCTCATGAGACTAAACCATACCCAATGCATTGAAGCACTACATTATTATGGTCACACCCATCACATTCATTTCATTCTCATGCTTATGTGTAACATATAGATCATAAAACATGGAATTATTCATCATCATAGTTTATTCCAAGATTAAGGGGTGTGTAATAAATTTGTGTAAGTCCCAAATCCAATAGTATTTGTGCATAAATGTGAACACCAATGATAAGAAATGAGTATGGTATTCACTACACAATTTTTTTCCATTGAATATGATGGAGAACTTTCAAAGCCATAACAACAACACATAAAGATTCATAGAAATGGGTTTATGGGAAATTATGGGGTATAAAATCACATATAAATCATATAGGAAGTGAAGGGGACAAGGAAAAACACATCCCAACACTATAAATTTGACATATAAGGCATAAGTTAATAATGTATCTTGAATAAAGAAAAGAATCATAACTATACTTTGGTATGATAACTGTTGTACAAAATGGATAATATGTGATTTCATGAGAGTGAAATGTGGATATCATAATTTATAAAATAAATTTATAGTATGTGGAATATATAATAACATAATAAAACATAATAAAATAGAATTTAAGAGACATAACATAAAAGAAGTGCTTTAACAGAAATGAGATGAGGGAAATCCCATACTAAATTTCAGAATTGTAATGGGTGTACATAAAGTTCAATGGGAGGGATTTAATGAGAGATAAATGGGTCTCCCATAATTTATATATATAATTGATAGTATGTGGGATATGTAAGAACACATCTCAACATGAACATAGCGTATTTAAAAGGTATATCATAAATAGAATCTTGGATAATAAGGATAGAGGGATATCCCTTACAAGAGAGTATGACTCCTAACAATTAGGACGTGCTTCGTGAGAGATTGGAGGCACCTTGGGAGGAATTGAGATAGTGGATGGAAGAGTATGGATATCCTCTAAGTATTTTTAGTGATGTGAAATGGGATATTGGGTGAGTTTATATAGGAAAAGAAATGGGTTTATTATTATTATTATGGTTTTGGACTCTACATAAAAAAATAACCAAAAGAAAATACCATACCATGGTTTTCGCCCATGGTTTCAACCAAATGGGTGTGGTTATCATTAATTTCTAATTTCAAGTTCCCAACATAATAAAATAATATCCTTCATTATGTGGAGGTGAGTCATAATCCTAAATAAATGGTTTTACAGCCATAAAATATATTAATAGTTTTGGAGGATTCATAATGGATATATAAAATTAATAAAATAAACACTTAATATCAATATTTTAAAGGTAAAAATATAATTGGAATTTGATACTCTTTATTTTATTAATTACATCACTTTTGGGTCACTATGATGTTATAATATACAATGTATATGTATACAGTATTTAATTATTACACAAAAATTTGATTGTCTAAGAATATTATGAAAACATCACCATTGGATAATTTTGACATTCTAATAAAAAAATAATATTCATTTTATAATTTTATTATAAATATGTGAATTTTTACTTTTAAAATAAAATTGACAGTTATTAAGAAATTCGATGTTTTTAATACAATAACATTTTTCAAACCCGTAATAAAATCACATTTGACATCAAATAAATTATATGATCATTTATGTTTAATAAAAATTATTATTATTAATATTTTAATGAATTTTTATTAATTTTATAAAATCCATTAATTCAACAGAATAAATTTTCTAATTTAATTTCAATATTACAAAAAAATATTATTCATGTTTTATAGTATCAGAATGAAAACCATTAATTAAGTAACAATAATTGGATGGAAATATATTCATTATTATATAAAAAATAATGTAGAAAAAAATTATTTCTAGGGTGTTGATACCTATCCATTTAATACACCAACAAACACCCTAAAAGCAAGGTGCGCGACGCAAAGACTGTCGTGGGGTTGTTCGACGTACATGGTTTCAGCTGTGATCTCGATGTTCTGGAACTTATCCCGTAAATGGGTTCATAAATTCTTATGTTTTTTGATATCATATTGGGCTTTTTCAAGGGAAAATCCTAGTGATTCTGGAAATGTCAAAATCTTTGATAAACAGGCTTTATAGGGTGTTGTCCTACTAGTTGAGGACATCACTTATTTTTTCCATTTCAATTGGATTTGTTAAAACACTATATTTATTTTATCCTCTTGATCAATTTTCAATAAATATATTATCAAAAATAAAAATTCTTAATAATAATTTAAATATAATTTGATAATTCCAAAGACGTGCATGTGTTTTTGTTGACCATATAACATAATATGACATTTAATTAAATAAAAATGCGAATTTTATATATAGAAGTTTTGGGTTGTTACAATATTTCCTACATCAGAAATTTCTCCCCCAAAATTTTATTTTCCACAAAAAAATAGATGAAGGGAACTTTGTTTCATCACCTCCAATAGTTCCCACATTATTTCTTCAAACTTTTGGTTTCTCCACAACACATTGAAAAGGGGAATTGGCCAATTTCATATAACTTTTTCTCTATGATATAATATATTCACTAGCTAATCTTCCTAGAGAATATCATTCTATCATGCTACGACATATGGACTGAGTACATGTGAGGGGTCTGGATTGTAATTTCCCTAGTGGGATACATGAAATACATAATGTTCCTGAGATAGGCTAGGTGGGAGGGAAATTCGATAGGCCACTGGTCCAATGAAATGATGGATATCGAAGGGGCCAATGTATCCTGGACTAAGATTTACCATCTTCAAAAATATCATCAATTTCATCCATGTAGATATACGGAGGATTACCATGTCTCCAATATCAAACTCTAGGCATCATTGATGATTTTTAACATATCACTTCTGTCGACTCTTAGAAGACTTGATATGATGCCAAATGGCCTTATCCTTTTCAACCATTTCCTCATAAATTTTAGGATCAAACCGTTTTTGTTCCCCAACATCATCACAGCATATAGGGTTTCTATAAGGACTCATATAGATTTATTTGGATGCTTGTGTGAAAATAGTTGTTGTAAGTGAACTCAACCAGAGGTAAATATTTATCGCATCCTTCTTTGAAGTCCAAAGAACATTCTCTCAACATTTTTTCCAAAGATTAAATATTTTCCTCAAGTTCAACATTAGTTTGAGGATTATAGGCCACACTGATCTTCATATTAGTGTTTAGAGAATACTGGAGACTTTTCTAGAACATGGAGGTGAATCTAGGATCTCGATCAGATAAAATAGATAGTGGTAATCTATAAATCCTTACCACCTATTTGATGTATATCTGTGAAACTTGATTTAGTGAGATGTCCTCTCGAATTGTGATAAAGTGAGCTATATCTGTAAGATGATCTACAAAAACCCATATTGCATTGTCTCCCCTAGATGACTTTATATGTCAAATGAAAACCCCATGGGGATGTTCTCCCTTCTCCATGTTGGTATTTGTAATGGTTGCATCATACACTTATACTTATTTTATTTTTCCTTAAATTTACGAAAAACCAAGCACTTTGATGTATATTCAGTGATCCCCTTCATTAAATTTGTCCCACCAGTAGTGTTCATGGAGATATTGATACGTATTTGTGATACCATGGTGAATGAAGAAGGTCAGACTATATGCATCATCCAATAGTTCCTTATTTAACTCAATATTTGATGGAACACATAATCATGACCCAAATCTCACAATTTCTTCTACACTAACATTGAACGCAAAAAATTTCCCCTTCCTTATAGTTTCCATTTTCTTCTAAATTCCCACATCATTTCTTTGACCATACTTTAACCATTCTAAAAGATACATTTGACAAATAATTATTAAAAGGATTGATGAAGTTACATTCTTTATGATTCCCACAACCATCCTTTTCAAACCAAATAAGATTGTATGCCTTTCTACTCTCATTAATGACAGAATTGATGGATCTATTCTGCTAAGAAATTATATCACTTTATTTTCTTTCCCATTATGGTATGGAATTGAAAATTCAAGGTCATTGACCATCTCTAACCATATTATTTTTAACATATTCAGCTATTTCTATGTGAATATATACTTGAGTATAATGTATCATTTTCTATTTCAAACTTCTCCATTATGATATAATTCTACCATATTTTCAAAGAAATAATTACATCATCCAACTACAAATCATGTGTTGGGTAGTTTTGTTCATGAAATTTCAACTGCATTGATTCATAGGCTACGAATTTCTCATTTTATATTAACAGAGAACCCAATACATTCTTCCAAGAATCATTAAAGAGCATAAAAAGCTCTCCACTTATGGTTAGTGTGAGAATATGTGCGGTGATAAATTTACTTTTCAACTCATTTAACATCACTTAACATTAGTCTTCCCAATAAAAAATGACTATCCTTCATGTTATATTCGTAAGAGGGTATGATAATGAGGATAAATTTTCCATAAATAGGCAATAATAGCTAGCTAATACAAGTAAACTATGACTATCCGTAACATATGGTCACCTCATCTAGCATTCAGTTTAATCTCTCTTTTATGGGTCCACAGATATCCCATTTCTTGTAATGATATTCCCCAAGAATGAGAGGTCTTTCAACCAGAACACACATTTTCTATACATTGCATACATATTCTCTTTTATAAATGCCTTTAGTATAGTGATTGTATGATCATCATGATCCTCCAAACTTTTGGATTATATTAGAATATCATCTAAAAATACTTCCAAAAAATTGTCAAGGTAATCTCTAAAGACCCTATTCATAAATTACCCGTATATTTATGGATCATTAAGGAGTCCAAATGGAATTACTATGAAATCATAGTGCCTGAACCTTGTACAAAAACAAACAAAAAGATACCCTCCTTCTTTACCATCACATGGAAATATTCCAACATTAGATCCACCTTGGAGAAGTATTTTTCTCCACACAGATGATCACGAAATTCATCAATACATGGTAGAGGATAATAGTTTTTTATCACGATATTTTTGAGCTCACGTTAATTAATGAAAAGGTACATTGACCCATTTTTCATCATGACGAACATAACTAGTGCACCCCTTAGTGAAGCACATGGGCATATGATCCCCTTATCAATATTCTCTTATATTTTTTTTATTCATCCCCTCAGTTTCCACAACATCCATTTTATACGGAGTCTTGGATAGTGGAAATTTTCTTGGGATATGCTTTATTGATATTTCTATCTCTTGGCTAGGAGGAAGGCCATAAAATTCCTCAAGAAACACATTAGAATATTCCTTCACAGAAGGCATGTATTCGAGGATTATTCTTTATTTAGACACAAGTATTTGGGAAAGATAATATTGATCATTGTGTAATAATATCCATGCTTGAGATGTTTTTTCTAAATAAGATTAATCCCCCTCCTTGATCTTTAACAAAATAAGCGGCCTATTTGCATTATGGATAGTGAAAACCTTCCTACGGAAATTTATGTTGGCTCTATATAAAGAAATTTAATCCATACCCAAAATTTCATCGAATTTAACTAAATGAAGAATTAAAATATTATCTGGGAAGTTCATCCCACAAAACATTAACATGGGAGGAGTTATATATATTGGATGAAATAATTTCCTCAATTACCATTTTCAACGAAAATACTACTTCCAGGGTTTTTGGTGATGTTTGAATGGTTATAATAAACAATTTTGATAAGAAAAAATTCATAGAACTAGAATAAAAATTCGTGTTCACAATTAGTTAATGAATAACTATCGTACCTTTCGCCAATTAATTTTCAGGATCCACCTCACTGGTTCTGATGAAAAAATCTCACACTTTATTCTATGGAGGTTTTGGGTGTCTCCAAAAACCCTTAAAATAGTGAATTATTTTGTAAAGTTCCCTAGTTCTTGGTAGTTTAATAAATAAAAAATGTGGTGGGGGTTGGCTGGAGTATTCCATTCCTCCATCTCATTATCAGGTTTCTTCTACTGGAAATTGTTTGCTGGGGTTCCTTTCTTGCCCCACCTAAAGTGTAAAATCCCACTACTCCTTATTGTCTTGAGAAGCTGGTGTGATTTTTCTTGTCTTTAGGTGACATCCCATATAATTTAAAGGCTAGAAATAAATACCAAGGGCATCATTTTCATTTGTGGGAAGATTTTTCTTTTATAAATAAATCAACCAACCAAACAAGCCAAAAACCATTTAAACCACCACATGCTGCATGATAAAAATGAAATACAAATCATCAATTAATTATATAAAAAACAAACTACATAAATACCACATTGGAAGAATACAAAACAACCATGTACACAAAAGATTACAAAAAAACCAAAAAAACTCAACGAAAAAAAAACTCTGAAGCTCTACCATGCTCTATTCGATACTCCACGAACAACCCATGTATCAGCAAGCACCACTAGAGATGTGTGATACTTTACCTTCTCTCGTGTCCAGATAAATGACATCTGAAAAAGAACCAACCTGTCAAAGTATGGGTCAATAATGAAATTTAGTAGGATATCCCCAAATTACTTCCATACTCACGACACATTGATAAAACATGTTAGCATAATTATATAAAACAGTTTATATACAAGAATTTCTAAATAGTTTCTATATAAATATAAACAAGTTCCCCAAACAAGAATTTTTTTCAAAACCATATCAGGTTCCAAGGAAGGAAACCAAACAATGTTATAAAACCATTTCACAAATTCCATTTTTTGACAACCCATTATGTTCTGCATATCCACCCATCTAACCATTCATGCAACATTAAACTCTCTATACTCATGATTTGCGTGTCATCAATTCACCAAGATGTCCCTTAATGAAACATTTGATGGGGGACAAACCTGAGCCATATCCGTCCCACTAATGATTACAGAGACTCCATAACCTTATCATTAATGAATGTACATGAACACACAGAACCATTATTCTAAAAACCAATGTTAAATCAACCTTTTCAACAATTTCAATAAAACTGTACTTTTATTGAAAACCATTAAAAAACCATTTCAATAAACCAACCCTTTAATTGAAAACATTTTTCCATGCAATAAATCCTAACAATAATGTTAAAATCATCATTTTAAAATCAAGTTAACAATTTCACTTCCCATCAAATTGCCCAATTTCCAAATTTCTATAAACCTTCACAAAAGAGGGTTTTCAAAAATTAAATCACGTAAATTTCATAACCAATTCAAAGAAAAACAAATGCTTTGAAACTAAGCCTTCATATTCTAACTGAAGGAGTTGAGAGTGAATCCACCAACCTCAGAAAACATTGCCAAATTATAGTACAACATGAAAATGTCTATGAAAGCATGTCGAAATACCAAAAACAGTCATTAGAACTATTCCCATAGTAATAAATAAGAAAAATTTAATCATATTTTGAAATGACATACTTATATCTATAGATAAAATAATTAGATCTAAGAATCCAATGGAGATGGAGAAGTTGATATAAGGGAAACTAAAGAAAACCACCAAGAATGATGACTTACCGTGATAGTTGGGCTTCAACGCACTAGCTACGTCCTCAAGGGGGAACCTTGAACCATTGGATCCATAGTTTTTAAACCATGAACCAGACATAAAAATTCCCAATTTCTCAATAAGTACGATTTCTCCTAGGTTACCTCACATTTTGAAGAAATGTGTTCCGCTTGTTTGCCTTACACTTATCCTTTGTATCACAATGCATGGTTTTCAATATTTTTCACATAGTTTTCCCGAACAATACACCAACTATGAACCCTTATAAAATCCCAAAAAATATTCCATACATCTTATAAAAACTCCCACACATCATCCAAAAACATTATGTACTTAAAAATCATAAATAATGGCTAATGAATTGAAATTAGGGGTGCTAAATTTCCCCCTCCATTATCCTTTACATCCCCCGAAAGTAGAAAACCATTTCAATCATGAGAATGTTTGGGCCATTTCTTGATCATTTTCTTCTCCCATTCCCATGTGTCTTCTAGAATATGAAAATGTTTCCTAAAACCCATACTTGACTAATGCTTTTCCGCATGAGACTTTCTCTTTCCTTCCCTCAATATGAACTAGAATGTAAACTAACAAGGCATATGGATCTACATAAACATGATTCCATCAAATAAAATGGTCATGGTCATGAAGATAACATTTCAATTGAAATACATTAAACACATTATGAAATTTAGTGAACTGCGGTGAAAATTACAACTGATATGCCACCTCACCAACCCATTTAAGTATCTCAAAAGGTCCAATGTATTGACGAGATAACATTCCACTCTTTAGAAATTATTAATTTAAATGACTTGGAGAGATCATCATGAATAGTTGATCACACACCTAAAAGGACAATGACTATTGACAATGATACAAATACGATATCTAAGAACTCTGAGCCTTCTCCAGAATTTTTCTAATCAACTGAATCAACTCCGTTGTTTCTTGGGTAGTGCTTGACCCGACTAGTGATGTATCCCTTGTTTCCACCCAAAAAAGTTGAGAACAAAAAGGAAACCCATAAAATTCATCAAAATGATCCATATGTATCTATGACTAATAAATATTGTAATATGATTACACCACCAACTACACGTGATCTTCCTATGATCCACCAAATTCCATACAAGCCCAATACATGTATTCAAATTTATGTATTATCCTTTAAGATTTCCTATCTGTAAGAGAGTGATACATTGTACTCATTGTCAATTGAGTCCCACGGGATTTTTGTAAGGATTTCTAAAAATGTGACATAATCCATATATCACTATCTTACAGTATTGATAATGGTTTACTATTTCTCTTTACCACTTATTAGATATAAATTTTTGAAGAGCCCACTACCGTATGGGATTCACAAATAGGAATGAAATGAGACAACATTGTGATATGATTAACTATCAACCATATGTAATCATGTTTTCATGCTTTTCTTGGGAGAACCATTAAAAAATCCATTCCAATATGCTCCCACTTCCACACCGGAATTGGTAAATACAACAACAAACCTGAAGGTCACTAATTCTCTATCTTAATATTATAACAAGTTAAGAAACTCCAATAAAACTCATAAACCTTCCTTGTCCTACCAAATAACCAAAATTGTGCTTTCAACAACATATACTACATCTGAATTCAAGGATGAACAACCCTTCTTGAATGATGGTATGCATGAAGAAGTTGTTACTGAAAATCCATAGACATGGACATCTAATTTACATACCACAATACTGAACGATCATCCATCCTCCATCCCTCCATGGTCTCCCTACCATTGAGTTTGACCTCATATCCACATATTATCCATCATATGTCTATTCATGTTTAACTATATTCACAAAATCATAAACCAATGAAAATGGAAATAAAACCACATCTTCACCTTAAATAACACATTCCATGGGCTTGTTGTCTAGGACTGACATCAACTACCACTCTTATGAAGATTCTTTTTCCAATAGAGCATATGAATTTTTTCTTAATGCATATTAAACTGAATTTCCATTACCTAATATATACATTAATCCAAATTCAAGCATTTGGAGAAACTCCATCCATTTTATTTTTTCCAGGTTCGAATACATTTGTGAGAAAATATGCTTCAATATCTTAGTATCTGTAAACGTAGAAAATTTATCACTATGGAGGTAATGAAAACTATTCTTCAAAGCACGGACTACAAAAATAAGATCCAATTCATGTGTTTGTCAGTTCTTCTCATGCATCTGTAACTTCATTGAGCCATTTTCAACCACATGATTATCCTACGTGAGAACACATCCCAACCCGGCTCCTGAAGCATCACAAAACATCATGTATGCTTATCCTAATTCTGGGAAAATCAAGATTAGTGCTCATGTAAGGCGAACCATTAGATTTTGAAAAGACTTATAGAATTCCTCATCCTATTGGGATGGGACATTCCACTTTTCCAAAGCATTCATTGGTGAGACTAGTCCTTAGATGTCACAATCAATGTATCTGTAATATACAACCAGTCCAAGGAATATCCATATGTCAACGACATTCTTAGGATGTTTCCAAGAGATTATAACCTCTATCTTATTTGGATCCATAGGAATTTTTTAGAGATTAATTTGACAAAGAAACATACAACTTATATCCAAAACTCACACATGGATAATTTTTCATACAAACAATGATCCGTCATGATTTCCAACACAATCACCAAGTGTTGGTCATGCTCAAACCTTTTCCCTCAAACCACCTATATGTCATCCACAAAACACACCATTAAAGGATCCAGATATCATTGAAATATCCAATTCATCAATTCCATAAAGGTTGTTGGTGTATTTGTAAGACTGAAAGTAATTACCACATTTTCATATTGGCTATATTTACTATTGAAATCCGTTTTTTGAATATAATCCTTCCAAACCCACAATTGGTGATATCCTGATCAAACTTAAATCATAGAAAACCATTTTGTAACATCAATTGACTGAAAAAGTCATCAATTAGGGGAATTGGATACCTTTTATTTTTCAGAAATTAATAACACTTATGATAATCCTCACACAATCTAAGATTTCCATCTTACTTTTTCACAAATAAAACTGGTGTTGCCCATGGATATTTGATCAATAGAATTAAACATTTCCTTTCAAGATCTTCCAACAACAAAGTCATTTACCTTATTTTTTTGGTTTCAATCAATAAGTTAAAAGGGAAGTAGGATTGGTCTTTAGAATAAGATCAATCGTAAACTCACCTTCCCTCATAGGTGGAAACCTAGAGAAATTTTTGGGAATGTCATATGGAAAAAGATCATCCACTACAAAAAACTAGTACACTTGATCTCATACATATATTCAATGGTAAAAGCTACCATCTTGTAAGATATCATTCAAAATTATGGTTCCAAAAAGTCCGTTGCACCCAATATTACACTCTGATCTCTTTGAAGGAGACGCTTGGCACCATCTTCAATTGTGAAATTGAGATTTCTGGTATAATAGTTGATGTAAGCCTTGAATGTTTTCAACCAATACCTACCTAGTATTATATCATATTCATCAATCTAAAGCATAGATAAAACCCATTTCATCTCAAACCCATAAATAGTTATAGAGCATGTTTGAGACACAAATGATCAACATTCTATTTGACTAAGTGTTGTTTGAATTTTTATCAAATAAGAAATAATATCAACTATTAAATGTAATAAATTAATATCATAAGAAGAAATAAAGAAATGGTATGAACTAGTTTCAAAGAAATCATGAAATAGGGTATAATTCAAAAGAATTATACCTCGCATCGTAGATGGTTGAGACTGATCATCCATTATTACATGTTCATATCCATATAATTTCGTTATCACAACAATATGTAATTTATTTAACTATTAAGATATACCTTATTCTAGAGTCATGGAATTCCTAGAATCACTAGGGATATATTTCTTTTAATGTTCAGACTGATTCAGCTGACCTCTTTCTGTCGAAGTATACGATGACTGCAATACCTAAGAAGTGTCCCGAACACCCAAAATTGAGTTACTATGACAACAGAACTGGTGATGACCCATATTATTGAAATTATGGAATGTTCTAGGTGGTGTGATAAACTATCAATTCATGTGTTCAAACAAACCACATTGAAAACATCTAGGATAGATTGTTGGTTTTGGAGGAAGATGCATTGATCAAACCATTTGATTCTGAGCCATACTCCCACCTAGGAAATAGGTTACCATCTTCTTCTTGCTCCCAACATTAGATTCCAACCATTTTGTATAGATATCTATATACTTCCTCCTCACATAGCTACTTAGATGCCTCTTTCAACCATTATTTCTCATCTAACTATCTCTGTATAATCTTTCAGGAAAATCCCATCTATCTTTCAGTGAATCTTTGTCCTCATCCCCGATTCAAAGAGGTGTTCCTTGAAGGATTCTGTAGTATCAACTTTGGGTGAAAAATTCACTAAATTCATGAATTTATCCACACACTCTTTGACAAAAATATATTCATACGTCAAACATAAGAAGTATAATGTTATTTGATTCTAAAAATGTAAGGATATAACTGTGTCTTGAAGAATTCGAAAAAATCCTCCCATTTGAGGTCATGGTATTATTTAGTATGAATGAATAAATCCCTCCACTGGAATGCATGATCTTTCAGCATATATGTATCAATAAATAATTTCAGTTCTAATGGTGTTACAATGAAATTGAATATTTGATACGTCCTATTTATCCACACCACTACCTTTTTTGGTTTATGATCGCCTTGAAAGATCGGTGTATTCATCTTTTGGGATTGGATAGAATGATCAACATTCCTTGTTAATACCTCATATTTCCTTTACCCATAGCCTGAAATTCATAAATATTAATATAAAAGAGTTGTTAGTTCACCATTGATTTAGGTGAAGCCACATTCTTAGTAGCTTTCTCCAATTGGTTTCTATGATTCATATCGGGTTCCATTTTATAGAAACACAACAAACACCATAATTCTCACAATATTTTAACTATAGGATTAAAAATTTAATATTCTATCACAATAGTCCTATCCAAAATAAACCATTTTCCATGTTCAAAGATTTTTTAAAAACTCTATACATGCTTTTGAAAATCACACAATTTTAAAAACACCAAAATGATACTCTTTTTCAAATTATTTCATTTGAAAAAAACATTATCATTTATCTAAAATCATAAAAAAATCATCAAATAATTTCTCAAAATGAGATATGAACTCCAATTGGGAAGTCATTCCTATAGTGCATGTCATGCTCTTCTCATTGGCTAATCACATTAAATTTAGATATTCAAATCCTATATGTGTCTCCAAAACACTTACATAACTAAATACCTAGTTACATTAAAATCAACAAAAAAAGTTAGATATATTTTTTTTGATGCTCTAAATTTCATGTACTGACAATCCTTCTCATTTCTACCAACCTGACATAAGGAATAAACAAGAATGAATATCCACTCTAGGACCTAGAGAACTAAATAACTATTGTAATGATATGATTGAAAATTACTATACTACTTATTTCATAATGATATATGGATGGACCAAGACTGATACCACTTGTAACATCTTGCCCCTCTCCATTGTCTTGAGAATGGAGTGAGAATTTACATTGAGTTTTGATACATCACCAAGATTGAAAAGGTACGTCATAAATTTCGATAGATTATTTTACAATAAGGGGATTATATTCCCTTTAAAAATGAAACAAACAACAAAAAAAATACATAATAAATTTAACCACTACATGATGCATGATAATAATTAATGAAACCACAAAATTTTATTATATCAAATCCATCTAAAAAAGCACCACATCAGAAGACTATATAATAACCAAGTACGCAACAGAAGACTACAAATAACAAAAACACAAAGGCAACCAAACTCAAATAGTCAAAAATTCTCTACGCTCCACTCCAAAAAATAGACCAAGTATTACAAAGTACCACTAGAAATGTATGATACATTAGCTTTTCGCAAGTCCTGATAAATGACATCTATAAAAGAATAAAAGTGCCAAAGAAGGGATGAGTAATTAAACCCAATAGGCTTTCCACAAATTACTTCCCTACACTTGCCACTAATATAGAACATGTTATAACATTTGTATAAAACATTATATTTAAGACAATTTATAAAAACAATATATCAAAATATAAAAAAGTTCCATAACCAAGTAGTTTTCAAAAAACCTTATCAAGTTGCAAAGAAAAGAAACCAAACAATGTTCTAAAACCATTTCACAAATTCCACTTGGCATAACCTATTCTGTTCCACATATCCACACATCCAATCATTCATGAAACATGTACCTCCCTATACTTAGAAGTGGTGAGACATCCCTTCACTAATATAACTCTTAATGAACCATTTGATGGGGGAGATCCCTAACCCTTATACATTACTCTACCAATGGGGGGACTCCTTAACCTTGTCGATCCTGAATTCATATGAACACACACAACCATTACAACTACAACTAATTTTAAAAAAACCATTTCAACAATTTTAATGAAACAATAATTTTGTTGAAAAACATTCATATGAAACATTTCAATGAAACCAAACCTTTTATTGAAATCTTTTGTCTATGAAACAAAACTAAACCATCATTTTTAAATCATCATTTTAAAATCATGATACCAATTTCACTTTCCACCAAAATGCCCAATTTACACAATTCTATAAACAATCTCCAAATTGGGTGTTCAAAAATCAATTCCAATCAATTTCATAACCAATTCCATGTAAGAAAAATTAATTTTAAACCAATCCTTCATATTATAAATAGTGGAGTTGAGAGTTGATCAACCTCCCTTTTCCAAAATGGATAAAATGGAAAATGACATAAAAACATCCATGGAAATAGGTTGAATCCCCAAAAAACCACTATATATATCTCCCATTGCTCTAAAAAATAAATATATAATAATATTTATCAATAAAATACTTTGATCTATCCATAACAGAAGTAGATACGTGAAATTGAGAGAGAGGGAGTATTAAATCTATGTAAAACCATGGAAAACTACCATGAACAATGACTTTACATGATATTTGAGATTCAACACACATTGAAATGCCTTTGGATTACATCCATATAAATTGAGAGAGATTTTATAGCCTTTGATTGGAAGAAATTCAGAGTTATGGTCAGTATGGTGCATGAAAGAGGGGTTTACACAACAAAATGTAAAATATTAACTTTTTTGGATCATGTTTTTAACCAGTGTAAGGTTTGTCGCATAGTTAGTCAAATTGTGCACTAACCATGAGCCAAATAATTCCTTAAGGGGGAACATCACAAGGCTGGTTCACATAGTTTCCAACCCGTATTCCATCCATGAAAAATTCTAAAATCACAAGTTCCATGGTTTCTCCAAGGCTTCCGCAAAGTTTTGAAAAACTTTGTGTTGTTTGTGTGCCTTCCCTATAGCCTTTTTCTCACAATGAAGGATTTCTTATAGGTGTTTCCCGATTTTACCAAACCATCCTCCAGCCATCCACCCTAATAAAATTTGAAAAACATTACAAAACTCTTCTAAACTCTTCCAACCTTCACCCAAACACTTTTTTACTTCAAAATCAGAATGAAATGGTTAATTAGCATTATCTAAGGGTGCTATATAAATCATTTATTCACCCCCTTTTTTAAGTTTCCAGGGTGCTTCATTCCACACCAATTACAAGTGGGATATTGAAAGTTATTGGCACTGTTATATTTATCCATCAGATCATCATAATTAAAATCCACTTTTTGATTATTATCTTCATGACACCCATGAGATTCATTGATCTCTATTTTTTAATTTTAGGGATGATTAGATAATTTTTTCAAAGAAATCAATGTCACAAATCGCCATGGATTTTCATAGACATTGTTTTATCCCACCAACTCTCAGTCAAACATACATTCAGGTGTAACAACAAAGCTTGAGGTGTATCATGAAAGTCTTATGAACATTTCCTCATACTCATTGATAGAAAATTAATATTTTTCCCTAAGGGTATGGAAAAACCTTTCCATTTTAAGGTTGATAGTGTGAGTAAAATATTTTTAAAAATTTATTTTATACAATTCCTTCCTCCCGATCACATTGATCTCTTCCTTATGAATTGTAATCTTGATCAGTGTCCAACCCTGATCATCTTCCCCATTAATATGAAAAAAAAACCACCAAGACCATATCATGTTCGGATCATTGAAGGATAAAGAATATCTCTCCAATTGTGTTGATCCATTATTCTGTAATTAAGGGATCATATGATCCATTAAAATTTAAAAGAATTTGTGACATAAAACAATTAATCTAAACTTGTTTTCTCATAGGGGGATTTGGTCCCTCCTACAGTCACGTTTTTTATTTATAACCTGAGTTTACTGAGAGTGTATCATTATAATTTTTTAGATTCCCACTCTTATCTATTTACACATCTCATTAGGGATGTCAGAATATTGACCATCACATTGATTGTTTATCCAATTCATCAAACATTCAACCACTGTATATAATAAAGGGAAAATTAGTGATGATTTTTTTAAACTGTCAAGCACACAAATGGGAATCAAATGACATTAAATAGATAACATATAAATTCCTATTATTTATTAAATTATGAATTTCTAGGCTTTAATTTATGTTATCCATCATCTATCTCCTATAATATACTCGTATGGTAATTATTGTTCTGTTAATAATGGTTTATAATGAGTTTATGAATTTTGGATGGAATATCCCCATGGAGTATCATAACAGGTGCACAGTATGAGCCGTTGTTGTGTTCCATGTTACAATGAGTCAGGTCTCTCACACCTTATCTGAGTTTTTACCCCCATGTACATCATTTCCAGAACCATGCCCATATATTGTATTTAGATAGGGATGCATTTTCTTAATAAAACACATAATATATAATGAAATAGTTTTTTTTATGTTTTTTATACATAATCTTATTTCTATGAATTTTTATAGTGTTTTCTAATCCTAATCCCTAAAAACAACTAAATTATTTCTCTCACACCATCTATAAAATCCGTCCCCATTATTTTTCATTAATTAATGATTTATTAAATAAAAGTAATCACAATAAAACCTAGAAGATCGATACGTATATTGAATTTGGGAATTAGGTACATATCATATGATCGTGAACATCATATATAACAAAATTATTGAAAAATTCCTTAACATTCTCCTAAAATATGATGGTAATTAAAACTACACGGGAAAACCTGGGAAAAAACATAAGAAATGGGTGAGCTATACAGACCATTAAGGACATAAACTTGGAATAATGAGATACATGTTAGATAATAGGAACATCAATGTGACATAAAAAGAGTATGAATCATATATATAGATAATGAGTCAAGATATATCACAATAATTTTAAAGGTAACATGAGAAATGTGGTAACTAATTAAAACACCTCATCATAAATATATTTCAAATATAACTAACAATATATTATAATGTAAGAATGCCTAAAAATTAATTAGGTTCACTACCTATCCCAATATTGTGTATCATGAGATTAAACATTACCCAATTCATTGGAGTGCTATATAATTCTTGGCACATGTGTCACATTCATTTCATTCTCATGTTTAAGTGTGAAACATAGATAATAAAACATCAATTAATTCTTCATAGTACTTTGGTCAATGATCAAGGGGTGTGAAAAAAAATTTATGTCCCAAATAAAAAATTATATGTGCAAAAATTTGGACACCATTGATAAAAATAGGTATGATATTCAATACAAAATTGTTTTGTTATGCATAATTGCAATGACATTTTGACAACATAACAATGTCACTTAATGATTCATAAAAATTGGATGAGGAGGGAGAAGGGGGCCTATCATCCCATACACATAAAATCAGTAATGATAGGGACATGTAAAACATATCCCAACATTATAAATTGGAAATGAAAGGCATATGTCAGTTGAGGAACTTGAATAAAGAAAATAATCATAACTATATGTTGGCATGCTAATAGTTGTACATAAAAAGTCATGGAAGGATTGATGAGAGTTAAATGGGGATATAATTATTTATCAATTAAATATAAGTATGGTTAAAATGGAAGAACATCTCCCAATATAATTATTTAAGAGACATCCCAAAAAATAATTTCTTGAATGGAAATGAGAAAAGAGAAACCCTTACTAAATTTCTGCGTGGTAACAAGTGTAAAAAGTGTTCATGGGAGGAATTTAATGATATATAAAGGGGTATCTCATCATTTATAAATAAAATTTATTACAAGGGGATATTTAGAAATACATCCCAACATGAAAAAATGGTAATTAAAAGGCATAACATAAAAGGAGAGCTTGAATAAAAGGACAGAGGGAGATCCCTTACATCAGTGTGTGGATCCAAATGCTCCGGAGGGGCTTCTTGAGAGAATAGAGGTGCCTTTGGAGGACTATATATAGTGTAAGGAATATTATTTATTTTATAAAAGGATTTTTAGTGCAGATAAATGGGA
Organism: Viscum album; assembly: GCA_963277665.1. Lineage (NCBI taxonomy): Eukaryota > Viridiplantae > Streptophyta > Magnoliopsida > Santalales > Viscaceae > Viscum > Viscum album. Next base: position 918,679,580 of record OY728157.1, read on the forward strand.
TATTGGGTGGGTTTATATAGGAAAAGAGGTGGAATTATTTGTTATTTAGCTTTTGGAATCAACATAATAAAATAACCAAAACCACAAACCATCAAAAGGTTTTTCCAAATTTTTCTACAAAATAGGATTGGTTGTTATTTTTTTTAAATTTGAATGGTTGAAATTTCTAAAATAATACCATTGATTATGTGGAGGTGAGTCATACTCTTACATAAATGGGTTTAGTAGATTAAAATATATTAATTTCATTTGAGGATTCAACAGGGCTATATAAAATTAATCAAATATACATATAATCAGATTTTTTAGAGGTAAAACATATATTTGGTGGTTCATACTATTTATTGTATTATTACACCACATTTCAGTAATCATGTTTTCAATATAAAAAATGGTTATTTATACAGTATTTAATTATTACCCAAAAACTCATCTATCTTAGAAAGTAATGAAAAATTCAACTTTGGATAACTTCAAAATTTTGATTCCAAAAAAATATTACTTTCCTCTAAATAATTATCTAAATATTTTAATTATTAATATTAAAATAAAATACATATTTATTAATAAATGCTTTGTTTCTTTGATAATAATAATTCTCATACGCTTTTAAAAATTAAATTTGGCTTCATAAAAAATTATATGATCATTTATATTTAATAAATTTTTTTAATAATATTTTGTTAAAATATTATATATTTAATAAATCCATTAATTCCTAAAAATAAATTCTTTAATTGAATTTTAATATTCCATAAAAATACTATTCATTTTTATAGTATAAAATACATTAATAAAGTAATAATAATATATTTGGTTTACATAATGTGGGAAATTATTAGTGTAAAGAATTATTATACTTATGAATACATTTATATGTTAATAATATTGATAATGATAATAATAAAAAATAAGCAAAATAATATATAAATATATATATATATATTAATAATTCAAAATATTAAAAATAAATAATTTTTTAAAAAATGATTACAAGATAAAATAATAAATAAAAATATAAAAAGGGGGAAATTGGATTTTTGGAGGGGGGGGGGGTCCAAGCCACTGATTTCCCCTCCCCTGATTCTGTAGTATTCGCCAAATTGGAGTTGCATTTGCAATCACACCATATACGGAAAAGATGCCAATGCTCCACTTGTTCATCCATCATCATCCTATGAGTGATGTTCTTCAACTATAGGATCCCATGACTCGGGGGTAATCATGTGTGGATGAAGATGGCACAACATTACAGTAGATAGTCAACCCACAACCCACATAGATGACTTTTTATGGATTCAAACATCATTTTTATTGAGTAATGACTCTCCCACAAATCTCGTGAGATAACAGTGGGTCCGATTTACAGGATGCGGAAGAACTAAAAAGTATATTAGGTATTTCAAATTGTGTTTTTGGGTTTTGTGTTTCCACTTACACTAGTTTTAAATTGCATATTTGGTTTAGGATCTTATTTAATGTGAGTGTAGATATTCCTTGTTAGTAGGAAATATGACCATTCAAACTTTTTTTTTGGGATTACTATTAATTTAGGGTGTTGAGTATCTATATATAAACATTGCTGTGTTGAAAGAAGGCCAATTGGAGGTGAAATTCTTGAATCTTCTCATTATAGTATATTTTCATTTTCCATCGTAAAATATCCTTTAACTATTATTATTTTCTACCACTATTGTGAAGAATTGTGCTTGAGAATCTTGGTATGAGTAGTCTTCATAATGGGTGAGGGGTTTTATTTTTGGAAAATATTTTTAATCAAATTCAATGGTTTCTTTATTTCATGTAATACATGTAAAATATTTTCCAATTGATTAATGGTATTTAATCCTAGTTTTCTCAAAAAATTATTATATTATGATAGTGAGCGAACCATTTATTTTTGTTCAATTATTTCTTTTCTAAATTTTCCTTTATTGTCTATTTATTTAAATTTTATATATGTGTAATTATTCTTCTTTGTAAAAAATCAGCTAAAATGATTCAACTTGTTTCCAGGATTTAGAAATTTTATACCAAATTTCCTCTGTTAATTTCTATTCTTTATTTCTAGGATGTCTAAATATTTTTTTTATTATATATTTGTGAGGGTAAGTGACCTAATTATTTTTCCCACACTTATTTCTTTTAAATTTTTTAAATATTATGATTTTTCCAAAAAATATTTATCTGTTATGTATTGTTTTATTTGGAGAAAAATATACTTATACAAATCAAGTAGTATATGTGTTTTTTTTCAAATTCGATATGTCAAATGTTTTTAATATGCCAGTAATATTAGTATCTTGATTATTTAAAAAAATTTAAACTATTTGTTTATGATTGCGTTGATATTTTATTAAAAACTAATCTTAAATAATTACCGATGTTTCTATAATATTATATGTTATATGTTAAATTTTTTAAGTCCATCAAAATTTTATTTATAATGGTTTTTGCTTTATTTTTTAATAGTAAGGGATTCAGTTTTATTTTAATGATTAATGTTGATATTTCATTAAATATTTTATACAAGAATATTATTTGGTATGTGAGATTTATTTTCTCAAAATTGTTATTATTATTCTTTTTAAAAACATAAATTGTGTCCTATATATATATATGAGATGTTATTAGGTTTTAAAAATTACTAATAATCTTACAATTTTTAATATATATAATTATATGTATATATGTACACATCATATCATGTTAAAAATAATGTCTTCCCATGTATTTCACATTATAAAGTTATTTTAAAAGTTTGATGAATTTAATTTTTTTCAATTTATATTCATGTAAAATTATAAAATTTTCATATATATAAATATAAAGTTTATCGTTTCATATGAAACTTGTTTGGACATGTCTATTTATATGTATCTACACATATATTATTTTAGATAATTCAGATTTTTAATATGACATTAATATATACTTGTATAAATATATATGAACATACGTTTCAATTTATGTAATAATTATTTTTTTGATATATAAATATATGTATTGAAATTAATGCACACACACACACACACTCATACACACACAGACACTCACACACAAATATATATATATATATATATATATATATATTCTTTTGTAAAATTACTTTCATTTATTTTTGATATCTACATGGATATATAATCATATTATATTAAAATATAAATATATATGAAACATTTAATGTAAATTTGTTATGTAAATATACATGTATTTTAATTTATACATAAATATGTTATTTATTGCAAAAATACTTTGATCATAACCTAGTAATTTTATTTTATGAAATTAATATTGAAGCTCAAGATTTTAAAGAAATGTCATTGACCGTGTGATGTAAAATAATAGTTGTGATGTTTTTAATACCAAATAATCACACTTTTATATTATGTTAATGAAGGAATGGAATGGGTAGTGAACCCCAAACCACATTTGAATTTTTTCCAATCATGTGATGGGTGTGCCCAATATTATATAGCATTATAATGTCGTGGGTAGGGTTTTAGTCTCTTGATATTTCATATATAGTTCACTAGAGGGTTAATACTAAACAAAAATGGGATCAAGGAGATAACCAATTCCACCATCTTACTATATCCTCCATGTTACATTGACTTTGGATTGAACCAGGGATTAATATTTTGATCTAAGGTACCTTTGAGAATTATAAATTCTTATAATCTTTTATGGAAAATCATTATTGTTTTTAGGAATGAACGAAGTGTATTTTACAGATGTTAAATATATATATATATTGAAATTGTTTTCAATAAAGATTTTATATTGATAAGTACTGTAACGCCCCGACCCCAGCTTCCCAGAGTCGGTGAATTACTTCGTAACAGTGGCATGATCACAAAAGATCAAGTCTCGAACGACCGATTAGTTTAGTAGCCTTGGAAACACTAGATACATTCGTAAACGTTACATTACATCATAAAGTGAAAAACTACAATAACAAAGTCTCCATAGTCCACACTCATATCCTCTTCTCACAATCCCTGCAGGTCATTCATAAAATACTTCTTCACATCCTGGAAAATATTAAAACATTGAAAGGGGTGAGCTCATATGATTAGTAAGGATAACAATATTGCGGAAGCTTTCATAAATAAACATAAAAATTTAAGGCAATGTATAACTAAAACAAAATCATTTTAAACTTGAACATAAACATAATATGGAAAAAGTAAAATGAGATAATTCCATTCACTTCTTCACATGGATATTCTACTAGTCGAATAATCACATGAAATATCAATAACCACTTTCATAATGAGGGAATGTATAATGCCAGACATTCTGAAACATTTTGTCAAGGCCTCGGCCAAGACGTCTAAAATGATTAAGGCCTCGGCCAAAACCATAAATCAAAATGGGAAAGGGCCTCTGTCAATTCCACGTCTAGTTGTCTCATGAGACCTACCGATGCATCGTGGAGCAATAGCGGGCTCCACTCGTCACTTATTAAGTCCAATGCATTCCTCATATGAATAGGTTTAAACATATCATAAACCATAACAGAATCGTATCACATAAAAAATGCATAAAGGAAACATAACATTTCCACATTTCAATCACAAGATATCAATACAACACATTGATATAATAAAAACGCTTTCAAAACCATTTTCAATACCAAAATAAAAGAATGTTAAAACTTTGTATTTATTTTTCATTTAAAAAAAAGATGGCTTGTAGAGGAAGCCGAAACTCAAATAATGGTCACGGCGGTGGAGAAGTCATTGTCACCGCATAAGTATGACAAAAACATTCCCTCTTGTCGTTTAGTAAACGCTTCGTATAAAAAAGATTCCTTTTGAATAAACGTAAAAGTCAAAGGGGTTTATACACCGTATAAAAGAAATTTGTGTATAAAACCAAATATGCCTCAATGAAAGGAGATTGAGACGAAGTCCTTACAAAGATCATTTTTAAAATAAAATAGATATATTATGTGTATTCACTATAGGTACACATATAGAAAGTAAAAATACAAAATAAGACATAATAATATCATGACATAATTTGAAAGTAAGAGATTAACCCAAAGAATGGAAATTGGGTTAAGAAATTCCCTTACCTCGTGTCTGACTTGACTCAACCATTATTTAACCTCCTGAATAATAAACTAGAGTTAATATATACCTTATTAAGAACCATTTTCAATTTCATTATCCTTTTTATATCACTTATTACAATGATATGAACATTATGTAATTATTTAAGTTAATAACGGTCATTTTGTCGATCTTTGGTACTTGAGTCAACAATAAAATTCTTATAATTACAAGTTGTTTATGTGGTAGAATATCCATTATCTCCAGAATTATATTCATGATTTAGATGTCATATATATCTCATATATCCATTATATATATTCATTTGTAATATTACGTAACATTTAGAGGTAAGAAATGAAATGCACCGTTCATGGAGACGGTAAGCCGTACGTACGCATGAACGCTACTTTCATTTCAATTTAATATTTAATGGAATGAAATCATTATGATATAAATGTAGAATATAATTCCAGTATAATATAGTGTATAATACCATTTACTCCATCCTTTATACATCCCACATATGGCATTAACGATTCAAATCACTTTGAGGGGGCGGTAGTCCGCATTTCCTAAAATGAAATTATCGCGTTTTACCCATAATAGAAATCATAAAGCATGCCATAAATGAGAAATACAGAAGCATAAGTAAAACATAAACATATTATATATCATATATAAAAATAGTGACATCTTAATGGCCACCTTTGGAGGTGTTATATGAGTGTTGAACAATCATCGTTTCGTGAGGCAGAAATTCTCCATCCACAGAAACCGTAAGTTCTTTAACCATTAGATGTAGGTGTGTGTAAGTGTATCTAGAATCCTTCTTATAACAACATCCTAGAATATTGAGGATACTGGTGTTGTTACAAAAGAAATGAATTAAAAGAGTTTAGGGGGTTGGAGAAGAAAAATAAAACAAAACAACATTAGAGAAGACATTACCTCAAAATCGGGTAACTCTTTTTTGATTTGAGCCAAAGGCTTCCTTGGTAAGAGTTCTGCCCAAAGTGAGGCTTATAGGAGTAATAGGGGGAAGTTGGGAGAGTATTTGGGCAGAGGTTGGCTGAACCAAATGGCTTGAAAGTGTGAATGAGGTGGTAGAGGTGGGGGCCTTTTATAATAGGAGAGGAGGGGCTCTTCTGGAAAGATTGAAATGTTACATTATTATACAATGCTTTTCGGATTCTAAAAGTCCCACACTTATATAATTCGTGTATAAGGTGATAAGGGTTTGAAATCTCTTCATCCAATAGGCTTTGGACAAGTGTAAGCCTTGGAGTTTTCATTATCTTCTCATTTTATTTAAATCGTCAAATAATGAGGTCATCGCTGCATCATATTGATGTCATAAATAATTTAATTTATTTAATTTCTAAAAATTATAAAAAAAACTACTATGATGTAGGAATTTTTTTTATCTTTCTAATGAATATTTATAGTCAAAATATGGACTTGTGTACCCCCACTTAAAAACTGTTTTAGTAAAACAACTCATGTTTGTGTCAATTTAATTTTAACATTAAATAAATATATATTAATGTCATTTTCCAACCAAAGTGGCTCCATGGGGTCCCCAAGTTGACCCATGGGTTGTCTTGGTCGTCCATGACTCATCCAATAGGAGTAGGACAAGTTTCATGCTCATTTTATATTATTAAAACATTATTTTTACCTTAAACTACACTAATTACCTCTAATCGCGATTAAGAACTTAAAAGTTACTATTCACCAAAAAATTATTTTAATCTCATTGAACCACATTTTACTTCCTAATGACAACCATGTATGTCGGATTTTTGAAAATCAAATCACAGAAGTGGTAATATTTTATTTAAACGAAAAATCAGTTATTTAAGTACCACTTAGTGGTTTCACTATTCATCAAAAATTGATGTTTTTCAGAACAATGCCAAAATTTCACCCTAAGCTATAATAGATATTCCGAATTCAAAAATGATGTCTATTTTACAAAATTCAAAACATATAATTTGCATTAATTAATTTTATAATTAATTCCCGCTGTCACAACAAATAGCGTGTTTTTAAGAAACAATTTATATCAAAAGATTGGCAATTGTTTATGTCCAATTTCAATGTTAAATTAATTATAATGACCACCATTGGATAAAATGGTAAAAATATATTCTAATTATACTTTAAAACCACTAAATAGTATAATTTATCACTATAAATTATTTTTATTAAAAAAGTTGTTTTTAAGTAATTTTCACTATTCATAAAAATTTAGAAGTTCTCAGAAAAATACCAAAAATTCAACATAGGCTAATTTCAATATTCCGAATACAAAAATGAATTCCATTTTGAAATATAAAATTTCTATAATTTTAAAAGGTGGTTATTACTATTCATAACGGCTACTTTGATTAGTCGCGGTGTTTTAGAACTCAAACTTGCGTACAATGCAAGCTATTGCATTATTGAAAGAGAGGCGTATCGTGGATGCTCGGGGTGTTACATTCTCCCCTACTTCAATAAATTGCGTCCTCGCAATTTGATATTTTTCTTTGAAAATAAAAGGTTGAAAATAGAAAATACCTTTGTGGAAAACCCACATCGGAAATAATGTTAACAAAATTTAGCCTTAATAAGAGGGAAAGGGAAATGAAAAAGTCACCACCCAATTATGATCTTGATTAGGAGAACATTGGTGGCAATTAGAGACATTTAATTGGAGGAAAAACGTAAATATTCGTAGGGAGTGATTGAGGTCATCAATCACAATCAACTGTCAAATTGAGGGCCTCAAAGTCTCCAATCTATGTTGATTTAAAATATCATCAGTTCAACAAGACATAATGTATTAGGATAACACATTTTTTTGTTTTAATATCACTTTAATAAAGTTTAAGAATTAATTTATTCATTGAATAAGAGATATGTATATATTTATGCTTGACAATTAGAGTTTCAACCTTCAACTCATCTTTCACTCAAAAAGATAATAGAACTCAAAAATATTATACTTATCCTAATTGTATAAGGTTCCAAATGTTAACACATACCATTTATATTAGTAAAATTATTTTGTAATAACCAGGGACTTCCTGTAGGCTAGTGGTAGGAAATAAAGGCCTGTCGCACTATGGTTGTGGGTTCGATTCCTGCAGCTTTGTCCGATGCGACGGTTATGCCCCACCCTGCAGGTTGTCCTTTTCCTAAAAATATAGTACTATACTAATCCAAAAATAATCTTCATAAATGTTTTAACCTTATACAATACTATCCAAAGATCAACTTAATCCACTCCAACCTTTATAGTTATCCAAAATACCTCTGTCCAGACTTTCCCTAAAAGGTCTCTTAATTCCAAAATCAATTTATCAGATTCCCCAAACAAAGAAAAGTTTCTCTTATTATCACATACTAAAAATATGATTACCTTAATCATATTAAAGCCTTACAGAAATCAAAAAGTACTGCAGTACAATCCATATATATATATCACATTATTCTTATAACCAGAATATAATCCTTGAGTCCAAAATCACCAATACATTAATTATTCTGCTTCAACTGTAGTCACAACATAAGATTGGCCTTGATCCCTGGGCCTTTTCTGAGGTAAGTTTCCTTGACGCTTAGGACATTCATTTGCATAATGCCCCATTTCTCTACAATTGTAGCATTCAACATTGATAGCCTATTTCTTTCCCTTGCAATCACGAGCCTGGTGACCCTTTTCTCCACATTTATAACAAACTCCCATTCCTTTTAGGCAAGTACCAGGGTGATTCTTCCCACAATTATCACATAGTGGAAAATCCTTCTTTCCCTTTTTCCCTTTATATGTCTCTTGTTCCACCGTTCTCTTCTTCTCCTGCTTTACTTTGTTGTCATAAGACTTAGAGAATTCCTTTTCTGTCTTGATAGAACACGAGACAATATCTTCGTATGATGAGAAGGATTGTGATACTAATGCTCGACGGAGAAATGGTTTTAACCCATCAAAGAAACGATCAATATTACTCCTTGGGTTACGTATATAATCGGAAGCATGCCTCGCTAACCTTGTAAAGTTAGCCTCATAATTTTCAACATTCTCATCCTCCTTCTGCCTCAGACTCAGAAATTGCCTTTCCATATCTGCTCGATGGTCACGAGGAAAGTATTTTTCTAAGAAAATCTCTTTGAACTCCCTCCATTCCATATTCGATACGTCATCATCTTCCTTTGTGTTTTGAATCAGCGACCACCACTGATCGGCATCTCTAGTGAGGCGGTAAACTTCCATGACAACTTTCTCCTTTTCACTACTCCCCAAGGCATGGAATATTTCCTCTAAGGAATTTATCCATTGCTCAGCTACTATAGGATTTGTACTCCCATTGAAGGTTGGTGGTTGTTGCCTCATGAAACGGTCTAGAATTGATCCTCCACGTTGCGGATCAGGGTGCTCCATACGAGTAAGGTTATTATCCATAACCTGCGTGAGTTGTCCCAGTACGGTGAGAAGATGATCAGCACCAGTTGTATCACTAGCTCCACCATAATTATCTTGAGCAGGAGTGAAATCCCTACACGGAGTGCGTGCATTGATACAGTTTCCATTCCTTCCACTAGGCGCCATTTCTAAACAATGGCATAAACTATATTAGTTTATGAAATAAAATACATAATTCCATATTTGTAAAATACTTTACATAAATTGAACTATTTATGGATATAATCCATAATCATAAAAAGGAATGTTTCCTTTGAGGAAGTATATACTCATAACCCTTCATAGTGGTTTGTAAAGAAAATGAGAATTATCCAAAGCATATCCCCCGAGAGTGTCGTAACCAAGAGTGCAGCAAGGCCCGTTGTCGTGCACCAGTTCCCGTTCGAGTCTAGATCAAAGCGGTGTTTTTGGGTTTTACCCCTAGGTACATCTGTGCCAGAGCCGCCTCTACCTGCTCGTATCCATACAGGGATGTATTGCTCGGAAAACTCACAACATCTCTACAATACCAAAATTCTAGGAAGTTCTTCTAAACTAATCCTCAAAGTCTATCTTCGGGATATGTGCTCTAATCAGAGTTTATCTAAATCTAGCTTCCAAGGATATTACTAAACTGCCTGTGATACCAACTGTAACACCCCGACCCCAGCTACCCAGGGTCGGTGAATTACTTCGTAACATTGGCATGATCACAAAAGATCTAGCCTCGAAAGACCGATTAGTTTAGTAGCCTTGGAAACACTAGATACATTCATAAACGTTACATTACATCATAAAGTGAAAAACTACAATAACAAAGTCTCCATAGTCCACACTCATATCCTCTTCTCACAATCCCTACAGGTCATTCATAAAATACTTCTTCACATCCTAGAAAATATTAAAACATTGAACGGGGTGAGCTCAGATGCTCAGTAAGGATAACAATATTGCAGAAGCTTTCATAAATAAACATAAAAATTTAAGGCAATGTATAACTAAAACAAAATCCTTTTAAACGTGAACATAAACATAATATGGAAAAAGTAAAATGAGATAATTTCATTCACTTCTTCACATGGATATTCTACTGGTCTAATAATCACATTAAATATCAATAACCAGTTTCATAATGAGGGAATGTATAATGCCAGACATTCTGAAACATTTTGTCATGGCCTCAGCCAAGATGTCTAAAATGATTAAGTCCTCGGCCAAAACCATAAATCAAAATGGGAAAGGGCCTTGGCCAATTCCACATCTAGTTGTCTCATGAGACCTACCGATGCATCGAGGAGCAATAGCGGGCTCCACCCGTCACATATTAAGTCCAATACATTCCTCATATGAATAGGTTTAAACATATCATAAACCATAACATAATCGTATCACATAAAAAATGCATAAAGGAAACCTAACATTTCCACATTTCAATCACAAGATATCAATACAACACATTGATATAATAAAAACGCTTTCAAAACCATTTTCAATACCAAAATAAAAGAAAGTTAAAACTTTGTATTTATTTTTCATTTAAAAAAAAGATGGCTTGTAGAGGAAGCCGAAACTCAAATAATGGTCACGGCGGAGGAGAAGTCATTGTCGCCGCATAAGTAAGAAAAAAAAATTCCCTCTTTTCGTTTAGTAAACGCTTCGTATAAAATGATTCCTTTTGAATAAACGTAAAAGTGAAAGGGGTTTATACACCGTATAAAAGAAATTTGTGTATAAAACCAAATATGCCTCAATGAAAGGAGATTGAGACGAAGTCCTTACAAAGATCATTTTTAAAATAAAATAGATATATTATGTGTATTCACTATAGGTACACATAAAGAAAGTAAAAATACAAAATAAGACATAATAATATCATGACATAATTTGAAATTAAGAGATTAACCCAAAGAATGGAAATTGGGTTAAGAAATTCCCTTACCTCGTGTCTGACTTGACTCAACCGTTATTTAACCTCCTGAATAATAAACTAGAGTTAATATATACCTTATTAAGAACCATTTTCAATTTCATTATCCTTTTTATATCACTTATTACAATGATATGAACATTATGTAATTATTTAAGTCAATAACGGTCGTTTTGTCGATCTTTGGTACTTGAGTCAACAATAAAATTCTTATAATTACAAGTTGTTTATGTGGTAGAATATCCATTATCTCAAGAATTATATTCATGATTTAGATGTCATATATATCTCATATATCCAGTATATACATTCATTTGTAATATTACTTAACATTTAGAGGTAAGAAATGAAATGCACCGTTCATAGAGACGGTAAGCCGTATGTACGCATGAACGCTACTTTCATTTCAATTTCATATTTAATGGAACGAAATCATAATGATATAAATGTATAATATAATTCCAGTATAATATAGTGTATAATACCATTTACTCCATCCTTTATACATCCCACATATGGCATTAACGATTCAAATCACTTTGAGGGGGCGGTAGTCCGCACTTCCTAAAATGAAATTATCGCGTTTACCCATAATGGAAATCATAAAGTATGCCATAAATGAGAAATACAGAAGCATAAGTAAAACATAAACATATTATATATAATATATATAAATAGTGACATCTTAATGGCCACCTTTGGAGGTGTTATAAGAGTGTTGAACAATCATCGTTTCGTGAGGCAGAAATTCGCCATCCACAGAAACCGTATGTTATTTAACCATTAGATGTAGGTGTGTGTAAGTGTAGCTCGAATCCTTCTTATAACAACATCCTATTATATTGAGGATACTGGTTTTGTTACAAAAGAAATGAATAAAAAGAGTTTAGGGGGTTGGAGAAGAAAAATAAAACAAAACAACATTAGAGAAGACATTACCTCAAAATCGGGTAACTCTTTTTTGATTTGAGCCAAAGGCTTCCTTGGGAAGAGTTCTTCCCAAAGTGAGGCTTCTAGGAGTAATAGGGGGAAGTTGAGAGAGTATTTGGGCAGAGGTTGGCCGAACCAAATGGCTTGAAAGTGTGAATGAGGTGGTAGAGTTGGGGGCCTTTTATAATAGGAGAGGAGGGTCTCTTTTGGAATGATTGAAATGTTACATTATTATACAATGCTTTTCGGATTTTAAAGGTCCCACACTTATATAATTCGTGGATAAGGTGATAAGGGTTCTAAATCTCTTCATCCAATAGGCTTTGGACAAGTGTAAGCCTTGGATTTTGCATTATCTTCTCATTTTATTTAAATCGTCAAATAATAAGGTCATCGCTGCATCATAATGATGTCATAAATAATTTAATTTATTTAATGTCTAAAAATTATAAAAAAATACTATGATGTAGGAAATATTTTAACTTTCTAATTAATATTTATAGTCAAAATTTGGACTTTTGTAACCCCACTTAAAAACTGTTTTAGTAAAACAACTCATGTTTGTGTCAATTTAATTTTAACATTAAATAAATATATATTAATGTCATTTTCCAACCAAAGTGGCTCCATGGGGTCCCCAAGTTGACCCATGGTTTGTATTGGTCTGCCATGACTCATCCAATAGGAGTAGGACAAGTGTCAAGCTCATATTATATTATTAAAACATTATTTTTACCTTAAACTACACTAATTACCTCTAATCGCGATTAAGAACTTAAAAGTTACTATTCACCAAAAAATTATTTTAATCTCATTGAACCACATTTTACTTCTTAATGACAACCATGTATGTCGGATTTTTGAAAATCAAATCACAGATGTGGTAATATTTTATTTAAACGAAAAATCAGTTATTTAAGTACCACTTAGGGGTTTCACTATTCATCAAAAATTGAAGTTTTTCAGAACAATGCCAAAATTTCACCCTAAGCTATAATTGATATTCCGAATTCAAAAATGATGTCTATTTTACAAAATTACAAACATATAAGTTTCATTAATTAATTTTATAATTAATTCCCGCTGTCACAACAAATAGCGTGTTTTTAAGAAACAATTTATATCAAAAGATTGGCAATTGTTTATGTCCAATTTCAATGTTAAATTAATTCTAATGACCACCATTGGATAAAATGGTAAAAATATATTCTAATTATACTTTAAAACCACTAAATATTATAATTTATCACTAGAAATTATTTTGATTAAAAAAGTTGTTTTTAAGTAATTTTCACTATTCATAAAAATTTAGAAGTTCTCAGAAAAATACCAAAAATTCAACATAGGTTAATTTCAATATTCCGAATACAAAAATGAAGTCCATTTTGAAATATAAAATTTCTATAATTTTAAAAGGTGGTTATTACTATTCATAACGGCTACTTTGATTAGTCGCGATGTTTTAGAACTCGAACTTGCGTACAATGCAAGCTATTGCATTATTGAAAGAGAGGCGTATCGTGGAAGCTCGGGGTGTTACAAGTACTCATGATTTATTAAGCATTAATTATTTAACTGTTCAAATTTTTTTAAATTATATATCAAATTTCATAATCCGGTTTGGTTTCCTAATGTTTTGAAACTGCTTACTAAGATTTTTTTCTCTCAACCTATGATTTAAAAAACTATTTTAATAGGGAATTAAGATGTGTAAAAGGGAGATAGTTGTTGAGTCCCCTATAAGTTGTTTAATCATTGAAAATAATAAGAATGATTTTTTATTTTATTTTTTAGTTTGTGTAATTTTAATTATCTGATTAGTCCGGATGCTGTAAAATACTAAACCTTTGTGATATCAAGTTGTGTTATAACTTGGTGACAAAGATAATAAATGGGTGATCTATAGAGCTCACTAAGGGAATTAACATGGTATAATGAGATACTTGTTAATCAATAGGCATATAAATGGGGCATAAAATGTTTGGGAATCATAAACATTAAAAATGGGGCATGATATAGAATGATAATCATAAAGGTAATATGAGAAAATTGGAAATAACTTAAAACATTGTATCAAAAACATTTGTCAAGGCTAACATCCAAGACATCATAATGAAAAAGTCCCATAAAGGAATCAAGTTCACTCTTATCCGAAAAACACATCTCAAGAGACTTAACATTACCCGATGCATTGGAGCACTATATAATTCCGAGCTCACCTGTCAGTTTCATTTCATTCTCATACTTAACTGTAACACATAGATCATACAACAAGGAATCATTCGACATCATATATTATTATATGATCATGGAACATTGAATAAATACATGTATGTACACAATAATATAATTATAATTTTATGAATGTCAAAACACTTGATAGGAAATGGGTATGATATTCAGTAAATTGTTTTTTCATGGAAAATCATGTTGAAACTTCAGCAACATAATAACGTCACATAAAAATCCAAAAAATGGGTTGATGAGGGCAAAATGGGTCTCTTATAATTTTAAAATAAAATGGTTATTAATATGTACATGGAAGGACATATCCCAACATTAGGTATTGGAAATTGAAGGAATATTATCATAATGAACCATTAATAAATAGGTGAAAGAAAAGAGTTCAAACTAAATTTTGCCATAACAACTAGTATACTCACTCACTCAAAATTAAATTTTATTATTGATAGATTTTAAGGGAAAAAACGAGATACCAAGTCAATAACTAAAGGAGATTACAAAGCCGTTAATTTGAAATTGCAGCATACCGGTTTTAATCTCCCTAAAAAGATTCAATGAGATATTGTTTACTTGGATGTCAGGTTGCTCCATCAGAAGGTCTTCAATCAAGAATACCATCTTATCCCTAGACTGGATGTACACCTCTACATTGATCTTTATGATGTTGAAACCCCTAACCAGAATCAGATCATGCTTGTTATCCCAGGTTCCCTGCTCATCATCGGTGGCCACCTTAGGAGCCCTTCCCATCATTCTTTCTGCCTCATTGATGGGAGCTTTGATTTTTACCACAATTTCTCGTACAACATCTTCTGAGCTCAAAAGAAATTCGAAAGGGTTATCGAGAACCTCCCACTATTGGTAGACTAACTTGGAGAGGTGGGGCCATAATCTTTCTACATTGCCATTTACTTCTTTGCTGATATGGTCTCTATTGGTAATGGTAAATGTGTGTAGTCCTTTTTTCTTTCGGGTTACCCCTCTAATTCATACTCCACCTTAGACTAGGGGTACTTGCTCCCCTCATCCTCTTCCTTTATATCACCTACATAGAATCTTGAGAATTCATCAATGGACTCTCTCTCAGTAGCCGTCTCCACATCAGTAGTGGTTTTGACTAAGTCATTTCCATCATTTTGGATGAGATCCTCATATAATTGAACGTCGAACCGATTTCCCATCTCAATACCTTAAACCTCTCTAAAGAGTCCCCTGACTGCATCTTCACTATCGTCATCATGTTCCAAGACCATAGAACCTATATTTAGTGTGACATATTTGGGACACCTAAGGCCACCCTAATCCACCTACTTTGTAACCCATTCATGACTGAGCCCCTGGAGACCCTTAGGGGAGGTGGGTTCCAAAGCCCTAGCAGGTGATGCCTCCTCCAAAATCCTGTGAATCTGTGAATTCTACTTAGAAGGCTGAGGGCCACCAATTTATTTCCCCAACTGACTATAATTGGAAGGTTTAACCTAACCATTGGAACTCTTAAAACCACATGAGCTCACTTTCTCAGCATAATAAGTGGTCCTAGGTAGCTTGGAAACTCCCTCATCCAATAGCTATGGAACCACTAGGTTGAGGGAACTACCAAACCATTCCTCCTCCGCACCAGAGCCCTCATGCCCCAAAGTAGTAGGCGAAGAGATCTGAGGTGCTCTAAAATCAATCCTCAAGTGATTAAACAATTCATACACAGAAGGATTCATCTCCCGTGTTCCACTGGGAATGCCACTTGCAGCAGTACACTTAGAAGCCTCACCCACTAGATAATGCGCAGGGGCGATGCCGCTTGAACCAAGCAATCATGGTGAGATTAAAAAGAGCAGAAGCTCCATAAAACTCCAAGAGAGAGAGAGTAGATGATTGGGGAGCCCTTCGAATAGATTTGGGATTTTTGGACATGGATGATCTTGAGGAAAGGGGGGAAAACTCCAGGGTTAGAAAAGGGGTATAAAGAAGATCCCACACCCTCACTGAATGTCAATGGTCCCTCCCCCGTTGGGGGAAGAGGGACTGGTGCAGAGGTCGATGCTGTCATGGAGAGGAGTCAGACATCATGACTCCCCCTAAGAAGAAAGCCCTAGATTCTCCACTTTCCCTCATCATGTATATTACAAGTATACAAAATGGATCATGGGAGTGTTTAATGAGAAATAAAGTGAACTCTAATAATTTATAAATAACTATTAATAAAGGGGATATTTAATAACATATTCCAACTTACTAAAATGGGAATATAGAGGCATAACGAAAATAAGTGTTTGATGGATATGGGAGAGGGGAATATCCCATTCTTTAGAGTGGGACTCCAAATTCATGGGAGGTGATTATTGAGAGCTTGAGGATGCCTTGGGAGGACTCTAGATATAGTAAAAAGAATAAGGATGTTCTCCATGGAATTTTAGATAAGTGAAATGGGTTATTGGGTGGTTTTATATAGGAGGGGGGGGGTTTATTATTTAGGTTTTGGACTCTACATAATAAAATAGTAAAAAAACCATCCCATGGTTTCTGCCAAATGGGGGTGTTTGACATTTTTTTATAAGGACATGGTCTAAAATTAATAAACTAACCCCTCCACATATATGGATGTGAGGGCCACTCTAAATTAAATTATTTAAACACCTTAAAATTTATTAGTGGTTTTGGAGGATTCATAAAGGCTTTATAAAATAAACCATATATAATTAAAATAAAATTATTTTAAAGGGAAACCTTAGATTTGGTCATAGATACCTCTTATAGTATTTATTACATCTATTCTTAAGATTTTGTTTCAAACAAAGATTCATTCCCCTACTTGAACTTGTATATAATTGATGTTCGATTCACAATATAGAGAGTGATTTATTTCTTGGAGTAATTTTTGTGGGCTATATATTGGGAAATCCAATCCATACCAAACATTTCATCAAATTCCACCAAAGGGAGTATGACAAGGTTAACTAGGAATATCAACCCACAGACATTGAAAATGGAGGATTTATATACATAGGATGAAATAATTTATCCATTTCCCATTTTCAATAATAGATCAACTTCCATGGTTTTTGGTAGTGTTTAAATTGTTATACTAATGATTTTGGATATTAATGCATGCATAGAACTAGAATAAAAAACAGAGGTTTCTATTCTTGAAAAAATAACTAGAGAAATGTCACCTCTTTATTGTTAGGATCCACCTTAAAATTTGTGATGGATAAAGCTCTCCCTTAACTCATTGGTGGCTATTGGCTATCTCCAAAAACCATTTGCATAGTGAGTTAGTTAGAAAAGTTCCATAGTTTCTTGCAGTTGAATTAATGAACAATGCATCGAGGGTTGACCAAAGTATTCCTTTCCTCCACCGCATTAGAGGGTCTCCCCTATCATAAATCATTTTCCAGGTGTCCTTCCTTTCCAAACATAAATAAGTTCATTGTTTCCTTTTGTTAACTTTTGGAGTGCTTCTTTAAGCACATTTTAAAATTGGGATGTTTAAATTTTGAGCCACTATTATATAACTCCATTGAACCCCCATTATTAGAATCAACATTCCTCTTATTATCCCTATGATACCCTTGAGATTTTATGTTCTTTATTTTGACTTCGAGAGAACATCAGAAAATTTAGTCATAGCTATCAAAATAAAAAATTTCAAGGGTTTTTGTATACGAGTATTTGTCCCACCAAAGAAGTAGTCAACCTTGTATTCTGTGGTTGTGAAAATATCAGAGGATGAATCTTATTTTATAACCAACAATTCAACAATGGATATTTTTTTCCTATGATCAAGCATTTCTAACCAAAATTATTGAATATAAAGAACAAATCATGCTAGATCAAATGCCTATTGTGAGGGAATACACTAATATTTTTCATGAGGAATTTAATTATCTTCCTCTTAGTCGAGGGGAAGAATTTTCTATAGATATTATGCCTGGGTAATTACCATTATCCAGACTCCATATATAATTTCTATTGTATAACCCACGGATCTGAAGAAAAACAACAGGATAATCTTGATAATGGGTTCATATACCCAAGTGCTACACCATAGGGTGTACCAATCATCTCCATCATGAAGAAGTATGATTAAATGCACCTTAGCATTGATTATCACGAGCACATCATGATCATGATAAATAAAAAATATCTTCTACCATGGATTGATTACCCGTTATATCAGTTACATGGAGAAGAATATTCCTTAAAGGTGGATCTTTAGTCGGGATATTATCTTGTAATGGTGAAGAAGGAAGATATCCCCCATATCAATTTTTAAAAAAGGTATGAGAACTATTAGTTAATAGTAATTCCATTCGGATACACTAATTCTCTAAAAACATTCATGGACATGATGAATAGAGTCTTTAGATATTACGTAGAAAAATTTGTGGTATTATTTATATATGATATTCTAATATACTCTAAAAATTGAGGGGAATGAGGGGAAATTGGGAAATGTTCTAAATACCCAATGAAAGGAGAATATTTCCTCTAAGTAAATAAATGTGTTTGGGTTGAAGGAGGTCTCATTTTAGGGGAATCTCATCACAAAAAAGGGGATATCAATGGACCCTTAAAGGATAGAAGCAGTTAAAGGATGGTATATTATAACATCTATGACAGTTATCCGTAGTTTACATGGATTAGTTGAGTATTATCGAGGTTTTCTCATGATTCTAAAAAACTATTACAAATCTAAATTGAAAGGGAGTCAAGTTTGTTTAGAAAGATAAATGTGAAGAGAGAGGCTAGGATAAACAAAATGGCTTATCAACGGACTTGTACTCACACTACACGCATGTGGATAACCATTCATATTATTTAGTTTTTCTTTAAATAAGGGATTGGTTTGTGTGATAATGAAAAATGATAATTTTATTGCCTATTCATCAAGGTAGATGATATTTCTTGAATTGATATAAAAACGCATGATATAGGGTTGGCTACAGTGATCTTCACATTGAAAATGTAGCGACATTATCTCTTTGGGATGATGTGTGAAATATATACGGATCACAAAATACTCAAGTATATATTCCCATAGAAAGAGATGAATATGAACCAAAAAAGATAGTTAGAGATGATTAAGGACTAGGAATTCTCAATCCACAACCATCCTAGTAAATAAAAAATGTGTCTCACACTCTAAGTAGAAAGGGACCATTAATTAAATCATTTATGAGAATTTGGAGGGTTCTGATCTGTGTAGATTTTGAATGGATGGAAATGTGAATGATAAATGAAGAAAAATCATCAATCCTTTCAAAAATTATTTCTTAACCATCTATTATGGAGAGGTTAAAGGATGATCAAATAGGTAATGTGGGAATTCAGAAGAATGTAGAATCTATAAGAAAGGGGAAATCCTTAGACATCAATGTTAATGATGTAGGATTTGTAATATTTTGGCCATAAATATGTGAACCATCAAAAGGTAATATCCTGACCATCCTCATTGTCTTATGTCAAGGTGGATGTTCTACTCACCCTTAGCAGATGTTCCCAAGGGTTAAAAGGCTAGAAATTAATTCCAAGGGCTTCATGAATAAGTTGGGAACAATTTTTACTTAGAATAAAAGAAAACAAAAAAATGATCCCCAACTGACCACAACTACAAAATGCATGTCAACAAGGTAATCATATAAAACACATTACTAAGAGACAAACATACTACTAACCGAATTCCAAAACAGTTCCCAAAGACCAATACAACCAAACGCCAATAATCTATAATCAGTGTGCCAAGAGGATGACTAAACTACAAAACCCAAATAAGATATGAGACAAATCCACAACTCCACATAACATAACATGGTCCAAGCACCCACATATCACTGAAGAATCATGATGAACCACTCATGAAATGAGATTCTTTACCTTTACCTATGACCTAGAATAAAACATCCCCAAAATTACCAAATTTCCAATGAATGGGATGAGTAATAATACTTAGTAGGTTTTCCCCAAATGACTCCTCTACACCCACCACTAGCATAAAAAAATTAGCACAATTATATAAAATAATTTATATAATGAAATTAACACAATCCAATAATTATCAACAAGACAAACAAATTATTTTAATAATAAATTCACCCAATCCCAATGAAAGCAACCTACCAATGAAACCAATCACTTCATGTAATACCCCATGCTTCCACAGTGTGATTCTAATTTAATATTATAGTAGCGTGTGTTGTACACATCTTTGAGTTCTAGCACACAACACAATCAATCAAACTAGCCGACATGAATAGTAATACCGACTTTGAAATTTTATAAATTTTATCATTCAAAATGAACTTCATTTTTGGATTCAAAATATCGAAATTAGCTTAGGGTGAATTTTTTTATTTTTCTGAAAACATTCAATTTTAATGAATAGTGAAAAACACTAAGTTATTGTTTAAAACTGAATTTTTATTTAAATAATTATTTATTTTTTTAAATTTATATTAGGTCATAATATATACATAATACCTATATATGTTTAATGTATTTCATTGGAGCCAGTTTATAATATTTTTTGATATATATAAATTTTATTGAACTTTTCACCGTCTTTTACCCATATTCTAGGAGATTTTGAAAATTCACATAAAACAAAATTTATATCTTCTGTGAGTTGAATTTAGAAAATTCAAGAGACACAGTTAATATAAAGGAGTAAAATGTAGTTCAATAAGATGAAAATAATTTTTGGTGAATAGTAACTTTTTTACTTTTATATACAATGGTTAAAAGTAAATAGGGTAATTAAGGGTAAAAATGATATTATTATTACCCTAACACATGTCCTAATTATATTGGATAAGTATAATTAGATTAAAACAACATTAGTAATAAAATATGAACCACTTTGGTCCACTTGAATTAGATTAGGAGATTTATTATTATATAATTCAAAGAAGAGTTAAATAGATAAAATTAATGTTTAACAACTAAAACATAATTAATATAGGGTTATACATAAGTTAAATTAGATTATAAATATTCATTAGAAATATAACAATATTTAATACATAATGATATTTTATTTATAATTTTTAGACAATATATAATTTAATTTATTTATGACACAATGATGATACAATAATTACCTAATTAATGAAATATTAAACAAATTTATATTAAAAATATGATGATAAATGTAATTTGAGACTTTTTAAAAATTAAACTAATTTACTTGGTTGATATGACATATTAGGGATGTTTAGATGAAATTTTTTTATGTAATAATGCTGTTATAAATTTATCAAAAACAAAATACCAAAAGTGTCAAAATTGACATAAAAGTGTTTTTAAATCAAATATTATATTATTAATTGATATTATATTCCTAAAAATAGAAGGTTCAGCCAAATGACATATATAATGATAGGTGTATCATTATGGAACAACTAGTGGTTCTATTGAAAGTATATAGTAATTTTATTTACAATATATGATATAAATACAAAGAGACATGGTAAATGTCAAACTATTTAACTAAGAGTTAAATCTAAAAGTTAAGGTTAATATAGTGACCCAAAACTATCTAAAACCTATTGGTTGAGTGGTTTTCAACCCATCCCCACCTTATAATTTAAATAATACACCTTGGAGCCGTTAGAAACCGAAAATTATTTTATTATAAAATAATATTTTATGTTTTTTCTTATGGTGCCCCTCACCCATCTTATAAAAGGGCACTTCCCCTTATCTGAAATTCACTACATCAGTGACATTTGGCTCAGCCAAACCCTGCCCAAATATACTCCCAACATCCATAAATTAAACCTTGAGTCCTTATTTGTATCATAAAGCCAACCAAAGGACCCCTTTTGATCAAATCAAAAGGAAGAACCCGAAGAAGATGTAATGATTTCACCACCCTCTTTCAAGTTCCTTTCTTCTTCCACTTCTTATTTATTTGTTATGTCCATTAAAAAATAATAAATCCAGTATATTCTACATACTTTGATGTTATTATTAAAATGGTACACCCATATTCAGTATTATATCCATCCTTTGAATGACATGTCACCATACGTGCGTACGTACGACTTACCGTCTCCATGTCGTGGTGTAATTGTTATTCAATACATGATTATTTGGATGGGTATAATAATGATGAGTATTTTTTTAAATAATAAATGTAACATTATAATGATTCTCAATATATGATATACCATCCGATTATATATTATTTTAATATCAAAAAAGTGTTATTTTTGCTCCTGCGTACGTACAAATTACTGTCTCCACGAACACGATGAGATTCATTCCCTGTCGTATCCATTCAAGACTAATTTTTAATTAGATGATTAAAAACAATTTTTAAAGACTTGATATCATTTTGGATATTAATATGATACATCCCATCCATTGCAAATATGACTCACAAAAAAAAATACAAAGGAAAACGAATCCGTTAACACCCAACACAACGATAATACTATGTTATTATTAACAAAACAATGTTATAAGATCATATATGATATCATATTAATGTATATTATTCTTGTATAAATTGATGAAAATTATTCCACCATTATATAGGAGGTTATACTACACTTGACCAAGGAAAAGTACAAGTTAAGGGTTTATTTCACAATCTCTTAATTATCCGAGGCTATTTATACGTAATTATCTACTGTGACCACTTTATCATCCACATCCATGTTTCATAAAAATATATTTCAAAACATTCTTACTATTTTATATAATATTGGTTAAAGTCATTCATACCCTTTTTTTGAATTTTTATTAGATGTTTAGAAAGAATCTTTCTGTAATTTTCAAACAAGTTACTTTTTAACATTTTCGAAAAAAGTAAGCTAAAATGTATTTTTTAACTTATATGGTAGGTGCAGATAATTACTGCCATTATATAATCGTCGAAGCATCCCTTACAATCTTATAAGAATATTTTCAATGTAAATGTTTTAATTTATAATTATGTGACTTTTAAATGATTTCAAAAAAGGGATATTTCTCTCAAATAGTTTTGATTTCTTATATGTGAACATCCTTTGATGGATTTCAAGAATATTTGAAGATGATTTATTATGATAAAAAAATTCCATAGAGTATTGAAGGTTTTGTGATATTATTGACTATGGATGTATTATTTTTATACCATTCATGATTTATGGATAAAGTATTGACATTTCGTATGATAGTTTTAATATGAATATTTATGCTATGTTTAAACCTATTCATATGAGGAATGCATTGGACTTAATAAGTGACAGGTGGAGCCCACTATAGCTCCACGATGCATCAGTAGGTCTCATGTGACAAACTAGTGTTTTGGAAGAATGTCTTGACAAAATCTTATTTGTAGTCTTGGCACAAGGCATGTACTGTGTGGTTATGATAGTCTGGCATTATGCATTCCATCATTATGAAAGTGGTTATTGATATTGCATGTAATTATTCGACTAGTAGAATATCCATGTGAATAAGTAAATGGAATTATTTTATTTTATTTTTTCCATGTTATGGTAATGTTCAATTTTAAAAGGATTTTGTTTTACTTATACATTACCTTAAATGTTTATGCTTATTTATGAATGTTTCCGCTATATTGTCATCCTTACTGAGCATCTGAGCTCACTTGTTTCTATGTTTTATTTTTCCAAGGATGTGAAGAAGTATTTTATGACTGACCTGCTAGGATAGTCTGAGGGGATATGAGTGTGGACTACAGATACAATGTTTTTGTAGTTTTCTATTTTATCATGTAATGTAAGACTTAAAATGTTTCTAGTGTTTCCAAGGCTACTAAACTAATCGGTCTTTTGAGACGTGATCTATTATGATCATGCCAATTTTATATAATAATGCACCGACTCTGGGCTTCTTGGGTCAAGGCGTTACATTTGGTATCAGAGGAAGTTTAGTAGAAACATAGGAATCTAGATTTAGATAAACTCTGATTAGAGACCATAATCCTAGGACAGACTTTGAGGATTAGTATAGAAGAACTTCCCAAAATTTTGGTATTGTAGAGTTTTTTTGAGTTTTCCAAGAAATACATCCCTCTCTAGATACGAGCTGGTAGAGGAAGCTCTGGAACATATGTACCTAGGGGTAAAACCTGAAATACCCGCTTTGAGCTAGACTCGAACGGGAACTGGTGCATGACAACGGTCCTTGCTGCACTGTTGGTTACGACACTCCCGGGGGATATTCTTATGATAATTAACATTTTCATTGTAAACATAATTGAAGTATTTTAATATAAGATGAGAATAAAAGGCCTTCGTTTATCCTAAGGTGCTTAAAATTGAAAATATGGTGTCATGATATTCTGTAAATGAATTTTTAACAACTTTTACTCACAAAATTCTTTTTGGTTTTAGTCAATGGTTGGATTCCAAGGAATTCAAAGAAACTTTGAGAATTTGGTACAAGGAGGGAACAGTGGTGGAAATGAGCAACAAAATGGAATGTTGATAGGCGTGAAAGATATCATGTTCATTCCAAATAAGTTTTCAAAAAATATGATCAACAAAATATATATCAACCAACTCCCAGACTCAACAAAGAGGAGAAAGGTGATGAATGATAAGAGCTCAAGTAGAGAAGACCAAGGATAAAAGAATCCTAAATTTCCATCATGCAGGAAATGTGGAAGGAGACACCCAGGAAAGTGTATCAATGGAGAAAAGAAATGCTATATGTGTGGGAAAGAAGGATATAAAGTGAAGAATAGCTGAGGAAAAATGAAGAGTACTATGAAAGAAAATGAAAATTGTCCCAAGAGTCCATTTACAGTCATTTTCTGTTAATTTAGGGGACCTAGCCATTACCCAAGTGAATGCCCTATTCTATAGGATATTTTCTTGGTCAAAGAAGAAGATTTGTAGAAATAAATTGTTGGAGAAATGTTTAAAAGTATTAGTTCTCCTTATTGATGGGATTAATTTAGAATAATTGTCTCTTGTATTTGTAACCTTGAATTTTGTCAGGTGAAAATGATATTTGAGGAAGACATATCTTTTCTCCTATGGATATAGTAATAAATAACCATTTGGTTTTATATGATCATTGGGTTTGAGGCAATTACAAGTTATTATATTTTGGGATGAAAATGCAAGGTATGAGATAAAATTTGTGGTTAAATTATGTTATGGTAATTTTGAAGAATTTATCTCATTTTGGTAATGTGATAAAATATAGTTTTTAAAAAAGTACAACTTGCAGATCATGTGACAACCTATCGCATCAGACAACGCTGTGGGAATCGAACCCACAACCCGAGTGCGATTGGGATTTATCTTCTACCACTGGACTACGTGAAGTCCCTGGTTAGTTTGACTAATTATTTTTAGTTAAATGAATTTATTGATCAATAATAAGTTGATTTGGGATCTTATTTCTTACCAAATGAATACCCTTAGTATTGGAAAATGATTTGGTGATTAAGAGATAAATTTTATTTTGTAAGAATTTCACTTTGTTGGGAATACTATATGCCCAAGGAAAATAGAATACTATGGGATTTCATTTGAGGAGTAATGATGGATTTTTATCTATGTTTTTATTATGGATTTATAGTGACTTGGGTTATTTATGGAAATTATTAACCTACAATAGAGAATATGTGATTAGGTTAATTACTTGAAAGAATGTGACTTTAAGAGTAGTTGATGTCATTTAGAGATACAATTTAACGTGGAAGACTACATAACCAAATTCTTCTATGTTTTGGGTTTCAATATTAGTTTGGATTATATTCAAGGATTTTAAGGACAATTGTTTATTGAATTATATTTATTTATCTTCTGCGTATTGTTGGTTTAATTTTAGAAATTATGATTGGGGTTTCTTTCTCTAAATAAATATCCTTTTCGAGGATCATCAGATCTTCTACTAACCATTTTGGTTTTGATTAATCTCTAAAGACAAGGTAAATATGTTGTTTATTCTTTGTGGATCATGTGATTCTCTAGAAGTTTATTCTAGCTCTTCCGGTGTGACCAAGTCTTCTTGAATACTCATCATTTAAAAAAATGAATTAGTGGTAGAAATTTATAAAAGAATGAAATTCTACTTAAAAAGTAAGTATATCTCTTTATGTTCTTATTAAATCCCATAAATAAATTCCTCATATTTATAAAATGTAACTTAAAACAATAAAAATGTTGTCCGTTTAATTTTCCTACTGGGAAACTAATGACCCTTTGTCCCATCACAAGTTTTTGGTTTTCTCGTTGTTAACTTTCTCCTGATCATGTTTTTTATCCATCTCTATCATAACATGAAACATATTTTATCTTCGATATCCATGTTTTCCTACATGGAATCATAGTATGGGTTATATTGGGTGACCTTTGTACTTCTCCTTGTTTCTTTTAAAGTTATAGTTTTATTGACACTTTTTCCGATGTGGGACCTTCCATTACTTTCCCAAGCCCAATTTTAAAAATTGCGAGGACACAATTTATTGAAGTAGGGGAGAATGTAGTACCCCAAGCTTCCACAGTACGCTCCTCTTTTAATAATACAGTATCACGTGTTGTACGCAACTTTGAGTTCTAACCCACACCACAACCAATCAATCTATCCGTTATGAATAGTAATACCCACTTTTTGAAATTTTATAAATTTTAACTTTTAAAATTGACTTCATTTTTGGATTCAGAATATTGAAATTATTTTATGGTGAATTTCTGGTATTTTTTTGAAAACTTTCAATTTTTGATGAATAGTGAAAAACACCGAGTTATAGTTTAAAACCAATTTTTTTTTAAAAAATTATTTATTTTATTTAAATTTATTTTATGTGTAAATAGATACATAATTGATATATATGTTCAATGTAATTCATTTGAGTCAGTTTATAATAATTATAGATATATATATATATATATTTTATTGACCTTTTTACCGTCTTTTACCCATCTTTTTGGAGAATTTGCAAATTCACATAAAACATAATTTTACCGCTTTTGTGAGTTGAATTTCAAAAATCTGAGAGTCACAGTTAAAATCAATAAGTAAAATGTTGTTTAATAAGATGAAAATAAGTTTTGGTGAATAGTAACATTTTTACTTATATTTACCACGGTTAAAAGTAAATAGGGTAATTAAGGGTAAAAATGATATTATAATTACACTAACACACGTCCTAATTCTATTGTATAAGTATAATTAGACCAAAAACAACCTTAGTAATAAAATATGAACAACTTTGGTCCACTTGAATTAGATTAGGACATTTATTATTATTTAATTAAAAGAAGAGTTAAAAGAGGTAAAATCAATGTTTAATATTTTAATCATTTTTAATATAAGGTTATACATAAGATGAATTAGATTATGAATATTCATTAGAAATATAAAAATATTTACTACATAATGCTATTTTATTTATAATTTTTAGACCTTAAATAATTTAATTTATTAATGACACAATGGTGATGTAGTAATTACATAATTAATGAAAAATTAAAAAAATTGACATTATAATTATCCAAATAAATGTAATTTGAGACTTTTTAGTAATTACAATAATTTTATAGGTTAATATGACATATTAGGGTTGGTAGATGAATTTTATTAAAGTAAAAATGATGTTATGAATTTATCAAAAACGAAATACCAAATAGTTTCAAAATTCACATAAAAGAGTTTTTAAATAAAATATTATATTATTAACTGATATTATATTCCTAAAAATATATGGATTTTCCAAAGGACTTATATAATGATAGTTGTATCATTAATGAACCACTTCTGGTTCTTTTTAAGTATATGGTAAGTTTATTTACCATATAATATTAAAATTCAAAGGGACATGGTAAATGTCAAACTATTAAACAAAGAGTAAAATATAAAAGTTAGGGTTAATATAGTGACCCAACCTGTCTAAAACCAATTGGATTAGTGGTATTTGACCCATAACAAACTATTCCTTTAAATAATCTACTTCAGAGCCATTGTAAATCGAAAATTATATTATTATAAAATAATATTTTATGTTTTTTCTAAGGTGCCCCTCACCCCTCTTATAAAAGGGATCTTCCACTTCTCTCAAATTCACACCTTAAAAGCCATTTGGCTCGGCCATCAACTACCTAAATATCATCCCAACATCTCTCAATTCAACCTAGAGGACTTAGTTTGATCATAAGTCCAACCTAAGAATCCATTTCTGATCAAATCAAAAGGAAGAACCAGAAAAGAGGTAATGATTTCACCACCCTCTTTCAAGTTCCTATCTTCTTCCACTTCTTCATTCTTTGTTATTTCCATTCTAAAATAATAAATCTCGTATATTCTATATAATTTGATGTTATTATAAATATGGTACAATCATATTCAGTATTCTATCCATTCTTTGAATGACATGTCACCATACGTGCGTACGTACGACTTATCGTCTCCACGTCGTCATGTAATTGTTATTCCGTAAATGATTATTTTGATGGGTAGAATAATGATGTGTATTTTTTGTAAATAATAAATATAACATGATAATGATTCTGTATATATCATATACCATCCAATTATATATTATTTTAATATCAGAAGAGTTATATTGTCACTTGTGCATACGTACAGATTACCGTCTCCACGAACACGATGAGATTAATTCCCCATCATTTCCATTCAAGTCTAATTTTCATTAGATGATTAAAAATAATGTCTAAAGACTTGATATCATTCAAGATTTGAATACGATACATCCCATCCATAAAAAATATGACTCACATAACAATTAATATAAAGGAAAATGAATCCGTTAACACCTAAAACGACGGTAATAATAAGATATTATTAACAAAAAATTTTAAAAGATCATATAAGTTATCATATTAATGTATTTGACTTTTGTATAAATTAATAAAAATTATATCACCATTATAAAAGAGTTTAAACTACCCTCGACCAAGGAAAATTACAAATTATTGGTTTATTTCACAATCTCTTCATTATCTGAGCTTCTTTATATGTAATTATATACCAAGACCTCTTTATCATCCACATCAACATTTCATAAAAATGAATTTCAAAAAATTATTACTATTTTTTATGCTATAGGTTAAAGTAATTTATACCCTTGTTTAATTTTTAAAATGATTATAAAGGAATATTTTCGTTGTTTTCCAAACAAGGTACTTTTTAACCTTTTCAACAAAATTAAGGTAAGAATGTTATTTCTATCTTATACGTTGGGTATGGCTATTTTCCACAGTTAAAATTTCATCGAAGCTTCCTTTACAAGCTTATAATAATATTTTCAATGTAAATGTTTTATTTTATAATTATTTTACTTTTAAATGATTTCAAAAAATAATATTTCTCTCAAATTTTTTTGATTTGATCTATGTCAACATCCTTTGATGGATTTTAAGATTATTTTAAGTTGATTTATTATGATACAAAAAATCCATATTGTATTAAAGGTTTTATGATATTATTGACTGTGGATGTATTATTTTTATACCATTCATGGTTTATGGATAAAGTATTGACATTTCTTATTCTAGTTTTAATAAGAATGATTATGATATGTTTAAACATTTTCATATGAGGAATGTATTGGATTTAATAAGAGATAGGTGGAGACCACTATAGCTTCTTGATGCATCAGTAGGTCTCATTAGAAAAACTAGGGTCTTGGCACAAGGCCTTGACAAAATATTATTTGTAGTATTGGCACAAGGTCTTGACTATGTGGTTATGATAGTTTGGAATTATGAATTCCATAATTATGAAAGTAGTTATTGATATTTCATGTGATTATTTTACTAGTAGAATATCCATGTGAATAAGTAAATGTCATTATATCATTTTATTTTTTCCATGTTATGCTGAAGTTCAATTTTAATAGGATTTTGTTTTAGTAATACATTGGATTAAATGTTTATATTTTTTTATGAATGTTTATTCTATATTGTAATCCTTACTAAGCATCTAATCTCACCCCTTTATATGTTTTATTTTTTCCCAGGATGTAATGTAGTATTTTATGACTAACCTGTAGGGATAGTCTGAGGGTATATGAGTGTGGACTATGGAGACTATGCTGTTGTAGTTTTCTATTTTATCATGTAATTTTAGACTTATAAATGTATCTAGTGTTTCCAAGGATACCAAAATATTCGGTCTTTTGAGACTTGATCTTTTAGGATCATGCCAATGTTATGTAATAATGCACCGAATCTTGGCATATGGGGTTGAGGCATTACACTTCATTAACCCAAATCAAAATTTTCATTTTCATAAATCATTCCAACTAGCATGCCTGCATACATATCCCAACAACATACCCATGATTCCCAATCCCACACACCTAATATTGGTGTCACCATTGTCTGTGGAACATCACTTCCGAACCCGTACAATTATTATAATGGTACTTCACACCAAATTCCCTTTTATGGAGGTCCTTTAAAACTACTGTCAATCCTTTCCCAATATGTTTAACACCATAATCCAACCCCATTCCAACAAAATCCATCAAGTCACAATAACATTCCTCTTTACAATTTCCAAAAAAAATAACAATAGTTTACAAAGAAGAATTACCACATCATATAAACCACAACTTTTCAACAATCATGCCAATATAGAAATATCAAACCAATTAACCCTTTAATCCAAAACAATACAATAATATCAGATTTATTGAAAATACCATTATGCCACATCCATTCCTAATCTCATCTCAGTAAACCCCCATTTTATTGAAAAACATTTTTGTAACTAATTTTTCATAAAACCAAAGAACCCACAAATTTTAAAATCACCAAGTTAAAATCCCACACAAAGAACACAACACAACAAAGCCCAATTTTTTCACAAATCCACAGTGCACCACAAAATGGGTTCAGATCAATATTCACACATCATAATCACATCCAATTTTCAGAAAAACCAATTAATTTGATACTAATCCATCCAGTTATTGAAAAATGGAGTCTAGAGAGAAGCCACAATGTTTTATTGAAATCATCCAATGCATTAATGTACCACATATCTAGGTGAAATTTCAATGAAAACTGCCTTGAAATTTTTATCCTAAAATAAAAATGCCAAAATTTAATCAATTTTTGCAATAAAACCCCATGATCTACATAATATGGGTGTATATATAGAAACCAGAGGGAGAGGGATAACTTGATCTAAGAGAAAGTAAGAAAACGCCAAGAGGGGAGACATAAAAGAGAAGAATCACCTTCAAATCACCTTGAGAACCCTTTGAATCACTTCCAAAATGGTTGGGAGAGTCCATATATCCTATGAGAAGATAGATCCTAATATGGGTTCATATAGGAGGAGAAATGGGTTCCCACATGGTTACCTCACATGCTTAGAAAAATTGTGCGTCGACTGTGAAGAAGTCACCACTACAAATATGGCATATAATAGCACTAAAAATAGCCTTTACCAGCACTAAAAAGTGTTGTTAATCTTGGTGAAGATAAAGGGGGGGGGGGCTTTATCAACACTAAAAATATGGCTGAAAAAGGAGGACTTTTAACAGCGCTAAAAAAAGCGCTGATAAAAGTGCCCCTTTATCAGCGCAAAGCAAGCAATGATAAAGGTTGTGTTTATCAGCGCTATTTTCAGCGCTGAAAAATTTATAATATATCAGCGCTAAAAATAGAGCTGATAAACACTACCTTTATGAGCACTATTTTGAGCGCTGATAAAAACTACCTTTATCAGAGCTCAAAATAGCGCTGATATATTATCCATTTATCAGCGCTTAACTAGCGCTGATAAAATCCAATGATCCTGTGAAAAACTAGAACCTTCAAAAAACCTACCCAGCACCTGCACACATGAGAACACCTGCACAGAGCACAAACAACACCCGCACATAGCACAAACAACACCCACACAGAAATCACAGAAGAAAGAAAATGATACACACATTTACTTGAAATCATGAATACAAAAAAGCACACTTCTTATATACATTTCAAACAATGTTTAATTTGGTTACAATTACATTTATCCAACAAATAGTTTAAAAACAATGATGTTCCATCATTTTTTCATCCATCCGCTCTAAAAAATTGTTGTCTATGACGGCGGTTTCCGAACAAAGCATTCGAATTGAGGAAAAAGATTTCACCTATATAATAAAACAAATATTATGTTAGTAATACAATAATGAAATAAAGAATGGGGTTGCTAAATAGAATTATAATAGTGAGGCACAAAACATAAAATAATCAATTAATGAAGAGACACAATTAGGTCTATGCCCTTACCTCAACCAGATGTCCAATAAACTATCTTCAGTTCATTCCAACCTCAACTGAGTCCATGATCACATGTATTAATGTCCAAAAACATTAAATTACATAATTAGTTAATTTTAACAAAAAATCCATCATGGTATAGTAGGCGCCAAACTCATCATGTAATCCAACAAAGCCATAATGCTGAGAATCTAGGTGCGATCCACTCCTGATGGACCCCTAAGCCTAAAAAACACTAAATTCCCAATCTATATTACTAAATTTATGAAAAATTAAGCCTATATTTTTGAAAACCCATAAATAAATCTTCCACAAAATATAATACGCATCAAATAATGATTCATTACTAGTTTATGAAATTTTGAGACAAGCTCTAAGAGTCATATATAAAAGTCCCATGAAGAACAATGATATATCAATAATATGGTATAATAATTAAACCTAGAACCCTAAAAACTGAATGCAAATCTTTGAGAAAGAAGTTAGAGAAGAAAGGAAGATGTAGGAGAAGATACCACATTGATTCATAATGACGAACAACCGATAATCCACTCATGTCTAAGGGGAAGGAAGGAGGGGAATGCTGTTTGGCCACCCCCTAAGAACATGGTGCCCAAACGTAGAAACCAGAGGAGGTTTATACTTTATAAACCCATAACCCACATAAAAATAAGTTTTAAATCATGTTACATGAAATGAACCAAGTGGTTACATCACTTTATTTTGGGTCCAAACCCCTACTTGACCCCTTTTCCCCATTCACAACCATTATCACCCTATTAAATGCATTCATGTTGTGAATTACCCTTTCAATCTATGAGTAGCCTAATGCTACGACATTTTAATAGAATGAATACCCAAATCATCCTTGATATACTTCCCAAACCCAATGTCATCCCTATATCCCCAATTCATATCACCAATTCCCATTTACACATGGTTGTATGGTATGGTCATGGTGGATATTTTTCCATGTTTTACTAATATCCCTAGCATGTGTATCATCATATAGTTGATTTATTAGATAAATTTACACTTTCTTTATCTTTTTACCACATCCCTCATTCATCTAAGCCCGAATGTTGTTTGTAGGGATCCATGCTTCGCTTTATAATATCACTTTTTAGATATGGATTTTTTACATGGGATTTTAACTTGTATTATTACCATATCAATTAAATACCTTGAAAACTACATTATCACGTGTTGAAAAACCTGGTTTTGTAACAGACATCATTTGTGGTGGCCTACTATGTGTTATCTCACACCCTATTTGGGTCACTGTTGGGTACCCAAATAGACTAAATGGATTTAGGAAGGAACCAAGGTAACCACCCCTACCATGATCCTTCATTTTTTTGTGGATTAGGAGAAGAGGATAAAATTAATGAGATAAGGATTATGATCCTTGCTGGGATAGTCATTAGGATCTTGTGTTGAGGGAGATGTGATTTAGACCATGTTCCCCACCAACTCGGAGCACCATTTAGGGGCATCAATGTAGGGACATTAAAATATTGCGGCCCAAATAATCATCGACCTCAGGTCTTCCTTTATGACATTATGTTTCTGGTCTAAATAATTGACTATGATGGAGACACCCCCTCCAATAATTGGAGGGTTTTCATCCAAAGAATGACATATTCACATAAATTGGATTTTTTCCTTAGCACCAGAAACATGCATCGCCTCTGCCACATGTTTAACCCCACTATTCTGCATGGTACTGTCTTAATCATGTTCATTAGTATAGAATGTACAACCATTAACTGCATAAGCATTGTAAGATAATATGTACACACTTGCTCCTCCGACTAGCCATCGAAGTCATTCTGAAATGGAGTCCGGATTTTCCTCTAACTGCTTAAAAATTTGGACTCAAAACAATCCTATAAACTGTCGATTAGTTGTATCTGATATCTATTTTTCAGCCCTAGACGGATTCAAACGCCTAATAATTTCTTTGTGGGTTTGAATATATCGGTCAACGTCGAAACCGTTATGAAAAACATAAATATGGGAATGCCCCCGATCTATAATGTTGATTGTGACAACCTCTCTTCCAGAAATTCCTTCACCCTAAAGCTGCTCAGTGTGACGAGATTTCGGTGGGCCGACGATTTCTTCACCAGACAGGTATTCGGTACAAAATTCAACAGCTTCCTCAACAATATATTCCTCTGCAATACAACCCTCTGGATGACTTCAGTTTTTGATATACCCTTTCAAAATCCTCATATGTCGTTCAATGGGGTACATCCATCTATAATTTACAGGACCACATAGTAAAATATCTCTCACAAAATGAACCATCAAATGAACCATCATATCGAAAAATGTCAGCGGGAAGAACATTTCAAATTCACATAATATGACGAAAATTTCTCATTCCATAGTTGGAAATTTCGCTGGTTCTATAACTTTGCTGCATATAGCTTTGAAGAAGAAACAGAGCATCATTAGTATGGCGGACATTCTTGGAAAAAAATGTAATGTAATGCTATAGGAATTAGATCTTGCATCAAAACATGGAAATCGTGTGATTTTAGACCCTTTAATTTTAAATCACCCATTATCATGATGTTCATGATATTTGATGAATACCCCTCTGGAAACTTTATGTCATTCAAGAAGTTGCGAAACTAATATCTCTCCTGCTTGGAAAGAGTGTAAGCAGCAGGAGGAAGAAATGTTCATTTTTCACCCTTAAATGGTGCCAACTCTTCTCGTATTCCCATCTCAACCATGTACAATCTAGCCTTAATTCCATACATTGATTTGTCTGCTTCATTTAGAATCATGCCGATGAAACTATCACATACATTTTTTTCAACATGCATAACATCAAGAAAATGTATGACATACAGAAAATTCCAGTATGGTAATTCAAAAAAAAAAACGAATCTCTTTTTCCAACAAGTTGACATAAGGTTTTTAGAAAATGGTTTACCAAAAGTAGTGGCCAAATCTTTTACTTTCTCAAATAATTGATCACCTATTAGTGGAGATGGTGTTGTACATTCTTATGAACTTTCGTCAAATGATGTTGTCCAAGATTGGTACTTATGTCATCGGGGTAGGAATCTGTGATGTCCTAGAAACATGGTTTTCGATTAATGTTTCAACCTAATTCACTGTGTACCTTCTTCGCAAATGGGACACCCTTGAGTTCCTTTAATGCTATATCCTGAAAAATTTCCATATGGAGGAAAGTCATTTATCATCCCGTATAACATGGATTTCAATGTGAAATGTTCATTTTTGTAAGAATCATACAACGTAACAGCTGAATCCCACAATATTTTTAAATCCTCGAACAATGGGGCCAAATAAACATCAATATCATTACCCGGTAGTTTTGGTCCTGATATAAGCATAGAGAACATGATGTGTTTTCATTTCATGCAAAACCACAGTGGTAAGATGCAGTTTACCAACATAACCGACCATGTACTATGACTTCTACTTTGAAAACCAAAATGATTCACCCCATTTGTAGATAACACCAGACGAAGGTTTCTCAGCTCATTCCCATATTCAGGATACTCGTGATCAATTCTCTTCCACTGAGGAGAGTCTTCCGGGTGATGTAGTTTCCCATCTATAATTCTTGTATTTGCATGCCATGTAAATTGCCCTGTAGTCTCGTCACTTCCATATAGGCATCTAAACCTATGAATGATTGGAAAGTACCATACAACTTTCTTAGGACTAGAATCATCTTTCTTGTATTGGTAAGCACAACACTTTGGGCATTCTTTAAGTGATTTGTGGTCCTTGAAAAACAATATACAGTCATTTGGGAAAGCATGTATTCTTTCAGAGATCTTACACATTGATCGTAGCATTCATTTGGCATTTTATGTTCATCTTGGGAGTTTATTATCTTTTGGGAGCATGTCATTCAGGAGAGAAAGTAGTTCCATAAAACTGGCATCACCCCACCCGTTGCCTGCTTTAAAATTATACAGGTTCAATATGGCTGACAATGCTGTATATTAAGTGCAACCAGCATACAATGGCATTTTTTCACAACTCATTAACTTCTAAAACAATTTTGGGTAATCACGAAGTTCATCTTCAACTGTCCTTGTCATTTCCTCAATAAGATCTTCATCATCATTCAGATCTGTAATCACACCCTCCATATGATCGTCTTCACTGTTCATGCTTCTAATAATATCAGATGATCTATAAAATGTTGTGTTCTCTGAGTCACTACCTATATTTATTTTTCCCCGTGTTTATTCCAACATGTATTACTTCGATCTATTCCGTGACAGATCAGGTGTTCTTCCATCTCCTCTAGACTAATTTGTCTCGAATAACAACAATGTAAACATGGACAAAGGGTTTGAGAAGGGTCACATGCATGATCTTCTGCAAACATGATAAACTCTTTCATGCCATCTTCATACTCACTTGTCAACCGATTTGAATTCATCCATTCTTTATTCATATTCATCGTCTTTATGGGTTTGATCTCGAACTTCCCTAATATTATGTTTTAATTAATCAGGTAGCATTGTTTGGGTTTTATAAAATCAAATCATGGTACAAATGCTTTAATGACATGTGAAATCCATATACATGGTGTGTCCAGTAGGGTGAACATCGTGTATGTATAAGATACCTGATTTAATCTGACATATATCAATGTTACTCCAAGTTAGTCTTACAAATAATGAATGATTCCTTTGAAAATACATGACTTTTATAACATCTTGAGCTAAAGGCGTGTAATTTAGATAAATATTGAGTCACCTCACCACCTATGTGTCACATTATTGTGGAATACACGGTGTGTAGTCCTTACATAACCACTTGGGGAGTATAGTCTATACACATCAAGTCTCTATGGTATCTATACGTGGTGTGAGTGAAGTAAAACACATGTCATATGGTTCTACCATTATTTCATGGCATGTATATGGTTTCATGCTGATGTATATGTCTTGGTGATACATTGTGTGTGACCTAGGTTCACATGAAATGTAACATTTAAAATGAATATTATTCCAAGTTTGGGTCAGAAGATTAGTCATGTGGTGTAAATTTTAAAGATAAATATTGTGTGGCATTAAAATCTATATGAAATCCATGTATAGTGAAGCATGATCCATGTATTTTAAAGTGTCTTATAGATCCCTCTAGAAGTGGTTTTCTAGGATTCAGTGGAATTTCACTAGTAACAAAGTGGTGGTGCCATTCAATTGGGTAAAGTTTGGATTTATATTTAATGGTGGATGAACTACAACATGGAAAATAAATGGCATAACAATGATGCAAATAACTGCAACACCATACAAAAACACAATCGTGATCACAATCGCAACACCATACAAACCAAACAATCAAAATTTTAGATTTTACAAAGCATCACTTATTCAATTTTGTATGTTAATTCAGGGGTTATCAAAGAAGTTTTATCATCCTGGGGTGTTCATTCATAAGTCAAGTATACGTAAATTACCAATTTATATATTCCAATGTTCAAAAAAAACCCAACCAACATTCAATTCATTTTGTTCTCAAACAAGGACCACTAACTGCCACAATTTTCAGCGGGGTGTTTAGCCCGTAGATTTCACAGTATAACCATCAATATCAAACAGTAATAACATGCGAACAAGAGGAAACCAATGAGTAACAAGGGAAAACTCACCATGAAGGTGTCATTAAGCACACGGCAGAGGTGTGAACGTGGCAGAGGAGAGGCACAAAATAGAGGAGATTTCCAACTAAATAGAAAACATAAAATAGGGGAAACCCATGAGAATAAAATAATCTAAAACCGACTACCCCATTTACCACATCCCACAAACC
This sequence comes from Viscum album, assembly GCA_963277665.1. NCBI lineage: Eukaryota > Viridiplantae > Streptophyta > Magnoliopsida > Santalales > Viscaceae > Viscum > Viscum album. The sequence continues at coordinate 918,718,226 of OY728157.1, forward strand.
CCAAAAGACAATTCATGCAAATAAATTAAAATTTATGGATTTAAATCACTATCTAATCACTAATTTTTATCCAAACCATAGGTGCAAACAAATCCAAATAGGAATCAGAAGGATCACATACCTCGAGAAAAGAAATCCAACCATAACAGTGATCAAGCATAGAACAATGTGAACTAGATAGAACACAGGATGGGGAGTAAGCTATCATGTAATAACTCTATGAAATTGGTGTGGTGAAAAAATCCCAACATCCGATTAGTATTTGTGGTGCGATATGTTATGCTTGACACCCAATGTAATGGAGTGTGATTTTCCTATATTCTCAACAATTACCTACTATCTTATGTTATCCTCTATAAAGTTGTATTTTAATTTTAACAAGAATGGGGAATTACCTCACATCCATCAATTTAATTAGGACCATTTGTATAAGTAAGGCATTATTCACATTCATATTTATAATACAAAACATGAAGAAAAACATCTCATATATCCCATTATCCATGTACAATTTCATTCAAAAAAATTAAATACACAATTATCATTCTATATAACATGCAGTAGATGGTGTTCCCTTTCAACCCATTATAGATCATTTCAATTCATTTAACTAATTCATTAAATTAAAATAAATCCATGTTGTAAAATTCATTCCTTATGATTATTACACATTCAATTTTAGTATGAATCGAAAATTCACTAATAAGGAATAAAGGGTCTTCAAAATGGGCCATAATCAATATGGAAATTTACTACAAGGTAAATTCCATTAAGAATCTAGGCCAAACACATATAATTTGTCTTTAATTTCTTTTATATACCCTTGTATCAAGGGAAACCAAATTTAAAATCTTTGACATAAGCTAAATAAGTGTTCAGGGAAATTAATAATTTCACATTAAAGGGATAATTTTACATGGCAAACTCAAGGGGTGTCTATAAAAGAGTTCAAGAACATATAACCCATGAAACAAGATTCAATAGGTGTTTATTGAGTTGAATGGATTAAATAATGAAGTCAATAATATCAATAATCCATTAACTCTTTCAATAACACCTTAAATCAGGATTTCACATGATAAATTCAAGCAGTAGAAAAAAACTTTACATGAAAATGAATAACAATAATGGTAGCGGCTACGGCGGAGGTAGTGCCGGAGGCGGAGGCGGTGGCAGCAGCAGAGGCGGAGGCAGCAGTGGCGGCAGAGAAGGAGGAGGACGAGGAGGATGAAGGAGGATGACGAGGAGGAGGAGGACGAGGTCATGGCAGCGAGGGGCCTGGTTTAGCTTCTGCGAGGGCTTGGCCTCGTGCGAGCAAGGATGGCATGTTAGGGTTATTAAATAGAAACCGATGGAACCTTTATCAGCGCTTGTTAAAAGCGCTGATAAAAAATTCAATTATCAGCACTTTTTTAGCACAGATAAAGTGATACCTTTATCAACGCTTTTAGTTAGTGCTGATAAAGGCCAAACCCATTATCAGCGCTTTCTGTTTAGTGCTGATAAAGGGCAGTGCTTCCCTTGCCCAATTTTTTGGTAGTGAGTGAACTATATAAAATTGAACATTTTACCTATACTTTCCACTTATTTTGTAAACTATGAACCTTAACTGTGAACCCACCCCTTTTCCTATTACTCACTATGCACAGTTTCCTGGATGTTCAACACTGTTTCCACTAACCGTGCTCACGCTTTCACCCTTTGAGAAGTCTCAAAACCCTCATAAAACCCATCCAAACACTCCCAAACATTACCCAAAAAATTTACATTCTTAAAAATACATAACTTAGGATTACATAACTAATACATAGGGTAATAAATTCTCCCAACCATTAGACTTTTCATGCCCATAATGTAGTGAACAAACGCTTTTCCAAAAGAGATATGGCCATTTCATGGCCATCTCTTTCTACCACTCCTAAGTCTCCTCCCGAATCTGACTGTGTTTCCAGAAAAACTTAACAAGACAAATTTGTTTTACCATGAATGATATTATCTTTCTTATCCATAGTCTACACTGAAACATTCACCAATGAAGCATCCAAATATAACTCAACATGTTCCCTACAAATCTAAGGGAAGCAATCTAGCTGATACTTTTTCAAGCGTGACACATGCAATAGATTATTCACTGCACTAATCCATGGTGGGAAATCCAACTGATAATCAACCCCTCTAACTCTATAAAGTTTCAAAAACGGACCAACACATATCGGTGATAAAAAACCCTGATTTCCAAAATGACGATCTTCCTACCTAAGAGAGATTCTCAAGTATAGATGATTAGCCACATCAAAATACAATAGTCATCAAAGATGGTCTGCATACAATATATAACGAATCTATGTGGTTTCCATTATCTTCTTAATAAACATAATATTCTATATCATTTATTGGTAAAGTCTCAGCCCAACTATCAATGTCTTTCTTGTTTCCACCCCATATAGTGGATAACGACACAAACACCCATAAAATTCTTCAAACAGAGCCATTTGTATGGAGGCCTGATATCTATTATTGTAGGGGAACTCCACCCATGGAAAGTGCTCCTCCCATGAACCACTAAAATCAATCACATAATCCCAAAAAATATCTTTTAACATTGGTGTCATCCTATTATATTTCCCATCCGTCCGAGGATGATATGATGTGCTCATCATCAACTGAGTCCCAAGGGATTCCTGTATGGATTTCCAGAAACAAGATGAGAACCTAGAATCTCTATCTAATACAGTTGAAACTGGAAGACCATTCCTCTTTACCGCCTCCAAGATATTGATTTTTGATAAATCTTACAACCTATGATATTCACAAATAGGGATGAAATGGGCTGACATTGTGAGATGATCCACTATCACCCATATGACATCATGATTAGTGACCATTCTTGGGAGAACTATAACAAAATCCATTAATATATGCTCCCATTTCTACAACGAGATAGGTAAATAATGAAACATACCTCTCGACCACTGATTCTCTGCGTTGACATGATGACATGTCAAACATCTCAATACAAACTCATCCATGTTTCATTTTATAATAACCCACAAAAACTATGCATGTAATGATTTATACATTTTCTAAATTCTTGGATGGAAAAACCACCTAAAATATTGATAAGAACGGAGAACTTTTTCTAGAAAAGGCATCATTTTAACCATCCGATTCTGAATGAAAACACTAAATTATCATCTCATTTCTATCCCTCAATGGTCCCCCAACCATTGAGTTTTTACCTCATAGACAAAAACTCTAGATCTGAAATCATCTCTTCTATAACCAAACCAACCAAGTTAGGAACCGATAAGACTACAAATAAAATGACAACATCACCCTGATTTTAACATTTCAACCTCATATAGGCTATAACTGACATCAACTCCCACTGATCTGATCCATTAAAATACACCACATACCCTTTCAATTGGTCGACCCATTCTAGGAACACCCAACTTCACTATTGGCTCGACACCATTTCCCATATCAAAGGTGCATTTTATTGTTGGAATCCTAGGGTTATACATACCAACCTAATCAGTCCCACTATTTATTCCCATTGAATTTATAACACCACACATTCAATTCTAGGCCCACTAGAAATTCTAACATAGGCATTTTTTATTTCTGTGAGAACATGCCTTATCCCCAAGCCCAAGCTTGGGTTGATCAACTACTACGTCCAAGGCCTTTTTGATCCATCTTGAGGAACCCAATGTACACCCCACAAGTTTTTTCATTGGATTTATGATGCCACAACATCCACCTGACATATTTATCTCCTCTTCCGTGACTGACTCACCAGTCCCCACCATAGGAGTGTTGTTGTTACTACTCTACTCATGTAACTCCAACAATCCCAACAAATGATTGAAACACATGATGAACCCCTCAACATGGATGTGGTCATCTAGTTTTTCTTGAAATTATAAAAACAAACATTACCTATTACCCATTCGATTTTTCTGAAAATAGAACCCAAAAAAATTATCGACCTTCGGTCCATCCCAAGGACCTCACTCGTACATGATTAATGCTGCACATCCCATCGTGAAATCACCAATGGTACCTCCCATTACTGAGAAAAATTGTACTAATAGGGCCTTAAGAAAACCTACTATAATGAACCTCACCAATAATTCACCACCATTTCCCCTATGTGATTTCCAATGGAGGATAAAATGCACTTCATGAGAATGTTCCAAGATGTAGTGAACAAGTACTTCCTTTGGAATGACTAATGCCACTCCACTAGATCCTCAGATATGCCCTTGGTTGTTTACAATCGGAACATGATGATCAAAATCAATGATGAAAATCCAAAAATATCACACATAAGAATGCTTCCTGATTTGGTTTCATAATGTATGATAGGTAATTATCGTAAGACACATATTCAATCATCACGAATATCTTCTAGTCTTACTAGTGCGTTCCCACACATGGACCTCAGTAGTGCCCTTAAGGTATCACACATTCTTGTAACTAAACTCTACATCTTGATTTATACCCCACAGGAAAAACATCCCCATGGTCTATCCCAATCCCCTATTACACACATGACTATGCCTCATAATCTGTTATCCCCATAGTCCTTAGTGAATTCTCAACATCTCCCCCTACAACCGAATCATTCGTAAAAACATCTTCATCATGTTACTACCTTCACCTTAGGTATCACCCTCAAAACAAGGTATCAATCCATGCTTCATCTACCCTTGTCATGTCTACCCGAAATCAAAATCAAGGCATCCATTAATCGTCATCCAATGAGATGGGTAGACATTAAAATGATGCCACCCATCAAAAAAATCATTACATCCAATTAAAGGATTTTTTTATTTTTTTAAAAGGGCCAAGACACAACCATACCATCTACTTAAACTCGATGGTAGATGTTACACAGAAATTCAACCTCTATATAATATCAAATTCTCTATATTCCAAGGCACAAACAATACTGATCCAATATTCCTTTTGGTCACTCTCAATTTCTCTAGACTATCAACTCATTAGAAAATCTCAATATGAATCTTCCCTAACTACTGACTTTACAGATTAAACTGTTCATCTAGAGACACACCATTCAAAATAAAAAACTTTCAGTTGTTCCTCACATACCCACAAGCACTCAAAAAATAATAAACTAGAATAATAGGTTTCTATCTAGGTCAAATGATATCTACTGCCTCTGGTTGGTCTGCATGATTCCTACTCAGTGTCACTTCCATCAACTCAAAAAACACCATATGTCTTACTCCCTAGAAACTAATGGCTTACAATTTGAAAAATCAATCACATTGTAACTATCACAACCATGCCTTCCAAAATTCCACAATTCCCATGTTCAACCTTTTTTGAAAAAAACTCCACGTTTTGAAAAATCAACACATTTTCAAAATACTACAACCATTACTTTCCAAAATCGTACTTTTGAATTTTTTTTAAATATTTTCAAAAATTCAACACATTTATATCACAACATAAATCATTATTTCAAATAAAATATTATATCCTAGTGGGAATTCATTTCTACCATGCATGTCATGCTCATCTCATTGGCTACACCCACGAAAATGGGATGGTTCTCATATATGTGTTTCCAACACTCATATATACCCAATTCCTTGGTAAGTAGAAGTTCATAGTTAAAGGGTTAGCTAAATTATTTTAGGTTATAAATTTCATGTTTAGAAAATCTTACGACTTTCTACCATCCCAAATCAATAAATAAACCATGAAAAAATGTCATCTCCATGACCAACTACAAATCTCAATACAGAAAAAGTGCAACGTTACTTGTACAAAAAGGGCCAGGCAAGCTGATACAACTTGTAACATCCCACACCTCCTCATTGGATTATGTCAAGGAAGAAGTTATAATCTTTTTTAGGTGATGTTTTCAAGGAATTGAAGGCTGGAAATAAATGTCGAGTGCTTCAGGAACAAGTGGGGAATGATTTTCACATAGAATAAAAAAAACAAACAAAAAGCCATATCTAACCACAAATACATGATTCATTTCAACTAGGTAAACCAATAAAACACATTATCAATAAAAAACAAACAAATATACCAATTCCATAACAATTCCAAAAAACTAATAAAACCAATCCATAATAATCCATAATCAGAGTACCAAGTGGATGACTAAAAAGAAAAACCCAAAGAAGCTATGAAAAAACTAACAAAGTACACACCAAACTCCTTGATACAAGCAAAATAATACCACCAATTAATCATGATGAACCACTCATGAAATGATATTCTTTACCTTCACTTTTTTCATGGAATACAACAACTATAAAAGCACCAAAGTTCCAATGTAGGTAGTGAGTAATAATACTAAGTTGGATTTTTTGAAATGCCTAGTTTCTGGTATGTATCAAAAACATGTTTATATCTATTTTAATAATTAGTAAGGGATAAGGTTGTTATAGTTCTTAGAACATTCATGGGGTTGTGGGGAAAAGGGATAAGATAAAGGGATGCACACGATTATCCTAAACTATGCGGTAATGTTAGTCGAAACCATGCAGCTTGTCCTTGGTTGAGTAGTTTTGAGGTAGTTTCATTGCAACACTATTCGAAAAGTTAGACAAAACATTAAAGGAGGCCATGAAAATGTTTCCTTAAATAAGTACATAACACATAGTTAATGAATGGATTTTCTAACTGTGCGGTCTAACCGTGCACATAGTCAAATCAATATAATATTTATTTTAGACCATACACGTTTTTTAAATATCTCCCTCTTTTTTCATCTTATGAACCCTTAATTTTACATTTATATCCATTTAATATTAGGGATCCTCTCCCATGTTTTTTAGAACCCATCAGGAGCCCTCCCTTGGTGTTTTGAAGCCTTATTTTCATAGTAAGTGTCGTTCTTCATCGTTATTGTCTCGTTTCATAGATCTACATAGATCAAATTCTCATATCCTTTTTATTATATATATATATATATATGACTCTTATGGATATATATATTTTGGGGATCCAATATATGATGATATTTTGGATTGTTTTTAGTAGGGGAAGATATCTAAGGTTGTTTTTGTGGAGAAACAAACTAGTTACTGGAGAGTTCTTCGTTCGTTGTCATTTTTCACCAAAACCTTCGAGGATGGTGGATTATCTCTTGAATTATATTTATATAATTTATTTTATTAATTTAAAATTGGTTTATTTGAAATAAATTTATTTTATTATGCATGGAATAAATATATAAGGGATGATTTATGGTTTTGAAGAAATTCTGTGCTCTTGGTGAATTATTGTGCAATGTGATTTAGTTCCTTGAATTTAAAGTAGTAATTTAAAATTATAGACTTCCTGGACATTCTAAATGGTTCTATAGGAAAGAGGTCATCAGTATAATGGATATTTTTTTGATATGGTTTTGATTTGAAATGGGTTTTATGAGAAATGGGTTTCAATAAAAAATAGTGTTTTTATAGAAATGGTTTTGGGTATGATCCTTGGGAATATGTGGTGGGTGAGTTCAAATTGAATATATGGGTCTTGGTTAAAGTATGACCATATGATCAATGTCAAAGGGTAAATTTCAAATGTAGAATAATTACCCTGTGTTGACTTGGTAGATCAGCGAGGAACCGCTCATGACTATTGACCTGTCATAATGAGGCTTGCATGGTTGATTGTGTGGATGTGAGGAATGGATTGGCTATGCTAAATGGAATATTGAGAAATGGTTTTAAAAATTACATTAGTTATTTTTGTAGGAAAATTACTTTCTAGAAAATTAGTTTCAATTTTACATGTATTCTTTTGGTTGCAAATGGTTTTGGAAACTTGTTTATATGTTGTTGTTAACTATTATGAGAAATTTCATTATATAAATGTTGATAAATCTTTCAATATATAAACTGTTTTATTATTTCAATCCTTTGGAATCTTGGGGATGTCTCTTAAGGACTTATAATTACTCGTTGTATGCTCAAGCCAATAAGAATTAGCGAATCATTTCAAATGGTATCAGCTTGTTAGGTCCTTGCCTAACTAGATGTTTTTAGTGTTCTTTTTCATGGATTTGAAATTACTTCATTTCTATTCCTTGTTTGTTAATATATAAAAGAGTAGGATTGTTGTAACTTGAAATGTATATCATAAAAGGGCGTAGCTAAGATGTTTTTTCTGAACTTCATGTTACTAGGGAGTTGGGTACATAAGTGATTTGGAGACACTTATAGGATATTAGAATCTCATTATCAGGGGTTTATACAATGTGAAAAGAATGAAATGAATTAGAGGAATGAATTTACACTATGATTACATATCTCATTATGAGTAATGATTTATGATTTTGTGAAATGGAGTAATTTTTTAAAAAATGACATTTTTTTTCAAATGAAGGATTTTGAAAAAGGATACATTATGTATTTTGAGAATTTTTGGATTTTCAAAAGAAAGAATTTATTTTTCAAAATTTTTTTTTGTGAAAAAGGTTGTTTTATAGGTAAAAATGTATTGATAGTTGATGTGATAGAATTTGAAATAATAATATATCCATTTCTAGATAGTGAGACTTATAGAGTTTCTAGTTTGTTTAGAAAATGGAACCTGATTGGCATCATAGAAACCATATGGATGATTCTGTAGAGAACATGGTTGCACTTGAGCCCCAAGTGAATAAAGATATGGTTTAGAGCATCGTCTTGGCATTTTTGGATGTGGACGCGGGGAATTTGAGGGATGGTCCACGACATGAGGATAGTTATATACTGTTCATGAAGTTGAATCCACCCAATTTTTTAGTGAATACCCAAACCCATCTAATATCAATGGTTTTCACATTGGTACATTTATTCTTATTTTAATTGGAAATTACATGTATGTATTCTTTACTCCTTGAGATTTGAATAAAATTTGATGATAAAGGATTCCATGTTTTATGAGCTATGTGGAACACATATGCATGTGAATGAAATGATAGTGACGGGTGCAACTGAAATTATATAGTGCTCCAATGCATTAGGTAAATTTTCTATTTCAGGAAAAATCATGAAAGGGTTTTGGGAGTGGACCTAATTCATAATAATAACTTTTCTGTCATGATTTCTGGGCAGTTATCCTTAACATATGTTTATGATTCTTTGTTTTAAGTTGTTTAAACATTTCCCATTTTTCCTTTATGTTATCATGATATATTAAACCTCATTGATCATGTTTATGAATCTAACATATTTTATATCCCATTTTTATTCATATTGTAAATGATGTAGTTTGTTCATTATGTTATTCTAGGTTTATTCCCTATATGGGCTTTATATCTCACCCCTTTATTTTGTATGTCCCCATGATACCCAATATAGTTTTAGGTATGAATGAATAATATGAGAATGCTAAGGATGTTTTCAATAATGGTGATGTATTCCCTATATTAATTTGTTACGTAATGTACATAACAGGAAAATAATATATACATCTCATTATTACAAGTTTTAAATTTTGTAATATTATGTAATAAATACAAAAATAATGTGCACTAAAGCGAAGAGTTTTCATACTTGGTGGCTTCTATGGTTTGACAGATCTTCTTTATTTGAGCTCAAATTTCACACTTTGAGTTGAATTGGAACACCTTCAGTAAGGCTAAAACTCAACATTATTTCTTTCTCCATTTATCTTTTCAATTGGAATATTATTTTCCATGTGACCTTATGTGCCCTATTTTAGGGTATTTTTTTGGTTCATCGATTCCTCAAATTTTAGATTGAATCAAAGGTCTAGAATATATGAGTGAATCATTGTGTGTATGATATAGGTGGTTAGTTTCTGTTCTTTTAATGTTTCATCATTTAAAAAATCCATAGTTTTTCTATGTTCTAGACTTTCCATGTTTTACCCCATAATTATGAAATTTAGTAAATATATTTGAACACCATAATTTAATTAGTCCCTATAAAAATAATTTCATTATTGTATCTTTTTACCTCAACTCAAACCAATATATTATATGTTTTATTATTTTCACATGGACCATTATGCTTAACATTGGAATTAAAACCACCCTTTTGTGTGTGTTAACATGTCTCTTTTGAAATGAAATGGTCAAATGGGACTACATGAATTATAAGTAATGTTGACGACTTACCGAGCATAGGATACTTATTTAAATTATTTATGAACCATCCAATATTTGATAAATTTAAAATTTGAGTTATGTGAACTATTATTAGGATTGATTTACCCCTGGATATAATCAACTGGTTTAATATTGATCCTTCCACCTTAATAATTTTATGTGTAATGAATAGTTATGTGGGTTCGATACACCCCATGATTCTTGTATTTTCGGTGTATACCTATTATAATGGATCGTCCCAAGGGAAAAAATAATTGTACTATGGAATATATAATATTAGGGGCTTCATAATTATTATAAATTGATTTATAAATTAAATAATCATGATGATTTCTATTTAATTTGAATTTCACATCAACTTTGTTTGTTGTACATGATGTTCCATGCCCCCTTGATTGAGATATGGGGCATAATGAATCACATAATTAATTGGGATTGATGGGAACAATGCTCTATATAACCTATTCCTATTAATTAGAATCATTAACGATATTTACTTTTTAATTCATTATCATATTATTGTTCAAAATAGACTAAATGGAATAATGATCATTATTTAAAACCTATGAATCTTAGGTTTATCCATGGGCTGCTGAGTTACAACTCAGGTTCTAGATAGTAATACATATGTATATATATATATGTGTTAATGTGTACATAGTACATATATACACATAAAAAATTATATATATCTGGATGCACACACACACATATGGTAAACTCTATTTAGAGACATACCATCTTAGGCCGAAGCAGCTATAATCGGCTAGGTGTCTTTGAGGATCCTGATCCTAACCTCATTACATTATCATTTCATGACTATTTTGTTGATAATTTTAAACACTATTAAATTTCATATTCTTAGACTGTATTGAATTATATTATGTGGTTGGGGGCATGATGAGTTTATCTCATACCCTATTTGGGTAGCCATTCGAAACACGGATGAATCTCATGGTTGAGTGATCATGGTTCTGGATTGTGTTATGTGTTGTATGATTGGATATTTGAGATTTGGTAAATAAAACTAAGATGGATCTCATTATTCTCATAGAGATTGATTTTGGGAATGGTAGTCTTTTTATTATGCATGTATTTTATTCCTGAATTATGTACTTTATGTTTGCATTATAATATGTTCATGCATGACTGTGTATTTGGAACTGGCCTAGTTAATCACTAATTACCTATTGATTATAAAATATTTAAATTTCTACAATGTATTATTATCATATATACCCCTACTATTATTTTTTAATGAGGTTATAGTGCCCCAATATAGTATCATTAGAGCCCCACTTCTAGTTAGAAACTTCTGACGTATGTGTTGGTGCACTTGAGTCCATGTAGAGAATTGGCTCGGAGCACCATTTTGGTGACCCCCAGGTCAGGACGTTACACTTATAGGAACATGTGAGAGTAATTCATTTATATTTATATACCATATTTATGAGAAATATATATATATATAGTGATACCATATCCCAATAACATTTTCTATAGGTTTCTATTGAGAGTGATTATTTGGAGTCACATTTTTTACAGTAGAGCGAGCTCAGTCTTGGTGCAGAGAGTTCATTATAGGACTTCCGGGTCATCAAATTGACACAACATGAAAATATATAATGTTTGGAATTGTATCCCATAGTTATTTAATATATTTAATATCATAATAAATGACTTATAGTTCTTCATATATGTGGGATGAGATTATCCTTTGTGGGTGAGATAGATCTCATGGATGAGTGAGTCGGCCTTATGAGTAGAAATCATCAACCCATCACACATCATTTGGAGATTTTATCCCATAGTTAAGGGGGATATCTAGATTTTTGGATTCATTTAGTGGTAAAGGATTATATGCATGTCATTCATGAAGATGTTTCATGACTACAACTATTAAAAAAAATCTCTCTATCCTTTACTCAGACCAATAGAGAGTCATGTACATTTTCACTCAAAGAGGCCTAAACCAGATACCAATGTTTTTTTGGAGATCTTATAAGACTATTACTTTTACATAGTCTACAATAATGTGATGTGAAATGTTTTGGAATATTTCATTAGTAGTAATTCTAATTCTTAATTGGTGGAGGAGGCACCCGATGAGTTAGATTCATTGCATCTAACCCTAGTATAGGTGTGGGGTGCCATTTTTCATCAGTCGATGGTGAAAAATCCTTGACTGCATCATCGTGTGAGAGTGGATCATTTGGGATACAAATAATATGATGTTCTATGAGACCAGAAATCACTATATGATACCACATATATATTTTGTTATTGACAAGATAATTTTATCCTTTTCAAAGGATTGATGGTGGTTTTGGTCCTATTGTGAGAGGAGGTGATGTGGGAGTAGCACACATACATATTGTATATACCTCTTCACGTGATAAGTATGTAAAATGATAATAAAGTATAGTTTTTATGGGATAGAATGAGGTGGAGTATCATTAAGTTATTCTCTACCTACCTAACATGTCATTGGGTAAAGGAAGTCAGGCATGTTCCAATATTTTTGACACTGCCTCTAAAAATCATAGAGCAGAAATGAGATAACATATTCATGGACTTCATGAAAGGGCTTATGTGTACATTGAGAGAATATGACGCTCTCTATGTTATTATTGAATTAATTACTAAAATGGGTAACTTTGTCTCCATCTAAGAGTATAGCCTAGTTGGGATTATGAGATAGTTGTATATGTGGGAGATCATTAAACTTTGTTGAATACCCTGGATGATTGTCTATGACTATGATTATCAGTTCATGGCATGGTTGTGGAGGGGAATATAAGTGGGTTTTGAGTCCCTTTTTAGGATATGAATGGTGATTCACCCTCTTATGGTTGGTAATACTAGGAATAATATCCAGGTTTTGGAGGATATACTAGGTACATATGTGTTGGACATTAGCTAGAGTTGTGTGGATCACAATCCATTGGTATATATTGCTTATAATAGTAGCTATCACTATACTATCAACATGTTAAATTTCTAGGTACTATATGGGAGATCGTTTAGGTCATACTTTTTTTTATTTTGAGATTGGTCAGACATAACTTGATGGGACATTGTTGGTGCATGTGATGATAGAGAATAATCAGGTGAATAATGAGAATATAAGGGAAACTAAGAGAAAAAATCATATACATGTCACCATCAAATGGCTATGGAGTCGAATTAGTGAGACCATTTTTTCTTGGTAGTCTCCCCATGATGTAGATTATGGAGCTTTGTACATTGATGCAAGATACACATGAGGATTATTAAGACAATTAAGATCCCATGGAGGGTTACTAAGGTTGCATAACACGTTGCCTTGTCCCCCTATGTTAGATCGAGTGTGTCACATATTCCTTGTGTTGTAGTAGATAAGGTACATACATTACTGTATCTTCATAATTTTCTACGATGGAATAGTCATTGAGTATGGATCCACATTTATGGAGTACTTATTTTTAAAATGAGGATCGACAGGAGAGGATCCGACATGGTTGGACAATACCCTTGGCTCATGTGTTTTGGTAGCGAACGGGTGTTTAGGTGAGATCCTAGGAGCTTGTGAGCCATATGTGGGATCACTACCCATAATTTTTAGATAGATTTTTATTTTTTATGTTGAAAATCATTGAACGATGTGAGAGTGTAAGATATATTGTTTATTATATTAGTCTCTTTAATATTTCAAAGTATATAGCTGGATCATTTCGCTGATTTGATTTTTTGTTTGGGTTTCTCTAGACCACTGAATTAATATACTTATAATATAAATATACTTTAATACACATGGGAACTTTGTTTTAGATTAATTGTTTTTTAAATCTTTTTTAGAACAATTAATGGGAAATACAAGACCATGGTTGATACCAGGATAGGGGGTTTAACATAGGAATGACTTAATTTTGGATTTCTTCAGATGTTCCATGGGAGATGACAATTGGAGATGGTTTTTAATAAACTAAAATAAATAATTTAATTTATATATTGAATGACCTAAAACTGAAAAATCGATTATAAATTCCTAGTTATGAAAAATCTCTATGGTGATGTGGATTATAATAGAATGATTTGAAAGGAGGAGAGGGATTCAATGTGGAAATTAGAAAAATTAAGGATACCGATTGATGAATGGATCATCATAGAATACTGTACGGATGGGAAAAAAATAAATATACTTCTCCATATCTAGAAGAAAAATTCTTCACCATGGACCAAAAAATACATGAGGAAAGGCTTGTTTTTATATTTTCCACACTTATTGATTATTGAGTATGTATTTTTTATCATCTTATTAATTTATCATCAATACCATGAATTTTGTGAACCAAATTAATTCTGATTGAATTCTGACTATCAGTTTTATTCATTTTAATATGATTCACCCATGATTTCCACATATTATTATTGATGTCCATGATCACATTTGACAATGATGTATGTTACACTTTATTGTTCATTTCCTCTATTGTTCATCATATATATCACTTTTGTCCCATGGGGTCATGGTTTGACATATCTATAGTGGGTTCCATCGTGATCAAGTGAAAAGACCCTTTCTATGTAGTCCCCAAGATCCAGTGATAATGGTTTTGGCTAAAGACAAGGATCAAATGCCTTGTATAAACATCACATACCTTGTGACCTAATGATGTCGGCTCGATATATACTCATAGAGTACATAGGCACATGCACGACCTGGAAAACCGAAACAACTATACTACACAAGTACACCAATGTATTTGGTCACAACTAGTGTATATTGGCATGACCGGTGTACATGATCAGTGGTTGGAAGGAAATTGGTAGGTCATGTGTGTCCAAGACACACTGTGTACCACTTTTACATTCCATTCAACATTAAATGGATTGTTAAGATGTGTTTAGGGGAGATAAATCCAATGTGATGAGTTGTGGTCACATGTTGTGTGACCCCATGTACACACCATGTACTATTATTAGAAACTTCTACCTTATGTATATCCCACTTTGGGGAATTTATTTTGTATCCTGAGTACCCTATCTTGAGTAATTTTCATTATGGGGCATGATGCTATAATTATTTTTGGAATATAATATGTGATGTGTGGTGTTTTTTGTATGAAGATTATTTAGAAAGAACTTAATTGGTGGCAATTATTGGGTAGGATCATCAAAGAGATGAAAGGGTTAGTACTCCCCTATACATTAGAGAATGACCCCCCATAAAATTTACTCAAGTAGAGTCAGTAGTCTCCATAATACAACAGAGCTTGTGACCTCTATCATAGAGTGATACTCCCCCATCTTTGAGATCTGGTGGCAATTGTTTCCTCCAATGGAGTGATTTTTCCCTTGGATATGGAGTCCAGTAGGGAGAATTTTTCCCATCCACTCTTATTTTTTTGAGTTTATATATGATGATGGGAATCATAGATGGACCTTTGGAGTTATTGGATGAATCATCATTCATATCTTGTCTATATAGATTGAGATCCACTTTCTCTCTCATATGGGATTATTTATGAGTATAATAATTTGTCTTTAGTTTTATTTACCTTTTATTATGGATTGAACAAATTTGTGTTATAGCTTTCTATTTATCCCTTTGTTGTTTTGGGGAAACCTATTGGGAATGTATAAACTCACCCCTAAATTGGATTTTCCCACACATGTCATGTATTATGTTGATTGTAGATAGATTGAAGATGACTTTGATGGAGCTTAGTGATCCTTGGGTGGATTGACCATGATTGGTGGTCGAACATGAAGTTCATATGTCAATATCTCTTCATGATTCCACATCCAGTTATTATCAGGCTAAGAATTTATTTATGGTTGGGTGTTTTTTACACATATATGATTTGGTTTATACTATCATACTATGATGTTTCCCTTAGAGGTTGTTTCATGCATTGTTATTATATAGTTCTTATAGTCTTTTATAATTTCTTTTCAATTTTCTATGGAGATGAATGTGTGTGTTTGTACAGAGGTGCATAATGCCAATGCATCCCATTTGTGTTTATGCCTTCTAAGCACATGTTTCAGCCCCAACCTTTTAGAGTTGGGCTTTGGGTGGTCAAACCCAGCTTATCGCCAGCCATGTGGGCTCCAGAGGGTCAGGTCACGATGAAAACACTACACAACACATCCATACACATAAAACACATACTTGCATGAAAATGTAGGCATACACATACATACACATACATAAACATACATACATATAAATACAAACACACATACTTGTATTTTAAACTATTTCATCTAAATATAAATATATAAATTCAAATATGTATCACATATTAGACAACCATATAAATTATTATCATATAAATATTTAAATAAAATATTAATATATCATATTAATATTAATTTTGTATACATTTTTAATTAATTTATATTAATATAGTATTAAACATTTTTATTGATTAATATATATTTGATAATTTATATATATGAAATTTGGAAAATAATATTGATATCAAAATTTTAAAATATCTTAAATATATATCATATTTATATAATATATTAAAATATATATACTTCTTGTAATATAATATTTATTTAACCATATATAAATATGTATATGTAAAAAAAATTATTTACTGTGCCCTTAATCTGTGTTAATAATATCACCGACTCATGGGACTATTTTATTAGTGATTTTTAGTGATAATAAATGTTCAATTTATCATCACCTTTTTCTAACACTGATAAAAGTACCTTTTATCAACCCAAGTAGTAGTTTGGATAAAATATTCTTGGAGGCATCCTTTTTAATTATTTATTATTTATTAAAACCCCGTAAGGCCATGAGATAGTAAATAATATCAAGGATTATATCAATTTTTAGAAAAAAAACATAGATTTATATGTCATTAAGGGAAATATATGATCTTGGTTAGCATATATAGTTGTTAAATTAATAGAAATAGATAACCAATCCATAAATTTGGACTCTTTGAGAAATTGAATTTTTTTTAGTTTTTGATATTTTTTTGATAATAATAAGCCTGATTTTTTTAATAATTTTTCTGTTAGGGTCCATGGATGTAGAAATTTTTATCAGTAGAATTTATGGAATCTAATTTAATTATGATGTTAGAATAATATAATTTCATTAAGATTACCAAAACATGGAATATTTCAAATAAGAAATATAAAGAAGGAAGTGACCAATTGTATTTTTTAATATAAATTTAAAGGCCGTGGTATTTATATTCAAATAATATTATGGGAAAACCATGATAAGTTAGACTTGTATACAACTTGGATTGGATGATTTCAAAAGACATGAATTATTTCATTAATTTTTAATTATGGAGAGGTATGTTTATTATAATGTATAGTACTCAACCGTAAAGGATTTTTTAAAATGAAAATGACGTACTGAAAAGTAAAATTTAATAGAGGGAATTTTTGGAAGAAGACATTAATGGAAGTGTAAGGAAGCTGGACATAGTTTGCTAGAGCTAGTACCTTACCCCCATACCTTTTCATAATAAATAAAGAAGTCATATCCTGAAGGAAAAAAATAAGTTAATTTTTTTTGAAAACAAGATACATACAAAACATCACATTACAATATAAAATAAATTACACCATATTAAATATATTGGAAAAAACCATAAACTTCTAGATTATTTGTGCAAGTAATTTATTATAAAAATCTTCACATCCTGGGGAAAAAATAAACATAATAAATATTTGAGATAAAATTATTAGTAAGGTTATAAAATACAATGGAATAATAAAAATAAACTATATGGAAAGTTTAATATCTAAAAACACTTGTTATTAAAAATATTTAGTTTAATACGGAAGGAATGTGAACTAAGTAAATAAATCCTTATAAGTAATCACATGATAGTGAAACAAAACCATGTATATTATAATATTCAAATAATCACATGGAATATGAAATAATAATCTCATAATGAGGTAATTCATTAAACGTTACATCGTAAACATATCGTCAAGGCATCGTGCTTAGACAATACATAAACGAGTAAAAACCAAAACTAGTTTGTATCATGTGACCTATCGATGCACCGAGGGATTATAGAGGGCCCAGATCAACAATTACTATGTATAATTCATTCATTCTATGATGATGGTGAAACATAATTAACATATAAATTCATATTGAAACTAAAATATGAAATGCAAACAAATTTCCCCAATTAGTAAACATAATCACTAACCATTTGAAGTAATATGGTGAATGGTAGCATGAAAACATATCAATATTTAAAAAAGTCAAATATAATTCAATAAAATATGGTATATTTTATCATAAAATATTAATCCCAATTAAAAATCAGAAAAAAAGGGTGTGAAATAATTAAAAAAACACTTATAATATCATTCGGGGAATTCTAAAGAGAAATAATATTTTATTATGAATAGATGAGTTATTTTGGAAAATTATTTTTATAAATGTAGAAGTGAAATAATAGAGTTTCTCCAAAATAAAATGAGTGATTTAGAAAAAAAATTTCACTTAAAATAGATTATATATTATACTTGAAAATAGGTATAGGTTTAAGAAGCTCCCTTGAATCGAGTTTGCATATTAGTACGAATTGAAAAAAGAACGTTGTAAAAACAAGTATCAGCCACAAAACAAATATATAATGATCTAGATATATGAGTTTGGAACATATAAATAGATTATATAAGTAGTAACCAAAAATAAATTATCATTACATTGGGTTAATGATAGTGAAAGAATATCCCATAAAAAATGAAGGTTCAGGTAGAATCCCTTACTTTATATCCAAATGGGTTTTCACATGACCATAATATCCATGGTAATCAAAAAAAATAGATTAAATAATTAATTAATAATCTTATTTAATTTCATTTGATTCAATTTAATTTTATTATGTTATTTTATTCCCATTTTTATGAGTTATAAGATACTATTTTATTTCTTGGGAGTTCTCACTTCCTTGTTTTTCACAATAGGTATAATTGTATATGAGTGTGAATGTTCACATGGAATGGGTATACTTATCAAGAATTAAATAAATATGATATTAATTAACATGAAATAGTGTGGATTTGTATATATATCATTTGGTTATATTTTATGTGGACAAACCATTGGATAATACATTTAATGATTATCGTTTACATTATTATGACGATTATTGATCATAATGAAATAATTTTGATTTATCGTTTAGTATTATGAAAATATGTTACATATAAAAAATTATATAGTATTTAATAAATATATTATTTTATTTTTTAACCATAAATTTTTTTTCTTTACCATCATTAAGGAGAAATTTAGGAACGAAAATTCGTCATCCATGAAAGTTGTAAATCGGCACCTCACAGACAAAGATTTTGTTTTTAAAATAAAATAGAGATAGAAAGGTGATTGATGAAGGATATTACTTGAACTTTATAAAATTATAGTATATTTATGATACTAAAGTTATCATTATATTTTTTATAGAGTAGGTGAGGAGATAAAAATAAATAAAAACAACTTGAAATGAAATTTAAAACAAAAAATAAGAAAATTTTACCTCTTGAATACTTCTCCTTGAGGTCCTCCTTAACATTATTGGTTTTGGCCTTTGGATGAGTCTAAGAGGTCCCGTACATGGTGGATGGTCTTATAGAGAATATTGGGCAGTAATTTGACAAGGATCGATGGATTAGAGCTTTGAGGAGAAGTGGTGTTGGGGTGGTATTTATAGTGGAGGAGACAAGTGATTTATGAATATTTAATTCATTTGTTTTTTATTTTGGATCAAGACTATGAATATATTGATAATTAAAATAAAAATTATTAAAAGAACTAATTAAGATCAATATTAGGGTTCTTACATCAGTGATAACTCAAGGAATAGTGTATTTAGCTTATAATGTATTCATATAGTAAATTACAGCATTTTGCTATTCATAAAAATTCATGTATTTAGAAAAACCTGATAAATTCACCCTATACAGTTTTAACCAATTAGAATTAAAATTTGAACTCAATTTTATGAAAATATTATTATAAATATGAGAAAATAAAATTTTAATTTTATATAATATTTTCTCGAATAATACAGTTTTTGAAATTAACACAGATTTTATAACACTCTGAAAAATTAACTAAGGTCTCATAAAATTATCCAAAAATAATAAGAAAAAAAGTATAATTAATGAATAAATTATATGAAAATACATTTTCTTTTAAATCATTTTATAACCATAAAATTTAAATTAAATGTTAATCACTTTCAAAAATACCAACACTTAATTATTAATTTTTAAAATATTCACTTACCTGTAAAATAATATAATTATATGATATGTTCACTTATGAGATGACTAAATAATATTTATAATCTTGTGGATATGGTGACTATTCATTTGGATGATTTACTATTCCTAAGAGTCATATCATTATTCTTTTAATCAAATTACTATTTCATCGGTAAAATTTCCTTAACTTATAGAAATATTTTTTACTTAATTTAAACATCAATTATAAAATTTTATTGTGTTATATTTGTGGTTTTATGTGATTTGTAATATATAAAAAAATAAGAAGGGAAAAATTATTTATTTAATTATGGTTTAGTTTCAATATCTTATTTACAAAAAAATTTCCTCAAAATTCCATAATGTCGTCTCATGAAATAATTTGGGCAATATTTTATCATAAGTTCTTCATGCACCCACGCCACATACTTAAATTTATGAATTTTTGAATGTTACAATACCATCTCTGTCACCAAATTCCTCAACACCTAGTTTTTAGTGTCTAGAAATCGGATAGTCTCTTCAAAGTAAGGTATGCTTGGTTCCAATTTGATACCTTTAGAAGTGAGTACATGTGTTGGGTTTGTCATCTTCTTCCTTAATGAATAGATTTGAATCAAATTGTGTAATTTAGAACAGACTGATAGTTTCAAAATGATAATCCATAACTCCAATTATATCCAGAATTTCAAAATGGCAAATGCTTGTGGGGCACTATTTCAATTCCTTCCCAAATATTATAACACCCTTCCTTGGAGATACTTTTAAGAAAACATGAACCCCCACATGAAATTCCAAGCCTTTACTTTGATTATTAGAAAAATTATTTAGCATACATTGAGATTATTTTATATGAGTTTTAATAGTATTTACCTTTACTATTGTTTACTTGACAAGCTCTAATAGCACAAGCTTCTTTTCACCAACTTCGCCTCATCATGTTAGGTCACCGTATCTCTTTCTATTCAATGCTATATATGGAACACTTTGAATTGTAGATTAGAAACTATTGTTGCAACCACAATCTAAAAATGGAAAATAATGATCCAATATAACATGATTGTCATGTGATCATGATCTCAAAATGTCTTTCAATGTTTGGATCTATCTTTATGACTTCCCATCAGTTTGAGGATGATACAATGTACTGAAATGAAGCTCAGTATTCAAATATATGTGGGTAATTTTACAGCATTTAAATGTAAACTATTGATCATGATGAGAAACAATTGATAGAGGTTGTCCAAAAATATTTAAAAATTCATTAATATTGAGTAGTTTAAGGTTCTACAGTGGAAAATTCTCCCATATAGCATGGAAATGTTAAAATTTGGTAGGTTGATCAATAATCACCGATATTTCAAAATTATTTCATGGGTTTTTTGGTAATCCAGTGAAAAAATCCATTCTGATGTCATCCCATTTCCTTAAAGGAATATTCCTGGGTTTCATGACTCCTATAAGATATTATCTTTCAGCCTTTACTTATTGAAACACTAACATCTAGATAAAAAATCTGTAATTTCCTACTTTATATCATCCCATAAAAAATGTTCCTTAATATCATTGTATGTCTTAGTGATACTAGGGTTTATAGAGAAATTCAAGCTATTTGAATAATCCAATAACTCTATTTTTATTTTGGGTATAGAGGGAACATATTACCATCTTCAAATTTTATAATTACATCATCAGACATGATGTTTGTAAACCTCCCATCATTAATGGATTTAATTTTCTTTTGAATATTCTCGTCATTACACTGAAATTTTAATTCACTCTAATAAATATGGTGGCAAAGCAGTTGAAAAAGTAATGATGCTTCACTTTCCTTGATTGTTCCCATAAACATCTTCTCTAGGTCCATGTACATAGGGTCCTATCCAATCATCATTTTGTTCATAACTCCACACAATCCTTCCTACATGATGAATTTGCTACCTTATTCCATATCCAATTTTTGTAATATATAGTTCAATAATAATCCTTGGGTAGTTATATCCACCTCCATTGCATCATGTTGAGTTCTTTCTATGAGAAGATATATTTCAATCTATTGTGATATGTTTATATCTCACATATTTCGCCACATACATAATGTCTTTTTATATTCAGAGAAAATATTACAGCTACTAACTCATGATCATGAGTTGGATAGGCCAGTTCATGAATTTTTAACTGCCTTGAGGCATAGACAAAACGTGAACATTCTGCATATGGAAACTATCAATTCCTTTCATTAATTCATCACTATAAATCACAAACCCACTATTTTCGAATGGTAGATTTAAGATCAGAGCATTCACTAATAACCTCTTTAATTATTCAAAACCATTATTTTCATTATTTAGTCCATACGAACGCATCATATTTACGAGTAACCTTGGTTAATGGGTAAAATAATTTGGAAAATTTCTGAATTATTATTCGATAATAACCTGCTAAACAAGTTAAACTACATACCTTAGTTATGTTCCCTGGTGTTGAAAATTCATGAGCTAACTTTTTCTTCATAGGATCCATTAAGATTCCATCTATAGAGACAATATTTCCATGAAACGAAATAGTTTGAATCCAAAAATCACACCTTCTAAACACCCTATATAACTCGTTTCTTCCAATAGTATTCCGAAAAATGCGTATGTTATTACCATGACCTTCATATCTTTTGGTGTATACCAAGAGATCATCAATAAATAAAAGAACAAATTCATCAATATATTCTTTTAAAACTCCCTTCATTAGATCCATGAATATAGGGGCTCATTCATCGGTCTGAAAAGAATTACTGTAAATTCATAATTCCCATACCTGGATTGAAATGATATCATTGGAATATCTTCCTTCCTCACATGGAATTGATGATATGAAAATAAATGTTAAATCTTTAAAGAATACTATTCTCCAGGATGTTGTTAAAAAAATCATCAATGTGAGGATGAGGATACATGATCTTTGTTATAAGAGCATTGATTTACCTATAATAAATACACAGTCTCAAAGATCCATCTTTCTTCTTAATAATTTGAACAATGGATCCTCATGGAGAAAAACTAAGGGGAGTAAATACTTTATCTATAAATTAATCAACTTGTTTCTTTAGTTTAACTAATTCCACGATGGACATTCTATAAGGAGTCTTTGATATAGGTCTTGAACCATGATCTGAATCAATAGAGAATTAAACTTCCTACTCTAGAGGATGTCCAGTTAAATAATCTTAAAATACATCTATATATTCTTTCATAATAGGTACATCCTCAATTTGATGATTTATTTCCCCACCCCTAGATAATATGTTCTCATCCTTCCAAAGAATTGAATTCAGTAGAGGTACTTGGAGTGGATCTAGATAAGAATCTGATGGTGAGGTTTATCCTCTAAAGATAAGTGATTCTATATCATTATAAAAAATTGTATCCTCGTTCTTATTGAAATATATTTTTGCCTCTTAATTTGAAATCCAATCCATTCCATGAATTATATCAATGTAAATCATAGGTATGATGATAAGGTAAGTAATTAAATCAAAATTATGTGTTATAAAGGGGACATATTGACACATCATTGTTTCAAAGATAATTACCTTAAGAATATTGACTAATAACGGCTTTATTAAATCAAATTGGAAACATCTAATTTTATTGAATAACTGGTAAGATATATTATAATGAAATTAAAAATCAAGTATGTTTGAGGAAACAGTTAAAGTATATAAAACCAAATCACTAGATAGTACAACCATAGTAGTTGTGACCACATAAGATTGGCCTTTCTCCCTTGGCCTTATTTGGGAAAAGTTTATTTGGCATATAAGACATCCATGTGCATAATTTCCAATATCATTAAAATTGTAGCATTGAATATTTTAAGATTCTTTCTTAGCCTTAAAATAATGGGGTTGTTAGCCCTTTTCACCACACCAGTAACAGACTCCCTTTCCCTTTTGACATGTACCTGGGTGTTTCATACCACAATTAAGGTAGTGCGGAAAGTCAACTATTCCCTTATTCCCCATTTCCTTATTTTTTCTTCCAATTATAGGTGGTTTTGAAATAATGGGCCATAACATAATAAATATGTATAAAAGTTATTGATTTTGAGAAAAAAATAACCGAAAAATGTTAAATCATGGAAATTAATACATATATTAAGAAGAGGGAAAATAAGATTTAATTTAATAATGAAGATATTGTTACATTGAAAAAAAGTAAAGTAAAAATGAAATCTAATGAATAAAAATAATACATCAGATTGAGAGTATATTTAATGTTGAAGTCATATAATGATTTTTTAGTGGCACATGATGTTTTGAGAATTATTTGAGTGAACAAATAGACAATAAGATGGGATTATTTTGAATTTGATTTTAGAGTGATTCATCCATTGTTGATGCATACAAAACTAAGGATAAAGGGAAATATTTGGGGTCATTACTCTTAAAATATGAGGGGTTTTTCAGAATATGAAAAATTATTCCAAAGCAATGAATCTATGGGGAGAAGTTGAAAAGAAATTACCCCCAATGATATGCCAATTTTTTGGTAACATGTGTCCCACTATGACTTATTATGATGAGTTACTAAGTTACATATGAGGAGATACATCCATAAGTCAATGAAGGAGAATCAAATTTTATAATACACCTCAATGTAACAATTAATTTTAATGGTAATATTTTATTTGTATAATAATTTCTATAAATATTCTTATTTTAAGAAAATAAGCAATGATAATCAAACCATTATATGCATGAGTATATTAAAGAGAAAAAAATGAACAGACACCACTATGAAAAAAATTCACCAAATTAAAGGAAAAAGAGGAATACTTTATTCATCTTGATGAAAATATTTGAGGGACCCACACAAGTCTCAAATCATCCCAGTGTACGATTTAAGGGAAACCAGATATGAAGAATAAACTTTTAAAAAATATTCTTGGAGAAAAATAATTACATTAGTTATAGATGGTGGTTGTTAATCCCACATGACAGGGATCCTGAACTTTTAATTGTTTGTGAATGATTGTTTAAATAGAATAGTTTATTTCAGTGATAACATATTTTTGAATATAAATTAAATCTGTAAGAAAATTATCATAGGAAACTAATTTATAGAAAATAGGTAATTAATAATGATGGACTATGGAATAATATCTTAAAAATACATTATTTTTGTAACATAATAATTAATGTAAAATTTAATTAAAAGGGGACATTCATTAATGGAAAATATTTGAACTCGTTGATATAAATTTTTAGGACCAATAAAAATATCCATCATGTAGAAAACGAGGAGAACAAAAGTATCGTATTGGAACTAATGAATACTATCTCGTTTCAGTAGTGGTTTGGACACATTTATCAATATTGCATGGAAAATTTATCAATTATTAATGTTGTGATTCAAACTTATTATAGGAAGAAAGATATATTTATTTTATATAATACTTGAATGATAGGAAATATAGTGATAAATCCATATAGTGAGAAGAAGAATCTGGATTCTCATTTTCTTGAATTTATTTATACTAATTTATAGGGTACTATATCAGATATAAAAAATTGAGGATAAAGAAATTTCATATTTTCTATAGGTAACTACAAAAATTTGGGTTAAATAATATTTATGGATACAAAGAAAATTATGGAATTATTTAAATGGTTACAAAGGTGTGCTAAATAAAATAGAATATTAATTAAAATTATTTAATCAAACAACATAATAGAACAAACATTGGTTCAAAAATAAAAAAATCCAGATAATCATTGAATCAAAAATAATGTTTTATTGGTATGGATATAATAAAATGGGGTTGTTTAAATGTAATTTCTGATAATGAATATAATAATGAAAACATTACTCATTAAGAGTTATATTTCACCAAATAAGCAGTTCAATTAGTGATTTATAGACAAAATAGGGATTTATTAAGTCCTAATGTAACACACCAAGATTGTATGATATGTTTTATTTTAAAAAAAATTCAATAGTTTGTATTTCATGCATCACTGATTTCAATCACACCACAATCTATTAAAAGTTCCATTTAATTAGTGTTTATGAATATTAATAACCATATGATGAATCTTTTTTATATTCTACACAATCTTAACATTTATCTTATGTGTTTTATATAAAATTATATAAGAAACAAATATGATTTTATGCATAAAAACTATATTTTTATGTGAAATTTTACCACCATTTAGCAGAACGCCTATATTAAAAATAAGTTTTACAAATATTATAAATTTTAATTTTAAAAATTGGATTCAATTTTGAATCAATAATATCAAAATTTTATTAGGGTTCATTTTTGGTATTTTTCTGAGAAAATTCATTTTTTAGTTAATAGTGAAAATACTACATTGTAGTTAAAAAGAGGACTTTTCATTATAAAATTATTATAATTTAAATTTAAAATTTCAAGTAAAAAATAATAAATTTATTAAAAATAATTTAGTTATTTAAATCTATATTATATTTATAATAGGTAAAAAAGCTTATTAAACTTTTGAACGTTCCTAATACCAACCTACCTGCCTCAATTGTGGGAATAATGTTAAACATAATTTACCCACTTCTATGAATTGAACATGAAAAAATGGAAATACAATGTTTTAGTCTGTTTTATATTTAGATTCTAATAGGATCAACTTAATTTTTGGATTTTATGAATAACCAATTTAGTGAATTTTTATTTACCATGGTTCAAGGTAAATTGAGTAAGTAAATGATAAAATAAAATTATAATATTATAAAATAATGCTAACACCTATCAAACCATTATTGGATAAGTTAGTTTTGACCAAAATGACTGTTACGTATAAAATATATTCATTTTATTCCACATGGGTAAGAATATGTTATTTTTACTATTTTATTTAAAGATAAGTAGAAAATTTCATATACATGTTTTTAATATGTATAAATTTTTAATAAATAGTAAGAAAGAAGAAATATTCTAAGAAAATTGTCATTTGAAATATAATGATTTTATATTCATCATGATAATTTATTTTTAATTTTTATATAAGAAAGAAATTAATAGAAGGCTTTCATAATAATGATGCAGAAATTGTTTAATTAATGGAAATATCAAATAAATTATTTCCAAATTTTTAAAATAAATATAATTTGACATAATTAATGAAGTAAAAGAATATTATTGAAAATTATTCTTGTAACTGATTTATTATAAGTTTTTTTCCTAATTTATCATGTTTTTATGATATTTAAAAAAACAAATAATGAATAATATAAAATTTGACCTAAATGATACTTTAAAATAAATAATAATTTATTAAATGATATAAAATTCATAAAAATATTAATTTTATACAAATAAATAGAATAAGGGTTAATATGTTATCAATGTTCTATTTGGGGTTCTTTTTTTATTTTATTGTAACTATTTTAAATATAATGATTAAAATAGCCATGTTTTCGTGGTAATAGTTAACAAGATTAACTTAGGGTAAAATGCCAATGATAAGGTTAATATTGGGACCTAAACGTGTCTAAAAATGATTATTTGAGATGATATAGACCCATAAACATCATATATCCTAAATAATCCACTATGTAACTATCTGAAATCAATAATCAATTTATATAAATTTAATATTTTAGGGGATTACAAGAGTGATCCTCCCCTATCTTATAAAAAGGAACCTCCTCGCTGAATTCCTCATGCCACATTGAGCCTTCCAGATCAAGAAAACCCATCCCATTTCTATTCATAACATTATTATTTATTTTTTGGGGTCATTATATTCTAGAAATACAAACAGTAGTGTTCCTAAGAGGAGATGTAAAGGAATTCCACCAAAGTCGAGGTAATTATTTTACCAATTAATTTATGGTCATTTCTCCCTCAACATCATAATACTAGGAAGATTTTATACTAAAGGAATTAACTATGTATCATGTATATTCTGAGACATTATTATGATTATGTGACAGCCATATTCCTTGTTTTATCCATCTTATGGAAAGCAATATCACTATGCGTGCATACGTATGGCTTACCGTCTACACGCAGTGGTGTAATTTGTTTGTAGTCACAACTTTATTTCAATATGTTTAATGATGAATATAAATTATAAAAAAATAAATATGAAATGATATTTATTCTATATAATTATTATATTATCAAATTCCATACCAATTTACCATCCAGGGAGTGATACTATCGCTCGTGTGTATGATTGTCCTGCCGTATCCACGATGTGATGAAATTTAATCTCCACAATAACAATTAAATAATGATTATAAAACATATATATGATGAGTGAATATAATTTTTACAAACTAAATATCATTTTCTATATGAATAAAATATATCCTATGAATAAGAAACAAAACATAAATGATAAAACAATCATAAGGAAATGAAATAGATAACACATGAAACAGTGGTAATAATGAAATATTGCTAACAAAATGATATAATAGCATCATATATGATATCATAAATACGGATATTTTTTTTATAATTTAATAACATGCTTTAACCATTATAAAATAGGGTAACACACCCTCAACTATAGTATTGTACAAGATATGGTTAACTTCACAATCTCATTATTATCTAAGACAGTTTATAAATAAGTATTTATTGAGACATATATTTGATACATGTACATGTTTCATAAAAATGTATTTAAAAATAGTATTAATATTATTCTAAAAATATTTAATTTCATTATTACTCATTTTAAACTTTTATAATTTTTATAGAATGGAACCTTTTTGTCATTTGCCAAATTAGATACTTTATAACCTTTTAAACAAAATATGAAAGAAATGTTCTCGTTTTAACTTATATTGCATGAGAGAAACTTTTTTTAATTATTAGAATATTATTTTCACTGAACATGTTTTCTATTAAAATTTCAAACCCCATTTAAAATAATTTCAATATAAATGGAAATTTCTGTCAACAAATATTTAGTGATTTTATTAGATTATTTTCCTCTTTGTTAATATCCTTTGTTAGATTTTATGTTCAATTGGTGTTGAATTCTTGTGATACAATCTACAATATTGTAGTAAAGGGATTAGGATAAGTTAGATTGTGGATGTGATATTTTAATACCATTCGTGGTTTGTGGTTAATATATTAACATTTAGTACGGTATTTTTTATACGAATGTATATATTGGTTATCTTTCACCATTTTCATATGAGGAATGCATTAGACTTAGTAAGTGATGTGTGAGGATTACTTTAGCCCCTTGATGCATCGATAGGTTTAATGAGACAAATTATTTAGGGATTTTACCCATTTTTAAATAGCGTCTTTCCTTAAGCCTTGATGATATGTTTGTGATGTATGAAATTATTCATTCTATCATTATAAGATTAGTTATTGATATTATATGTGATTATTCAACTTGAATAACATTCATGCGAATTATTATATGGAATTATTTTATGTATACGTTACATATTATGCTCAAGATTATGGTCAAGTGTTTTATATTTTAATTATACACCTTTCATTTAGTATTATTCTTACTTACTCATAATAGATTATGTTATACACATA
This sequence comes from Viscum album, assembly GCA_963277665.1. NCBI lineage: Eukaryota > Viridiplantae > Streptophyta > Magnoliopsida > Santalales > Viscaceae > Viscum > Viscum album. Next base: position 918,748,152 of record OY728157.1, read on the forward strand.
CCCTTACTGAGCATCTGATCTCATCCCTTTATTTGGTTTTAATTTCCCTGGATTCCAAGATGTGTATTATGACAGATATGAGTGGTTATGATATGATATTAATGACATTATAAATTTATTATCTATGTTTTAATTTTATTTTTGAATGGTAATGTTAGGTTCAATTATGTAATATATTTTTTTAGGTTGCTATACAGATTAGTCCATTGGGATTCAATATTTGTATCTATATGAATCTTATAAAGTAAGGTGTTGGCTCTAGGGTACTGGGGTCAGGGTGTTATAGTTGGTATTAGAGAAAGTTTAATATAACCATTAGAAACTAGATGTAGAAAACAAATATTAAGAAAATAAGCATAAGATAGACATTGAGGATAAGAATTGAAGAATATTATAAAATGTTTTTTAAAGTAGGAAAGATTACATTAATGTTGAAGATGAGCAGCTATACATAAGTAGAGCCACGAAGGTAAATTGTATCGCCAGAGCTAGTTGTCATTGAAGGGGCCTGAGGCTGCCGGTTGATGGGCCGTATTGTTTCATTCCCAATTGGTAAAGGAGAAGGTGGAGTGAGAGAAACCATTGCGAAGCGAAAGAATTCTCATGATGATGAAGCCAAAAGACTGTAGTGTGGCGTCATTGTGGTTAATAGCATCGATCACGATAAGGCAGTTAGACTCAATGATGATATCAACCCATCCATGTTCCACAGAGAGCTTCATACCTCCAAGGATGGAAAAGGCCTCACCAACTACATGTTCCTAGAAGGCATGATGTGATTCATATTTTGATGCAATGATTTTCCCCAGATGATTGTGGTCCAGAAGACTGAGACCAACAAGCCCATCCTTGGGGAGATATGCGTCCACGTTAAGCTTGAGACTCCGTTCAGTTGGGTGGTTCCAATGAGGGGGAAAAGAGGGGGTTACACCTAGCATAGCATGTCCTTTGTGGTCCTTCCAGCCCTCAATCCATGAAATGGATCGTTCAATCCAGAAATTGGGAGGTTTATGTACGTAGTGAAAAACCGCATCGTTATGCCAAACCCAAATGATCCAGGCCAGGGTGCAAAGGGAACCTGCATTAGAATATGAAAGGGTGGAACACCAATGCATCTGAAGATTAGGATGGTCCGAGGCAATTTCCAATGAAGCATCTAAAGCTGGGCCCTATTTTTTCCAAATTTCCAAAGCTCCCGGGCAGTGGATAATGGCGTGCAAGGGGTTTTAGTAATATTCGGGCAGAAAGGGCAGGACTCGACACTGGCCATATGTCGGTATGCGAGAAAGCTCATGGTAGGGAGGGTGCACGTTATAACCTGCCACCAAAATTGGAGAATTTTTTGGGGGATGTTGAGCTTCCAAAGTGCCTTTCATGGTCCCTCATCACGGTCGACCGAGTGGGTTCTAAGAGCCAGTCTGTACCCGGATCTCACCGTGTAATTTCCTAAAATATCATTGGTCCAGAAAAGATGGTCGAGGCCTACATCTAGGACCCAAGGGATGCTAAAGATAATTCTTTGGTATTTTTCATTTAACCATTCCTCGATCCATTCCACACACCACCCCGAGCCCTAATCAGAGAAGAGGCAGTAAACCATGGTGTCTTTGAGCCCGGGTTGGGTGGGGGATGTGGCCCGCAAACCATTCTTGTCGACAAGGCAGGGATCGGTCAAGATGTTGACAGATGGTCCATTCCCAATACTCCAGCCCTACCCTTTTTCCTGGAGATTTCAGGGCCCCCAAATGCTTTTCCAGAGGAAGCTAGGTCGGGGGCCAAGAGAGGAAATATGGAATTCTGTCTGGGTATGATACTTGGTTTGGAGTACCCGCACACAAAGAGATGATAGATTGATAATTAGGCGCCATACTTGCATAGATAATAGTGCGTCATTGAAAAGAAGGAGATTCCACAATCCTATCCCTTCCTTCGACATGGGTTTGCAGACTTTCTCCCAAGCCAACCAGTGGAGTCTATTCCTTCCATCATTTTCCCCTAATAGAAGTTAGCAGTATGAGAATGGATGAAATTGATGATGTCCACCAGGAGTATAAAAAATGACATGATGTAGTTGGGGATAGACTGAAGGGAAGCTTTAATGAGAGTTGATTTTCCAGCTTTGGATATGCATTTTGGGGTCCAGCCTAGAACTTTTTTCTCAATCCTATACAAAAGAAATGAAAAAATTTCATTTTTGGGCCGGCCAACCACTGTGGGGATCCCAAGATACATCTGGTGTTTTTCGACCATATGGATTCCTATAGATGCACAATGTTCAGCTCTCTTTGAATGATTCACCCCTGCACTGATGGAGATTTTGGGTTTTCCATGATTAATTTCCTGTCCAGACGCCCGCTCATATTGCTAAATCTCTTGGCTGATCACCTGACATTAATTTAATTTTGATCTGGAGAAAAGGAGGTAGTCTTCAATGAAGATGAGATGCAACACTTGTGGGATTCCACATCAGACCTTTCCCCCATGAATAGACCAAGATGATGTAGCCCTAAAAATAATGTTAGAAAAGACATCGGCCACCAAGATGAAGAGAAAAGGGGAGAGGGGATCTCCCTAGCGCAGGCCTCGGGTTGGGAAGAATCCTCTGGTGATCTCCCCATTGACCTTGATTCTGAAGGAGATGGTCGAAATTCATTGCATGATAATAACTGTACATTTAGTGCAAAAGCCAAAATTATGCATCACTGCTTTAAGGAACTGGCATTCCACTTTATCGTAGGCCTTTTTTATATCTAGTTTCCATAGCATGGTTCCTCCTTTCACGGTGGAGCGCGTTTTCATAGAGTGGAACACTTCATGGGCCACAATACCATTATCAGTAATCAATCTCTTGTCCAAGAAGGCTCTCTGGTTTTTGGAGATAATATCAGGAATCCAAGGGTGCAGCCAATTGACAAGGATATTTGAGAAGATCTTATAGGAGTCATTGCGGAGGCTAATAGGTCTAAAATCATGGACTTCCTGTAGTTTCTTGATTTTGGGAATGAAAACGAGGACTATTTTGTTGATGGAGGAAATGCTTGTATTCCCCACCCAGATATTTTTTGTCATTTTGCAGATGCTGGGACCGATGATGTGCATTATTATTTAAAAAATAGGTTGTGAAAACCATCTGGTCATGGGGCCTTGGTGGGGTGGATATATTTCAAAGCTAGGAGAATCTCATCATTTATCATATCTTTTAAAATATGCTGATTGATATTGTCAGTGATCACGGGTCTGATGCATTATTCTAATTTAGCAGACATGAAAGGAGTTCCTATAGAAAAGAGGTTCTGGAAAAATCCTAGAAAACCCTCTTTAATACCGCTTGTATCAGAAACATTGCTTCCCTCAGGTCTTGATAAACACATGATAGCATTTTTTCGACGACTAGAAGATGCTTTCAGGTGGATATACCTTGTATTGGCATCGTCCTCTTTAATGTGTATGTCTCGCGGCCGCATAGCCCAGAAGCATTACTTAACGCACAAGGCCCCATCCAACTCTCATTGAGTGGAACCAATCCTAGAGATGTCTCCATTGGACGTGGCTTCCTAAGTATGTTGTGCAACTTCTTTTCAAGGACATCACAATGCCTATCAGGGTGGTGGAATTTATTGTTTCTCCAATATCTCAGACCGGAACCATCTTGTTGGAGATTGTGGCCAACATCATCATGGGAACACTTCTAGATAGATCAGACCACATCTTCTCATTCCTGGTCTTTTGACCAGATCCTCTAAAATACGAAGGGTCTGCTGAGATTTCTATTTCGTTCACCTTGCGTACAATCAATGAGAATTGGATAGTGGTCCAAATAGTAAAGGTCCATGTGGCCTATATGAAACATGTTGAATGAGTTAATCCAATCAGTAGATCCTAGAAAACTATCAAGATGCTCAGCGATGCGAGTGTCTTCAGTATTTCCGCAGAACCATGTAAAAGGATTTCCTATATACCCTAGATTGTCCAGGTTCTCCCTAGTGATAGTGTCCTTGAAGTTTGACATCAAAGCTGATTGTCGGGTGATTCTGTCTCTCTTTTCCTAATGGAACATAATCTCATTAAAATAACCTCCGAAGAGAATAGGGCTCGGTAAGTCATGTCGCAGCTTTCAAAGAAGATCCCATGACTTCACCTTATCAATATGGGATGGACAGCCATAGAATCCGACAAAATTCCAGGGTGGGTTGAAGTTAGTTTGAACAGTCGCTCCCACATGGTGCATGGAAAAAGAAATTTTTTTACGTCAATATTGTCATTTCAAAGGAGGAAGAGCCCCTAGAGTGGCCTTGTTTGGGCAACAAAAAGCATCCTTGGAAGCCGAACTTCAAAGAAATACAATTTGTGTCCTTGTTTTCCAGTATGGTTTCGGGCAGGAAAACCAAATCAGGGAGACTTTGAGCGTAATTTCACTAAAGAATGCAAACCGTTAGTGGGTTGCCAAGCCCACAACAGTTCAAGCGTAACACAATCATTTCTCTAGGCGGGGCAGGGTCTCACCCACCGCCTCCTTTGGTTACTCCGAACTTGTTTCACTACTTGTCATTTTCCATCTTTTGGGGGGGTTCCTCACTGATTGGCATGTTTCATTTTGTCTTTTCCTAACACTGGGATTAGGGTCTTCCGTGTGGCCATCAATTTCTCCTCATTGAACCCTTTTCCACATTCAACGGGTGTTTGGGCCCAACATTGGAGTTCTCGTCATTCCATGGGCCTCCATTGTTGTGATGCCTATTGCAGACGATTGTGGGTCAGGTTCTATATCTGGTGGTTCAGTGTGCATCGGCATTGGCTTTACGCCTTGCCTTGGTGGTTCCTTTTTCTTTTTCGCCATCCTTGTGGATGTTGGAGTATTGTTCTTTAGGGGGTTAGGAAGAACTTCATAAGAAAATTATAAATTGTTGTTAAGGTATAGAATTTTTGATTCTTCCTTATAATCCATCCTCATGGTGATACTTAAAGTAGAATTGATTTTGGCACTTATGTACCTATGAGTAACAGCTGTGATGAGGTGAATCAGGTCTAACATAGCGTAACCCGGTACATGACAATGATCCTTAGTACACAGTAGGTTTTACACTTCCAAGGGAAATTATTACGATAATGAACATTCTATTTACAAACCATTATAACATATTTGAATGTACAAGGAAAATTAATTACCAAGGTTAATCCTATGGTATTTTAGATTGATAATAATGTGTCCTGATATTCTATAAATTATTATGTTTCTTTTCTAGCTATGACTATTATTTTTCACACTGTGGTTTTTGGTTTTAGTTAATGGATAGAACCCAAAGGAATCATGCAAGACTTGAACATGATGGACGAGGTGGTGGAGATGAGCAACCAAATTGGATGTTGTTAGAAGTGAAAGATAACATGTTCATGAATAATCAATTTTCCTGAAGTATAATTAAAAACATATACCTTAACGAAATCCCACACTCACCAAATTAGAGAAGGATGGACTTTTCTATGATCTCTAGTGTTGGAGACCTTGGTGAAAATAAGGTTCGATTTCCATCTTGTAAGAAATGTTAATGTAATCACTAAATATGGTGACTCAATAAAATATATAATTTCATTATTGGTGGGAAAACAGGCCATAAATCAATGAATTACAATGAAAAAATGATGAATATAATGGAAGGAAATAAAATGGATCCTACAAATATTTTTTTTATTACCATTAATATGGAGAACATGGGATCACCCACATCAATGCCATATTTTATTGCATAAACTCTAGACCAAGGAAGGACCTATATGGATATAATGGATGATGTATTTATATAATGGTCTTGTATTGAAAATCATAGTGAAAATAATATGTAGTGATTAACCTTATTTTAAGAATTTTCTTCATAATTATTCTGGATGTTATATTAATATATTTTTTGAAGAGGATAAACAGCAGGTTGGGTGGAAACTCATTGAATCTAGTAAGGTCACAATTTTTCAACCCACAACTGATGGGAGACAAGGGTACAACACATACCACTAGCCCTTTATGATTCCCTGGTTAGAATGAAATTTTTTTAGTAAGTTAAAATATCTAATGAATAAAGGTTATTTTCAATTTAGGGACATTTGTTTTATCAAATAGATAAAATTTATTATTGAAAATTATTTTTTAGTAATTAATGTGATTTGGGAAGAAGTTCAATATTTTGGAAATCCAATATGATTAATCTAAACAAGATAAATTGAATTTTGGAGAAAAATATGATTTTATTGTGGACATATGGAAATTCAAGTAATTTAAATAAATTATTAAAAAAAATTAATATTATGAAATTTGGGATATTAAATTTTTGGCCTAAGAAATTAAGATTGATTGATGTTATATTAAAGATCATATGATCAAATCCTTCGAATTTTTTGGTTTCAATTTTTGTTGAGAATATATTTTAGGAAGGATAGTTATTTGATGAATGATCTATGTTGAACTTTAGGGTTTCAATTTTCAAATGTAGAGATTTATGTTTGGAAAATTATCTTATTTTATACTAAATAATTGGTTTTTGGTTAATGTAAAAATACACAGGGAATATATAGTTATAATTTCGTGGAATTTGTGATCCGTAGAAGTTGATTCAAAATCTCTAGGAATGGAAAATTCATTTTATGAGTTTATCGTAGTACCTTATTTTCCAATGAATCAAATGGTCTCAAAGATCATCACATATTTATAACTTTATGATTATTAACATTATCCTAACCATGTTCTCTATCAATCTCTATCATAACATGATGGTTATATTTTTCATCCATGTCCATGTTTTCTTACATGGATCCCTAGTATGTGTTATCTATGGTGACCTTCATACATCCCATTGTTTATTTTAAACTGGTGGTCTCATTAACACTATTTTTTGTGTTGGTGTCCCTAAAAAGTAATTTTGATGTATCAAATTTTGATTTCCGAAGTAAAATTTTAAATTTCAATGAAGAAATTTTTGATGAAAGGAAGAATTCACCACCCTAGGATTTTACAATATGTTTTTTTTAAATAAATTCAATAGATTGCATTGCACATGGCACTGAGTTCAAACATACTTCGATCTATTATCCAATCCATTTAATAAATAATTATGAATATGATTAACCATAATATGAAAATTTTGTATATTACATATAATTTTAAAAAATTTCTTAACTTTTTTTATCGAAAAATATATATGAAAAATTTGATTTTATGCCTACAAGATACTTTAAATGGGAAATTTACCACCTTTTAATGGGGAATATATTTTAAAACAATAGTCTGAAAATTTCTGAAATTATATTTTTGAAAATAGGATTCACTTGGGAATTTTTAATATCAAAATTATATTATGGTGATTTTTTTTATTTTTATATGATGCATTATTTTTGGATTAGTAGTGCAAAATACTGCATTGATGTTAAAAGGAATTTTTCAAATAAATATTAGAAATTAAATTAATTTTTAAATTTAAAATAGATAAATTATAAATATATTAATCCAATTTTCGTAATTGGAATAATTTCTATATTGATAGTATATATAAAATCTTATAGGAATTTTGAACATTTCATTCTAACTGCTTTCTCACTACATCTGCGGGATTAGTGTTAAACATAATTTTGACAAAGTGGTAAATTGAATTTGAAAAAATAGGACTAAAGGTTTTTAGTAGTATGATATTTAGAATGTAATAGGCTTAAATACTATTTGGATATTAAGAAAAGTAAATTTTGTAAATTTTTATTTACCCTGGATAAGGGTAAATTAAGTAGTTAACGGTAAAAATGATATTATGATATTATAAAAATAGCATAATTTTTTTCAAAATTTAAATAGATAAGTGGGTATTGACAAAAAATAACCTTAGGATGAAATTATAACCTTTTTATGAAACTTGGTAAATAATATGACATTAATAATATTTTATTTAATGATAAGTGAAAAATATCATACTCATGCTATTTATTAAGTTCTACATTTTTAATACATTGTAATACAAGAAGATAAATTCGACTATAAATATTAATTTGAAATATAATAAATTTATATTCATCATTATAATTAAATTTTAATTTTAATATAATAAATAATTTAATTAAAGGATTTTATTATAATGACACACTTATTATTTAATTAATGGAAATATAAAATAAATGATATTAAAAATATGTAAACAAAAATAATTTGAAATTGTTAACTATACAATTGAATTATAATGATAAATTATAAATGTCAGTGATATATTAGATGTGATTTTTAATGTTATCATATTTTTATGATGTTAAAAAAATAAACAATGAATAGTATAAAAATTGGCATAAATGATACTTTTAAAAAAATTATATTTTTTAAAATTATTTAAAAGTCATAAAAATATAAAATGAGTCTAAATGACAATAATACTGTTAAATATTTCATCAATGTCCCATTTGGGGTTCTCTTTACTATTTATTGAAACTATAATAACCCTAAAGTGTAAAAAATCCTAGTTCCCATGGTAAGAGTTAAAAGGTTTAAATAAGGGTTCAATTAAAAAGATAGAGTTAATATTCTAACCTAAACATGTAATCAATAAATTTGTTTAGAGGAATAAAAACATTATCATATTACCTTCTAAAAAACTCCCTTTGGAGCGATTTTAAATCGAAAATGAATTTCTTTTAATTTAATATTTTAAAAGATTCCAAAAGTGCCCCTCCCGTCTCTTATAAAATGATCCCACTCCCTCACTTTCTCACATATCATTGAGCCTTAGAAATTCACGAAACCGTACCCATTTCTTCTAAAAAAATTCATATTTATGTTCCGTAGGCCTTTCTCTTCAAAAAATACCGACCCTTCTACCTCAAAAAGGATATCTATAGGAAGTCCACTGAAGAAGAGGTAATTGTTTTTCTAATTCATTTAAGTTCATTTCATCTTATACAGCCTTTGTAAAGTTGTTTCAATAATAAATTAATAAATATAGAATTATTTATATTATGTGATTATATTATGATTATGGTGAAACTATATCCTTAATTTTATCCATTCAACGAAAAACAATATCACCATGCATGCCTACGTACACCCTTCTGTCTTTATATTGTGGAGTAATTTTTATTCATCACCATATTATTTGGATGAGTATAATGACGAATATTTTGGAAAAAAATACTAAATATGGAATTATATTGATTCTATAAAATTAATATACATTGAAATTTTTTACCGAATTACCATTAATGGAATGATATTGTTGCTCAAGCATACGTACGACCAACTATCTCGATGACACGATACGATTCATTTTCTTAATTAATCATTCATGAATGATTATAAAAAAATATATATTTTGAGGGGATATAATATATATAATCTTAATATCAATTTTCATATAAATAATATATATCTTATGGATAATAAATTTGACTTACACGATAAAAAAAAGAGAAAAAATGAAGTAGGTAACACCCGGAACAATGGTAATAAATATTTATTATTAACCAAACGATATAAAATAATCATATTTGATATAATAAATTTTGATATTATTATAGTAAAATTTAATAACAAAATATTACCATTACACAAGTGGTTATCACACCCTCAACTAAAGGAATTTACATGATAAGGGTTATCTTTGAAATCTCATCATTATCCAGGATTGTTTATAAATAAGTATTTATTAAGACATAGATATCATCAATATCCATGTCTCCAAAATAGGTATTTAAAAATATTCTTAATATTTATATGTAGTTTTTTAATCTCAATGTCCCATGTTTTACCTATGTTAAAATGTTTTAAAAGGAATCTATTATCATTTTCAAAAGGAGGTACTTTTTGATGTTTTCCAAAAAAAATTAAAGGAGTTTTCTTTTTCTAACTTATATGGAATGAGAAAAACGTCCTTTACATGCATACAAGGTTGAAAATGTTTTATTTCAAAATAGTACACCCCTTTTAAAAAAAATTAAATATAAAAAGTGTATTTGTCTCATGAAATTTTTAATGATTTTATTAGATTGTTTTAATTTATGTCAACATACAAGGTTGGATTTTTTGATTTATTATGGTTAAAATATTATTATATAATGTGCTATATTATATTGAAGGTTTTATGATATTGTTTGATGGTGGATGTACTAGTTTGACACTATTCAGGGTTTATAGTTAATGTATTAATATTTCATCTAATAGTTTTAATATTAATGTTTATGTTTTTTTATGTTTCACCTGTTTCATATGAGTAATGAATTAGACTTATTAAGTGATTGCGAGGCCTGCTATAGAAAATCAATTCATCATTAGGTCCCACGAGACAAACTAGTTCGGATTTTCACCCATTAATATATAGTATCGTGTCCGAAGCCTTGACGATATGTTTATGATGTATGGAATTATGAATTACCTCATTATGAGTTTTTATTGATATTAATTTTTATTATCTGACTTGTAGAATATCCATGTTAATATTAATGTGCCACTAATCGATTTATTCCATCCATTTTGTTCTAATTATTATGTTCATGTGGATTGTGTTTCAATTATAGAAATTTCCATAAGGTTTATGCTTATTTACTCATAATAGCTTCCACTATAAACATTCCATTACTATGAATCTGAGCTCAACTTATTTTTATATATTTTTCTCATGATGCTACGATGTGTATTTTCACTGATATTCAGGGTCCAGATCGAAGATTAATGGCATTCAAAATGGACTATATATATTTTATTTTTTTGAATGTTAATGTACGGTTTATGTATTGAATATATTTTACAAGACTACTAAACTAATCAATCCTTTGGGATTCTACACATGTACATATTCCAATGTAATAATGCAAGTCACAAAATTCGGGCTACTAGAGGTGAAATGTTACAATTGAAGAGTTGATAACAATATATAGTATGTGTAATAAAATGAATCTATGTATAAATAACATAAAATATTTTTTCGAGAATTATATATTTATAAAAAGGATGGAAATGAATTCATATTTGGATATGTGACTAAAGTGGGAGACTTTCTCACTTACTCACCAATAATAAGCCCTAAATTTGTTTTATAAATAGGCTCAAAATGATCATGGGATGTAGTAATTTTGGAATCATTGAATGAAACTATAAAATGTAGAAAAAATAATATTTGGATGAAATATATATAGAATGAAATGTTATTGATGGAAATTATAGTGTACCCAAAATCATATCCTTGGAGGAAGACTCTGAGGATGAATTAAAGGATGATATATGTGACAAAAAGAGTCATCCAGGTACTCAATAATGGAAGTTTATAGCTAAAATATATGAATACAATAACACAAGATATAAGTTATCATTAAAAAAACCATAGGATGTTGATTGTTAATAAACATATTATTTTTTTACCTTGTTAAGATAAAGACATTGAAAGAGATGATGATGGATGAATCCACAGAAAAACAAATGAATGGAAAGTGGGAAAAAATAAATATGAATCTAACATAAGAGATTTGGAAAGGTCCAAATTACCAAAACATCATTAAAATAATTTGGGAATTTAAAATTAAAAATAATAATCGTAGTCATGTGATATAGATAATTTCAATGTTTTTATGCATAAGATATTATCAAATTGACGGAATATATGAGAATTAAACATTTAAGTGGGTTATTAGACGTTATATAATTTACAAATAATTGTAGTTTAATTTGAATAAATAATCATGAAATAGTAATTGGATGCAATAATGAAATTCTTTAATGAAATTTTAATATGTAATTATACATTGAAGAATATGAATAATTTTAACATTGAAATGTTAAATGGAATATAGGTTTATTCAGTAGATAATTGAGTGGTTTAAATAATGAACCATAGTATAGGTATGATTTTTAATGTTATTATTTTAATAATATATAATTTATGTGAGGTGTTTTTCCCCAAAAAAATCAATGTGACATCATTAATAGAGGAGAACATTATGGTACTCCTCATGGTTCATGATATCTTTTTTGATGAGGTAAACAAGAATCAGTTGAAGAGTTTGATAAATTTGGTCAATCAATGTTTGAGAATTGAATAATAGGTGAAAATACTTATTTTTCATGGATTCTTGTAAATTATAGAATGTGTATGCCATTATTTTTAACGAAAATTACATAAAATAGTTTCTGAGAAAGTCTTACATGTGTGATTGTAAACTTGTTTCAAATCTTATAATAGATGGTACTAAACTCACAAATCATGATAATGGAATTTAAGTAGATCAAACGTTTTATAAAATAATTATCATAATATTTTTATATCTTATAGAGTCATTTGAATTTATTACTTATTCAACATTCTTGGAGGTGAGGCTGTGAATAATTCCAAAAGGCGAATATCTAATTACAATGAATAAAGTACTAATATTTAATAGAATAAACATATGTGAATTTCGAAAGAGATATTATAGATCAAAAATATATAATAATATGAGCATTAGTTTTTGGAAAAATGTTTGAGGGGTAGAATACAATGAAACAAGAGAGTTATTTACATAACATAGTTAATGTATATTATATTTTAATTACACTATACACTATTTTTATATGGATAAAATAATAATTAATGGATCCTTAAAATGTGTTAAAAGTTTCTATGGTGATTATTTGTGACCAAAAAATATATATTTATCTAAATAATGACCAGATACATCATTCATTTAAAAATATTGATTATATTTTACTTAATTTTATCAATGAAAAAATTGAGCAAGATATTATAGAGGCGGAGAATATTAAAACCTTCTAACAGGTGGATAATATCATTATCCATAGAACAATGATTTAATTTTAGGGTATAACTCCTCAGAATAATGATGTGATGTTTAATATACCCTAAATCTATTTTAGTTTTCAACATAACTTGATAGTACATATTTGGATGGACTTAAACTGTTTGGGTGATTGTGAATGAAAGAGAAATTAGTTATTGTGTAATCATACAAATTCTCTGAAGTTAGTATGAGAAATTTATGAATGTATAAGGTTAATGTCATTGGGATTTAAATAAATATATCAATCCATTGTTTTATAAGTAAAATTATTGTATAATGTAGTTAAATAATAGATTTAGTATATAACTCTCATATCTATGTGGAGTGATTTTTTCTTAATGGTTAGTTTTTTATATAATAGAAATGATGATATGTTATCTATGAGGAATAACATTAATGTTCAATAAATATAAAAGATTATATATGAAATGTTATTTTTCATAGTTGTTTCCTATTGTTGAAGGTAAAATGAATGTAAGACTTAAACCACTAAAGTTTCTCCTGATATCATAATTTCTACTGTATGTATAACTCAGATTGATTTAAATGAAGAGTTGAGGTAGAATATTGGAATCAAATATATTATAGAAGAGAATAATGTAAATATTGAATTAGATGATGAGACAATATTGAATATTTTTGTGTTTTTTTCAACCACTAATAATATAATTATTATAGATAACATATTAATTATTTTGAAGCATTGATATGAATGGAAAAGACATATTGGAGGATGAAAAATTTTATATTAATGTAAAAAACCCCAAAATATTTTTATAGATCAACGACATAATGGTAATAAATAGACTATCGTTGTTGAATATAGTTTTTAATATTATGGTTTATTACATAGTCTTAATAGTGAAGAAGTAAATTTAATGGAAAAACCAACCAAAGAATAAAATTAATGCCTTTTAGAAAACATTATAATTTAGAATTAACCATGATGGTAAAAGACATTTTTTGAAGTATTTTAAAAAAAATGCATAATGGCCCTGGGATACTAGACTATTCTGTGGTTTAATTAACGTTTCATTGGAAAATGATGAGTCATAAGGAATATTGTGGGTGGATATTATTAGGGTTCCCATGTATAGTAAGAAAAACAATATGTTATAAAATATTTCATCATTGTTAATGGAAATATAAAATGATATTATTATAAATATTTTGATTACAATGACTAGTGAGATTAAATATTCAATTCCAAAACAATTTTCTATAAAAATAGGATGCTAAATGTTTTTGAGTATGTGGATATGATTTTTTTGGGTTTTATTTATAAAAGATCCATGAATTATGAAATAAAAATAACTTACTTTTTTGAGAAAAAATGTGATGTATTATATGTAATGTAACCAATTTTATAGAATAAATTTCGAATATTTCTTAGGCAATATCAATTGAAATACGATGTTTTTTGTATTCAACTCTTTGTCAAAACATGTAGGCTATGTTGGACTTGAATATAATGAATTATTTTCATTATTTAAGGATATAAAATATTTGATACATTAATATTTTTTAAAGAGATGTGAATTGTTATGTGGGATTTTAATCAATATTTAGAGATGTTGTTTTTGGAAGAAAATTACGTGTCTTTGAGTAAAATTTTATGGAAGACAATTCATGATGATGATATTTATGAAATTAAAATCGGATAACTAGGATATTTATAGGATATGGCTAAAAATATTTTTTTGGTAAAATACAGAACTACTGATGTTCTTTAGAGAGTTGTTACTATGATAGATATAATTGAATATTCTTGATTGATCTATAGGATGTAGAAAAAGATAAAAACCATTAATTAGATATTACATTAAAAATATTCTAATATTCATTATGAGTGACCAATGTATTGAAATTTTCATTAATCTATATCATAATGTTATTATTGGATATGTATAAGTAGGGAATGTCCCTAGTTTCTGGTAATGAGCCTCACAAATAAAAACATTTAAATTATAGTAATTGAAATTAATTTCCTTAAAACATCAAATCATAATCCATTTATTCTAATTGGACTCTCTTTAGTGATTAACCAAGTAAAAGTATTATTTTATTATATTAAATTTTCAGAGTTGGATGTTGTGAATTAATTATTAATATTTATAGGTTCAATAAGTTTCTTTCAATTCAAGAAGAACATCAATTGGATGAAAAAACTGACACCCTAAATAACCAAAAAAATTATTTTCTGGGGTTTTGTAGTTATAACAAGTTTTCGATTGAATTATAAATGTTAATTTATTTTTTATTTGTTTATTTTAAATTTTTTGAGAAAGAAAAATGGTTATGTCTTAGAGTTGTATAGTTGAATAATATATTTAAAGATCTTGGTACAATTTTTGGAGTTATTTTTTTAAAATAATATTTTATTAGAATATTTATCGAGTTATCATAACAAAAGATTATCATATTTGGGTTGAAACAATGATATTATGTGGGTGTGATATTTAATGAATGATATGCAAAAAAAAAACAGTTTTAGTGATTTTAAGACATAAACTACTGAGTACAATATATACTTTTTTTTAAAATTAGGATGGAAATTAATGAGAATAAATGAAGGTGTTTTTATGTAATATATTCCAAAATAATACTTGGTGACCACTATATTATATTCCAAAGGCAAAGATCCTAAATATGTGAAAATAATGAGCGGGTTGGAATCATTTCATTTAGTATATAGAGTGTCTTGAACCTTATTTCCCACTAATCAGATGTTTCAAATAATTACATTTTATTTCAAAAGATTCATTCATTCATGAACGATAAAATAAATAGAATAGTTGAAACGATATAAATATATAAGGAATTTGAAAATCAATGCCATGAAATAATAAAAAAATATGTGGATTTTCCTATTTTTGTAAATAGATATAACCATATAAAAGAATAAAAAATCTTCGTTAATGGAACTACCATAAATACCATATTACTAAATCAAATAGTCCTCGATTCATTAATTTCATGAAAAATCCTCCACAAAAAAAGATTCCATTAGAGCAAGAATCATTAAACTTTTTCTAGATTCCTAATTTTTTGGACATAGTGACCCCAACTCTAATAACTCAGATTTAGTGCTTGCTTTATTTTTTTTGTAATAAGATACATGGAATCCTATCTCAAAGGATTTAATGGTTTAGTAATATAGGTAAACTAGATAAATACCTTATTCATACATTATATTTGAATAAAAAAGTAAAACATATTTTTTTCAATAATAAATTTATTCCCTCTATCATATTATTTCATTTGCATGATAATGAAAATTAGGGAATCCTAGGGAAATTAAAAAATAAATTAGATATATAATTCCTAACAAGGATTATGTATAGAATAAGAATTTATGATTTAATAATCATAATCAATCTGGAATAGTAATATCTAAACCCACATGCCATATAGTCAATAACAAAGAAGGAATTTAATCCTGATATAGTATCTATAAAAATATCTCAGTGGATAGTCGATAATAAACATGGAATGGTAAATAATTGAAAAATACATATCAATTAATAAATAACATTAATATTATAATTTGACAAAGCTTAATCAATATAGAAAGGTAAATATCTAAAAACACATGTGATTTATTCAATAATCTTAATATTAAATTCATTTAGAGATAATGTCAAAGTGAAAATATGTTATATAATAATAAATATTTGTGAAGTTAATGGTTAATTATTATAGGTTATCTATCCTAGTCACATGATACCATTACCATCAAGATCTATCCTCAAGACAATTGAACAGATTGTGGGTATAAACCCACTTATGAGAGGCAAGTGAACTGATTCATCCCATAAGACTATGAATGAATTGAGGGGATTACGTTAACTGATCCACACCCCATATATTTCATTTCAAAATCGTCTTCATATATAGAATAATCTATATAATTTATTAAAAATTGTTCATTATCATTAAATATCCGTATTGATTAAAAGATATATATTTTTCAATATTTAACCATTAATCAAATATATATAAAAGTGAGAATAGTATGTAAAAATGATAGATGGATTAAGTAGTAAACATATCCATGATATATAATATTGACATATTGTAGAAATTTAATGTCCAAAACAATGTGAATAATTCAAGGAAAAGTTAATGAAAAATAAAAATGAATCAGGGAAGTGAATATCAATATATTCTTTTTTAAAAATATTCATAACTATATAGATAAATTAGAATAATGGCATTATTAATTACCCACTAGATTAATAATACTGTTTTGTTCTCATTGATTAATATAAATACCAATATAATATCATTGAAAATATTATTTAAGAAAATATACATTTAATTTGAAAAATAGTATGAACATTATTTTCATTGAAAATAACTATAAAAAACATGTTATTTAAATATATTCTCTTAAACATGGAAATGATGCTTCAAATAAATTATAGTCATGTTTTTGTGTAATTCAATACATGTAGTAAATGTAAAATATAAAAATTCATTTTTCACTATAAAAATGTTAGGAATGCGCCTTCTGTGAAAACAACAAGAAGATTACATTCTGAATTTTGGAAATAGGAAAATAGGAATTATTTTAAAAATGACATAATAATACTTGGATTAGACTTTTTAAACAAAAAAAGTGTAAATTACATTTATAAATCATTTTTAATAGGTTAAATTGTTTTTTATAAAACATAATTTTGGAAGAAAAAATATTTTTGACAAAAAAGTGAAATGAAGATGAATTCTGTAAAAACCATTTTCTAATACAATTTCTGTTACAAAGTATTATAAAATGTTACTATTACAAGAGAGGGTTCATTAATGATTGTATTCGAAGAAAATTAAAGTTTGTATTAATAGGTGGTCAAGTAATTTTCTTTAAGCCATATTAAAGAATAAAAAATCTTTATTAAAATGAGAATGTAAAATAAACCCTTAAAATGATCGAAACATCGAAGTTAGAATTAAGTACTTAGTTCATTATATTAATCATATATAAATCCACACAAAACAATTCTAAATACCACATAAGATAACATAATTTAATTACACTCATATTTTTATAATGACATGGAAAACAATGTAGAAGTTTAACACAATGAGGGGGAATTAATTTAAGAAATCCCTTACCACTTCGCAACTTTTAAATAAAATCCACTTAGAAGAAATAATTACAAATAATACTCAAAATAACATAAATAATGGATTATTAATGATATTACATGTCAATGGGGATGTATATACACTATATAGAAGAAACTAGGAGCATAACATTACACTATGCCTTAATGAAATTAAATTGAAACAAAATCCCATTCCACATGGTAACTTTTAATTCAATTACCGTTATATAAAAAAAATTAAAATTGAAATCAAAATACCAGGAATAATAAATTATTCACGATTTTACATGTCAAATGGGTTGTATATACACCATATAAAATAATATATGTGCATAACATTAAAATACTTCTCAATTGAATTAAATTGAGGTGAAATCCCATACATTACTCTCCCTTTTTGTTGAAAATAATTTATCCTCATGTATATTGGTTATAAACAAATTATTAATTTATTATAGAACAATATTAATATTTATAATATCATGTATTTTCCTTTTACAAAACATTATTATCTTTTTATTAATAATCATTCTTTATCTGCATTGATTAAGGTATTAATTGCGTTGTTTTCTCATGCATGTTTTTTTATGAATGTTCCCATTCTTACACATATTATAAAGTAATATCACCTCTAGAGTAATATTCGTTATAGAGTTGTCATATTATTACATCAATTTTAGTTTTAAAACCGATCATTAATGGTGGTTATGAAAAATGGTGTATGTTATGATCGTTGAGAAAATTGACCATACATACACATGAGTAAAATTTTCATTTTTCAATGATCATTATGGAAAGGAGGTAACTAATACTATATCATTATAAATTTACCATAATATCATATTCACCATATTATCTACTTATACATATATATATTTCATGATGTGTGGTGATGAAAAGAGAGTCACATTACTTTATGAATGCAGTAATCCACTCGTACATGAATGATGTTATGATCATTAAATGAGAGAAATGGATAGAAATAAAAATATATATTATCTTTAGGGAATGATAAATAGGTCACTAATATAATAATTATTTCATTTATCTAACATAAAATTATTAAAATTATCTTTATTTCCTTCTATGTGAAGCATTAGTGAAATATGAATCAGATCACTTCTCGACCCAGTATCTACCATACACACGAGTGACATTATCATATCTATAATATTATAGAACCTAAACTGTCGTATATATGAAATAGGGACCCAAGATGTCCCAAACCCAGCTAGGTACCCATGGTAGCCTGATCACAAAGCTAGCCCAGACCTATCCAGAAGGGCGTTCCTGATCCCCACTAGTTTGTGACTAGCACCTAGCATCATACAAAATCCAAGTGGGAATGAATATTCCACCAAAAATAGAGGAATACAGATACAAAACACAATATGAATGAAAAAGAAACTCCACTATGTGTAATGTACAAGAATTCAACAATGCATTAAGGCCCAAACTCCTACATCCCAGGTACGAAAATAGCAAAAAACAACCCAAGCCCCCAAAACACAACTCACCTCGTCTAACAATAAACCAGTGGATCCACCTCAATTAGATCCTTTATCCTTGATTAAACCAAGATGGAGAGACTGTACAGGCTCCCGATGGAACAAGTGGGGTATTTGCTAAAAATACAAGTAGGTTCTCATAAAAGAATCAATTTCAGATTCTAATAATTGATTAACCGAATGGATGATTTAAAATTAATATAAATAGGTTTCAAATATTATGGAATATTTAGAAAAATCAATCTATACAATTCAAATTATGGAAATTAATTTATAACATATATTTACAAGTTATGGACAATATATAAACCAATTTATTATATAATAAAATGTATATAGTGAATTTTATATAAATCTAGAAGGCATGTAATGTAGTTTAACATCATTATAATTCAATTATATATAAAAAATAATCAATCGAGAAAAAACGTAATCTTATAAATAGGTACGAATGTTCTAGGATAGATGAATTTTCAACCTATAAATGATTACACAAATATGTGTATACACATGTCCCACTAACACTTTGCCAAAGGTGCCTCCTCACCATCCCATCAGAGATATGACCTGATGCATTTATGTTCTCGAAAATTTTCATAGCGTAGAGTGTATCTAAATAACTCACATTCTACCTAAGGATTATATGTTCTCTTACACAATAAATGATGAACAATGGATTTTAATATTGATTAAGTTACAATTAAATACCATTCCCCCATTTCAAATACCAATTTTCCATTTAAAAACCAAAAATATTTTATATTCAAAATATTTCTTCTTACATAGATAAAACCACTAGGTTATTACCGAATCATTTTTAAGATATTTACAAAAGTTTTATATCAATTCAAACTAATTACATAAATTTTCAAAATTATTTTCCATAATTAAATTAAAAATTTAATTAAATAGTTTCCTTAAAAAATAATCAAAATTAAATATTTTAAATCATCCATTTTCCATAAACCCATCCAAAATCAATAGAATTATGGTTTTACATATTTTTCATGGAAAAAACATTTCATATATCGCAATCCACTAGAATTGGGGTTTTTTGAAGTTGATTGAAATAATGCCTAATCAATTGAATTTAAATGAATAGTAGAAAAAAATCATTATATTCCAGGTCAATTAATTTTTCCAAATGAAACTTAACCACATACCACTTTATTGAGGCTCTACACTCACAATGATACCCTTCAACGAGAATGAAGGTGTAGAAAATCTTGAAACCCAACCAAGAGATCAGATCCAACAACACGAAGTATAGATCCATCAATATCTGGATGACCTATTGAAATCCCAAAGGACGAGATAAAGAGTAAGATGATGAAGAAGGAATACTGATTACATATGAGTCACGAATCCAAAACATAGTTGATCAAATAGAAAATAAGAGGATTCATATGGGTTAGAGAGCTTTAAGATGGCCTGGGGAAGGATTCACTTCAAGAGAAATAGAGCTAGAGTGGAAGGGAAAAGATGATCTCATCCATGATGCCCATTTAAAAACTATAATCAGGGTATTACTTGATGTGTAACCCCTTTACACAATGTAAAATATTTAATTTTCATAAAATAAAGAAATAGATATCATCTTGAATAAAAAAGGTATCATTAATTAACTCATGACATGTAATGTCTCTTCACATCCTGTACGGTTCACACTGTGAAGCCTTTCATGAATAGAATATAGAAACTCTTATACGATGTGTAACCATCTTACAACCTATATAAAGATACAGTTAAGGATGATAATCTATCAAATCTATGAATTCACCATTATAAGTATCATCCCAATTCATTCTCAACCCCACTCTGTCAATGAAATGTGAAAAAACATGACATGGTTTAAGACATACCTATCAGATCAGAAACAAGATGTTTTAGACTCCCCACCAAAAATTGTTATGTCCCCAAAAATCCTATGAAGATTATTCTGTAACAAAAATATGAGGACACCACACTCTCATTAGTTACCCACATTCCCATGTCTCCTGATTATCATAACCATGCTTCGATATCACAAAAACCAAAGGTATCATCCTCCCATGAAGTACCTTGGTCTTAGAATAAACTATCCTGACTGGCCACTCAGTTAGAGATAAATCATGTCTAATATTATGATTACTCCTACTTAGAATGGGAGATGGACTAGAGAAATAATTTCACAAATATGATAAATTGAATACATTTTTTTATCAAAATCAGCTATAGTGGAAGTGATAAATAGTATGAAACATTCCGTACCTACTCAACAAACTCGAAAGTTCCCAAACAATGGGGAGCACATTTCCCTTACTTCTCAATCTGTCGATGAACCAACCAAGATGAAACATTGAAGAACACCAGGTCCCTAATTGAAAAATCCAAAGGTCTATGATGAAAGTCATCATAATATTTGTATCATCAATATGATTTCAACATTCACTGATGAATAAACTAAATATTTTCTATCGTGTAAGAAACCATACATGATCCATCCAAGGAACTATCACCAATATCTGACCAAAAAAATCGAGATTTACATGGTTGACCATACATGGCCTCATAGGTTCCATTCCAATTTCGCAATGGTAAATATTGTTATAAGAAAACTAAATCCACCCTGAATGATCATCCCAATCACCACTTAAGTCAAGAACACCAGCAAAAAGTATATTCTTAAGAATATACGTAGCTCTTTCTATCTAACCATTAGACTACAGGTGATAGTATTTTCTTAGATGGAAGTAAGAACCAAGTGCTTCCTAAAGGCCTCTCCAAAAGTGATATTGGAACTGATGATACCTATCAGAGACTATATTAGTCAAAACACCATACAAACAAAGAATATCTTTCATGTAAAGATTATCCAACTGATCAACCTTTGCTCTGTCATAGATGGGTATGTAGTGTGCTGACATGGCCAACCTATCGAACACAACCCATATGAAATTCATCTTTATCTGTGTCTGAAAAAAACAAACCATATTTTCCATATATATTACACCCCACATCATTGATGGGACTGGAAGGGGTTGAAGTAAAAAATTAAGTCTTTTGATTCTCGACCTTAATCTGATAAAATATATAATAAAGTGAAATAAAACCTCTAAATTCTCGTCTCATTCATAGCCACCAGTGCTATCACCAAATGTTATAGAATAGATTACTTGTCTGCAGGTGCATAGTCCACTTGGAATTATGAAAAAACCCCACCACAACATTTATTGATACTAACGACACAATGAAGGGATCCCAATAAAATAGAACACCCTCATTGGAGAAAAAAAACATGGAAAATATGTCCCCACCATAAAGAGAGGATCTAATGCTAAAAAATTCAACATCATTATTCTTATCAAGATAAATCATCTCTAGAAGAGCAGATGATAACTTCATGTTTCCTAAATTAAGAACATCCCCTGATTCCTGGACTCCAATATGAAATTGTGCAACATAATCCATCAAATTTCCCTCTTCTGAAGATTCTTTCACTACATGGGTAAAATATTTCCTTCTCAACACATCTGCAACAACATTCAATGTTTTCTAGGGTGTAGGTGATTTCAAAGTTAAATGATTGTAGGTAATATATCAAAAAACACTGGTGAATTTTGGAATTTTTTTATAGAAGATGTAACTCATCTTTTTCTAGATTTAATACATAGAAAACCTTTCTCCGAAAAGGTAGTTTCACCAAATCTTAAGTGTGTGAATCAATGCTATATGTTAAAGGTCATACGTTGGATAATTCTACTCATGTGGCCTAATATTATGAGATCAATAAGAATCTACATGATCTCCTTTCATAATAACCCAACACAATCTTGAAACCAATCCACCATAGAAGACCACACAACCCTGTCTGTCCTTTGGAAGAGTCAACACCGAAACAGTTTCCAAAATAAATTTTAGCACAACAGCATAAATATAACATATATCATTCCCAGAAAACATTACTCTATTCCATGTTACAACTTTCATTGGAGAATCCAACATCTAGAATTCCCTCAAGAACTAGTGATAATATCCATTTAAGCCCATAAATCTCCAAATATTGAAAAAAGTGCATGGTTTCTCTCAAGTATTAATATACTTCACCTTATCATGATAAACTGATATACCACGTTTTGAGACCATGTGTCCCATGATTTTCACTTCTCGAATCCGTTAATCAATTTTTGAAAATATGGTATAATGTCAGTTATTTCTATGTAGAATTAGAACTATTCCGTGATGACGCATATAATCCTCTATAGACATAGAGTAAACGAGGATTTCAACCATAAATACCAACATAAAGGTATCCAAATACTCATGGAAAATCTAGTTCATGAAGGCCATGAGAATTACATGAGAAATTGTTAGACCAAAGGGCATATAAAGTTACTAAAAATGGCCGTACCTTCTCTGAAAGGGGTTATTCTAAATTTCAGATTCTTTTATCTTGAACTGATGGTATCCACATTGGAGGTTGATATTAGAAAACCAATTCTCCCCTTTCCACTGATCAAACATATCATCAATCCATGGAATCATATAATTTTTCTTTACTGTAACTCGATTGAACTTTTTCTAAACAACACATAAGAGGATATAACCATCATTTTTCTTAGAAAAGAGAACTTATGCCACCCATAGTGACAAACTCAGGTAAATAAATCCATTCTCAAGAAGGTCGTCTAATAGGGACTTCAACACTTTCATTTCTGCTTGATCCATCTTGTAAGATGTAAATATAAATTTGTTGAATACTAGGCATTAAGTCAATGAAAAACATGACCTACCTTACAAGTGTAAAACTAGTGAAATATGGAGGGAACACATTATGAGACTCAAAAAAAATTGGGGAGAGATCAATACTCAAGTATTCCCACTCCATATCAAAAGAGAATAACGATATTACCTTCTCTAACTCTGAATAAGATGGTTCTTCCCTGATTGAACTTCGGTCCCATTCACGTTGAAATATATAACACACAGCACTAGGTGTAGCAAGGTAGGCCTATCGATGATAAAAATCAATATGGGATTTATTGAAAATGAGACAATTGATTCCGAAAATGGCATCAAGAGATTTTATATTGATGACTAGAAAAATAAAATCTACCTAGACATCTGACAGATATAAGACACAAACTGGAAAATAGATGCCATACTCTCACTTCATTCCAAGGGGTGTAGTGATATCCATTACATAAGATAAAATATCCATAGTAAGATTTAACATTTTAAAAATACAGTTTGCAATAAACTAATGAGATGCACCAGTACCAAATAGTGCATTATTTAAAGATGATGTAATATTAATGGTACCTCTTATAGTTGATGGACCCATATCCACTTTATGTAGAGACTCTTCTACTATATGAGGTTGTATTTTCCTAGATTCATGAGGATAGAACCATTTTATACACGATTAATCTGATTTTCCCATTGTTTTAGGAGGATATGATGATAATTTTCCAATAAAGAGTGTAGAAAAGATATAGAAGAATCTATGTAAGTTTCCTACATTTCCACGTCGGCTATAAATATCAGGGGCCTCAGGGAAAAACCTCTTACAATGTCCTATATTTCTACACTGATAGAAAATCAAAGGAAATCCTCCGGGTGATGAAGGATGTCTGGGAAGACTCTACCATCGAGATCTACCTTGTGAATCATCACACTTCCTCATCCCCTTGAAGGAAATAACACTGCCAGTAGGAGAAAACGGAACTCCCATCATCCCTAAATTTCCAGACAAGTCCATCTCAACCATCATCTCCCTATCCAAAACATCAGTATAAGTGGGATCCATTGGCAAGAAAATATAAGAAATAATATATGATTTAAGTCCAAACATGAAATGTAGAGCCTTATTCCTCTCATTAGATACAATATCAAGAACAAAACGAACTAGCTCAGTAATGAAAATTTAATAATTATTCACAATTCTGTCAGTCTACTCAAGCATAGAAAACAATACATCCTTGACCAACACTAAAAACTATATATAGAACTAGTAAGTAAAAATAAATTTGAATTATTTCTACTCTAATCCCTCAATTTACATCACCATCACCATCATGTCCCACAATATCCTTCTCGTTCATTCTAGTATGAAGGTGGTTTATTTTACATTGATTTTTTCCAGAGTCTATAAGAACACATACAGACATTCTATATGGCCCATCCATTACTCACCATGTTGAGGATCAGTGGAGCCTTTGAAAACTAGTGGCTTCTTGTGAAAGAACTCCTGTAAACTATTTCAAAGTACAAAACCCTAAGGATTAACAACTGGAGCATGAATGAGGACTAGAGGTGGTGCATGTCCCATATATTAGACAATACGCACATTCACCTCAATGTGATTTGGTTCCACTAGAGGATTTTCTTGTTGTGGTTCTTCTACATATTCCTCTATTATCTAATTAACACACCTTCTTGGAGTCATGATGCTGCAAAACATATGAAAACTACATGTGAGACATTTGATTAACACTCAAACTGAGAAAGAATGGAAATTAATCCCAGTATATGGAATAACCTGAGTTGTATTCCAATCTATCCAAATCAAAATACGGTAAAGACTAGAACTATCCAAAAACCATCTTTCCCCAACAACCCATGGATTATTAAGGTTCATTGTAGTGATATCTGGATAGACACTCAATCATAACTACCTCTTAAGTCCCAACATGATTACTCAATCTCATACTAAAATTAAGACAAGAGATAAAAAATGACCTCTGCCTCTGATACCATTTTATCACGCACTAACTTGGGTAGCCTAGTGGCCTAATAACCGAGCCAACCATTTCAGAGACCGAATGGTGTTCATGGTTCCCATGGGTCAATGATTAGCACCTGGAATCATAGAACATGCAAGTGGGAATGTATTTTCTAAAAAAACATTGCAGAAGAATGTCAATAATGTCAATATGCATACAAATGAAACACCACTAAGAGTAATGTTCTAAAAGTCAACATGGAAATAAATCCCAAATTACTACAACCCAAGGACCAAAATTGGTAAAAATAACACAAGTAACTAAGGGTACAACTCACCACATGTTAGGATCAATAGATGGATCCACCTTTAAGAGATCTGTTTCCATTGATTGGACATGGTAGGAGATAATCCCCATACACACAAAGGAAACATTAGGGTGTGAGATAAAAATCCCAAAAAGGTCTCCCCAAGGATTCCATATTAGATGAAAATAATAGATTAAACAAATGAATTATTTCAATTTTAGAATTAATAGGCTTTTCATTTTAATGAATATTTATACAAATCATGCTATAAAATTGAAATGATCGAAAATACTTTAAGAATCAAATTTACAAGTGATGGAATATTTCAAAAGTAATTGATTAAATAGTAATTTTATATATAATATTTTATATAAATCTAGATGGCCTGTAAATCAGTTTTTCAACCTTGGAATATATTTATATGTCAAATATAATCATGTGAGAAAAATGATCATCCACCAAATATGTAATAATGTTATAAGATATAGGAATCCTCACTCTCTATGTGATCTAGGATATATGTGTATACACATATCCCTCTAACACTAGCCAAAGGTGACTCATTACCATCCCATCAGAGATATGACATACATATTTTATTTTTTAGAATGTTGTCATAGCATAGAGTGTGTCCTAATAACTCACACAATAACTATGGATTGCACATGATCTTTCATAATAATTGCTGGGAAATTTATTTTAAGACTACATAAAATATAATTAAATCCCATTCCCAATTTAAAATGTCAATCATTAATTTAAAAACCAAAATGGGGTTGTTATGAAAACATGCCTTTTTATTAAGACATGTCCACTGGGTTTCTATATATTGATTTGAAATCCATATCAACATGTTGAAAAAAAATTCAAAACCAACTCAATCAATTTCAAAATTCTTTTCCATGGATTAATTATACAATTTAATTGAAATAGTTTCCATCAAATCTATAATTTAAGGTTACTAATTTAAATCCTCTAAATTCCATAAGCACACCCCAAATCAATGGAATTGGTGTTTTTCCCAAATTTCTTTCAAAAACCATTTCAAATATCCAAATTCACTAGAATTGGGTTTTATAAAATAGATTGAAGGCACCTTTGAGAAACTGAATTTAAATCAAGAATTTAAATAAATCAATAAATTCATGGTTAATCAATTTTCCCAAATGGAATGGAATCACATACCTCTTTTATGAGCCTCAACACTCACAATGACACCCATGATCAAGAAAAAAGAAGTATAAGTCCTCAAAACACAACCAAGAGATGAGATCAAACATTAAATATCATAGATCCATCAATTTTAGTATGATCTATTGAAATCCCAAAGGAGGAGAAAGTGAGAAGGAAAAAATTAACAAGGGATGAATCTTACACATGAATCACACCACCAATGTAATGACAATAAAATTCCAAATGAGAGGATTAATAAGGGTTGTAGAGCTTCATGATTGCCAGGGGATGGATTTGTGTTGAGAGAAATGAAACTGGAGAGGATGGGAAAAGATTATCTCATATATACTACCATTTTTAATACCAATGTTGGGATATTACATGAGATGAAACCCATTTACACATTGTAAAATAGTTTATTTCCATATCTGCTGAAAAATGAGTAACCTCGAATTAAAAAACTGATCATTAATTAACTCATGACGTGTAATGACTCTTCGAATCATGTACCCTTCACAATGTGAAGAATTTCAAGACATGCATCCAGAAACGCTTACATGTCATGTAACCAAGTTAAATTAAGTGGAACCCTAATATAGTCTGCAGAAACAGTGAGTTAAAGCATAGAGTCTAAAAAATCTCTATCTTCACCATTATAGGTATCCTCCAAATTCATTATAAACCCTACCCAATCAAGGAAATGAAATAACCTTGAAAAGGATAAAGACATACCTATCATATCAGTTACGTTATTTTTATACAAAGGAATAAATATATCAAAAATATCACTTATATATTTTAGATCCATCATTATACCCATCCTTGAGAGGTGGTAATGGAAAAATGAACGACATTGGTTCATAAGAAAGTAGTTTTATGTACACACGAATGATAATTTTATAACCCATTTGATGGCTATGGGGATGTTTCTAGAAAATGATATTAATTTAAAAATATAATAGTATAGGGATGTTAAAAAGGATATTATATCTTCATGGAATAATAAAAATACATGGAGGTGGTGAAAAATGTAAAATAACGATTCTTTTTTAAAAATATTGAATTTTCATTTGGTTTCCTCATTAGGTTGGCTGTAAATCATTCCAAGGATTTATTTATGTCAAAAAAAGGCATATAAGATGATTGTAGATATTTTTGGAACATATTTTGTTAGTTTTTGGGAGAGAAAAAGTTATTAAGATGCATGAAGTGGAGTGTAGTAGAGGAGGAATATTTATAGGTGGGGTGATGGACACACCTATAATTTAATGAAAGAGTGAATTCCACCAACATTATATTCAATTAACCAGGCACCATTAATAGTACATTTTCAATACTAGAAGGGAAAAGGTATATATATGGCCATACATTGGGTTCTGTACATGTTTTGGGTTATTTTTAGACCTTATATGCTCAGTTTAATGACGATGTAAACTATTTTTTACCTGAATCCCTATAATTAATTTTAACTCTTTTCATTACTCATTATAGTATAAAATTATGTTTAATATAATATAAAATATAAATTATTATGATTCCAAATATAGAGTCCATTTTTCATAGTTATTCTTATGACAACCCTACTTTTATTACAAACTTAAACAAGATTTATTACATAAAAAATCACTTGATACAACAATGAAGATCGAGAGGTTTAGTGTCTTTGGGGCTTAGTACCATTACATAAAAACTTGAAACATGAAATACAACATATTTATTGAAAACTTCCTTTACATGACTATTATATTCTTTCATACTTAGCATTGCATGGGATAACCTGAGGACATGCATAAGATATGGGTGAGCTATAAAGCCCAGTAAGGGAGTACACATGGAATAACATGAGGAGTACAATACATGTTATAAAATATGCATATCAATAGAGAATAAGAAAAGCATGAACATAAAGGCATGATAAAGCATGATAATCATAACATGGAAATGTGGCAACAACATTTAACATGGAATTAGCATGAGCCAAGGCTCATTGCACGTGGAGCATGAGTAAATACTAATTTCACATAAAACACGAGTAAACCCTCATTTCACTTGAATTAGCATGTGTCAACACTCATTGCACATGACGTATCATGATACTATACTTTTCCCAATTCATTGGAGTGCTATAAGGTTTCACCCTTCTTAAACATTTCATTTCATGCATAAGTGTGCCACATGAATCATAAAACATAGATTCTTAAAACGTAATCATTTATTCCATGATAAAGGAATGTGTAATTTATACATGAAACTTTGTAATCAATATGTAAAGGTGCATAAAGGTGGGTACCCTTGATGGAGAAATGTGCATGGTATCCACTACACAATGGCATTGGCTTAGAAAATCGGTGCGATTTCGGCAGGGTAACATCGTGACATAAGAATTCATAAAAAGGGTTGATGAGAGAGAAAGGGGTTCCTCATCATATGTAAATGTAATTGAAAGTAAGGAGGTCATATAGATACATTTCCCTACAATTTTAATGGAATTTAGATTCATGATACAAAATTATTGCTTGAATGAAAAAGAAGAGAGAGAAGTTCCTTTTGGAATTTCGGCATAGTAACAGGTGTACATGTGAGGCATTTAATGAGAGAGAAAGGGGTATCCCATAATTAAAACAATAAGAGGGAAGTATGGGGGAGGTTAGAAACCATACCCCAATATTAATAATTGAAATTAAAAGGAAAAAACAACTAAAAGAAAATTGGACAAAATGAGAAAGGAAGAAAAAACCCCTACTTGGAAGTGTGCTTCCAATGGCTAGAGAGAGGCTTGTGAGAGGCTTCTTGGGAGCTTGAGACACCTTGGGAGAATTCCAGAGAGATTAGGGCATAGGTTGGACGGACTACAAAGGTTTTGAGTGAGGAGGAAGTGGGAGCTTGGGTGGGTTTATATAGGAAATGGGAGAGAATTCTTTATTATTTAGGTTTGGGACCCCTTATATTAAATTAATCCAAACCACAAACCATCCCAAGGTTTTTTCCCATGGTTTTTTGGAAAAGAGAATATTAAAACAACATTTTATAATTCCAAAGTCTTAAATTCTTAAAATATTAGGGTTGCATATGTGGAGGTGAGTCACACTCCCATGGAAATTAATTTAAAAAGGCAAGGTGTTGAATAAGTCTTGAGGGGTCCATTAATGCTTTGAAAAGTAAGTCAAACAAACCCACAATCACATTATTTTAATGGTAAAACATATATTGTCCAAATATAAGGATCATAGTATTTTATTACATCACTATTGAGTCATTATGATGTCATAAAACTCATTATATATTTAAATGGTATTTAATTTTTACCCAAAAAGTTAACTGTCTCAGAATATTATGAAAAATTCACCGTTGGATAATTTCAACATCCTGATTCAAAAAATAACATTTAATTTATCTAAATAATTTTCTAATTATGTTAATTTTCACTTTTAAAATAAAAACCGACATTTATAAAAAATTGACGGGTTTTGACAAAAATGGATTTCAAACATTAATAAAAATTATAATTGCATTCATAAAATTATAAGATCATTTATATTTAATAAAAATTAATTTAATAATAATAATAATATTTTATTAAAATATTATTTAATTCAATAATCTCTTAATTTAATAAAATATAATTCTTAGTTAAATAATATCTAAAAACACTATTTGTACTTTAAAAACTATTTACAATGTATCAAAAATAACTAGAAATTATATTAATTATTATATAAAAAAATGTACATGAACATAGTACTACATATTTGTTACATAAACCCTTAAAAAGCCGCATAAGACCTAAGGGTAAGGTGTACGATGGGGACAGACTCTTGGGGTGGCTCGGATAACATCGCTCGAGTGGTAATTTCAATCAACTTCCACTTTTCCCGAAGACGGTCACGTTCGAGCTTGACATGATGAAGCTCAGCTTGGGCTTGGTCAAGGATGAAGCCCAAAGATGCCACCTCTTTCCCGAGCTCCAACAAATGGACTTCAAATGGAGCAATTCTACTGGATGAGGCCATCACTTCTTTTGTCTAAGTAAAATTGGATGTGTTAAAGCCCTATATTTATACTAATCATGTGATCATTGTTCAACGGCTATATTAGAAACGGTAAAAATTCTTAACATAAAACCAATGATGTTGATAGTTTATATAAACATAAAGATACATTTAATTAGATCAAGATGGATTTCCATTAATTAAACTTTGGGTCGTTACAATATTCCCCCCTTAAGAAATTTCACCCTCGAAATTTTCCTTTTCCACAATAAAACAAATGTGGGTAACTCAGCTTCATCATATCCTCCAATTCCCATGTCGCATCTCCTAACATGTCGTTTCTCGACAACACCTTGATGAGGGGCATTGTCTTATTTCATAGAACTTTTTCTCTATGATCTATGATCTTCACTGGTTGCTCCTCATAAGAAAGATCATCTTACAATTGAACCACCTCAGAAGAGAGTACACGTGAAGGGTCCGGTATGTACTTCCTTAAGAGGGATACATGAAAGACATCATGAACTTTGGCCATAGTAGGTGGAAGTTCTAGTCTATAGGCCACAACCCCGACATGATCAAGAATCTCGAAGGGGACTATGTACCTTGGACTTAACTTCCCTTTTTTTCCAAACCTCAGGACCTTCTTCCATGGAGATATGCGTAGAAAAACCATATCTCCAACTTTAAACTGAAGGTCTCATCGACGATTATCTGCATAACTCTTCTGTCATCTCTAGGCTGCCTTGATATGCTGCAGAATGGTTTTCACCTTCTCAACCATTTCCTCGACAATTTCTGGTCCAAGCATCCTACGTTCACCGACCTCATCCCAACATGCCGGTGTTCTGCACCTTTTCCCATACTGGGCTTCATATGGTGCCATTTGGATGCTCGAGAGGAAACTGTTATTATAAGAGAACTCAACAAGAGGGAGATATTGATCCCATCCTACTTTAAAGTCCATTGAGCAGGCTCTCAACATATCCTCACGTGTTTGGATAGTCTGCTCGAATTGGCCATCAGTTTGAGGATGATTGGACACACTAAAGTTAAGTTCAGTATTCAGAGCATGTTGAAGACTCTCCCAAATCATAGAGGTGAATCTTGGATCTCGGTCCGACACAATAGATAATGGTACTCCATGAAACCTTACCACTTCCCTGATATATATCCATGCCAGTTGATCCAATGAGAAATCCTCCCGAGTAGAAATGAAGTGTGCAGTCTTTATAAGACGATCCACAACAACCCAGATTGCATTGTTGCCTTTGGATGTCATTGGAAGTCCGGTGACAAAGTCTATGGTGATGTTCTAACATTTCTATTCTGGTATGGGCAATGTTTGCATCATCCGCTTAGACTTCTACCTCTCTTCCATCACTTGCTGACACACCAGGCACTTTGATGTATATTCAGCGATCTCCTTCTTCATATTATCCCACCAAATGTTTTCTCGGAGATCTCGATACATCGTTGTGCTCCCTAGGTGAATAGAGAAATTTGAACTATTTGCATCATCCAAATGTTCCTTCTTCAGCTCCAGACTTGATGGAACACATAGTCTTTTCCCAAACCGCACAATTCCTTCTTCATTAACATTAAACTCTGAGGATTTACCTTCTTTGATAGCTACCACTTTTTCTTGAATTCCCACATCATACTTTTGAGAATCCTTTAACCTTTCCAAAAGAGATGGTTGAGTAATAATTTGTGAAAGGATTGATGATGTTCTCTTATTTATGATTCCCACGTCCATCTTAATCAAGTCTAAGAAGATTGGATCCTTCTCAATTCTCATCAGTGATAGAATCGCTGGATCCTTTCAACATAGGGCATCTGCCACCTTGTTCGCTTTCCCAGGGTGGTAATGTATTGAACAATCATAATCCTTGATGAGCTCTATCCATCTTCTCTGGAACATATTAAGCTCTTTCTGTGTGAATATATGTTTAAGACTCTTGTGGTCAGTATATATCTCACATTTCACTCCATAGAGATAATGCCGCCAGATTTTCATGGAAAAGATCAAAGCAGGCAACTCCAGATCATGTGTTGGATAGTTTCACTCATGGATTTTCAACTGCCTTGAGGCATAGGATATCACTTTATCATTATGAATCAGCACACAGCCTAAGACCTTTATTAAAGCATCACTGAATACCAAAAAATGTTCCCCACTTGTGGGTAAAGTGAGCCCGGGCGCAGTGATAAGCCTCCTTTTTAACTCCTTGAAGCATTCTTCACATTCATCACTCCATGAAAACATTACTCCCTTCCGAGTTAGATTGGTAAGAGGGTTGGACAATCGTGAGAAATTTCTCACAAATCGTCGATAATATCCAGCTAACCCTAAGAAGCTACGGATATCCATTACCGATGTTAGCATCGGCCATCCCTCAATTGCATCTGTTTTGGAGGGATCCACAAATATCCCATTGCTTGTGATGATATAGAACAAGAATGAGACTTACTTCAACTAGAACTCACACTTGTTCTACTTTTCATAGAGCTTCTCCTTGCGCAATGTCTTCAGTACAGTTCTTAAATGCTCCTCATGATCCTCTTTGGTTTTGGAGTATATTAGAATATCATCTATAAAGACTACCAAAACTTTGTCTAGGTAATCTCTAAAGACTGTATTCATTATGTACATGAAGATTCCTGGAACATTGGTGAGTCCGAAAGGCATTACTATGAATTCATAGTGCCTGTATCTTGTATGAAAATCAGTCTTGGGGACATCTCCCTTCTTCACCATTACTTGATAATATCCTGACCGCAAGTCCATCTTGGAGAAGTATTGTGCTCCACATAGCTGATCAATCAAGTCATCGATTCGTGGAAGAGGATACTTGTTCTTTATCATGATTTTGTTAAGTTCACGATAATCGATGCAGAGCCGCATTGACCCATCCTTCTTCTTGACGACGAGGACTGGTGCACCCCATGGTGAAGCACTTGGGTGTATAAACGCTTTATCCAGATTCTCCTGTAGTGGTTTCTTCAGCTCTTCAAGCTCAAAAAATCCATTTTATATGAGGTCTTGGATATTGGTAGAGCCCTAGGTATAAGTTCAATTGAGAACTCAACATCTCTTCTAGGAGGAAGACCAGGCAGTTCCCCAGAAAACACTTCAGCAAATTCCCTCACAATAGGCATTTCTTCAAGGATGGTTTCTTCCATGGACTCAATCATCTGAGCCAGATACGGGTGCTCATAAGAAATTAATATCCCTGATTGAGATGATGGATCTAAAAGAGATTCATCTTCCTCCTGACACTTGTAATGAATCAGGGGTCGATTCTCCATATGGAGTGTGATTTCCCTCTCCCGACAATTAATATTGGCTCTATATAAGGAAAGCCCATCCATGCCAAGAATTTCATCAAATTCCACCAGAGGGAGTATGACGAGGTTTGCAGGGAAATTCAATCCACATATTATAATAGGGGACGACTTATATTCATGGGATGCAATGATTTCCCCATTTTTCGTACTCACCGACATCTTTACTTCCATGATTTGTGGTGGTGCCGGGATTGTTCTACTAAACTTTCGAGATATAAAAGAATGCGTAGAACCTGAATCAAAAAGTATGTTCGGTATTCTTGAATGAATAAGTAGCGTACCTATCACCACATCATTGTTGGGGTTCACTTCTAGAGAAGTGATGGCAAAAGTTCTTCCTTTCTGCCTTGGAGGTTGTTGGTCGCCTCCGAAAACCCTCGGATTAGGAAACTGATTTTCAAAATGAACTGATTCTTTGAATCTGTTGCATTGAACAACGCGTTGAGGTTTGAATGGAGCGTTCCTCTCCTATGTCGCAGCCGTGGGTCTTTCTTGCTGACAGTTAACAGCTAGGTTCCCTTCTCTTCCACACTTAAAGCATTTCCTCGTCCCCTTAAGGCAATTTCCAGGGTGCTTCTTTCCACACTTTTGGCAAGGGTGGTGCGGGATCTTCTTAGCACCATTGGATTTATCCATCGGACCGCCAAAATTATAGTCTACCTTATGCTTCTTGTCCCCCTAATACCCCTGTGATTCCCCAATCTCCACTTCAACCTTTATGGGACATCAGACAATTTCCTCATAGCTATCGAAGTCACAGATCGCTAATGATTTACGCAAGCTAGGCTTCAGCCCACCAAAGAAGCGGTCAACATTGCATTTGGGGGTAATGACAAAGCCAGAACTGTGTTGTTCAAGCCTTGTGAAGTTTTCCTCATACGCTCCAACAGATTCTTCATCTTTTTTCTAGAGGGAAAGAAGTCCCTTTCCATCTTAAGCCGGAGGGTGCGCGGAAAATATTTATCGAAAAAAATATTCCGAAAATCCTTCCATTCAAAAGCCTTGATCTCCTCCTCAGGGTTTGTATTTTTGATCAACATCCACCATTGATCAGCTTCACCCTCCATATGATAAGAATCCAGGAGAACCTTCTCTTGTTCAGAACATTGGAGGATGGAGAAGATCTTTTCAATGGAGTTGATCCATTGTTCAGCGATCATGGGATCAGATGATTCACTAAAAGTAGGAGGCCTTTGTCTCATGAAGCTCTCGATGATGACTTGTTCATTATTAGAGGGGTTGAACATTCCTCTTGACCCATGTTTCTATTCAATACTTTAGTTATCTGAGAGAGAAGAGTGACAGTGTTCACGATTCCCGCTCCCATTGGATTGGTCATCTCATTAGTACAGTCATCACATTGATCTTCACAACGGTTGTTAGCCTGTGTCCTCCTATTACCGGCCATTGGCTGGAATAAAAGGAATGATAGGATAAACACATAATGGGTAATCCAAAGACAAATTTTGATGACTTATAAATAAACTTTCCTTTCCTTAACTCATTAGTCTATAGGATTTAATCTAGGCTTTTCATGATCTGCTTTCTAACTTATATTCATAGGGGCCTTTTTCCCCTAATATGGGTTCATACTAAGATTGTGAATTTATCAAAAAATATCCCCCGGGAGTGTCGTAACCAAGAGTACAGCAAGTCACTTTGTCGTGCACCAGTTCTCGTTCGAGTCTAGCTCAAAGCGGTGTTTTCGGGTTTTACCCCTAGGATACATCTGTGCCAGAGCTGCCTCTACCTGCTCGTATCCAGATAGGGATGTATTTGTCTGATAAACCACTAACTCAGTACTTAACAAAACTTAGGGATGTTTTTATTATACTTAGTCTTGTCTCTAAGGCTTTACTAGGGTTTCCTAATCCCAAAAATAACTAAACCTATCCTCTGATACCAACTATGACAACCCTGCTTTTATTACAAACTTTAACATGATTTCTTACATAAAACTTCACTTGATACAACAAAGAAGATCTAGAGGTTTAGTGTATTTGGGGCATAATACCATTACATAAAAACATGAAACATGAAATACAACATATTTATTGAAAACTTCCTTTACATGACTACTACATTCCTTCGTACATAGCATTGCATGGGATAACCTGAGGACATGCATAAGAAAAGGGTGAGCTATAAAGCCCAGTAAGGGAGTACACATGGAATAACATGAGGAGTACAATACATGTTAGACAATAGGAATATGAATAAATCATAAGAAAATCATGAACATAAAGGCATGATAAAGCATGATAATCATAACATTGAAATGTGGCAACAACACATAACATGGAATTAGCATGAGCCAAGGCTCATTGCACATGGAGAATGAGTAAATCCTCATTGCTCATAAAGCACGAGTAAACCCTCATTGCACTTGAATTAGCATGATTCAACACTCATTTCACATGATGTATCATGATACTATACTTTACCCAATGCATTGGAGCGCTATAAGGGCACACCCTTCTTAAACATTTCATTTCATGCATAAGTGTGCCACGTGAATCATAAAACATGGATTAATAAAACATAATCATTTATTCCA
This sequence comes from Viscum album, assembly GCA_963277665.1. Lineage (NCBI taxonomy): Eukaryota > Viridiplantae > Streptophyta > Magnoliopsida > Santalales > Viscaceae > Viscum > Viscum album. The sequence continues at coordinate 918,785,632 of OY728157.1, forward strand.
TGATAAAGGAATGTGGAATTCATACATGAAACGTTGTAATCAATAAGTAAAGGTTCATAAAGGTGGATATCCTTGATGGATAAATGGGCAAGGTATCCACTACACAATGGCATTGGCTTAGAAAATTGGTTCGATTTCGACAGCGTAACAGCGTGACATAAGAATTGATAAAAAAGGTTGATAAGAGTGAAAGGGGTTCCTCATAATATGTACATGTAATGGATAGTAAGGAGTTCATATAGATACATGTCCCAACAATTTTAATGTAATTTAGATTCATGATACAAAATTATTAATTTAATGTAAAAGAACAGAGAGAAGTTTTTTTTGGAATTTCGTCATAGTAACGGGTGTACATGGGAGGAATTTAATGAAAGAGAAAGGGGTAACCCATCATTAAAACAATAATAGGGCAGTAAGGGGGAGGTGTGAAACCATACCCCAACCTTCATAATTGAAATTAAAAGGTCAAAACAACTTAATGAAAATTGAACAAAATTAGAAAGGATGAAAAAACCCTTACTTGGAAGTGTGCTTCCAAAGGCTAGAGAGAGGCTTGTGAGAGGCATATTGGGAGCTTGGGGAACCTTGGGAGGATTCTAGAGAGAGTAGGTCAGAGGTTGGACGAACTCAAAAGGTTTTTAGTGAGGAGGAAGTGGGAGCATGGGTGGGTCTATATAGGAAATGTGAGAGAATTCTTTATTATTTAGGTGTGGGACCCCTTATATTAAATTAATCCAAACCACAAACCATCCAATGGTTTTTGTCCATGATTTTTGGAAAAGGGAAGAGGAAAACAATATTTTATAAGGAAAATTACTGAAATTCTTAAAATATTATGGTTGTTTATGTGGTGGTGAGTCACACTCCCATGGAAATTAATTTAAAAAGGCAAGGTGTTGAATAAGTCTTGAGGGGTCGATTAATGCTTTTAAAAGTAAGTCAAACAAACCCAAAATCACATTATTTTAATGGTAAAACATATATTGGCCGAACATAAGGTTCATAGTATTTTATTACATCACTATTGGGTCATTATGATGTCATATAACACATTATATATTTAAATAGTGTTTAATTTTTACCCAAAACATTGACTGTCTCAGAAAATTATAAAAAATTCACCGTTGGATAATTTCGACATCATGATTCCAAAAATAACATTTATTTTATCTAAATAATTTTTTAAATATGTTAATTTTTACTTTTAAAATAAAAACTGCCATTTATAAAAAATTCATGGGTTTTGACAAAAATGGCTTTCAAACCTTAATAAAAATTATAATTGCATTCATAAAATTATAAGAACATTTATATTTAATATAAATTAATTTAATAATAATAATAATAATATTTTAATAAAATATTATTTAATTCAAAAATCCCTTTATTTAATAAAATAGAATTCTTAGTTAAATAATAACTGAAAACACTATGTGTACTTTAAAAACTATTTACAATGTATAAAAAATGACTAGAAATTATATTCATTATTATATACAAAAAAATGTGCATGAACATAGTACTACTTATTTGTTACATAACCCCTTTAAATAGCTGCATAAGACCTAAGGGTACGGTGTGCGATGGTGACAGACTCTTGGGGTGGCTTGGAAAAGATCGCTCGAGTGGTAATTTCAATCAACATCCACCTTTGCCGTAGACGGTCGCGTTTGAGCTTGACATGATGAAGCTCATCTTGGGCTTGGTCAAGGGCGAAGCCCAAAGAGGCCACCTCTTTTCCGAGCTCCGACAAATGGGCTTCGTACGGAGCAATTCTACTGGACGAGGCCATCACTGGTTTTGTCTAAATAATATTGGATGTGTTAAAGCCCTATATTTATACTAATCATGTGATCACTGTTCAACGTCTATAATAGCAACGGTCAAAATTCTTAACATAAAACCAATAAAGTTGACATTTTATATAAAAATAAAGGGACATTTAATTAGATCAAGAGGGATTTCCATTAATTAAACTTTGGGTCGTTACCATTCTTATATAGTTCTATGATTTTAATTTAAAATTTACCTCACAACCGTGATGAAAATGCATGTTTTTAAAGTGAAAATTTTCTATTTTTAAAATATTTCATATAAAAATTCTATATGAAAGTTATTACAATGAAATATATGGGATTTAAATATATATAACTGAACTACTTAGTCTTTAAAAATATTTCAAAATATAATTTCACATTATAAATTATTTTCATCAGAAGGTGATTTTCAATTAAAATCCAACATTTTTCACTATCCATAAAAAAATGAAACTTCTCGAAAAAATCCAAAACATTCACCATAATGTGATTTCGTTATACCAATTTCAAGAAATAATTTTTTTTCATATAAATTATCAAATTGATTTTAAAATTAATTTTAAATTAGGTGTTCCATGCATGACTGAATAGTCTTTTAGGAAAATAATGTTTCTCATAAACATTTTTTTATTTTAAATTGTTATTATTATTTTTTTATAATGAATAGATAAAAAAGAAATGTGTATAATGTTTATGTTTCAATAATTTATCTAATATTACACATTATATCCTTTCTAATGACTTGGTGATAACTATCATATTAAATAATAATATTAATAGTATTTTATAGTTCGGTAAAATTTTGTCCCCTATGAAACAAAAACCATTGGAGAAAACTAATTCATCCATGTAATGAAAGAAAAAGACAATGTAATGTCCATTTCATGGTATATAATATATTGAATTTATTTAAAATACAATATATTTATTACAGAATAAGGATGTTATATTCCTATATATACATTGTGTTTCACTTCATACATGCTGTCGAATCTGTTGTTCATATACTAAAATATCAGGTGTTAAATTATCAGCACCATTAATAAATTGATTACCCAACATTTAAAATTTATCTTAGTAATACAGGGATTAAAATTTGAAAATATGATTTCTGAAAAAACAGCATCGTAAAAGTCTTAATAAAATATCCCCTTAATAAGAGTGAAAAAAAGTAAAAAGGTCATATAGAATAACACATATCTTGGTATTTACATTGGAGAAAATTTGTGGAAAGTATAGATATGGAAATACATTAAAAGATTAAATATTTATAGAGTTACTGAATTCAATGATCATAATAAATTGAATAATCAATGGAATGTTAAGGTCCTAAAATCCATAAATCTATGATGATTAAAAAGACAATCAGTTCAACATAAATTAAGGTATTGGGATAATATTTCAGTTTCACGATCATGTTCCAAATGTTGAGAAATTATTTTTACTGTAAGAGAATATGATGAAATTTACTTACATGATATAAATTAATTTCATAAAAAAATTCATCCATTTTTTATCATTGATAAATATTCAGTTCATCCCATATTCCTTGAAATGAATATACAAGAAAATTATTTTTAATGCTTAGAGAAAAAAAAATTACTTTTAACAGATCGTAAGAGATGTGCTTGGTGACAAGTCTTTCCATCCCTTGGCCAGTGGTAGGCACAAAACACTTATCATCCTTTTGTCATGGGGTGAAGCTCCATTGCCTTTTCGGATGTGATAGGTTGTCACCAAATTAGTGGGATTTACTTTTTATAAACTATATTATGAAAATTACATTAGATTTCCTAAAAATATGATTTACATACTAAAAATATAGTTAACTATTAAAAATACTATTCTACAATGCTTTCTACACATGTTTTATAAATTCTAATAATATTATTTGACTAATATTATATTTTCATAAATGACCTTATCTATCTTAATGGTTATAAATTCCAATAAATTATGTGTATGAAATTTAAAAGAATTATTCCTCAAATATCTTTTCTACTAAAACATATTTTTGCCATTAATTTCTAAAATAATATCATTAATCGTGTGACATTCATACCACATAAAACCAAAATACATATGTTTAAGAATTTAAAATTATTATAAATCTTAATATCATTATCCCATTATGGTATCCATAACAATTATGTTAATTTATACATAATTTCTTCTAAATTTTAATAGAATTTATAGATATTTCATGATTCTTGTAACCAATATATCATTGGAAAAATGAATTAATAATTTAATTCATGAATCATGATACATAAATAATTCATCCATTTTATTTTCACATTGGTCTTTCTATGTTCTAGTTTATACCATTTATAATAAGGCATTTACTTGGGTAAAGACCAGGTTCCCCACATTAACAAAGAAAAACTATATATAGACCTATAGGATGTGATTTATTTCCTTTATTTATAGTCATCATTTTTCATGGGAAATTATTTTCTTCATGCCCTTATTTTACACAAATAAAACATTTTCCTTTTCATTTAGACACTTTCATGGGGTTATCCTTCAACATTTCATACATGATGGTAATCAATAAATCTTTTTTACTTGGTCACCACCACCCGAGCCCTTAGAGAAGTCCATCCTTATATTCCTTGGTGAGTCTGGTAGTTGGTTTAGGATTATGTTGTTAATCATATTTCAAGATGACTAATTAGAAAAAAAAACATTATAGATTCCACTCCAATCATCGTCCAATTTTTTTACCCATTCTCACCACACCTTTTTCATCATGTTTAATTTCAAAATGATTTCTTCAGGTCCTAGACAATGACTATAACAAAAAAATAGTGTGAGAAAAAATAACACAGGGGGAATATTTATAATAAATGATAGGATTTCGAAATAATGAAACCTTATTTTTAATCTAAGACACCATAAAGATATCCCAGCTCATTCATTGTCATCATATATTCCAATCTTGAATAATGGATTGAAATGAAAATGATATTTATCCAATAAATATACCCTAAGAGTTCCAAAATAGGTGTAGATTAAGGCACATAGTCATATACATGGTAATACTACAGTCAGGATCGATATGCCCCTTTCTATGTTACTATCCCTTTGTATATATGTGCCAATACCAAATCTAGTTATAGAATCATGATAGGGATTTATATCTAAGACAAATCACCTAATCTAAACCTTATGAAAATAATATGATGATATTGTATACTTATCCACAAAGTTTATCATATGGCTATGTTTCCTATTCAATGTTTTCCTATATCTAGTTCATAGGTTTTTAATAATCTTTTTTTACCATCTGTATAAACCCTAACCTCAGTCTTACGAAGACAATGATTATTTTAAAACATTGGAATAAGATACATGGAATCACATCTAAAAGGATTTAATAGTTTAGTAGGAATGGTAAATTAGAAACATACTTGAGTATTACATTAAATTTTAATACCTAAATAAAAATATAATTTTTTTTCTAGAATGAAAATATTTGATTAACATATTATTTCATACCAATCATAGAATACATAATGGGTTCATTGGGATATGAATCCAAATAAGGGTGAGATCAAATACCCAGTAAGGCTGAAGTACAATGGAAGTATTCAAGAATCAATATTAATTATAATTAAGGATATGTAATAAAGGAACACATATTCCATAAAATCAATAAACTGAGAAGGATGTGCATCCAAAGATAATAATTGTCCAAAAATATCATTAGATAGTGAATAATCAAAAGGTAAAGGTAAATAACTGAATAAATAATCTATTTAATCAATAACATGACTATCATAATTCTATATCACATAATAAATATGTAAAAGTAAATAAATTAAATTACATCCCATTTATTGAATATACTAAAAGTGAAATGCTTCTAGAGATAATGTATCAATGAAACCATCTAGAAAATATTAACTCCAAACCAAGGAAATACTGAATTATCAGATTTAGTGTTTCATTAGAACATGATACCTCTAATATAAATATCTATCATCCTGACAGTTTAAAACATATTGGGTATAATCCCACTCTGCTAAGGCTAGACAAGTTATTTTTCCCATGAGACTATAGGTGCATGATAGACTTACATTAAATAGTCTCCAACCAATGTATTTCGTGTCCAAAACATTAATTATATAATAAATAATTTATTTAATTCAGAAAAATGTTCCTTATGATTAAATCTATGTATTTATAAATGTATACATATTTATCAATTTTCCCCAGTAAAATAAAATAATTATTAAAGTAAAAAACATTTTAATAAACTATATACGTTTTTTGAAATAATTATATCCACGATAAAAAATATGTACATTTATGGTTTATTTAATGTCCATAAGAAATTTAACAATTCAAGGTAATGATAGTGAAAAAAAATAAATCAAGGAAGTAAATGTCAATATTTTCCTTTTCGAAAATAATCATCACAGTATGGATGGCGATTAAGGATTGTGTCAACACATAACCATTAGAGATAGAATAATTTTTTGTTTTCATTGTTAATATAAATATCATAAAATGATCTTTAAAAACATTCTTCATAAATATATCCATTTTATTTGAAAAACATTTTAAAAATCCATTTCTTTGAAAATAACTTAAAAATATATATTTTTGAAGATCCTTATAAACAAGAAATGGAAACATTAATAAATTAATGTGGCAATTCATTGTAATTGAATACATGTTTTTAATGTAAAATATATCATTCCCTTTTCACTATAATTTTTTTTGGAATGTCCCTTTTGTAGAAATGATAAGAATATTTCTTTATCATTTTTGGTAAAATTGAAAGGATCATTGTTATGAAAATGAATGAATATTACTTTGACAATTTTTCTTAAAGAGAAAAAATGGGGGAAGATTCCTTTGATAAATCAAATTTAAAATTTTAAAAACATTTTTATATCATTTTTAGAAAACATTGTTTTGGAAGTAAACTTATTTTCAGCCAAAGAGAGAAAAGAAGTCTAATTTTCCTAAAAACATTTTCTTATACATTTGGTGTACCAAAGATTAGAAAATATGGTTATTTACTTGAATGTGTTAATTAAAAACTATATTATAAAAAAATTACATCCTTTATTATCAAGTAGTCAATAAATTTCCATTAAATGATATTCAGGAATAAAAAATCTCAATTATAATGAAATTTGAAAATACACCCTTAAAATGATCATCACATTGAAGCGAAAATTAATCAATTAACATATTATCTGTATCGACTATAAATAAACATAATACAAGTTTAAATAAATAATTAATATAATCAAATTTAATTACAAAAATAATATTATCATGATAAGATCAATGAAGTAGATGTTTAACCTTGTGAGTGGAAATTGAATTAATAAATCCCTTAAAACATGGTAAATTTTAATTCAAATACCCATAGTTGAACTAATTAAAATTTAAATATAAAATACCATGGATAATGAATAATTCAGGACATTACATATAAAATGGTCATTATATATAACATATAAAAGAAACTACCTGCATAACATCACAATACGCCTCAATGAATTGAAATTGTGACAAAATACCTTACTACATGGAAATATTTAATTCAAATAACCATATATGAAATAATTCAAATTGGAACATAAAATACTAAGAGTAATTAATTACTCAATATATTTTATATAAAAGGGGACATATATACACAATATAAATGATTCTTGTTTCATAACATTACAATATGGCTGAATGAAATGAAATTGAGACTAAATCCTTTACCTTATACTCCCTTTTGGTTGAATGTTAATTAAATTCTGATATTGAAGTTTTTAAAATGTTACAATATAATTTCAGAACCATATTTATATTTATAATATCATATATAATATTTTTATAATATCTTATTACCCACTCGTTAATAAGATACAATTTTTTCATTGTTTTCTATATTTGTTGCCTTGTTTTCTCAGACATTTTTTCTTTTGAAAGTTTTTATTTTTGAGAATTTTATATAGTTCTATCATATCTGGAATAATAATAAAAAATAATTATAATATTATAAAATTAATTTCACTTTTAAAACTTATCGTGAATGAATATTATGAAAAATGAATTAATATATGATAATGGATATGGTAGGCCATACATACGCATGTGTAATGCTTAAAATTTTCAATGATCATTATGAAATGGAGGTGAGTTATATTTTAACATATAATTAACATAAAATCATATATACCATTTTAAATAATTATATACATCATCCATGTGTTTTGGTGACGAAAATTGAGTCACATCGCTACGTGATGGCGGTAGTCCACACATACATGATCCATATTATCATATGTATGTGAGTTAAAAGAAAGGAAATAAAATGATATATATTATTACTATACTATGGAAAATATTCATTTATATAATAAATATTTCATTTGTATAACATATAATAATTAACATTATCATTATCACCCTTCATGTGAAGCGTTAGTGAAAGACGAATCACTCACTTCACGAGGTGCTAGTCCTCAACACCCATGAAAAATATAATCTAATCTACTATGTATTGGATGATAACAAGTTATATATTATATAGAGATAAAGTAGATATTAATATGTTATAAATAGTTTATTTATAATTTATATCCATAATAATACCCAACCTTGAGACGTGGTAAATTAAAAATGAATTACATTTGTTCGTGAGGGGGTAGTACACCACACACATGAACAATGATTTCGTAACCCATTTGATGAATGTTTAGATATTTATAGGTCATTAAATTATTATAAAAATTCCCAAATATATTGTATGTAATAATATTATTATATTGAATTTGTATAATATAAATTAAGGATGTGGATAAAGAAGTAAATTAGTGAAGCATGTTGAAGAACATTACCGCTTCTTCTGGTATCCTCATTAGTTGTGCACTAAAGCCTTTCTAGGTTAAATTTACAAAAAAGATAATGATTATAGGATGAGTTGATGGAATTTTTTATTTTTTTCTGGAAGGTTTAGGTTGATACAAATTTCAGGAGTGGTGTGAAGTGGAAAGAAGAGGGGGAGTCCATTTATAAGTGAGGTGAGTGGCATAGTTGTTTTTTAAAGTGAAAATTAAACCCTTGTTTTTAGATTATAATCCCCCAATAATGGTGTATTATCTATCATAGAAGTTTTAGTTTATAAATATGTCTATAAAATGGTTTTTTTCAATGTTTTGTGTCATTCTTACACTTTATTTTCTACGTCTCACCACTAAGTAAACTTATTTTTAACATAATCATGTTAATTTATTTTAACAATATTCAATAATAATTACGGTCAAAAATTAAATTAAAATTGTTAAAAAATATAAATTATTCTTATTTTAAATATGGATTAAATTTTTTGAAATTTAACTTGAATAGTTTATAGTAGTTAATTTAAAATTAATCCTAAATACGTGATGAGAGAGCGTGTTTATAAAGATAAAATGTTCAAAAATTTCAATGTTTTTATATAAAAAATGAAAATTGAAGTGATTTAAATGAACCAAATTATATTTATAGATTTATAATGCATAAAAATATTTTTCTTTAATATAATTAATACTATAATTTAATATTATATATTATTTATATGAATTGTTAGTTTTCAATTAAAATCCTATATTTTTTACTAACCATAAAAAAATGAAAGTATTAAAAAAACAATAAAATAAAAAATTCACCTTATAATATCTTTTGTGTCTTAATTTAGAAAATGAAATTTATGTTTTGATATAAATTTCCTAAAAGTGTGACAAATTAATTTTAAATTTTGTTCACCAAGTGTGACAAAACCATTTTTAGGACAATACAATTTCCCTGAAAGCATTTATTTTTATTTAAAATGATGATGATGATTATTTATAATCAATATATAACCAATAGATGTGTGTAAAATATAGATTAAAATAATCTAGTTAATCATATTCATTCCCTTCATTCCATTTTTTAGGTGATAACCATCATATTAAATAATAATATTAATAGTGTACTGTTGTTTAGTAAAACTCAATCTTGCATTTAACACATGATATTGATGAAACAAATTATTTCATGAAATGAAAGATGTACTCAATGTTTCATGAATTTAAAGTTATATAATATATTTAATTTATTAAAAATATGAAATATATTCTAATATTTTAAGATGTTATATTCCTTTATATAATTGGTGTTTCTTGTCATACACACTATCAAATATGATGTTTAAATTTTAAAATATCAAGGTGTTTCATGGAAGAACTATTGACACATTTTACAAAGATACCATTATTGATTGAGAGGATACTAAATAATACCAAGTACAAAATCTATATATACTTACAAGGAAAATGGTTATTAATGAATGAATCTTTGAAATCAAATTACTTTTATACTGATGGGGATTGAAAATGTTGTCTTGATGTCTAGAAACATTACTAAAAACGAATAACTACCAGAACCTATCCTGGAGAGAAGCATTATAAAATATGTTGTGGGTATAATTATTTCGTGAACTGTCCCTAACTAATTCTATAAAATCAAAAAATGATATTAAATAAATATTGAAGAAAATGTGTAACAGCCCAAGATTTTATAAAAAAAAATATATTCTTTTTAATTTTATTAATGTCTTGTGTTGTACGCTACACCAAAAGGAGCTTGCACAACACGCATCCTTGACTTGCCTTGCATTACACGCAATCACGACCTTCCTCGATAGCGTGTGTAATACGCAATACCGAGTTTCACTAAACAACGATATGCTATTAAAATATTATTAAAACTATCCGTTATGAATAGTAATAACCACTTTTTGAAATCCAGTTAATCTTATTTTTTCAAAATGAACTTTATTTTTGGATTCGGAGTATCGAATTTAGCCTAAGGTGAAATTTTGGTACTTTTCGGATAACTTTCATATTCTGATGAATAGTGAAAATTACTAAATTATAATTAAAAACAACTTTTTTAATCGAAATAATTAATAGTGATAAATCATTAATTTGAGTGGTTTTAAAGTGTATTTAGAATATATTTTTACAATTTAATACAAAGTTGGTCATTGGATGTAATTTCACATTTAAACTAGACATACACAAGTGTCAATCTTTTGATATATATATTGTTTCTTAAAAACACGCTATTTGTTTTAACAGCGGGATTTAATTATAAAATTAATTAATGCAACTTTTATGTTATGAATTTGGTAAAATAGACTTCATTTTTGAATTCGGAATATGAAATATAGCTTGGGATGAAATTTTGGCATTGTTCTGAAAAACAACAATTTTTGATGAATAGTGAAACTACTAAGTGGTAGGTTAAAAACTGAATTTTGCATAAAACTTAATTTTACCGCTTCTGTGAATGGAATTTCAAAAATCCGAGAGACACAGTTAATATCAAGGACTAAAATGTGGTTCAATAAGATGAAAATAATTTTTCGGTGAATAGTAACTTTTTACTTTTTTTACCACGGTTAATAGTAAATAGGGTAACTAAGGGTAAATATGATATTAATATTACCCTAACACATGTCCTAATTCTATTGGACAAGTGTAATTCGACCAAAAACAAACTTAGGAATAAAATATGACCATTTAGGCCCACTTGGGTTAGATTAGGACATTTATTATTAATTTATTTAAAGAAGGGTTAAAAGAGTTAAAATCAATGTTTATTTACTAAAACATTTTTAATATGGGGTTATACATAAGATAAATTCGATTGTAAATATTCATTAGAAAGCTAAAAAGATTTCCTACATGATGTTATTTTATTTGTAATTTTTAGACATCAAATAATTTAATTTATTTATGACACAAAGATGATGCAGTAATTATCTTTTTAACGAAATATTGACATAATTGATGTTATAAACACCAAAATAAATGTAATTTGAGACTTTTTATGAATTCCACTAATTTTCTAGGTTACTATGATATATTAGTGTTGATTTAATCAACTTGGTTAGAACTTATAATTCTGTTATGACTTTCACAAAAATCATATATCAAATAGTGTCAAAATTGACACAAAATAGTTTTTAAATCAAATATTATATTATTAATTGATATTTTATTCCTAAAAATCTAAGGTTCGGCCAAATGACTTAGATAAGGATATATGTATTAATAATATACAATTTGGGGTTCGTTTGGCATGTTATTATAAGTGTATTAACCATATAGTGAAAGAAAACAAAAAGACACAGTAAAAGTTAAATTATTTAACTTAGAGTTAAATCTAATTGATAAGGTTAAAATAATACCCTAAACTTGTCTAAATCCTATTGGTTGATAGGATTTCGACCCATCCCCACTTTAGCTTCGAAATAAGACCCTTTGGAACCATTATAAACCGATTTTGACTTTAATATAAAATAATATTTTGAGATATTCCTAAGGTGTCCCTCTCCTCCCCTATAAAAGGACACCTCCTCCCCCTCCTCCTCACACCAATTTGAGCACTCAAGCTCGGCCAACCCCTGCCAAAATCTCTTCTCCACTTCCCTAGCAACATCCTAGAGGTTCTGGTATTCCTCAAAGACCAATTTTAGTGCCCTAAGAGGAGGTCTCAAAGAGGCGCTTCAAAGAAGAGGTAATTACCGTTACCAATTCTTTCATCTTTATTTCTTCTTCCACTTCTTTTTCTTAGTTTGTTTCATTATGAAGTAATAACATCAGTATCACTCATATACTGATATGTTATTATAAGTATTAAACAACCCTATTTCACCATCTATCCATCCTACGGAAAAAGAAATCACCGCGCGTGCGTACGTACGGAATACCGTCTCCACGCCGTGGTGTAATCTATTTTCCACCACCACCTTACATGGATGGGTATAATGGTGTAAAGAATAACTATACATAGTTATTACAACATAATATTGATTCTGATATATTGTATAATCCACTCCAATTCAATTCAATATTTATAGAAATGATATCATCGCTCGTGCGTACGTACGGACTACCGTCTCCACGACGCGATGAGATTCATTCTCCATGTTAACCATTTAAGAATGATTATAATGTATATATAAGAAATAATAATGAAATATATGACATTATAAAGCTACTGGATTTATGTATATATATACATATGTATGTCATCTACTTACTTCCATTTCAAGACAATAAGGAAAGGAAAACAACGTTCATGCGTACGTACGGACTACCGTCTCCATGAACGGTGTTTTTCATTTTATTTATCTACCTATTATATATATATATACTGAATATATATGATATATAAATCATATTTTATATTCTGGAAGTAAGTAAATCATGATATAAGTAATAATGATGTCAAGAACAACAAGTCAAAACACCTAAGATAAATGAAACGATTTTACCCAAAACGCTTCTTTAACATGGAATTTACAAAAGAACGGGTAATATAATGTCATAAGTGAACCATATATGATATCATAACAATGAATATGATTCTGTAATAAGTCAATAACATGATTTAAATCATTATACAGGAGGTTCGGACACTTACACAGCAAGTCGGACCTAAGGTAAGGGAAATATCACAATCTCATTTTATCCGAGATTGTTTATACTTTGGTATTTACTGGGGTGTATTTTATCATCCACATCCATGTTTCTTCAATATGTAATATTATTTCCATCTACCTACAATTGTTTGAATCCAATTTTACCCTTCAGTGAGTTTTTAGTAAAAGATATGAAAGGAATCTTTTGTCGTTTTTTTATACGAGGTACTTTTTGACTTTTCCGACAAAAGTACGAAGAATGTTTTTTTAACTTATACGGCACGAACGGATTTATAATGTTTTATAAAGCCTTATTTTCATGAAGCTTCCTCTAAAAGATTTCATGACTATTTTCAATAAAATCTCTTTCTTTTAAAATTGCATGATGTTTTATGAAAAGAAATTGATTTTGAAGAAGAAAGGATGTTTTCCTCAAGAATTCAATTCAAGTGTTTTATCAAAATTATTTTCCATATAAGATAATATAGGGTTCTGTTTCTATCCATATTTTTACATTGATTTGACTATGTTGTGATGGAATTATGTTTATGAATTCCTTTATCTTATATGAATGGTTTTATGATGTCATGTTGTTTAAGAATCCCATTTTTATTACATGGGTTATGTAATGATGTATGATTTATGATTGTGTGGCACACATAAGAATGGTATCATTATGAGATGGGTGGGACCTATATATCCCTCCAATGCATTGGGTAAAGAGTTTATATCTCATGAGATAGACATGGCTGGAATGGTAGGTTATACCGGTTCAGTGAAACAGGACTGAAACGAGGATTACTCGATTCAGAAAGGGACTTTGTCCACTAAGATAGTCTTGGCAATGAGTCTTGACTAACAAGAAATGATTCTCTATGATTATGTGTGTATGCCACAATAAGTAATGTTTTAAGTTATGATCTCATTTTCACTTCTATGATTTATCCCATGTTATGAAATTATGCTCTCTTTTTCAGGTTAAGATTTCCAAAAGTTATGTTCTTATGAATATGATGTGATTGATTTTTCTTTTGTTTACCCTTACTGAGCATTTGAGCTCACCCTTTTATGTTTTCTTTTCCCCAGGATATAAAGAAAGGTTTTAGCTAAAAAAAAGGGGGAAGATCTTTATAGGAGATGTTGAAGATCTTTCACCACGATTAGAAGATTACGTTCCGAGTTTCCAAAGAAACTAAACTATTACGATCCTTGTGTGTGTTTTTTTTGTTATGTACTAAGTATTCCGCAAAAGTAATGTAATGTCCATGTACGATAAGCTTCGGGTCTCTACAGTTGGTATCAGAGGAAAGGTTTAGTCAACCTTTGGAAACTAGGATGCGAAAACGTTAGTGAGATCCCTAGAGATATTTCTAAGGTATGTCTAGGGATGTCCCTAAGGATAAGTATACGTATAGGATATATTCCTATAACTACGGTAACGATCTTAGAATTTAACCTAATATGTTAGATATTGAGGGTGCTCCCCCTTTACTATGTTGTCTTCCCTAGCATGATTTCGCCTCTCACAAAATTCTTTTTGTGTGTTTTAGTTAATGGAGGGAACCAGAAGGAATTCGGTTAACATTGAATCCAATGGACAAATTTGTGACTATGAGCAACAAAATTGTGTGATGCCTAGAGATAAAGATATTGTGATTATGCCGAATCAGTCATCACGATATATGATTAACAAGGTTAAATTTAGTGGTATGACTAATTCATCAAAGAAGAGGAAGATAAACTATTATGCATGTTCGCATGTTGAGGATCATAAAGAAAGGAAGATTGAGATTTCTAAAGAAGGGAAGAAGAACCTTGAGGAATACCTCAAATGGAGGGACCGATGTTTTCTGTGTGGAGAAAAGGGTCATAGAGTGACAGATTGTTATGGAGTTCAATGTCTTATTTGTGGAGAACATGGGCATTACCCAACTCAATGCCCTGACCTAAAAAGATACTTCTAAATCAAGGAAGGACTTATTCCAGGACAGTCATTGAAGTGGATGGACTGAAGTGTTTATGTATTGGTATTCAAGAATAATGTTGTTGAGGTACTTTTATGGTGTATTGGAATATTTATGTATTGCTCTAATGTGGTATTCGAAGTGATTGAGGTATTTTTGGAAAAAAGATGATATGCGCACAATGAAGGGAAAATAAGAAAATGAAATATTTGATAGTATTCATTAGCTCATGATTGATATAAGGACTAAGTGATATCATGGTTTGAGTATATATAATTTTGAGGATTTTGGTATGTGGAATGTGTTAACTTTTAACTGCACTCATGATTTCACTAAGGTATTCAAGAGAATACACGATTAAGGACTTTGAATGTTTGGAATGTGACCAACAAGACATATCTTATGATATGTGGGGATCAACGACAGTATTAAATCCTTGGTAATCGTTGTCACTGTATTATGAGAGTGGACTACAGTATTATAAGCCTAAAGATTAGACTGGATTATGCTGGACATAAGTTAGTATTGTTTAAGGATAGAAGATTTTCAATATTATTGAAGGGATGTTATAGTAACGTAGTTTTAGAAAAAGGGACAACCTGCAGGACGGGCGACAGCCCATCGCTTCGGACAAGGCTGTAGGAATCGAACCCACAACCGAAGTGCGACTGGCCTTTATCGCCTACCACTGACCTACAGGAAGTCCCTGTTTAGTAGAAACCAGTTTTATTATATTAAGAAGTATGATATATGAAGTATAAGTCCATTTTAGGAACCATATGTGATTAATCTCACTATAGATCGACTTATGTATATAATTTTTGCTAACCTTTTGTTTGAGACAGATGGAATGACCCGTCATTCTATCACATGATCTGCTAACACTTCACGAATAACAAATTCAACTTCATTTATTTAAGAGATGAAGTGGAAATTGTTAAAGGCACGAACAACAGCGAGATTGTACCAAAATAAAGTAAGTATTTATTCTAAATTAAATTCTTTAACTTTAGGGAAATGATCTTGAAAACCAAAAATGTTGTCCTAGTTCTCTTATACCTGATGAATCAGATGGTACCTTAGATCGTCACAAATTTATGGATTTGTGATTACTGGCTTTTCCATAGCCATGTTCTCTACCACTCTCCATCAGAACATGATGGTTAGATTTCTCTTCCATATCCATATTTTCACCTATGTGGAAACCCAGTGATTAGTTTATTTGGGTAATCGTTACATTTCATACAGTAGTTTTTAAAGCCAATTTTTGGTATTCCCTTTTACGATGTGGGTTTCTATTAAAGAAACATTCAAATAGTAAACCATTTATAACCCCAACGAATTTCGAGGGCGAAATTCATTTTAAGGGGGGAAGAATGTAACAGCCCAAGATTTTATAAAAAAAAATATATTCTTTTTAATTTTATTAATGTCTTATGTTGTACGCTACACCAAAAGGAGCTTGCACAACACGCATCCTTGACTTGCCTTGCATTACACGCAATCGCGACCTTCCTCGATAGCGTGTGTAATACGCAATACCGAGTTTCACTAAACAACGATATGCTATTAAAATATTATTAAAACTATCCGTTATGAATAGTAATAACCACTTTTTGAAATCCAGTAAATCTTATTTTTTCAAAATGAACTTTATTTTTGGATTCGGAGTATCGAATTTAGCCTAAGGTGAAATTTTGGTACTTTTCGGATAACTTTCATATTCTGATGAATAGTGAAAATTACTAAATTATAATTAAAAACAACTTTTTTAATCGAAATAATTAATAGTGATAAATCATTAATTTGAGTGGTTTTAAAGTGTATTTAGAATATATTTTTACAATTTAATACAAAGTTGGTCATTGGATGTAATTTCACATTTAAACTAGACATACACAAGTGTCAATCTTTTGATATATATTGTTTCTTAAAAACACGCTATTTGTTTTAACAGCGGGATTTAATTATAAAATTAATTAATGCAACTTTTATGTTATGAATTTTGTAAAATAGACTTCATTTTTGAATTCGGAATATGAAATATAGCTTGGGATGAAATTTTGGCATTGTTCTGAAAAACATCAATTTTTGATGAATAGTGAAACTACTAAGTGGTAGGTTAAAAACTGAATTTTGCATAAAACTTAATTTTACCGCTTCTGTGAATGGAATTTCAAAAATCCGAGAGACACAGTTAATATCAAGGACCAAAATGTGGTTCAATAAGATGAAAATAATTTTTCGGTGAATAGTAACTTTTTACTTTTTTTACCACGGTTAATAGTAAATAGGGTAACTAAGGGTAAATATGATATTAATATTACCCTAACACATGTCCTAATTCTATTGGACAAGTGTAATTCGACCAAAAACAAACTTAGGAATAAAATATGACCATTTAGGCCCACTTGGGTTAGATTAGGACATTTATTATTAATTTATTTAAAGAAGGGTTAAAAGAGTTAAAATCAATGTTTATTTACTAAAACATTTTTAATATGGGGTTATACATAAGATAAATTCGATTGTAAATATTCATTAGAAATCTAAAAAGATTTCCTACATGATGTTATTTTATTTGTAATTTTTAGACATCAAATAATTTAATTTATTTATGACACAAAGATGATGCAGTAATTATCTTTTTAACAAAATATTGACATAATTGATGTTATAAACACCAAAATAAATGTAATTTGAGACTTTTTATGAATTCCACTAATTTTCTAGGTTACTATGATATATTAGTGTTGATTTAATCAACTTGGTTAGAACTTATAATTCTGTTATGACTTTCACAAAAATCATATATCAAATAGTGTCAAAATTGACACAAAATAGTTTTTAAATCAAATATTATATTATTAATTGATATTTTATTCCTAAAAATCTAAGGTTCGGCCAAATGACTTAGATAAGGATATATGTATTAATAATATACAATTTGGGGTTCGTTTGGCATGTTATTATAAGTGTATTAACCATATAGTGAAAGAAAACAAAAAGACACGGTAAAAGTTAAATTATTTAACTTAGAGTTAAATCTAATTGATAAGGTTAAAATAATACCCTAAACTTGTCTAAATCCTATTGGTTGATAGGATTTCGACCCATCCCCACTTTAGCTTCGAAATAAGACCCTTTGGAACCATTATAAACCGATTTTGACTTTAATATAAAATAATATTTTGAGATATTCCTAAGGTGCCCCTCTCCTCCCCTATAAAAGGACACCTCCTCCCCCTCCTCCTCACACCAATTTGAGCACTCAAGCTCGGCCAACCCCTGCCAAAATCTCTTCTCCACTTCCCTAGCAACATCCTAGAGGTTCTGGTATTCCTCAAAGACCAATTTTAGTGCCCTAAGAGGAGGTCTCAAAGAGGCGCTTCAAAGAAGAGGTAATTACCGTTACCAATTCTTTCATCTTTATTTCTTCTTCCACTTCTTTTTCTTAGTTTGTTTCATTATGAAGTAATAACATCAGTATCACTCATATACTGATATGTTATTATAAGTATGAAACAACCCTATTTCACCATCTATCCATCCTACGGAAAAAGAAATCACCGCGCGTGCGTACGTACGGAATACCGTCTCCACGCCGTGGTGTAATCTATTTTCCACCACCACCTTACATGGATGGGTATAATGGTGTAAAGAATAACTATACATAGTTATTACAACATAATATTGATTCTGATATATTGTATAATCCACTCCAATTCAATTCAATATTTATAGAAATGATATCATCGCTCGTGCGTACGTACGGACTACCGTCTCCACGACGCGATGAGATTCATTCTCCATGTTAACCATTTAAGAATGATTATAATGTATATATAAGAAATAATAATGAAATATATGACATTATAAAGCTACTGGATTTATGTATATATATACATATGTATTTCATCTACTTACTTCCATTTCAAGACAATAAGGAAAGGAAAACAGCGTTCATGCGTACGTACGAACTACCGTCTCCATGAACGGTGTTTTTCATTTTATTTATCTACCTATTATATATATATATACTGAATATATATGATATATAAATCATATTTTATATTCTGGAAGTAAGTAAATCATGATATAAGTAATAATGATGTCAAGAACAACAAGTCAAAACACCTAAGATAAATGAAACGATTTTACCCAAAACGCTTTTTTAACATGGAATTTACAAAAGAACGGGTAATATAATGTCATAAGTGAACCATATATGATATCATAACAATGAATATGATTCTGTAATAAGTCAATAACATGATTTAAATCATTATACAGGAGGTTCGGACACTTACAAAGCAAGTCGGACCTAAGGTAAGGGAAATATCACAATCTCATTTTATCCGAGATTGTTTATACTTTGGTATTTACTGGGGTGTATTTTATCATCCACATCCATGTTTCTTCAATATGTAATATTATTTCCATCTACCTACAATTGTTTGAATCCAATTTTACCCTTCGGTGAGTTTTTAGTAAAAGATATGAAAGGAATCTTTTGTCGTTTTTTTATACGAGGTACTTTTTGACTTTTCCGACAAAAGTACGAAGAATGTTTTTTTTAACTTATACGGCACGAACGGATTTATAATGTTTTATAAAGCCTTATTTTCATGAAGCTTCCTCTAAAAGATTTCATGACTATTTTCAATAAAATCTCTTTCTTTTAAAATTGCATGATGTTTTATGAATAGAAATTGATTTTGAAGAAGAAAGGATGTTTTCCTCAAGAATTCAATTCAAGTGTTTTATCAAAATTATTTTCCATATAAGATAATATAGGGTTCTGTTTCTATCCATATTTTTACATTGATTTGACTATGTTGTGATGGAATTATGTTTATGAATTCCTTTATCTTATATGAATGGTTTTATGATGTCATGTTGTTTAAGAATCCCATTTTTATTACATGGGTTATGTAATGATGTATGATTTATGATTGTGTGGCACACAAAAGAATGGTATCATTTTGAGATGGGTGGGACCTATATATCCCTCCAATGCATTGGGTAAAGAGTTTATATCTCATGAGATAGACATGGCTGGAATGGTAGGTTATACCGGTTCAGTGAAACAGGACTGAAACGAGGATTACTCGATTCAGAAAGGGACTTTGTCCACTAAGATAGTCTTGGCAATGAGTCTTGACTAACAAGAAATGATTCTCTATGATTATGTGTGTATGCCACAATAAGTAATGTTTTAAGTTATGATCTCATTTTCACTTCTATGATTTATCCCATGTTATGAAATTATGCTCTCTTTTTCAGGTTAAGATTTCCAAAAGTTATGTTCTTATGAATATGATGTGATTGATTTTTCTTTTGTTTACCCTTACTGAGCATTTGAGCTCACCCTTTTATGTTTTCTTTTCCCCAGGATATAAAGAAAGGTTTTAGCCAAAAAAAGGGGGAAGATCTTTATAGGAGATGTTGAAGATCTTTCACCACGATTAGAAGATTACGTTCCGAGTTTCCAAAGACACTAAACTATTACGATCCTTGTGTGTGTTTTTTTTTGTTATGTACTAAGTATTCCGCAAAAGTAATGTAATGTCCATGTACGATAAGCTTCAGGTCTCTACAAAATGTATTCCCCATGTCGAGACCAACTACAAATCACCCATTTATCCTCCAAAGTAGATATTCCTTAGTCTCAACATGCGAGTAAATATGAAAATATAAACTATATTCTTGGTAAAATAACCTTAATTTAATAACATTATAAGTGGATATTAATTTATATTGAAAATGATGAATAAGAAACAATACTACACCATCATGGAATTTTCATCACACACCTTACACCAATTGTCGTTTGAAAGGTGGACATGAATACATTTATAGTACACTCTAGTGATGAACTCCCCCAAATGTGAAGGGGTGATGAAACAAATCCACTTAATCTAATAGATATATAATTTTTAAAAAATAATTATGATAATTAGAAATAAAACTATCTAAAAATATTATATCCTTGAAACTGTACTCATAAATAAGAAGATAAAAAATAATATTTACATTTCAATCTTTGATACTAATAAACATGAATCAATTTTAGCCATCTAGAACATGAAACATAAAATGGAAATATTGGATCCATTACATAATCTTAGAACTCTTAGGGTTAGTGTTTTAGAGAATGAGAGGAATATTTAAAAAAATACCTTTGTATTTTAGAGACTGTTGTTTCACTATACCAATAATTTCTTTATTCGTCATGAAGTCTTAATTATATCCAATATTAATCCATTAAATACATATCGTAATTAACATGTTTATTTATAACCCATTACAAATAAACACAATAAGGGTGAGCTAATATTATTTATAAGGGTAAATATATAATGTAAAATTTTATTAACCTCTATGAGAAGAATATGAAAACAAGGGTATGGGAACATATTTAAAGTGAATGATTATAACATAAGATTCTTCAAACACATTACAACCTAAAGCATAATATATGATACATGGAGTAATGATTTATCAAATGATGAGATAAATACAAATAGAAAATTATGATCCATGTGAAAATAATCCATGATCAAACGAAATAATATAACATATTATAAGAAGAGTGAAACTATTCTTGTAAGATGGACCATCAAACATTCAATAAAGAATCACCAAAAGAAGATAATTTCAATATTATCAAAGGAGAAACTTATCTAAATTAATAGTATTTTTTAGGATATAATCATATGAAATAAACCACATAATCAATTAGTAGTAACTCCAATTAGTTAACAACATCATATCTTAAATGTAACTTACAAAATTTAACTACATCACATTACCTAATGTATTAGACGGATATAATGGGACCACCCATCATTTGTTTATAATGCTAACATCCATAATTTATTTATAATAAAAAAAATCTGATCATTATATATATATATTTATATGTACAATATAATGGAAATAAATTTAAATACCATTTTTAATATTACACCCTTGAAAAACCATAATTATGTTTTATCATTATTAACCCTTGGAAAATGACACGTTCCTTGTAATTATCACTAAAAAAATCATAATCCTTTCATTGAAAGAATAAGTATGTTATTATTTTATCAGACCTCCATTTGTTTATGTGAAAATAATAAATTCTATTTCCATACATGAAAAAGGAATTAATAAAATATTCAATACATTTCATTGAATATAGGGAAAATATCAATTTCATTTGATAATTTTTTGAAAAAAATTTCAGAAATATTGATTAAAATATTTTTTAAGAAGAGAAACATAGAAAATAATAAATAAATCATCAATAAAAAGAATAATTATGACAATGGGGGAAATCCATTCATTTGGATAATGTTATAATAAATACCCCTTTTATAATTTTGGTAAAAACAAAAATTACCATTTTTGAAAAAAGATAAAAAAATCCATTTAGACCATTATAATGAAAATAAAATATTGTTTAAAATAAAAATAAAAAATAATTACATCAAATAAAATAACATTCCTGAAAACATTTTAATGATCATGGATATGAAAAAGAAATGTTTTCTGGCTAAAAAGAGAAATAATGTTTTTTTACTTAAAAATAATCCTTTAATATGTTTATGTAAAAAGAGAGGAAAACTAGAGAAAATCATGAATACCTCCTAAAAAATATGATTAGAATAGATATATGGTTCTACAAGGTAATATTATAGAATCTCTCAAAAGGAACGGTGAATACAAAAAATCCTGAAAAGAAATGTTATTATAACATAATGACTTACAACTTTGGTGATTTTTGAATTATAAGTAATCGAAAGAAAACTGTTTCTATGGGTAAGAAAATCACATGAATTATATTAATAATAATGTAAAATTTTATTCATGGTATGTGAGTACACCATATATAAAAATCATGGTGCACAATATCATATACATGTTAGGAAAATGAGACCGAGACAAAGAAAGAAATTTAAAAGATAATATCATATGACGTGATCATTAATCCAAGAAGTGATTATGTGAACTTATGTAAATCCATATAAAAAAAGTGGATGTAAAATATAAAAAATGTAAATATTAGTTCACATATAGTCATTGTATATCAATGTCAATGAATAATTGAAATAATCCAATAAAAGGAAGTTGAGTTATGAAAGCCCTTACCTCTTGTCCTATCATTCTATGTATTCCCTTTAACTCTTATATAATATGTATATAATAATTTTTTAATTATTTAATGAAATTTTATATATTTTTAAGGATGGTTTTTATGATCATATATTTATCATTTTTAGGTGAATAAAATCTCAAAACACAGGCAAATCTATCTTCAGAATCATTGTTTAAATAAAAATAAATCACAGAGTACCTAGAATATAAAAATGATATAAATTTATACCTTCCTTACATGGAGAATATTTGAGGAATATAACATGAAGTAGTGATGGAAATCAAACTTCATTTATGGTGATACACCATTTAATGGATCGATAATCATATCACTAGGATTCTCAAAATCCGAAGAGGTTGTAGTGCTATATCAAATGGGTTAAATGGTGTTTCAGGTGAATGATATATTAACAGTTGCTCATACAAATCACAAACACAATAGTAAAAGATATTATTCTCTTATATAGATGAATTCTGGGGAATTTTTTATTCATAACTAATCATTATCAATTCCAATTGTTTGGGTATTTTTTTATTGTATTAATTACAATAAATAAATATAAATAAAATAATCAACTTAGAAATGATTTTATAATTAGTAAAACATTCAGGAGAAATAAATAATGTATATACATATATATATTATATTCATTAATCATAATAATGAAAATACAAACATCATATGAATATATTTAATTAACACTATATGTAATATCACACACACATACATAGAAATATATATACACGGAACTAAAATTAAAGATTAAATAATCCTGTAAATTATTTATGAATTCACCTTTTTTACATTCCCAATGACATTTTCAGTTTTTAGTTTTTGTGAATTAGGAAATAATTCATACATATCAACCTATAAGAATAAAAATTTGTTACTACTAAAATTTTATCCATTTCTTCTATAAAACATTTTTAAAAAAAGATTATATATTTTCATGAAATATATTCAAAACGTTCTTATTAGATTCTCGTGTTCACTTACCCAACCTTAAACATTGTGATTTTAAGAAAAAATTGGATGAAAATCAATATCTCAGTATGGTACATAAAAGAAAATAAGTAGTAAGTCTACAAATAATTATAAACATATAAAATCATTTTAACAGTGGGACACATCTCACCCAAAAAGTATTATCTACATAACATGTTAAAACAAGGGATTTACATAGAACATAGAAAATATAAATAAAACCATATAGGTTACATGGGATATTATTACTTAATATTTTATCCCGGTAAGATACCATATGGTTTATGACCCTCACAACTACCTTACAATGTAACCCTCCTGGCAACCTTATTATGTAACCATAATAGTTGCACGTGGAATAACCATAATGATAAAAATACAAAATAAAAATTAAAAATGAATCAAAAAGAGATATAGGTCCCACACTTCATCATTTGCAATTTCCCAGAACCATAACATAATAATAAAACATGAATACTTTCATCATAAAAAAACATTCCATATGTAAAATCACTTATTTTAAAAGAATACATCCCACAAAAAAGGAAACATTTTATTTGAATATTAAAATTAAATTATATAAAGAATGATTCCATAAAACAAGGAAATAAAATTTAGGACAATCACCTCATTCTATATATGTTATGAATAAACATTATTTTTTAATTTCTTAAAAAGATACATTTAAGTGGATTTTAATCATAAAGTCCATTACCATCGATTCTTCTTACATAAAATGTGTTAAAAACACCTATATAATGGTATAAAGAGTGTTATTAATATATTATAGAACCATTTTATTATTTTTAATTCTGTATATGATCTTTTTTATAACATATTTCCACTCATTTATTTATAATATTTTGTTATTTTCATTGTTTTGGGGGAATTTATCTCAGAGTTTCCAAGGTCGTGCATTATGGATTTTATTTTCAAATTGAGGAAAAACTAAAAATTTATAATGAAATTGTATTAAAATAAATCAAAAATTTTAAATTGTACCATAAATAATTTTTTACATATATGAGGATGATTCATTTGATAAAACATTAATTAAAATTATTTTTTATTTTGGGGGGTTTTTACGACCATCACGAACTTATACCATTTTATCAATTATCATGCTTAAATAATGGTTCTAGAACATTATATAACTTATAATATGTATAATGAAATTTGATTTATCTATAAGAATTGTATTATGAACATACTTAAAGGCGGTAAGGGAAAATTAAAATTCGACATCCATGAAGGCGTTGAAATTACATGTCACAGATGATGCTATAATTTTCTAGAATATGATTAGAATATGGGATTTTTGATAATGGATATTACTTTAACATAATAAAAAGTTTGTATATGTAATATTATAGTGTTATAATGTAACTTGGATGAGTGGAGGTGAGGAGCAGAAAAGAAAAGGGAAAAACATGAAAATAAAATAAATAAAAATGAAAGAGGATTTAACTTATTGAATTATTATCCTTAAGGGCCTCCTTAAGGCCCTTGGTTTTCTAATTTTGGTGAGTCTAGAAGGTATGGAATATTGGGATGTGTATTTGGAATGTAATTGGGTCCATATTAAATAATCCACATGAAGTTGAGGTGTGAGGAGAAAAGGTGTTGATGGTGGTATTTAAAGTGGACGAGATGGGTGTTTTTTGATTATTTAATTAATTACTCTATTATTTTCGATCAAGACTAAGAATTGATTGAGATTTATAACAAAATATAACAATATAATGGAGTAGAGTACTATATTATGTGGTTAAATGAAACAAATATCTGGTATGACTTAATATCACATGTATTTTTCTTATATCATAAATTATCATATCTCACTGTTCAGAAAAAATCTACTTTTTCAAAAAAATCCGAAAACATTTCTCTAACCATTTTTAATTGTGTAGAATTCAAAAATTATCTCCATTTTATGAAAATAATTTTCTAAATATAATAAATTTTAATTTTAATTAAAATAATAATTTATTAAAGACAAAAATTTTAGAATTATAACTGATTTTAGAACACATGGGAAAATTAATTATGGTCTCATAATATTATCCTATAATTACATGAAAATAATATATTAAATTATGAATATATTTTACAAAAATAATTTTTCCTTTAAATCGTTTTTTTAATTTTATAATTGTAATTATAAATTTTTATTCCCAAAAATCCTAATACATAATTTGTCAGTTTTAAAACAATTATTTACTATTTTATTATATAAAAATGTCATATTTTCACTTATATGATACATTAATTTTATTTATACATTCATATAACAATTTACTATAATTTTTTTATATTACTTTATTTATATAAATACCCCTTATATATTTATAAATTTATAATGAATTTAACTATTTAATTCTAAAATCAAAACATCTATTTTTATAAGTACACGTGTTGTTACATTCTTTCCACCTTTTGGAAATTACTTCATTGCAATATTTTTACTTGTTAAATAAGTGATTATATCATTCCTTCATAGGATTCTCATATTACCTTGATTGTTCTTCAACCATGATATTTCTACACAAAAACAAATCTTGGGGAATTAACTTATTTAGAAATACTTGATCTCTATGATCAATAATCTTAACATGATTTACCTCATATAAAAGGTTTTATTCCAGATGAACTATTTTTGGGCCCAAATAATGAGATGAATTTAGAACATACTTTTTTAACATTGAAATATGATTTTTTGTACATGTGATACATTGATAAAAAAATTTCCTTATAAGGATATTGGTCAATTTTTTTATCGAATTTTATCAGGTCCATTGAACCATGGACTAATCATTCCATTGTTACTAATATGAATAACAATTTACCAATGAGAGATTTTATTGAATAGATGTCACCTACATTGAAATTAAAATCATTCCTTATGTTATATTCATAACTTTTATACCTACTCTAAGCCTTCCACATGTGTTGTGGGATCATATTCACTTTATTAGCAACAAACTCTACAAATTCGGGTCCCATTTAGATCATTTTCCAACTTTATCCCATAATGTTAGTGTTCTACACCACATTCAATATAATTTATCCAATGGTTAAATCTATATAATGAAATTAAAATTATAATTATAAGAAAAATAATAATTTGAAATATAATGATCCCAACCTCTATGTTAGTCCATAATTTAATCAAGTTACAGGTCTTCCAATGTTAGAAAACTTTTTCTCAGTCAGTCCAATATCGTGAGGGTGAATGTCTGTGCTAAAATTTAATTTAGTTCCCACCGACTTTTGAAGTAATTTAAAAAAATAAAAGTGATTCTATGATTATAGGAAGATACAATGGAGATAAGAACTCCTTGGAACATGTAAATATATATTAGGTGAAGTAAATAAATGTTGATCTTGAGAAGAAGTGTGTCTAATAGGAATAAAATGTACAGATTTAGTCAGTCAATCAACAATAACTCGAATCTTTTTATTAGCTGAAGATGTACTTGGTATTCCCACCAAAAATTCCGTAAATATATTTTACCATTTCCACTCTAGTGATTGAAATTGATGAAGAATCCCATTTTTCAGTTGACTCTCTCATTTTACATATTGATAAGTCAAATATTACTTGCTAGAAATAGAAATATATATATTCATTCCATCCCACAACTAATACAACTAATGGTCTCTATGAATCATAATTATATTTTGATGATCTAAAAACAATGAACTATTATCTTCACTAAAAAAATTATTTCCTCAGATGGGAATCATAAGGAACACATATAATCTTTTAAAATATCAACACACAATCATTATCAACATTGAATACGAAAAATCTACCTTTAAAAACAAATTATACATTTTTATTCAACTAATTTCCTTCATTATATATCGTCTTAATTCTGTCTAAGATAGATGAAGTCACTAACACCTAAAATAAAACAGAGGAATTTCTTATACCAACAACTACCAATACAAAATTCATCAAGACATTAATCAAGTGGTCATGTTCAAAACATAACATGGTTGATTTTTCATGATGTTTTTGACTCAAGGTATCCACCACATTGTTTTCTTTTCTAGGATGGAAGTTTATCATTCAATCATAATCCTTTATAAGTTCTTGCCATATTCTCTTACTTATGTTAACTTACTTATGTGTAAATATATAATTAAAAATTTACTGGTTAGTATATATTTCATATTTGTCTCCATATAAATGGTGTCTCCAAATTTTTAATTCGGAAAACAAAAATCTTAATTTCAATTCAGGTCTTGTATAATTTAACTCATAAGATATTCGTTTCCATGAAGAATAATCAATTACATGAATCATTGTTCATCAGAACACAACCAAGTCCCCTAAAAATATATCACTACAGATAATAAAAAGTCTTTTTCTGGATGGTGTGGCCAAAACTAGATAATTCAGCAATCTCTATATCAGTTCTTGAAAAAAAACATCACATTATTCTATCTTAAAAAATTTCAACCATTTTCATATTAACATAGATAGTAGACAATATACCCTTGAAATGTTTTTAACAAACTATTGGTAATAGACCACTAATCCAAAATCTATGAATCTATGTAACATTTTCAGGTCTGGGGCATTCATAAACAACTTATGTTTTCTTGGCATCAACTATTATGTCATCTTTATTTATATTTTTTAAGGAAAATTAAATCTATTGAAACAAAAAAAGACATTTGATAAATTTCCAATATAACATCTTTTTATTGAGAGTTTGTAGAAAAATAGTTGAATTTTATTCCTGATCATCATAACTTTTTAAAAAAACAAAATATCATCAATAAAACATACCCAAATATTCATGAATGTTTTTACACAAAAGATCTATAAAATGATTAGGGGGATTTTTAAAACCAAAGGGTATAAAAACAAACTCATAATGCTCACATTTAGATTGGAAGGATGTTTTTGGAATTTCAAACCCTTTAACCTTCTGCTGATGGTACCCAGATCTCAAGTCAATCTTGGAAAAATAATGAGCACCCAAGATATAATTGAAAAAGTCATAGATATGAGTTAATTAATACTTATTATTAATAGTAATGTTATTCCAAGCTTTATAATAAATGAAAATCATCTTGGCACCATCATTATTTCTATCAAATAAAACACAGTCACCCACAGTGAAGTGCTTGGATAAATGAAACCTTTATCATGAAACATATATTATCGTTTTTTAATTATAGATTTTCCACTTCAGAAATTCTATTAGGTGTTTTGAAATTTGCTTTATGGGAATAACTATGTCAATAGTAAATTCAACTTCCCAATTAGGTATAACATCGGGAAACTCAATAGGAAAATAATACAGGTATTTGTTTATCACTAGAACATCATTAATCTAAATGGTTCCCCTATTTCAAATAACACATTCAACGTGCTGTTCAATTCATTCTTTTTTAGTTTCTCATATTATTGGTATGTTACCAATGGTATGGGTTCATTCTTGTTTAAAAATTGAAACTGTTTATGAAAAAAATACTTCAATAGCTTTAATATAAATCTTAACAAGATAAATATAATGTCGTTATACACCAATAATAACATCAACAAAATTGATCGAAGAAAAAAAATCTAACAGTTAGTTTCTTTCCATAGAAAACAACATGAGGATTTGTATTATTCCATTATTCATTAGTTTCCCCCTGTAATATTTTTCCAAAAGATATAATTTAATTTCGTAAGGGGATATTTTTATGTTACTAGAAAAGTCATAGAGATAATTGAATGTTTAGACCTCGTATCAAACAAGACTTTAGAAACATATGAGTAACAAAAATACTTGATACCACTTCATTGGATAGCCCAATATACGATGATGTAGCCTCAATATATTTTTGTGCACCTTTCTACTTATTTTCTGGTTATTTTCCTTCCTTCAGATCAATCTTTAGGAAGATATTTCAATATTTCCCCATCTCACTACATTTTAAAAAAATTACAGTTTTCTTATCAAAATTAATCGTACCAACACTAAGATATTTTTCATTAAAATATTGGGAAATAGGGAAAAAATTACGACATAAAATATACTTACCAATATTATTAAATCATTCATCAAAGTGCTTTTTACAACACTTTCCACAAAATAGAAACTAAACTTTCATACATTCATATTTATTTAATTGGTTCATACCCATTGCATTCCATGTAGATCATTTATTCCTCTTGTTTTTAATGTACATGTAATCATCATAAAACTGAGTTTCTACCCTCATAGAACATCGTATAAGTTTCTCAAAACATTTGAATTCATAGGAATAAAATTACCTTCGATATATTGGAATAAATCCTGAATATAAATGAATGATTTTACAATCAATATCACAAATATTATTTGATACATACATTGGAAATTTTGTGAATTTTTCTCCATATATGGCCACTGAATCATTCTTCTTTTTATCAATTCAATAAATTTCTTTTCCATCATAGGATCAACCACCTTAGAAGTTTTTTTATGGAACATTTTAAAAAATTCATCAAATTAAAAGGCATCAATCTCCCATCTATCCTGAATATTATTGACCATAGACCACCACATGATGAATTCACCTTCAAGATGGTACATAGGAAGACTGAGCTTTTGATTATATAAATATCAAATAACACCGAATATATTTTCAAGGGCATTAATCCACCCTTCATCCACCACCAGGACAGAAGATCCATAGAAATAAAGAGGGTGTTCTCCCAATTAATATTCATATATCGTCATGTTCCTTTGTAGTAACTCTGTTTGTTCAATTTCATGGATGACACTACCATTTTCAGATTACGTCAACTAGTCCATTACTATCATAAACCATTCATTTCCAATTCCCACCATTCAATGTAGTGAATTCAGAAAGATATCATCCTCTCGACACCTTCCTCCCTCAACATCCTTGTTTCTTCAGTGGAAACCCATTTTAAAAAGACCTTTATTAGATGGAGAAACAAGGTAATATTAAAATTATAAATTTATTAAATATAAAGATAATTGAAAAAAAATTATGGGTTTATATTAACATTATCTTAGTATCTTATGTATATATATACCATGATATGATAACAAAGATTAGGCCCAATCCTTAAACAGTATATAATACAAAAAATTATTTTATATTTAACTTCTTTACAATCCAAAAGATATTTTTAGTTTATATTTTTAGTGTACTATGAAATATTCCATACACATCAACCAATATAAATAAAAATTGGGTAATAATAAAACAATTTCAATTTCTTCCACAATGCAAAAAGTTTCAACAATATTTGAAATCTATTCATAAAAAATCGTCACAACCATCATTATGGATTCTAATTTTATCATTCCCATACATAAACCCTATGATTTTTTTAAAACTCTGGATGAAAATAAAATATTATTAATGGATATAATTTAATGGATACAATTAGTCCAAGAATACATATAAAAATATGAAATCAATTTTCCAATGGCATTCTTCTCACCCATAATGTATAATATTCTTAACTTGTGAGAATAAAATATTTACATATAACATAAAAAAATAAATAAGTATATATATATAACATGGGGAATTACATAATTAATATTATAACCCTCATCGATACCATATGATTTTTAACCCTCACAACTACCTTACAATGTAACCCTTATGGCTACCTAATGTTGTAATCATCATAGTTACACTTGGAATAACCATTAATACTAACTTCCAAAATAAAAATACTTAATTAATTTGATTGATATATACGTCCCAAAAATCACTAAAAAAATTCCCATGAAAGAATAATATTCATGAAACAGTAATACTTGTATCATAAAAAATATTTCATAGCAAAAATAACTTATTTAATAATAATACCCAACACATGCAACGGAAACCATTTTCTTTAAAAATAAACATAATTTTTTTTAAATATGTATTGAATATAATAATGAATTATGAAAATGGTATAATCCTATCATTATATATAATTAAAAATGAAATATTATTCTTGAATTTTGTAAAAAGGTACCTAAAATATGCTTTAAAAGGAATGTCCCTTACATTGGGTTTGTCTTATTTCAATCTTGTCCAAACCACCTATATGATGGTTAAAATAGTTGTATTAATATACCAATGCACCAAATTCATATTTATAAATACTAATATTATCTTCTTATATCAAATTTACACCCATTTATTGATAATATATATTTTTTTATTCTCATTGTTTTGGGAACATTTATTTTGTGGTTTCCTAAGTTGGTGTATTGTGGATTTTATTGTCAAAAGGTAGAAAAACACCATAAGTAGAAAGAAAAGGTATTCATATATTTGATGAATTATAAATTATACAATATATCATTATATTTTTTATACGAGGATGATTACTTTGATAACAAATTAATAAAAATTATATAATTTATTTTGGCAGTTTTTACGACTATCATGAACTTATATCAATTTATATATTATCATGTTTACATGTTGGTTCCAAAAATATATATATATTATAATATGTATTATTAAATCTTATTTTACCAAAATAATGGTTTTATGACAATTGTTGAATTCAATATTGGAAAATGAATATTCGACATCCACGAATGTAGTGAATTGTCACGTAATGAATGACTTTTTAATTTTCAAGAATAAGAAGAAAAGGTGAGAGGTTGGATGATGGATATCCCATTAACAGAGAAAAATTATTCTATTTGTAATATTCTTGAGTTAGCATGTAAATTTTATGATGGAAGTTGATAAGATAATAAGAAAATAATAGAAATGAAAAAAAACAAAAGAATATGAATGAGGATTTTACCTATAGAATTCATCTCTTTGAGAACATAATTATGGAACGTGGTTTTGAAATTTGGGTGACAACAGTAGGTATTTTATTTGGAGAAGAGTGTTGGTAATTGAATTGGGACAAAACTAAACAATTTAGATGGCTTTGGGGTATGATGGGAAGAGGTGGTGTGGGTGGTATATATATTATATGAGTGGGTTGTTTTTTTATTTATTTCATTAGATTGTTATTTGGCTAAAGACTTTGAATAGTTTTAGAATTATAAATAAATATATTAAAATAATGAAGGAGGGTTCTATATTATGTGATTAAATCATCTATACAACTTCTAAGACTCAATAATTATTGTATTTATCTTATATCGTAAATTTATATATCTCACTATTCACAAAAAATAAACAATTTAAAAAAATACCAAAAATTCATCCTATCCATTTTTAGACATGTAGAATTTAAAAAACAAATCCTTTTTATGAATATAATTTTCAAAATATGATAAATTTAATTTTTAATTGAAATAATCATATATTTGAAAAATACTAATTATAAAATTATAAAAGAATTTATAACGCATTGAAAAATTAATTAAGGTCTAATAAAATTAACTTATAATCATAAAATAGGAAAATTTTAAATTATTAATAAAATTTATTATTATAAATTTTCTTTTAAATAATTATATTAATTATATAATAGTAAAATAAATTTGATTCAAAAAAATACGAATACTTAATCTGTCAATTTTAAAACATTTATTTACTTATTTCATGATATAAATCTACCATATCTTCACATGAAAGATACAAAAATTTTATCTATTCTTTCACATATTAGGTTACTATTCTATTAGTATTGATTTTTTAATTTATATAAATACAATTTATTTCATTATGAATTTATAACTAATTTTACCATTTAATTCTAGAATGAAAACAAATTATTTTAAACATTCCTAGATTTTTTCTATATCTCATGCATCATATGAATGTATAAATTAATTTAAATCATGTACATTTTAGTGATAATAAAATGATATCCCACTTTCTCTAAATATCCATATGTACTTCATGAAAATCATTAAAACACATTACGAATCCATCATAACTCTGTTGGATATTGGTTTTCATCAAACTCCTTTCATTTTGAACAAACACATTGTCCAAAAAATTTCTTAATCTAGTTTCTAACTATGTGACCCTATGTGACATAATAAAATTTAAAATAACTGTTAAATCAACATTTTATTGAATTTAGGAATCATAGGGCTCTAGAAAATCATCAGTGCTACCCAAGGATCTAGGGTCTAGTGTTGTATCCATAAAATATAATTATATCTCAATAAGAAAATTTCCATGACAAGATATATCATATTCATTGTATTCATACCATTTTAATCCTTTTATTGATGAAATAATGAGACCAAAAGACATGGAACATGTTAATCAAGTATCATCATCTCACCTTTTCTTGATTTTCTAAAATAGACTGACTGAGTAGATGAATCCATCACATGTTATTCATCTAAAAGATGCTCGCATAACATTCCCCTCATCAGAGTAGATAAACACATCATATGTGGCTCTATAAATCATGGGTTTTCATTTACTCATTCCTTTTCAATTATTATCAAAATTCCATTAACTTATCAAAATCATAAAAAATATTAGCTTTGTTGCACTCAAACTGACAACATGATCAACAACATACCCAACCACCCCTCCATTACGTATGTATATTTGTTGACATTCATAAATATGGTATCAATGTATGAAGATTCAGATCCCTGGAATCACACCAACCACCGTTATGAAGGATTGATACTAATAATAAGACATTATTTATATCTTTATATATCTGATTCTCCCTGAGTTATAAATTATTGGGTTAGTACATGAAATAATTGTCTTCTTATTACGTCGTTAATATTTTCTTCAAATACCAAATAAAACCCTTTGTAACGAGTATATGAATATATTCAAGATAATCATTATTTGACATCATAACCCATAATAGTAGGTGATGATCATCGATTAGGGATAATTCAATATTTTTAAATTGAGGATATATTTATCATTAAATCATTCATGTAATGTTAATTTAGACCTCACATTAATTAATTATAAATAAATATTTCTATTTTTATAAATAAATTATATGATTACAACTATTACAACAAATATAGTAAGTGTTTAAAATATAGAGATTATACATGACTCCCATGTTTTTAAAACAATAATGTAACTTGAAAAATATATCCATATATAATTTCATTACATCCATATGTTTAAATTTGATGAAATAACCCCACTAATCTCTTAGTGGGTAATATTTATGATGAAATAAATTTTTACTACAGAAAAGATAAATGAATCGTCTTCCTTATGTTCAAATATTGACAATTATATTCAAAATCCTTAACTTCAATTCATTAAAATCTATAATGTTATCTTTTGATGTCTACATAGAAATTATTATATGTAAATCATCATTATCTTTGAAAACATTCATTTCAAATGTTTTCCTAATTTTTTTGGTAAATCTTATAAATATTTACAATATTACATTACTAAAACCCACAAAAATAATTTAGGATAAATTCATATCAACTCTAGTATGATAAATAATGTATCTCTTTACATTTATTTTTTTATATTATAACCTAATTTGTTTTGGTTACCAAGTGAAACACATTATGTATTAGATGGTATAAACATTTCCAGAATAGTTATGTTCAAAAAATGAAAATCGTTAAATTTTTTCTATTAGAACCACTTATATTTAACTTCCTTAGGATATTATGTGATAAATTAATATAATATCATACTTCTAAAATTGCCCGATGGTTCTGGAGATAGGAAGGCCTTCTCCAAATTATTTTCTATAAAAAATAATCAGTACAAAGAAAGTCCGAACAAGGGGGCATTACAAAGCCGCGTGTGCACCCCACCAATATAGTCCATCTGTGCCAGACTAGAATAGTAATAAGGAATGAAATAGGCCAACTTGAAATAACATTCATAAGTACTATTTTGTAAAGGGAATCAACAACCTTGTTGGCCTCTCTGTAAACATGGGAGACAACATGATAAATGGACTCTACAAGGAAAACACAAGAAATCCATTGTGGCAGCATCCTCCTTGGAAAATTCCTAGACCGATCTTTGAGAATTTCACAACAATAGAAGAATCTAATTCAAGACATAATCTCCACCTACCGTGTTAGGATGCATACCTTATCTCCTCTATCATCACCCATAGCTCTTCTTCAACAACAAATCCACTGCCAATGTAGTGGAAAAAACATCCCTTCAAGAAGCCCTAATGGGTGTGGAAAAGACCACAGCATCCAGCAATGTCAGGTGCACCAGAGGCCGCCGCATCAACATTAACATTGATCCAATCTGAAATCTGTGGAATCCATTAAATGTGTTTTACCATATGTAGTTTTCTCACCCTGCCATTAACACCAAGAGTCCTCAAAATAATAGTGTCAGATACATAATCATACATTGATCCAGTTTGAATTTTAGAAGTACGTTGGATGATATGATGAATGGACATAACACCATCATGAAAGTATGGTTTTAAATTGTTTAAATTAAGATTATTATGTGCCTTCCATGTATAATATAGAATAGTGATAGCCGCCTCTAGATGAATAGATTTCACCTGATCACTATAGTCCACATGGAAAACCGAGATTCGAACCTTCTCAATAGACCTAAGGATAAGGCAACACTGAAATATATCATTCACGTAACTCTAAAACCTACTGGAAAACCTGCAAGAAACAAACCGATGATGAAAAGACTCCTTATCACCCAAACATAAATGAAAAACTGGGGCAAGATACATCCCACTCCGTTGGAGGAGGAACTGGATAGTTAACCACTATTTCTAAATCTTCCAGACAAGTAGAGAATCATTAGGTGGGATAGTTAACCTAGCCGTACGAAGGTCATAGTAACCCGCCGATGCACAATCCTCAGCCATCTCAAATCACATACCACTAGCACAAAATCCTCGACGATAACCACATCTCATCCCGAAGACACTTGGGAACATATCACACCTCATCCCAAAGATTCTTGGGAAACATCTGTCATAACCTTCCTGAAGAAACATGGGCTATAAAACCTGGAAGAGGGAGCACAAGGAAGAACAGTAACCTGTCATCCTTTAGATGGTTGAGAATCTCACCCCCGATCGCAAGGGTGTTCGGCATGTAGTTCTCAACATGGGTGGGGCACGTAAAGAACCATAAAATGTACAGATTTATATAAGTATAACAACAACTCAGCCCATCCTAAGGATTCTACATAAAGATCCGAGCATGTGCCTTGTCACTGCTACTTCAAGAGTATGCACACAACAATCAATCCCAAAACCCCATTTAATGTTTTCATGTTTCAACAACATTAGTTATAAGTTTCTAATATACCGGGAAACTATCAACAACCAAACTGGATCTAGCGTTCATAAAACATATCCCTGCCATCCACAAATCATGTTATGAAAAAAATGAGCAACACAAACATGCCCCTTTTTATTAACCATCCAACCCAATTGATTATTATTCCCATTCCATTACCATTCCATACCATTCATTAACTCTTCCACATTTATTTATTATTCACAACCCATAGTTAGTTCACAATCAAACCCATCCATGCAGCCCTGTTGCCGACTGCCATAACCACAATCACACCGAAACCCGTACATCATCATCCATTTAAAACCATTTAACATATATCCACTTACAATCACCTATATAGAATTCACACCAACCCACACCCAAGACAACTGCATCCCTGCTGCTCACCCGATCCACTACAACCCACAAAACACCCCCTTCACATAAATAAACCCTAACCATCACCCATATGTTTATTATTTCAGTTTGTTCAACCGGGGTGAACACACAAGCGTTCTAGGTATTTAATTAGACAACTTTACATGATCATCCAATTTTCATATTCAATAAAAATTTTACCCATAAGAAAATCCGGAAGGAGAGGGCTATATTTAATTGCTTAAGGAAAGGCCCCCAACGACCAATATTTCTAGTAGGCAGAAGATGATTCAATTCACAACATAATATCACAGGATATAAATAATGTAACTACATTCACAAACTTCCCATCCCCGTTATACAAGCCAGTTATTATCTTTATTAAACCGGTTCAAATGTGTTTCACGTAAACAAGAGGACACCCACCCCGCATGATGTAGAATTTAGAGAGACGAAGGTAAGATCCCTACATCAACAAGATCTAATGTACTTATATGAACATGACCACCACGACCACAAGGCTTCTCCAAGAACGACTGCACCCACCATGGATGTTGCGGCACCACCAAATCAACAAAATAAGAAACTCCCTCAAAATGGAGATGACATGTCATAGCATGGAACGAAAATGAGAGAAGTTGGTAATACAAGAATATAGGTTTAACATACCTTTTTAGAGTCGTTCGTCATAGACTATCATTCTCGTCAATTATTACCATTCTCCTTGATTGGAAACCGTGGAGAGGATGATAAAGTAGAGGGAACGGAACAAGCTGTACGATGTTCTCCTCACTCACATGATCCTACAGTCACTAACGGATCGAAGATCAGAGTCCGGATGAAGAAGTTAAGAGGATGACTTCTCAGTCGTCTAGGAGTGTCGTCGTGTGGAGAAGAAGGGTCCAGAAATAACACGCGACCCTCTATTATATAGGCAATGAAAAGGTAAAATGGTACCCAGCGTGTATTAATGAATACATGACATGACCGTACAACTGTTACACTCTTTGACTGGTCAACTCACGACACGTCATGCAGTTTCCATGCGTTTAATGATAATAATAACTTTAACTAATAAAAGGTTTTTTATTGACCTAAGACATGAGTCATAAAAAGGTATTCATCATTGGTCTTAAAATGACTGTCATAATTTCGGGGTTGCAACGTCATAGACGGTTAGCCAATTCGATACTGTATGAGGAAGATACATTGGATACAAGATCCCTTAATAATAACAATATTATTATTATTTGGTGTTTCATGGACCCAAGCCACGATCCATAATTTAATATCCAACCTTAGACTTGAAACGATCGTATTAGTGACAGGATCACATCACCACTGATGAGAAGTCAATCAGACGTCGCACGTGGGAGTTATGACGGGTCGAAGATTTAATAATTATATTAAATCTATTAATTCACGAGCATTTTAGGTACCCGATCTGAAACCCCAAAAAAGACATCCAATATTGGACTCATAATTTCTGTCTCGAAGTCAGGGTTTCACTGGCGCTGATGGTTCATATAACCGAGGTCACATGAAGAAATTATGGAATAAACATGGTTTTCCCAACAAAATTAACAATTTCATTATTATATTATATTATTTAATTTAATCCCTTGAATTCTCACATTCTCACTCCAATCTCCTTTGATATTCATGCACAAAGTGTCCCATTTGTTTAGTGGGATACCCAGGGTGCCTCTCCCTTGTATTCATTTTTCTATAAATTTTATTTCCTTTCAACATGTTTCTCTCTCCAATCTAACTTTTTCTTTTATGATTCTCTACCACCACCAAAAGTTGCGCCTCCCATTTCTTTTACTCCATGTGGAATGCCCCAAAAATCCATTCTCACTTCATTGGTATTTATTAATAAAATTCGTAATAATAACACCAATAGTTAATGTACCAATTTAATCCCATTAAATTAGTTTACCATGGTTATTATCATATTAAATTAAAACCATTCCATTTAATTAAATTCAAATCATTTAATTTACTAACAAAAACTAAAACCATTTAATTTTGTTAGTGCCACATTTTTTTTCAAACTTTATTTTTATTATGAATTAATTATAATTATAATAAGAAAATATTATTATTATTAAAATAATAATAATATCACAACTACAAATCAAAATTAAACCCATTTAATTTCATTTACCAATCACACACATATTTGTGTCACCATTATCATTATTATTTAATACAATTATCATAAATAATAACATCTCTCATCTATCCTCATATCTCAAATCTCATTGCATTGAATTCAAAGTTTAAATCTCATTAAATCTTTATTGACGGATCTTTCAGAATTTAAGCCAACATTATTATTATAATTATTTAGTATAATAATAATAACAAATCCCCAATTAAAATTTATTGACTCGTCACCGATTAATAATAATAATAATTATTATTATTATTGACATTAGCCGCATTTACCATGTCTGAACACCATAACCTCAACTTCGAGCAGCCTCCCATTATATTTCCATTACACATATAATTTATTATTTATTAAAATTTAAATAAATACAAAAGAAACATTGCACCTCCCCTTATTAAATTAAATACATTAATTTTTTTTTCTTTTATTTCATAATTATTAAATTAAAATCATTTAATCTAATTAACACCAAAAAAATTCCAGGCCACCATTATCAATTATTATTATAAAAAATTATAAAAAATTATTATTATAACACGCATCGTGTTTGACCACATAATATTTTACAATGTAATGGACCGGAGAGATCCGAGCCATTACATCAAATATCTCTCAAAACATTCTCGTCCTCGAGAATGAAAACCCATCCCATAAAAAAGGGGAATGGTCCGAACAACCACCCCGTATGATACCTCTCAGGGATCTCGTCATAACAGGAATCCAACCATTATCCTAATTATATGAGTCAGGGAATTCCTTCCCCCATGTCGAGATATTATCATCTTTAGGTGGCATTGACTCGCCTTCATGGGTTTAATCACATCCACATCAATGCATCTGGATTAGGGATTAGGTCATCCTCTCCCCACATGATAGGACTCTTCACACACATTTAAAGAAAAGAGGGGAAAAACATTGCAATATAGATTCATGAAAAACTAGGTCCATGCCCAAGAATGGGCGAGAATGAGTTTCAACTGAGGATTGCGATGCTCCTGAATTTAAACAAAACATAAACTAGGGAATTTAAGTAAAACTGAAAACATGTACCTCAATCTCTGGCCTTGCTAGGGTTTCCAGTTCTGTTGTGTGAAAAAGTCCATATCCCACCCCTCTGCCTCTCTTATGACGTCCATGTTCCATAGTTTTATGGAAAACAAAGAATGCCTAATCCCATGTAACAAGAAAATTTTGTCAAGGTTTCATTTTATCATTTTATTTCAATTTTTTTCCCATAACACCCAAATCAAGTAAAAAAATCATGATGATGCATGTACCATTCCTAGGGTCTCTACCCTGCAATCAATATAGTCTTACTTGGTCATTCAGTAAGCTCGTAGTCCTTGCATCAGATCATGGGGGGGGGGGGGGGGGCTAAAATCCCATGTCCAAGCCGGTCATACCTGGACTATGTCACACATGAAGATCATCCAACAATGTTACCCTACCATCCCATGCAATCCTCACTTTTCCTAACTCTAGACTCCATCCTATCTCTCAAACATCAGCCTCTGATACCATTCTGTCATGACCCCCTCCCAACATAGATGACCCTCCTGAGCTAGCAATGGTGGAAGGGAGATAATAACCCCCGATTCCTACCTCTAGTAGGCCCCAGAGTGGAGACTAGAACCAAGGGTATGAGTTTTTCCCATATATGGGAGGAATTACCCTTTTATTAATTTATGATCGGGAAATAGGATGAGTCAGACACCAAGAAAAAGAAAAGGAACATGTATATAAATAGCCCAAAACCAATCCCATATGCATGATTTATACAATAGTGAAACAAAAGTTCAAGTACATAAAAGCTCCAATGTACTGTACCGAAAAGTAATGGAAAAAAACAACAACAAACAACAACAACTCACCCCTTCCTGACTAGTAAGGCCCCACACAGTCCCTGTAGTCCTCCTGAAAACCTGAAAGAAAACGTAGGGTCAGCATACAAATATACTCAGTAGGGAAACCTATAGCTCTCGTGCACAAGTGGAGAGACATCCTAATTCCCCGTGAGAAAACAGAAGAACCAAAACCTAGCAAAGAATCTATCCACCCAGCCTCACTAGTCACACTCACCAAGTAACACAAGATAATAGAGTATAGTAGTAATGTTATCAAAGTATGGGTACCCCGCACCACCTTCCCACTGGATACTGCTCAAGCCCTCATGAATAATGCTCTGATGCTTCCCCCTCTTCTGGAGCTACTGCTGCAACTTGTCCATACGATGCTCGAGATAGTGCACAACATGCCCATAAGAAGCTCATAGTAACCCACCGACACACAATCCTCGACCATCTCAAATAACATCCTACCGGCACACAATCCTCGGCCATAACCACATATCTTCCTGAAGACACGTGGGAACATATCACACCTCATCCTGAAGATTCTTGGGAAACATCTGTCATAACTTACCCGAAGGAACATGGGCTATAGAACATGGAAGAGGGAGCATATGGAAGAACAGTAACCAACCATCCTTTGGATGTTTGAGAATCTCACCCCCCATCCCACATGTGTTTGGAACGTAGTCCTCAACATGGGTGGGGAGCGTAATGAATCATAAAATGAACATATTTATAAAAGTATAACAACCACTCAGCCTATCCTAAGGATTCTACACAAAGATCTGTGCATGTGCCTTGGCACTTCTACTTCGAGAATATGCACAGAACAATAAATCCCAAAACCAAATTTAATTTTTTCATGTTTCAACAGCTTTAGATATCAATTTATTAACTACCAGGCAACTATCAACAACCAAACTGGATCTAGCTTTCATAAAACATATCCCTACCATCCACAAATCAAGTTAGGAAAACACAAGTAACCCAAACATGTCCCTTCTTATTAACCAACCACCCCCATTGATTATTATTCCCATTCCATTACCATGCCCCAACATTCATTATCTCTTCCACTTTTATTTATTATTCAAAACCCGTAGTTCATTCACATTCAAACCCATCCCTACAGCCCCACTACCAACCACCATAACCACAATCACACCGAAACTCATACATCATCATCCATTTGTAACCATTTATAACAGCCCCACATCCAATCACCTAAATTGCATTCACACCAACCCACAACCTAGAAAACCACATCCCCACTGCTCACCCGATCCACCACAACCCACAAAACATCCCCTTCACATAAATAAACCCTAACCAGCACCCAAATGTTTATTATTTCAGTTTGTTCAACCGGGGTGATCACACAAGGGTTCTGGGTATTTAATCAGCCAAAATTATGTGATTAACCAATTTCCACATTCAATAATAATTTCATCCATATGAAAATCCAGAAGGAGAGGGAAACATTTAATTGTGTAAGAAAAGGCCCCCAACGACCATGATTTTCAGTATGCAGAAGCTCATTCAATTCAAAACGTAATATCACAGGATATAAATAATATAATTGTACTCACAAACTTTCCATCCCCATTATACAAGCCAGTTATTATGTTTATTAAACTGGTTCAAATGTGTTTCACGTAAATAAAAGGACACCCACCCCGCATGATGCACAATTTAGAGAGACGAAGGTAAGATCTCTACCTCAACAGGTTCAGATGTCCTTCTATGAACACGAGCACCATGATCACAAGGCTTCTCCCAGAACTACTGCACACACCAATGATATCAAGGAACCACCGAATCAACAACACATGAAACTCCCCCAAAACCGATATCACATGTCGTAGCATGGAAAGAAAATGGGAGAAATAGGATCGGAAAGAGAATACAAGAATAGAGGTTTAACATACATTTTTAGAGTAGTTTGTCAAAGACCATCATTCCCGTAAATTATCAACAGTATCCTCATTTTGAATCTGCAAAGGGGAAGTTGAAGTAAAGGGAACGGAACATGGTGTACGATGTTCACCACGTTGACAAGATCCTGCAGCCACTGACGGATCGACGATCAGAGTCTGGATGAAGAAGTTAGGTGGATGACTTCTAAGTCATCTAGGAGCGTCATCGTGTGGAGTAGAAGGGTCTGCAAATAAGACGTGACCCTCTCTTATATAGGCAATAAAAAGGTAAAATGGTACCCAACGTGTATTAATGAATACATGATGTGACCAGACAACTTTTACGCTCTTTGACTTGTCAACACACGACACATCATGTGGTTTCCATGCATTTAATGATAATAATAAATTCAATTAATAAAAGGTGTTTTATTGACCTGAGACATGAGTCATAAAAAGGTATTCATCGTTGGTCATAAAATGACTGTCATAATTTCAGGGTTGCAATGTCATAGAAGGTTCTCCAATCCGATACCATATGAGGGAGATACATTTGATACAAGATCCCGTAATAATAACAAT
Organism: Viscum album; assembly: GCA_963277665.1. Classification (NCBI taxonomy): domain Eukaryota; kingdom Viridiplantae; phylum Streptophyta; class Magnoliopsida; order Santalales; family Viscaceae; genus Viscum; species Viscum album. The sequence goes on from OY728157.1 coordinate 918,830,111, forward strand.
ATTTTTATTATTGGGTGTTTCGGGGACCCAAGCCACAAACCATAATTTAATATCCAACCTTAGACTTGAAACGATCGTATTTATGACAGGATGACATCACCTCGGACGAGATGTCAATCAGACATCGCACGTGGGAGGCATGACGGGTCGAAGATTTAATAATAATATTAAATCTTTTAATTCACGAGCATTTCGGGTACCCAATCTGAAAACCCAAAAATGAGATCCAATATTGGAATCATAATTTTCGTCTCGAAGTCAGTGTCGCACTGGCGCTGCCGGTTCGTAAAACCGAGGTCACATGAAGGAGTTATGGACTAAACATGGTTTTCCCAACAAAATTAATAATTACATTATTATATTATATTATTTAATTTAATCCCTTAAATTCTCACATTCTCTCTCCAATATCCTTTTATATTCACACATAAAGTATCCAATTTGGTTAGGTGGGTTACACATGGCGCCTCTCCCTTATATTCATTTTTCTATAAATTTTATTTTCTTTCAACATGTTTCTCTCTCCAATCTATCTTTTTCATTCATGATTCTCTCCCACCACCAAAAGTGGCCCCTCCCATTTCTTTTACTCCATGTGGAACGCCCCAAAACACCATTCTCACTTCAATGGTATTTATTATTAAAATTATTAATAATAACACCCAAAATTAATGTACCAATTTAATCCCATTAAATTAGTTTACCATGGTTATTATCATATTAAATTAAAACCATTCTTTTTAATTAAATTCAAATAATTTAATTAAATAACCAAAATTAAAACCTTTTTTTAGTGGAACATTTTTTTTCAAACGTTATTATTATTATGAATTAATTATAATTATAATATGAAAATAATATTATTATTAAAATAATAATAATAGAAAAACTCCAAATCAAAATTAAAGCCATTTAATTTCATTTACCAATCATAGACAAATTTGTGTCACCATTATCATTATTATTTAATAAAATAATCATAAATAATAACAACTCTCATCTATCCTCATATCTCAAATCACATTGCATTGAATTCAAAGTTTAAATCTCATTAAATCTTTATTGACAGATCTTTCAGAATTTGAGACAACATTATTATTATAATTATTTAGTATAATAATAATAAAAAATCCACAATTAAAATTTATTAACTCGTCACTGGTTATTAAAAATAATAATTATTACTATTGACGTTAGCCGCGTTGACCATGTCTGACCACCATTACGTCAACTCCGAGAAGCCTCCCATTATATGTCCATTACCGAGATAATTTATTATTTATTAAAATTTAAATAAATCAAAAATAAACCATGAACCTCCCCTTATTAAATTAAATATATTCAAATTTTTTATTTTATTTCATAATGATTAAATTAAAAGCATTTAATCTAACTATCACCAAAAAAATATCACGCCACCATTATCAATTATTATTATAAAAAATTATTATTATAACACGCGTCGTGTTTGACCACATAAAATTTTACAATGTAATGGACCAGAGAGGTCCAGGCCTTTACAAAAAGTGTACTAATTGTACAAAGCGGCCGGAAATACAAACCCAACAGAAAGGTACAACTACAATTGAAAGTAAAGTACAACTGAAAAGACAACAGCTAAATGGTGAAGCAGATCCTGGATCGTCCTCCGGGTTCCTACACGTAGGGTAGGTATAGATGGCCACCTCAGCTATCCACGAACTTCTGTCACCTCTGAGTACCGTCTCATCATGAAGTCCACCTCCAGGTACCATCCAGCTCAACAAGCCTCAACCACGACCAGTGTTGTCTATCGTCTGAAACCAACACAATGAGGTGCGGGCGTAGCCCGTGCACGAGTCAGTATAACAATACTCAGTAGGGACCCAGAGACCCTCAAGGCCTCACCAAATCCAAAAAGGATAATCCAAAAAGAAAGATCTCAATAGATAACCTTTACATACGTATATTCCCACACATATACATAAGTTATCAAGTAACCCGTCTCAATCATGAGGAAAACACAATGGTCATTGACTCAGCTCAAACTAGGATATTAATTATCGAAACCAAAACTTCTTGAGAACTCCTCTGTTGAGTACAGTGGACATGTCACGACTCTGAGGTGCTACTCAATAACCCTAGAATGCTGAGTTACTCCTCCTGTCGAGTACTACGGGTCTACTGCCATATACCAGGAGGTCTGTCAGCTATGGGTATGCCGCAAAATACCAGGCGCTCTCCCCCAATAGCCTACAGAGGTACTCATCCTGTTGAGTACCACATGTCTGCTGCCAACTACCAGGCACTACGTCCACCATGGGTCTGCCGCCAAATACCTGGCGCTCCGTCCTCCGGGCTAATCGAATCACTCTGAGTCAAATCAGTCAAGCAGTCATCAGGTCTACAGCTACTAGGTCTCCGCACTCCGTACGATCGTCTCCCTAAGGGTCCTCTCCATGAGATACTGGTCGTTACTGCCAAGTGTCATGATGCCTCACGTAGAAGTAACACAATGGACCGCCTCATCATAGGGGTCTCAACGCCACAGATGGCGCGTCAATTGGATTCCCGTCCTGTGAGTTATTAGCTTTTTAGACACGCGGGGCCCAGTTGGTTTTGTGTACGAACCAACCCGACCGTATCTCAAATATACCCCAAACTCCCATGGGGTATACTCAATTGAATGACTATGCTCCAAGAGTACTGGAACCACTGACGGTTCGTCAAACAGATGTTTGGTGCCAAAGATATGGACCAAGAAGGTTATGGGCCATTAATGAGCCTGGGTCAAGTCCGGCCTGGTCAGACCAACTCGGACTAAACCAAATTGGGGCGACCTAGTCTGGGTTGACCCGGTCAAACTCGTTAGGTCTGACTCGGCCCATTGGGTGAGTCAGCCCACTATGTTTTGATTCAGTCTGCTGGGCCCTGCCCAGTGGACCGCAAGGGCGGTTCAGCCCGATAGTCGCCACGTAGGCGGCTCGGTAACTCGGCCCGGGAGACCGGGCCGGTTCGACCAGCCACGCTGCGGGGGCATCGTGGGCTGGTTCAGCAGGCCGAGGACCGGGAGGCCAGCGGGCAAACCGCGCGGGGCTTAGGCATCCCGGCTGGTTTTTGGGCTGGCCACAGGTGCACCGGGCAGGGCGCAAGTGTGCCAGGTAGGGTGCCGAACACCGGGCAGCGCACGAGGATGAGATGGGTAGCGTGGCAGGTCACCGTTGGGGTGCTGGGGTGCGCCTGGAGGACCACTAGCAGGGGTGTTGGGGGCACCGGGCAGGCGGCCAGCATGGGCTAGGGGCACAGGGCTAGCGGGGCAGCATGCCGGGGGGCGCCGGGCTGCATCGGCAGGGCACCGGGGTGCGCCGACAGGGCGCTGGGGGTGCTCCGGAGGTGCGCCAGGGGTGCACCGTAGTTGCACCGGTAGCGCGCCGGCAGGGGCGCGGGGCGCTGGATGCGCGCCAGGGAGCCGTAGGGGCAGCGCAGTTCATGGAGGACGCGGGTAGCGCGAACTTTGTTCACCGCCTTCGTCGCTGTCGCGTCATTGACATGTCGTCATGGAGTCATCACAAAAAGAACAACGGAGGGGTCGGGCCATGTTGGTTTGGGCTGGACCCTCCAGGTTTAGGGTGGTAGCAATAGGTTCTCGCAAGTATGAAGCACAAAAACCACCTTTCTTCATTTTTAGAGTAAGGAAGAACATGGGAAAGGTTACCAATTTAAATAAAATAAAACCCCTGCATCTTGCTCGTTTCTCGTTGGCGGATTCGCGGAAGGAAGACGATGAAGACCATCGTTCGTTGCGTCCGCCACACATCCCCCATTCCGAGATACGTCGGTTTGTTGACGATGTTGATGAAGATAGGTGTCTGGGGAAGGAAGGTCGAAGAAGAATGGCATGGAAGATCGTCATTGGCGTTCTTCGCGTTCTTCATTGGAGAGGATAAGATTTCCCCAAGTGTTGGGCTTCACGATACATTACCAGCACATTGTCGATTGGTGAAGCCTTCCCAAAACCTTCTCCCAATATCCATATATATATGAGAGGGGGAGAGGTATGTAAGCATCATGGAATTTATGACGGTTCATTTATTTGGAACCTTCCTAAATTCCAATGTTGTAGTTACATAATTTAAAAAGGACATCGGGAAAATTAAATTTCAATTTAACAATTTAAGAGGTGTGTTTGAACAACTTAAGAGGGGAAGATGCCAAGAAGATTCCCCACATAGCCTGAATCAAAACATTAGACACAAATTAATTTTATGTTGACACAAAAATATAATTGACAGTAATTAATTTCACTTCAACACTTAAAATTAACCGACATCAAATTATTTTCCGTCGACCCATAAAATTAATTGAGAGCCATTAATTTTACGTCGACACATAAAATTAATTGAGAGTAATTAATTTTACATCGACACATAAAAATAATTCAGGGAAATTAATTTTACGTCAAAACATAAAATTAACTGATTGGGGGGGGGGGGGGTTGGGAGGTTTTCTCTCCCTCCCCATTAAATGGGAGGTTAGGGTGTGGCGGTCCCACCTCTAACTCCCAAGGGGAGGTTTTAACTAACTCACTCAACACATGGAAACTTAAAAAAAAATAATGTGGTGTAATTTATTTAATTAATTTTTTTATAAAAACCCAAAACTATCTTTTATTCCCGCTCATCTGCCGCTGAGGTGAATGTCTTCTTAAGTGAATATCGGCACTGCGAGTTCAAAAGTGCCCTCAAAATTCGATTCTAAGCACCAGTTCAAAAGTTATAATATGTCGTAATACTTTTAATGAACGTACTCGAAAAAAAGTTTGGAAAACTATTATCAGTCACCCTCAACCCACAGCGGTCAAGGTTAGCCTCTACATGGGAGAAACACGCCCCGACGAACTCAACGACATTCACAGATTTTCAATTCCTGTTACTGTTTATATGTTATGAATTTTAAAATAAAATAAATGTCAGTTAATTATTTTATTTACGGACAAAAACTAACATTCTCAGGTGGCCTGCACGTTCCAGAGTTAGTATCTTCTTAAAGAAAGAATACCCTCATGAGTTCATAGGTGGTCTCAGATTTTCAATCTGAGTTACCGTTTGTTAGTTATAAGAATTTGAAAAATAAAATAACGTTATTTAATTATTTTATTTATGGTTATTCCATTTTCAGGTTTTCTCATAGGAGGCATGTGCTGACAAAACATAAGTCACGCCTAGGGTAAACACGTCATTCTAAGCACAACGGTGCTTTCAGATTTCTGATCCGAATAACGTTTTAAGAGTTATTCCACTTTTTCAGGAAAACTACTTACACATGTTAATTTAAGCTTAACAAAACATTAGAAAATTATTCCGAGCACACTGGGCCTTGAAATCAGGTGCCGTTAAAAATTGTGTACTCTAAATATTCCAAATAATTTAAGAAAAACATTACATTAAAATCTCTAGGTCTTTACATTACTCCCACACCAGGGATTTACATCTTCATAAAGTTACAACACAAACAAGGGAATCTAAAGGCGGTACCGAGCACGCATCTGAGCCTCCCGCTCCCAAGTGCTCTCCTGGAGGTTCCCATGCTGCCAACGAACACACACTAGAGGAATAGACAATCCACAAAGGACCTGCTTCTATCGATCCTCGATCTCAACCGGAACCTCTGTGAAGTTCTCCCCGCCGTCGATGTCTAGCTCCCCGTGATCGATGATGTGGGTCCGGTCGTGCATGTACCTCCTCAGCTGAGATACGTGGAAGACTTCATGCACTCAGTGAAATTGAGGTGGAAGGGCCAGATGAAGTGCGATGATAACTTGCCTCCCTAGCTAAATCTTCGTAGTCCATGTCGAGTTGAGACCCGTAAGGAAACATGGTCACCATCCTCAAACTCCAGCGGTCTCCATCTCCTATCAGCATAGGACTTCTGTCTGCTATGTGCAATCTTCATCTGCTCATGGATGATATGCACCTTTTCCATCGTATCCTGCACCATCTCTAGTCTTAAAAGAGCTGCTTAGATTTTCCCTTTGCCAAAAAAGATAAATCTGGTATCATCCCCTGGATGAACTACGTTCTTGACCTAATACAGTCAATCATGTCATGAATGATACAATTCATTTCTTGGATGACGTCGTAAGGCCTCGACTCTACTACCAAGTGATCCAACCATCAATCTCACCTCCAAGGGTTGAGTGACACTATCGGCATCAGTTTGTGGTCACTGGGTCTCCTCCAGGAGGAATCTCGAAAGTGAGGTTCAAGTCAACAGTTTTGACTAAAACATCTCAGTATCAACCACAAAAAAGGGATGGAAAGAAAACGTCAAAACAAAAAGTGTCTTTTATTACTACAGATGAAGTACAATGACACACAACAACCACAAAAAACAACATCATGGAAACTATAAGCACCAAGAACAAAAGGCCTCCATGCCTGGAACTAATCCCACTCCTGTCCACCTTCTTCCGGAGCTCCATAGTGGTATACTTCAGCTAATTGAAGTTGTGCCCTCCCATGTCCACCTGCTCTCTGTGGTCAGGGGGGGTCCTCCTGGTGGTGGTGGTGGCAACACCTCGAAGTGTTGCCCACCACCAGCTGCATGCCAAGCTCCTCTACCCCGTTGTCCTACTCCTTACGGTCCGCCTTGATCAAACCTATTCCTATGACTGGGTGGTCCTTCATCTATCTGGTGATCGTCTGTACGGCAGGTTGGACAGTCACATGCCATGTGACCAAGCCCCCCGCAGAAGTAACACTGCGCGCTCCTGGCATGACTGGATCTGCCCCACTCAGGTTGCCCCGCACAATTAAACCTGAGTCGTGCAGTCGGCCACTGGTGGGTCTAGTCGTCTTGGACCCATATGTCGTCTGTCTATTTCCACCAGCAAAAGAATCCACTGCCAGTCGACTAGTGTTGGTTTCCTCTACCATAGAATGCTCAGCAAGGAAACTCTCTACTAGAAGGGATCGCTCCAACACTCTCATCTACGTCGTAATTTTGTCGGAGATAGCTAAAGCTCTTATCTCTCGCCTAAGTCCCTGCTCGAAGGACTGGGCCATGAAGAACGATTCTCGTACCATATCAGTGGAGTAGCGCGAGATGTCTGTGAACCTCGCTGAGTATTGAGCTACACTCGTGCCGCCCTGCTGCAGTTTAAGTAGCTCATGTATCCGCACCGCTCGAAGGGTGGCTGCTAAAAAATCCACCCAGAATAGGCTCTCAAAGTCTGCCCATAGATGTGGAACCTCATCAAGAATCTGGAGCATCGGGCTCCACCATCTGCCTGCTGCTTCCTGAAGGAGGCTTGCAGTAAGGATCTCCACGAAATCCAATGGTGTACCTACTGGCCTCAAGACTCTCACCATAGCCTCTAGCCAATCCTCAACTACCTTTGGGTCCTTCTCATTCCAGAACCTGGGTGTCCTCTAGCGCTGGAACTTGTGCAGCCTATTCAAGCGACGTGCATCGCCTTTTTTCTGGTGATAGTGGCATTGGTGGCCCAACGATTGGTAGTACCACTGGTTCCTCCGCTGGTGCCTCAACTGGAAGAGGAACATATACTAAGGCCTCTTTGCTCGGCTGGCTGTCAGAACGTACAACTCTCAGGACTCTAGATGGTCATTCGTGAGGAGGCATATTGAGAGAATCAGATGCGACACGGTCAAAAGACTATACCTAGCGAGCTTACCTAGTTTGAGCTATCATAAAGAAAACTTTTGGAAACACACACGCAATCAGTTTTTTCATGCACTGATTTGGAAATCAGAAGTCAGGGTCCTCGTGTACGGATACGTCGGCCACCGCACCAACACTAGACTCCCTGAACTGGAAACCACACTCAGTACAAATAACACTATTGCTTCACATAAAATAAAATATCAGAGTCCTAAGTTCTGCGGTAGAACTGACTCCTCTGATACCAATTGTCCTGACCCGTCCACTGGGGCCCGTATCCTGACTACCCCAAGCCAACCTTCAATAGGCTAGGGGCTGACGACTAGAACCAAAGGCGTATCTCTCTAAAATCTAGGAAGTAATTTGATTTATAAAATGTAAACACACACACCCAGAGAACAAGTAGAAGAAAACGCTATGTAAAGCAATATAACAAGTGTGTTGAAAGTACAATGGGGTCTGAAACCGAAGCCCAATATAATGGTAGAACTAAAACTGAAAAGACAAAATATGAAAGGTGAAGCAGCTCCTCGATCATCCTCCAGGTTCCTACCTGCATGGTTGGTACAGATGGACACCACTGCGCCCCACATCCGTCTATCACCTCCGGGTATCATCTCGTCATGATGTCCTGTCCATCGTCTGCAACCAACACAATGAGGTATGGGCGTAGCCCGTGCATGGGTGAGTATAACAATACTTAGTAGAGACCCCAAGACCCTCATGGTCTCACTAAATCCAACAAAGATAAACCACAATGAATGACCTCAGTAGATAACATTTACTTAGGTTTATGCCCACACATATACATAAGTTATAAAGTAACCCATCTCAATCATGAGGAAAACACAAAAGTCATTGACTCACCTCAAACCAGGATTTTCATTATCGAAACCACAGCTGCTGGAGAACTCCTCTTCTATTGAGTAAAACGGCTCTGTCACAACTCTGAGGCACTACTCACTAACCTTAGACTGCAGAGGTACTCCTCCTGTCGAGTACCGCGGGTCTGCACCCAAATATAGGGTGCTCCGTCTACTGTGGGTCTGCGGCCAAATACCGGTCGCTACCCCTTAATAGCCTAACGAGGTACTTCTCCTGTCGAGTATCTCGGGACTGATTCCAACTACCAGGCGCTACGTCCACCATGGGTCTGCCGCCAAATACCAGGCGCTCCGTCCACTGCGCTAATCGAATCACTCCGAGTCAAATCGGTCAAGCAGTTGTCAGGTCTACAGATACTAGGTCTCTGAACTCTATACGCTCGTCTCTGGGAGGGTCCGCTGCACGAGCTGCTGGTCTTTACTTATAAGTGTCACAAAGTCCCACGTAGAACTATCACAAAGGACCACATCATCATAGGGGTATCAATACAATAGACAATGCGTCAATCGGATTCCCGACCTGTGTGTTATTATATTTTTAGACTTGGGGGCCCGATTGGTTTCGTGTACGAACCATCCTGACCGTATCTCACCTATACCCCGAACTCCCACGGGGTATTCTCAAAGAGATGGTTATGCTCCAAGACTACCGGCACCACTAACGGTTCGTGAAATGGATGTTCGGTGCCGATGATATGGCCCAAGAAGTTAATGGACCAGTATTGAGCCCGGGTCCGGTCAGACCAACTTGGCTTAACCCAAACTGGGACGACCTGGTCGGGGTAGACCCGGTCGGACTCACTGGGTCTGACACGACCCATTGGGTTAGTCGGCCAACTATGTTTTGACTCAGTCCGCTGGGTCGGGCCTGGCAGACCGCGAGGGCGGTTCAGCCCGATAGTCGCCACGTAGGCGGCTCGGTAACTCGGCCCTGGAGACCTGGCCGGTTCGACCATTGACACCATGGTGGCGTCGTGGGAGGGTTCAGTTGGCCGGTGACCGGGAGGCCAGCGGGCAAACTGCGCAAGGCACGGGTGGTCCGACTGGTCTCCGGGCTGGCCGTGGGTGCACCGGGTAGGGCACGGGGGGGGGGGGGGCAGGCAGGGAACCAAACGCTGGTCAGCATGCGGGGGCGCGCCAGGGGTCACGGCAGGGCACTGCGGGGGTGCCGGGGTGCGTCGGGAAGGCTGCTGTCAGGGGTTCCGGGGGCGCTGGGCAGGCAGCCGACAAGGTGGTGGGGCATTGGGCTAGCTGGACAGCATGCCGGGAGGCACCGGGCTGCATCGGCAGTGCACCGAGGTGCACCGACATGGCACCAGGGGTGTGCCGGCAAGGCGCTGCAGGTGTACCGGCAGCGCGCCGGCAGGGGCAAGCGGCGCTGGGTGTGCTCCAGGGTTCCGCGGGGGCCACGCAGTTCACGAAGGTCGCGGGTAGCGCAGACTTTGTTTGCTGCCTTCTTCGTCGTCGCCTCATTTCCATGCCGTCGTGGAGTCATCACAAAAAGAACAACAGAGGGCTCATGCCATGTTGGTTTGGCCCGAATGCTCCACGTTTAGGGTGGTAGCAATAGTTTCACGCACGTATGAAGCACAACAAGCACCATTCTTCATTTTGAGATAAAGAAAAAACATGGGAAAGGTCCATACTTCAAATAATATAAAACCCCTACCACTTGCTCATCACTCGTTGGTGGAGTCACAGAAGGAAGATGATGAAGACCGTCGTTCGTCTCATCCGCCACACGTCCCCAATTCCGAGCTGTATCGGTTCGTTGACGATGTTGCAGAGGATAGGTGTCTGGGGAAGGAAGGTCGATGAAGAATCACGTGAAAGATCATCATTTCTATTTTTCGCATTCTTCGTTGGAGAGGATAAAATTTCCCCAAGTGTATAGCGTCGCGATACTTTACCAGTGCTTCATCACATGGTGAATCCATCCCAAAACCTTTTCCCAAGCTCCCGATATATAGGAGAGGGGGAGAGGTATGTAACCATCATGGAATTTATGATGGTTCATTTATTTGGAAACATTATAAACTCCAACGATGCAGTTACATAATATAAAAAGGGGTTTGGGCGAATTAAATTGCGTTGCCGGAATTTAAGAGGTGTGTTGGCACAACTTAAGAGGGGAGGATGCCAAGATGTTTCACCCACATAGCCTACGTCAAAACATAAGACCCGAATTAATTTTATGTTGACACATAATATTAATTAACAGTAATTAATTTCACGTCGACACATAAAATTAACTGACAATAATTAATTGTACATGGACCCAAAATGTTTGTTGAGAGCCATTAATTTTACGTCGACACATAAAATTAATTGTGAACAATTAACTTTACATCGACGCATAAAATTAATTTAGAGAAATTAATTTTACGTCGACACATAAAATTAACTGATGGGGGGGGTGAGAGGTTTTCTCTCCCTCCCCATTAAATTGGATGTTTGGGTGTATCGGTCCCACCACCAACTCCCAAGGGGAGGTTTAAACCAACTCACTCAACAAAAGGGAACATAAAAAATTAAATAAAGTGTTGTACATTATTTTATTATTTTATTAAAAAAAATACAAAAACTAACTTTTATTCCTACTCATCTTCCATTGAGGTGAAAGTCTTCTTAAGAGAATATCGGCGCTGCGAATTCAACGGTGCCCTCATAATTTGATTCCGAGCACCGGTTCAAATGTTATAAAATTCTGCTCATACATTTACTGAACGTACCTGAAAAAAAGTTCAGAAAATTATTATCAGTCACCCTCGACCCACTACGGTAAGGTTGGGCTCTGCCTAAGAGAAACACGCCCCAACGAACTCAATGGTATTCTCGGATTATCAACTCGAGTTACTGTTTATATGTTATGAATTTTACAAAAAAATAGTTGTCACTTAATTATTTTGTTTACGGCCAAAAACTAACATTCTAAGGTGGCCCGCACCGGACAAATTTAGTATTTGCTTAAAGAAAGCATACCCTCACAAGTTTAGCGGTGGTCTAATAATTTTAATCGAAGTTACCATTTATCAGTTATAATCATTTGAAAAATTAAATAACAGTATTTAATTGTTTTATTTATAGTTATGCCATTTTCGGTTTTCCTCACAGGAGGCCTCTGCCGACAAAACTTAAGTCACGCCTAGGGTAAACCCTCCATCCTGAGTATAACGGTGCCCTCAGATTTCGGATCCGAGTAACCATTTAAGAGTTATTCCACTTTTTCAGGAGAACTGCTTAACCACGTTAATTTAAGCTTAAAAAAACTTTAGAAAATTATTCTGGGCACACTGGTCCTCGGAATCAGGTGCTGTCAAATACTACATACTCGTAAAATTCATGGAATTTAAGAAAAACATTTCCTTAAAATTTATGGGTATTTACAAGGAAAGGTTACCCATAAATAGATAATAGTGTATATTATATATAACATACCATTCCATTATCCGAATAATTTATTATTAATATCAAATCATTTAATAAATTATTATTTTTTATAAAGCATAAATAAATTCAATTTTTTGACTATTCGCATAATTGAACATTAATAACACCATGATAGTAATTTAATTTGAATAAACAAAAAATCAAACTAATATATTATATTTATATATAAAAATTATTTTAACACCATATGTTATAGGAAAATATTATCATAAGAGTTTTGAAAACCATTTATTTGATTTTTTTCTTCTTGGAAAAGTAATATGTTAGTGTTTCTTAAGAATTTAAGGTAATTATATGATCATGTGAAATGGAATATAAATTATCATCATAAAATAAAATTTTTAATTTTGCATTTAATAACCATCCAAAACCTTTTTTATCAACTCCAAAATATAATATAGATATTAAAAGTAAGAAATAGCCAATTTAGAATTTTCCTTTACTTAAATGATATAAAGGTCTTTATAAATGTAAAAATACACTAAATTTCAAAATATTATAATATAGAAAGTGTTGGTATAATTATTCTCATGAAATGAAATTTATTAATGTTTATGGGAGATTTTTAATCTTTATTTGAATGTTTTATCGTTGTTTTAAATATTTTTCCCTTTCCACAATGTCACCATTTTTAGCAAGGATTGTATTCTAAATTAAATAAGGAGTGTTTAAATAGTTACCAATTATTAAAATGTTGGATGCATATATGAAATTAATTTTATCAAATTCATCTTCTATTATTAGAATATATTACTTTTTAAATAATCTAAAAAATGTGAAAATAATGATTTTCCATAAAAATTAATATTTATGTATATAAATATTTTCTAATAAAATTAAATATAGTGTTTATTACCATGAAATTAATTGTATTATGTTTAATGAAAATAAAATACTTATGTTTTAAAACCCTTTAAGAAAATGGGTATTTGAAGATCCTACTCTATATCAACATTGAATTTATTGTCCCTGACTGTGTCCATTTTTCTTAAAGACAAAGAAGAACTTATAAGATCAATAATATTAACAATAATTCTTGAATGTAGAACGATTAATGATAATTCAAATTTTATTATCATTGTTTTAATGAAGGGGTGATCTTGGAGAAATATTATGGATTCATTTATTCGAATTTGATTTGATTATTGCATAATTATTTATGATTTATTGAACTAATATTATAGGTAAAATACATGTGATAACAGAGTTAAAATAATTGAACATTATCTAAAAAAATCATGTATGGAAATGATCCATCCAATGGTGATTCTAATTTTATCAATTTTAATGATGTTAAATGAAGGATATGAAATATCACAATATTTCATGAGGTGTTCTTTGAAGAGAATGAAAATAATTTGCTTCAAAAGGGAATCATGAAGTACATGAAAAAGGGGAGACTAAATTTGTATATTGCATTTATTAATTTCAAAATTAGGTTTTTTTTGTTTTAATTTACATAGTAATTACAAAGTATATATGTATGGGTCTATTTCAAAAAAACATGTGGCCAACCATTGGAAAACCCTGGGCCCCTTAACGATAGAAATAGGACCCAAGGGGTCAACCATAAGGGATAGATCAACATGGTGTACCCTAGGCAGTATATAGGTGATACAAACACCCCCATAGGGTTTGTATAAGATTAGGGTCTCCACCATGTTGGGTGACATGATGATGGAGTAGTTGTAAGAGTCAGTGCTCGTGGGGGTTTACAAACAGACCCTATTACTCACTAATTAATGACAGTGTACACAAATGTACTTATTAAGTGAAGGAAAAAATAGAAACATGAATATATGACTACCATGGAAAGGAGAAATAATATTCCATAATTTAACTATATTCATATGAAAAGGGATACAAGATCAAATGAATCTTGGTCATCTAATCGTAACGTTGTCATTGTCTTTAATATCTAATTTTCTGCTACGTAATCAAGCATCCTGATGCCACTAGTTTTATGATAGACCCAATGTGTGGCCATATTTGGTGATCAATTCAGAAAATTAGATCTTATAAATCATCTCGACATCATTACTGAAATATTATATAGCTTGTATTTCATCTTTTGAAAAATATGATACTATCGAGATAAAAAGATAGTAATAGTGCATCTTTGCATTTTTAACGATTATTTGAGTTTGAGGATGCATGAAATTATTCTTTGAAACATGAATATGAGGTTTTTAAGAAAAAATATAATCTCATGTAATAAGGGAAACATTGAAACTTGTTGTCACCAAATGATAAGGAAACCCTCATGGAGATTAATATACTAAAATATTATATAATATTGAAATAGTCCATGAGTCACAAGAAATATTGGATACATCATGAAACACATGATATAGTGAATAATGTAGGATGATTTTGTGAACCTTACTTATATATTGATATCACAGAAGACTAAGAACCACTACTGAAATTTTTATGATCTCTCTTTTTCAATATAAAATTAGAGAATTTTGTTGAACACTTCGCATGACCATTTTCATAGTGAAGAGGTACCACAAACCTCCTAGTATCATATATATCTATTTGAAAAACTCTATTGAGTTCAATAGACATATACAAACTCATATTTTATGAGAATAATGTTCCCACAAGCGTTTAACATTCATTCATGGAACCAGAACAAGAGCTTTAACATATGAAAAAGTGACATAAATATTAAGGCCATGTGAAATATTTCTATAATGAAGCTAATCCAAAACTGGTTTACATGAATAATAAGTGTCAAAAAAATAATAATACTACATATATAACCCTACATGAAGTAAATAGTAGTATTGAACCATCTATATATATGAATATTATTAAGGCTAAAAAAGTATATATGCTTGAAAAAATTAGAAGTTTCAGGTTTAATATTTCACACGGAGAATGCTTGTGTTAACACATTCATGAAATAATGTAAACGCATGAAGGAATTTTAGTGACCATGAATTATTAAATATATTTTATTAAAATGGAATAATACTGTGTTATGAAATATTTCATGATATATTAATGAATGTGCACTATAATTTATTAACAAAAATATTTGATGCACCAGGATGAAGAAAAGATTGACTCATAAAATCATATTTTTTGATATTATTTTTGGAGAAAATATAATCATAGACATAAAATATATTTCACAGAAAACATTATTATTACTAATGATGAAGAATAGGAATCGTACTTGATTACATCATATTTGAGATAAACCACTAATTTATGTATAATCAAGGTAGTCATTTCAATGGTTAATTATTATAATGTTGATCATAATTATTGTATTCTAAATAAAATTATGTGTTCTACACTATAAATCAAAATAAAAAGTGAAGGCATAAATACATTATCTTGTTCTTCAATGTTTAGTCTTTCATTGTAACTAGTCGGTACCATGACAATGAATTCACGGTCATACCGTCTCTCGTTACTATCTTGATAATTAATGATGTACAATGTTCATGTGAGATAATATCCACCACATAACTAGGATGAATTCATCTACACTATAGGTGAACCTTATTTAATCTAAAGTTATCATTTTTATTTACTAATTTTTTACGTGATATGTTTTTATATACGAGCGAGTAAGAAAATAAACCCATTCAAATAAAAAGTGACCAAGGAATAACTAAAAGATGAATGTTTATAGTAGTTAAATTTCATCCCACACCATTTCACCTCCCTTATAAGTGTGGTAATACCTAATGTGATCCTTGAAGAATTATATATAGCTGAAAATAAATGACCATATTCAATTAAGATATTATTTTTCATTACTCATATAGACATATAAATTTTTAGAAAAATCCTAAAATATAACCCTAAGATTATTTTTAAATAATGATTCAAAAAATTATAACTTATTTATAATATAATTTATAAAAACTTTATAAATTAACGAAAATATTCATTCATGAAAATAAAATGAAATATTTTTTTGGAAGAAAATGTATTTTTGAAGAATATATGGCTTTTAGAAATTTGGGTGCTTTATAACTAGTCAATAAATTTTTATTGTGTAGTACCTTTATATATATATATATATATATATCATAATTTCGTTTCATCTATTCTTTTAAGACAATTCAATTGATAGATAACAATGGTCATATTATATAATAAAATTTTATAGACATTAACTCTTAGTGTTTTATGTGCCATGTTCCATAGAATATAGAATCATTTTAAGATTAAAGGGTATTACATTCTAACCCTTAAATGAATTGCATTCCCATAGTTTTATATTGATCATGGTAATTCAATTGTTTAATATTTTAAAATTCCTTTATTTAAAACATAAATCTGAAAAATTAATGAAAAAATTCCTTTCGAAAATATGGAAAGGGAAATATGAAAGTAATCTGGATTAACACATAACTAAGTTTCTAAATATTATATCACTTGTGGGATGTGAAAATATTTTCACAGAGTAGAAAATTAATGTTCAAATAATGATAGTGAATGATAGATAATACAATAATGAGAATGTTATTGACCACATGATTATGAATTAATAATAGAGATAGAAGGAAATCAATTCATTAGAAATGAATATTAAAATGGAATATATGTTAATTTCTAAGGTTTTGTATTATTATTCAAACTAATAACATTTTAAAATATATTTACATTATTTTATGGAAATCTATAATCAATATCATATCATTATATTGTGAGTCTTCAAAATTGTCGACCATTAACTCATCCCACATTGAAAACGATGAGTATCTATATTGAATCAATATAATGCCTAAATCATCATCATTTAATATATCATAGGATCTTAATAAGGATACAAAGTTAATCCTCTATTATTTATTAAATCCAAAAGGTTTATAAAAGGATTGATAATTTCCCAAATTAATAAACCATCCTAAAATGATGTAATAACTTTAACCTGAAAAACAAAACAATAACACCAAAGGATCAACATAGGCTATTCCTTAAATAAATTACATAATATCCAAATTTAAATCAATAAAATCAACATTAATGAATGTTTCAACCTCTATGGGTTTCTCAAAACTCTCATATTATATCCCCAAAAATGCTGGAGCATTCTTCGGAATTAATCCTTTAAATTAATCCTAAGGGTTATATATACATCATCCCAAAAAAATGTCCCCTGAAATATCATCAATCACTTAAAAACCCCATGACATAATTCCTCAAAAGTAGTTTATATTCATTTGATCATACGATCAACCATAAAATAATAAACTAATGATTGTATACCTAATCATATGTTAACCTCCTATAAAAACATCTTAATCTCCAATGTTATATAAACCCAACTATAATATAAACATTTATAACTACAAGCGCACATTTCCAAATCTAATAATAATAACATTATATTTACATTTTTGGATTTGATACCGATACAAATTTCCCTATTTTATTAATACAAAAGATAAAAAATCCTACACAAAATTGAATCATATTCATTTCATAGGAATTTTGGATTTATTATTTTAGAAAATTAGGAAAAACTCTTACATATCATCCCATGTATTTTCGTGTTCATTACCCCACTATTACCAATATTTATAATTCAATATTAAATCCTCACCATAACCCACATAAAACACTTCAAAATACTTCTTACTTAACATAATTCTTTATAAACTATGAAAAATAAACCAATGTAGGTTGATATCAAATTCCTAGTAAGGAAAAACATAGGAATTCGTTGTTTAATATCGTTTAGAATAACAATATGAGAGTAACTGTGTGACAACATATTCAAAGCAAATTAACATAGAAAATGATAATTAACACCGATAAAAACCTAGAACATAAAAAATGATACAATTAATAATTAATGAACAATAAATGAAGGATATATTAGTCCACAACCATGATACATGTGAAAATAATCCCTGATCATATGAAACATTATAAATTATTAAAATAAAAAAGAAACTATGATAATAACTAAGAACCGAATAAACTCATCCCAAAACAACCTAAACATCATAATTCAAAAATTGTTTTAGGAATAAATTAATATAGTTAACTCCATTGTATGTTAAGAGCAACTCATATTTAGTAAAATAGGTTATATATTATGAGTCGATTATAATATTGAACTCTATCATCTCTTTGGACTAACATACAATAGTTAACTCCACCCATTTACCAAATGCATTAGAGGTAAATAATAAACCAACACATTCATGAATTATAACATAACTAAATGTAATTGGATTATATAAAAACCACCCATTAATCATTAATACATATTTCCATGTAATATGTAATTAATTATACATTTAATGTCATTCAATTTTCATTATAACACCCTTGAAAAAACCCATCATTCCTTTTTTATCTTGATTAAATCAAGGAAAATGAACATGTTCTATGGAATTCCATATTAAATAATTATAATCCAAGTAATGAAATAATATGTATTGTATCTTTAGATGATATCCCCATCAGAGCATTGGAAAAACAATAAAGGATATTTGTATAGATTATTTTTTAGGAGAACACTTATAGAGTTTCCTTCAAAACCGAGACCATATCCTCTTCCTTTGATATAATCATAAATAAGTATTCCAATAAGATCAAGAAGAATATTTTATTTTAAAATATGAATAAAATATTTTTGAGGAAACATTAAAGAAAATAATAGTTATAATGATAGAAAACTCCATTCATTTGTTAAATATTAAAATGGATATTTGTTTCCCAAATTTAGTAAAAACCAAACGTAACCTATTTAGAAATTAAAAAAAATGTTGTGTTTTAAATATTATATATAAATTCAAATAATTTTTAAAATTAATTTATAAAATAATTTATTAATATTAAATAACATTTTTAATTCATTTTAATGATCATGGATATGAAATAGAAATGATTCCCATCCAAAAAGGGAAATATGTCTGCTTTTCAATTAAAAACATTCTTTTCATCTCCTAATGTTACAAAGATAAAAAAATTAAATGATATAATGTAAACCATAGAAGTAAAAAAAGATGTGAATAGATATTTGGTTGAAGAAATTATGATCATACAATTTCATCAAAGGAATCTAGAACATAAACTATTCTAAAAATAAATGAGATTGTAACATGCAGCGTATTCTACTTTTGTAACCTTTGAATCAAAATAAAATAAAAGAATAAAAATTATATGACTCTATAAATAAAATTAATTAAACGAACTAATATGTTAAAATTCATTCCTAGAGTAGTAATTACTCCAAAAAATCATGGGGAATGACGTGGGACATATCTCAAGAAAATGAGATTGAGACAATGAATGTATATAAAAATATTATAACATTTAATGTGATAATTAATACATGAAGTTATTATGGTTAAAATTTTACGTACATATTATAAAATTGTAATTTCTATATAATAAATATAGATATTATTTCACTCTAAATAATCACATTATAAAGTCATTGAATAACTAATATAACACAATGAATGTTAATTGTTATATGAAACCCCTTATATTATGTCCCAAATTTCAATGCATGTCATTTAACTCCTATATAATAAGATCATATTAATTATTTACATGATTATAAATATTTTACTTATTTATTCCATTAAAATTATACTATTTATTACAAATAAATATTTAATTACATAATTAGTTAAGTCCAAATCAGGTGTTTGGACGATGTTTAATTTACTATTGAAATATGAATTTGGTAGGGTAAACATTGGAAATGGGGTCATTATTTGATAATATTAAAAGTAATGATCATTAAATAACTATAATTTGAATATAAAAAAAATAAAATTTGTTATCCATCAATAGAATGTGGTCACGAAAAACAAAAACCATCTGCCCATGAGGGAGTAGTCCGCACATACGGACAAGTAATGTTATTAACTTTTATTTGATGGAAATGATGAAATTAAATAAAATATTAACTTTATATAATAATTATCATATTTTTAAAATAAAATATCATAATTAAATACACCCATATGACCATCCATGAAATTTTGTTCTTGAAAAATAATGTGCATCACTACACAAAGATATGTTTTCATACGTACAAACAAGTGATGATTCCATTTTTAAGAACTAAAACAATACGAAGATAGATGATATGTTATATTTATTGAATCATAAATATATCATTTATATCATATATAAATATAAATAAATTAAATGAATCATAATAACCATCAATCCAAGCCTTGTGATGAGAAATGAAATACATCGGTTCGCGAGGTAGTTGTTTGTATATATGAGTCAATAATGGAATTCTTTCCCATTCGATAGAAAAGAAGATGAATAAGGGTTGTAATTTAACATAATAAAATCTATGTATATGATATATATTTATTTCATTATATTTTAATGATTATTATATAATTTTAGGATGTATATATATAACTAAAATGAAATCATTGGGTAATGAAAATTATCTCATCTTTGAAGAACTCTTTTAGATATCTCCTTATAGACCACATGGATAGTATTTTACGAAATATATAATATCAATAATGTATAAAAGAATGTTATGAATAGTTTTTCATTGGTTTTCATTGATTTATGTCTCTCAATAACTACTATAAGAGATTAGAAGTGGTGTCCATTTTTAGGTGAGGGGAGGGGAACCAATTGAATTACTAAAAGTGCTAACATAATATAATCAATTTTCCAAGAAAACATGGAAAATTATATATATAAATTATAGTATAGATAAAAATATAAATACTCCCATAAATAAAATTTATATAAGTTTATGAGATTATTTAAACATTATCTCTTAGTTATAACCCCTCATTAAATCTTTTAACAATTACCATGAGGACAAGGTTTTTTACTCTTTAGGGGTCAAGAAAGTTACTATACAATGTTAAGTGACCCGTAAATAATTTTTTTTTGAATTTATCATCCATACCCCATTAAAAGTATCCAATTTAGTTTTCATGAAATTTAAATCATTTAATAAAATATTACACAACGTAAAATTATATTAAAATAATTTTCAAGATTATTCAAATAAATTGATTTTAAAAATTAACCTCATTTTAATTTAATATGAATATATAATTTTTAAGAATAAAAATTAAATTATATTAATGTAAGAAAAATTATCTATAGAAATTATAAAATAAAATTTACACATTGAGTCTTTGAAATCATTTAATTGATATTTATACTACATACCCAAACACTTTTTCATCATTATATAAGAATTAATGGTAATTATTTAATTACCAAAAGATGAAAATAAATTAAGATTTATAATAAATATATTCATATTCAAAATAAAGTGTTATAACAATTAATTACTTTTTGTATGCCTATCCAAGAAAATATAATAGGTATTAAATGTAATAAAGAGGCATTTTGGAATTTTACATTAATTAAAATTATATAATGGTATTTATCAAAGAAAAATTGAACAAAAAATGAATAATTTTAGAATACTTTATTGTTATTTTGTATAAATCTTTCGCAATCAAAAAAATTCAACATCATGTGTTTTTGTGATGCATTATTTTATAGTTGTAATGTTATTCAATTTATTTTACCCTTACCGCGGTGACAACTTTTTTTATATGGTTACTATTCATTATGAACTCAAATAAAGTTGAAATATTTTTAAAAAATAAAAACGATGAATAAAAATATAGAATCTATTTTATCAAATTCAATTGATATAAATGGAATAAATTAATTTTAATATAATCACAGAAAATGTGATGAAAATCATTTTCTTGAAAATGTGTATTTTTAAGTATAATAATGTATTTGAATCAAAATTAAAATTAATAGATATTATAATGAAATTAATTATATTATTATTAATTAAACGGAAATAATTTTATTTTAAAAAAAATTCAAAATAAAATATTACCTTCTAATTAAATGAATATAAATGACAGTTTTCTATAAAATATGAATTTTCCCCATTCACTAAAAATTGATCATGAGAAAATTTTTAAATTTTGACCATAGTTTATTTTTGATATTTTTATGAAACCATTACACAATATTTATCAAATAATATTTATTAAGTTGAAATAAATTATATAAAATATTCACTCATAAATTGAAATTAATATCATATTTAAGATAATGTATTTTTGAAGCATAAAACCAATTTACCAAAAATCGAGTGCTTATTTTATACGAAATAATCAACATATTGGTTTTGAGTAGGATATATATATATATATATATATATATATATTTGTGTTTGTTTGTGTGTTTATATATACTGCACAATTCAGCTACTCATTTTCATACCCAATAATTAAACGACTACATTATAATAACCATATTGAACAATATTATATCACAGTCGTTAAAGGTTGCAGTTGTGGGTCCTATAAGACATTGAAAATTGTCTTATTTTAAAATCACGGGTTTTTAAAATTAATATCATAAAATCGATGGAATATGATATCTTTTGTTCAAAAACCTTGTTATGGATTGATGTTCTATGTATTGGTTTATATGACATCTAAATGTTTTCTAGATTTGAAGAAATAATAAACTATAAAATCTTATAATTATATAGTTTGTTGATTGGTATCAACTTTTTTGGATGTATTTGACCACAAATTATAGAATGTGACACAATGAATGTATTATTAGGATTTTGGAAACTCAAATAGATCATATTTATTTAATGAATGACAGAGATTTAATGAATGAACAATTTATCCAACTACAATAGATAAATAAATAGAGAATAGATAATTAAGAGAGTATAAATATATCGGGTGGATAAAGAGGAGTACATAATTGATTTATCAAGTTTGCATATAAGAATACTCATCATCAATGGAATCATATTTATCAAATGTGGTTGAATATATCAGATGAATATTATAGATGAATAACAAAATTTTGTAAAAAAGGAATTCAGCTATTCTTGCATGTTTTGGATGAAGTTGATGAAAGTATGAAGGTTTATTGAAGAAAAATGACTAACCTATATTTTTTGAGCTTTTTTATATCTATCAGGTGAATATATAGGTATTATATAGACAATAATGATAAATCACATATATTATTACTGATAAAAAAATAGTAGGCTTCCCAAAAAAATTTGAAGAGACCTTGAGGACTACAAATTATTAAAGATCCACCATGAATCAGTACATAGAGAGTGTAAAAGAGGGAGTGGCCCTTCAGATGTAGTATTCTTTCCCTTATATTTTAAAAAAGTGTAGTTATAATTATTGAAAAGTGACCTTCCCTAAATAGTTGTATCTAATAAATAATGTGAATTATTTTATTTTTCTGTACACATACCAATCATGGTGTTTATACTCCATGGATGTATCCCTTTGTAGGTTAGATAAGTGAATATTTGATTCCTTTAATTATTATGATTATTTAAATACTTTTTATATTTTTTTATATATTCATTTTTAAATAGATATGTAGAAATTTTATTTCTACAAATATTGTAATATGACCCCAGGTTGTGTATGGAATACATGAATATTTTTAATTCGGGCATCACCATGATCTACCACCACCTATTAAGGCTCCTGTTGTCTCATTTCATAACATGGTTTTCTAAAAATTTATACATAAAATATATTGTTTCATTTTTGATTTTTCAGAAATTAAATTCCATTGTTTCCATTAAAATATATTTTAATCATCTCATTAAAATATGATAAAAGTTTTAATTTCATTAACCTTTTCTTTTTTTCATTATCATAATTTTTATTTAATTCGAACCTATATTTATTACATGTTCTCTTTTATAAAATATAGAATATATAAAACCCCTACAAAATGATCCTTGACCGTCTTATGCCTCACCAACCTCGACCCCCTTATTGTAGCATAAATCATCAAAATAAAGAATAGAGAGGGAGGAAGGATGAGAAAAGAGTGTGGAAAATGATAACTGAGTGGATAATTTTTATCCATGTTCTTCAACGATCCTCTATCAATGTAAAGTCACATCGATCAACATTTTATACTTAATCCATCAAACAAAAATAATATAATGGGGTGTATTTAAAGAATTATTGAATGGGGATTCGGTAAACTCAATGATGGTGAGATGAAAAAGTTGATTAATCATAATGTTTAAAGAAGAGGAAATCATCCATGAATATCATGTTTGGATCCATTATTTATAATATAAATATCATTAAGAATGAATAAAAAAATAACCTATCCTTACCTCTATACTGTATCATCATTGATTTGTTTTATCACCATAAGAAAAAGAATATTTTTCATTATCACCAAATATGATCAAAAAATTCTCCACAGATTCTATAATGGTCCAATATCTACACCCCTTTCATGCTCCATGATTAATTCAATCTGTAATTGTATAATCATTTTGATCAATTAGAAATGAATTTATATATGGAGTTCACTAAGGGTTTATGCTAATTAATTTTTTTAATTAATTAAATTAATAAAATCAATTTAGTTAATCAATACCAACTTCCAAAACATGAATATAAGGATATCAAAATGAGATGAAATAATACTATCCTTAGGGTAAAACACCTCTAGCGAATGCAACACTATTATCAAATGTTTCATCTGGGATTTTATTTTAATTTAAAATAATAATTATTAAGAATACCTCTGTATGTGATAAATATTATAATTTATTCTTAGTATATAGTTATCAATGACCCAAAACACCTAAAATCATTCACTACAATAATATATGGGCATGCACTATATTATTGAATTAATATAACCATCAAATAATATTTATTTGGTATTCGTCTCTGTTAAATTTATCGTTTAACCCCTATGGAGGTCCCAGAACACTAAAAACCAACATTAATCTATGTATCGCCTAAGAACTTTTAATTTCACTACATTCAACCCACCATAATCCCTTTTTTAAACAAAAAATGTTAAATTTTTATTTAAAAGGAATATCACAATCAAATTTATGTAGTAATTGACCAATATTCTCCCACACATCCTTATTCATCAGAGATTTGTGATATAAATGATCTCAGTGAAAAAAATGATGAAGAAGTAAAAATCATCCATCATCATCAATAATATTATCAATAGATCATTGTAAAATGATTCGTAAATAAAAAAACATGTCCTCACCAAAAAAATATTACCATGATTCATCCCCCAAAAACCATTTTAAAATCAATGCACTTCTTCCAAATGGGATTAAATAAAACCAGGAAAGAATATATTCCAAATCAAAATGGGGAATTTCCAATGTCATTTTTAGTTAGAGAGTCTCAATCCAAAATATTTTGAGGTCATTTTAAATTGTTGTTATACGAGAATAACCCATCAACAATACACTCTAATATCTAGTTCTCATAATTATTTTCACTGTCTCCCACTGAATTTAAAAGAAACATATTACTACAATCCCATTTATTGAATGCCACTGTTTCAAAAAAAAATAATTATAAATAATTTATGTTGGCCCCTATCTATTCTAAATACTGGGTAATTTACTCTATCATTTTTATTTTTTTGAAATATGTATTATATTATTCAAATAGAGTAAAATATATTTTTAGTAGCTATTAATATATTTTGAATTTTATAATTAAATATATATATTGATTCAATGTTTGTATTTCATTATTTATGTTCTTTAAAATATAAAAATATATTGTGAAATAAATATTGATATTATTCTCGAACAAACTCACATTTAAAATCTATTTTTCCAATTGTTTTTGATAGAGCACCTAAATTCTGAATGAATTGTGAATTTAAAACTGTGAGTCATCAATTTGGTAATTCATATTTATTTATATTTTATTGTTTTGCACATATTGAAGACTTTTAAATGTAATTGTAAAATGGATTTAACTATGATTTTACAAGATTCATTAATTGTATTTTTTTAAGAAATGCCGACAATTTTAATATTTGAATTTTATTAATTATTGGTTTTAAATTAATTCTAATATTGACTTAATATGATAAATATTTAACTAAAAATATATATCTGTGATGTTTTTTTTGATTGTATTGTTTTAAAATTATGGAGTGATCACACACTAAAAATCCATGATATCACGCTAACTCACCATGACTAGACATTGCAACAAACACATGAAGACACTCCAAATATTAATTTTTCCATGGGTGAAACATTTATCAAGGTCCTAAAGGTAAAATATGTGGTATTGAATTATATGGTAATATTAGAGTGAGAATCCCCCATCCAAAGTGACCACTAGACCATTCTTAAGTCACCATTTCATTCCTTTCCAATAGAATACATATAATTAATCTCAAGATACAAAATTAATACAACAAGGATTCAATACAAATATATTCATGGTTCCATGGAATATCCATCGTCGACTGCTCCTGAGGCTTCAATTATAGATCCCGACTCTCCCAAAAACCTATCATGCATGCTGATCACAACCTACCAAATGAAGCATCTAAATCGATAAAAGAAATAATAAGACTTCAAACCAAGGATTCTTGAGCCTTATCTACACAAGAATGATTACACAAACAAGGAGTAGAGGATAATGAAATAAATAATTATAGATCTAAAGCTAATTAAACTAGAATTAAATAAAGGAATAGAATGTGAGGTAAAATTGATTATTCAATAAGCTGAATTAGATCTATAATGATGAGGCTCAATCACTAATGGTGATAATTTTGTCATATACAGTAGAGATTATTGATAACTAATCATCAATTCTAGTGGGAAAAGTAAACCCCTAATATGTTCAATTACATTTATCAAAATCTATTATAATGATGGACTTAATTATCTTGTTATTGGGTTTATAATATTAAAATCAATGTTATGTGACCACATACCTTTTATTTTTCATAGGATAGATTTGATAATTGAAGAGAACAAAAATTTCTCAATCCTCCCCAATAACCATATCACAGTGATGAAAAAGTACACATAAAATGATTGATGTTTTTTCTATAAGGTATTAGCATGTTTGGAAATTTTTTTTCTTTTAATAGATCTTCATGATGGGACCATCATGCTCGTGAACATTGGTGGAAATCATAGAAAAAGAGGCCATCTATTGACAAAATTATCGAATCATTATACATATTCTTTAACTATATAATAGAAGACATTAAAAATTTATTGAAATTTATGGTGGATAAAACATTTCAATAAATTGTTAATTCTATCCAAATATTGAATATATACAGACATATTTATAAGGGATCAATTTTGGAGTACATGCCTAAGAAAAAAAGGTGTTGTTCGATTCAAATGAAAATAAGGTTGAAGGAATAGAATGAAATACAATGTGTGTTCCCTATATAGAGATGATGATGAGTCATTGGTTCCTTTACAATTCACCAAATTAAGATATAAATCCTAGAAAACCCTATATGGTTGATAAAATGCCTAAATGGGATTGATTTAAGTGATTCACAGAATAAATAA
The DNA here is from genome assembly GCA_963277665.1 of Viscum album. Lineage (NCBI taxonomy): Eukaryota > Viridiplantae > Streptophyta > Magnoliopsida > Santalales > Viscaceae > Viscum > Viscum album. The sequence continues at coordinate 918,857,468 of OY728157.1, forward strand.
TTCTCCCACTATACTCTATATACTCCACTAAATTAAGACCATCATGACACACTACCAGCTTCTCGAAGTATCCTTCTTTTTCAAGGAACCAGATCATCTATATATAAGGACCAATGAAACAAATGTAGATCAGGAGAGAACCCATATCCAATCAATAATAACCATTACAGGGCAACCCAAACATAGTCTATCCTAGGACTAGGTCTAATTTATAATCCCACTTACCAATATCCCATGCCCCAACCAACCACTCACCCATATTTGGACCAACAAACACATTCACCACTAAAATAGCCCTCACATGGTCATGTTGAGTGTAACTCATTATCCTCTGTATTATTATGCGATAGATATTTTATCCTTGAAATTATTATCAAAGAAATATAGAGATTGATCATAGAAGAATATAAATGATGAAAAACGAATGATCTAGAACATTGAGCACGAATCAAGAAATAAAAGAATCATCCTGATATAGAAATTGAGGAATATTATGGAAGTTTCTAAAATCATTAGAATAAAAAAAATTTCCACCCATGTATATAGGTTACTAAATCTTGAAGAACCCGCAATCACTCTTCATTAAAGTGGGAACTATTCATTGATGACATAGAGATTGATTCATCTATGATTTATTTTTTATTGAGAGTGGTTGTGATGTTTTTTCACTTATTTATATTTCCATAACATTAATGAAAGAATACTAGGCTATTAGTCGTGAAGCAAAAGAAAACACTCTCCACCCAATGTTGAATTGTTTAATTTGATTATAATTCTATCATATCTATTTTCGAATATTTTTATTTGGTTTTTTATATAATAATAGATATCCTTTGATAATTGAATTTATATTATTCTTTCCTCTTAATACCCATTTTTACACACATACATCTTGACAATTCTTCCACTACCTACGATGGTTAACAATGAGATTAATCAAGGGTAATTAGTGATACACAATAACTAAGTTAGTTAAGGATAGAAATAAATGCCTTTTTATTTACTTATTCAAGAAAATATTTCTTGAATAAACTTATCTAATAGACTAATTTTGAATATAAAATAATTATGATAATAAATTTGAATAATGATTCATGGGTAAGTGAGGAAGTAAATCCAAGGTTAGAGTAAATTTTTTAGAATATGATTTTGTCAAAAAAATCAAATATATTTCAAGAACCAATCATATTGTGTATGAGACAACCCCCAAAAACACTCTCCTCTCCAGATAAAACCAGATTCCCACTACTACCTCATTTATGTGTATTCAAATTTTTATTTAATGGAGGCCCCATAAACAAAAATTCATCGATATAGAAGCATTTACAGTGATTCAAGTGTTGTGTTTTAGATTTGGAAAATTTATTTGAAAAAGATAAAATATCTAGTTCATCTTACATTATTGGTTTTGATATAGCTGAAAAAATAACTATGATGCCAACACTGAAAAAATTAAAAATTACAGAATAAATATAAAGAGAGTGATATTTTGTAAAAATTATAGTTACTAAAAATCCATCCTCATTTTATACCTCAACAAATGTTACTCTTGGATGTGAATACATGGGAGGAAGTAAAAAAAATTAATTGTTCCTTGAGAGAATTTTATTCCCCGAACTTTTACATTTATAATTATCATCAAGAAATTATAAACAAGATATAATTCATTGTTAAAAATCAAATGATCCAATTCCAATCAACTCATAAAAGATTTCAAGGATCTGATCATAATAAAAACATAAGTCAATTTATTCACCTTTTCTATAAATTCTATCATAGTGGAGTTGTAGATGAACAATTTGGTTTGAAGCTATTTCCATTATCTCTTAAAGGGTCTTCCAAGGGGATGATCTAAAACCTATAAATTGGAGTGATCACAACCTATGATGAAAATCGTAGATCCATCTTCCCAAAATATTTTTCTAAATCATGGATTACCAAGATAACAAAAAAGATATATGAAATTAATTTTTTTTGATAAACCCTTTATTAATTTTTGGAGAGGTTAAAGAGGATAAAGACCCCTTTCTTAAATAACCCTATAAATAAAATAATTTTCAACTATTATTTTACTCTGTATTTATTGTTAATGATAAGAACCACTTATACGATTCTTCTTGAGGAGAATTGTTTTTTTAAATCCCATTTTAATGTTATATATTTTATAGAGAGAATTTGAAAAATCTCTCGAAAATACATTGTGAGAACCAAAACAATGGGAGTGCATGAGGTAAATAGTTCTAACTCTGCCTTATTTAAAAAATATAAAATAACTAATATAACATGTTGGAAAGTCCATCGTGATTTTTTAGAAGAACACACATATTACACCCCTTGGTTTAGATAATAGATTAATTACCTAGAGAACTACATTGATGGTTATCCTCAAGAATTATAATGATACAAATAATTCCATTAATGATAGTACCAATTGAAACCAAAAGGGAACCAAGGTTCCAGATCATATTATAATAATCCATATTGATAAGATAACCAAATACCTCAATGGAACATTGTCCAATTGGACTTCCAACCTCCCTACTAGTAGGATTTTCAACAATATTTCACACTACAACAATTTTATAGAAATAATTATCAATATTATACAACCTATTAACCAAGGAAATATTAAGAATCATTAATTAAGGAAGTATTTAAACAACATGTAATGTCTATCAATTCTTGGAAATTAGCTATATAATAGGTATAAGGGATGTACAAACTGATTTTGACTACACATAATAATAAGGACAAAAAGGTTCTATTAAAATCCATGCATATGAAATTACCAACCTGAAATGGAATGTTAGTTACTATTCATTATTAAGTGGAATAATGTTGGCAAATAATAGAAAAGAATTATCTCAAGATGAAACTAGATGAGTATTTCTAGATAAATATGAATGATTAGTCTTTAAAATATAACCTTATGAGAATGTTCTTATAAAAACACTCCTAGTGAATAAGGAAAAAGTAAAAGCGAAGATGGATGGTATATATCAAATCCACCCCCATTCCCTATAAGGATTAACCGCCCTTTCAACCAAGTTACTATTCATTACAATAATACATATTGGAGATATTAAAAAAAGGTATAGATTAATATCCCTTGGATGGAAGCCAACCAAAAAATTCCACTGTATGGAAAATTAATTAATGATATTTTATCGTTGAAGAGGATGGTACATGTAAATGAATAGGTAAATTTAGTTATAGATGTATCTTTTATTTTTACCCAAAAATACATAATATAAGTAAATACACCTATACATTCACTATCCCTTGATATACAGTATAACTCCATCATTCCAATGCAATGTATGACTTGGGATAACCCCTTTATGTAACAATAAATTCAATTTATGCTTCCCTTTATATTGGATAGATCAAAACCACAAGAGAGGTTATACAACATGGTAGCCTAACCACTTCTTATGTAGTTACAGTTCTAGAAGTTGGATTGAGAAGCAAGCATGGATTTCTATAACCTGCTAATTTTTAGATGTTGAACAAGAAAGTGGAAAAAGTTAAAACATCATTCTTAATCATCTTATAATGACTCTAGTGTTTATTTTTAAGACCTTCAAATACTTCTATATAAATTTTTTCATTTTTCCATTATGGTGGTGCTATGTTTAGGAGTTAGGGAACCTATAATTAATATTTTCCAAATATTTATTTTCATTAAATCATGTGCAGGAAATATTTTTCTATAAATGGGTTTTCTATTGGATAAGATTTTAGATAGGATATTGAATAGAACCGTTGATGCTGGAATGTCCGGCTTACCCTAGGAATGATGTAAATTTGGCCAGTGTTGGGTGTTTGGTTATAGGAAAACATTAACAAGTGAATTAAAAAAATTATTATTTCATTTAATATTTTTAGTAACCTAAAACTAGTTATACACTATAAATACACTACTATGGTGAAATTATTGGGTTATTTTTGTAACCATGGGAGAATTTTAGTATCCAAGAATGAGAGAAACTGAAGAATGAAAAAAGATCATGGAGGATTTGTTATTCTTCAATGGATATTCCTTCTCTAATGAAATTCATGAATCTGTCCAATGATAATAGAATGAACCTATTCTTTATTAGTGATCAATCTCAAACATGATGTTGGGTATTATATTTCTTTATTTTTATTACTTGTCTTAATTTACAGGAACATATTTTATATCTTATTTTATTTTTAATGGTTTCCATTCCATATAGAAATCCTATTATTCATTAATTTACTGATTCCTCATTTTCCCTTATTCTAACTATGTTCTTTATTGTCAAGTTGAATCCTACCATATATATGGTTATGTTCGTTCCTTATGTTTGTGTTATTATTTTGTTTTTATTAATGTTCTCCATGTGTTCAAAATTAGTAATCCATTGACTGGTTGATTGGTGAATAGACAAAGGAAAATATTCTCACACTCAGTATTTGGCGCAACAAATAATTTATGTCGGTATGGATTCAGGATCTAGATCATGGCCATGGTGTAATAGGATGTGATATGAGATCCAATATATAGAATATAAAGATCATATGGATTTTAGTTAAATTGTTTCAGTGTTGGGTTTAGTGGAATTATATTATGGTTTCTTGAGTAGTTCAGGTGGACGTAATGTGGACACCCTCAATGAATTACACATGATCATCCCTAGATCCAATATCCTTGGTATTTTCTGTGGTGTATTTTGTGACGAAATATGCACATGAGAGAAACATGAAGAGTTATTTACATTTTATAAAATTCTAACATACATGATGTGTACTAAGGAGAAGACATGACATGTATTCCCCTTTCTATAGTGGCATAGGTTTTTGAGAATTTAAATATTTGATGTAAATTATGGCCTAAAAGGAAATATGAACGAGTTTACGTGTCTTGATGTATAACCTATAAGTACACAATGATGTACATAGCTTGACACACATGTAAAACTTGAGAACATGGGAATAAGCATGTATACTGACATGACTAGGATACCTAGACACATGGTATGTACATGACAATGACCACACTATATGATCATAATCATTATACATGATCATGTTCTAAAGTACATGGGTATGGTCCTATGTACACAAGAATACTTGAGGTTCCTTGGAAACATTGTGCAAACTCTCTAAATGACATATAAATTCTAATGGGACTTCCACCCCATGAATCTGATTCAATGCTAAAATTTTGGACCATGAGTAGCCTATCTGGAGTAGTTATCCATGAAATATGATATGGGGATATTTAATTTTACCCTAGAGATATGAAATGAGCAGTTATGAGTGTGAAACATCCTTCAACAATACATGGATGATGGAAGTGATCAGATTTTGTTACTAAAGAGATATCATGGCCTGTACTCCCCTTTCACACAAGGGTATGGGTCCCTGATACTCTTTACAATGGTAGAATAAATATCCAGTTACTATTGTATGATATAGTTAATCTATTTGAGGAATATGTAATCACCCACTATTAAGCTCTGATGGGGAGAACATCCTCTACTCTAGATGGTGGTCCCTTTAATATAGAGTGATGTAATAAAGAGTAGGGTCCTCAAATAAGATTCTATAAAGGTTGTGAATGCCTTTGGGAATCAAATTGGAACATTTGGAGTTGCATGAAAACTCATCATTCATAACTGGGATGTAGACATGATGATACATTTTCTCTCTCACTCGGGATTTATTATAAGTATTTCTAATGGGTTTTCATCGAACTTATTTCATTACTGGTTGATCTAAATTATGTAATCATTTATTTCTCCCTTTTTGATTTTTTATGGGGTAATATTGGGTAAATATATTATAAAAAATACATGGGTTTTTATCACATGTGTTATGTATTATGCATAAAATATGCAGAGTGGTGCTAGTTTTGGAGGAGCATAACGGTTTGTGGGGCAGACCATGTTCAGTGGTTATCCTTGAATATCATGATTTGGTATGTATTAAATATTTCCCTTTTTTTAGGTGTGGACTTCAATTAGGTTTGTGATTTTTCCCATTTTATGCTTCTGTACTACAATATTTTACATAAAATCATTTTAAGAGGATGATGTATTCATGAATAATACTTCAAATGTTTATTCTTTCATTATATATCTTATCTATTCCAATGTGTGAGTTGTGTGTGCATGCATACTTGTACTTTAGACTATGTAATCCCATCTTATTATTGTATATACTCCACTCATGTCTTTAATAACTACCCAGCTGGAGCCCCGATTGGTGTGTCACACTTTTCTTACCACCAACTAGGTCTCCCCTAGAGGATTATTCATTATATATTTGTATTAGATATGTTACTTCCCCGTGGTAGATTCTTGGAGTTTGTCCATGATGTTTTGTTTCGTTTAGTAACTTTGGGAAATGGTGTTGACGTGTCTCATGTATAGTTATTAGGCTGGAGAACTCAATGTTAGTGCTACAACCAACATATCCATTAACAATGACTCATAATTACTACTTATAGATACAACATGATGAGGAATAAATTTCAATGAACAATGGTAAATGTATCATATATTTTCGGATATTTTATATTTTATTTCTTCTAGAGCCATCTTCTCATATTTTCTCAACTATCCTTATCATTCATTGATAAATTTCAGGATGAATTCACAACGATAGCCAGCTAGGATGATAATATAGGATCATGATGATGATCAGTTGAGCAATGTGTCATTATTATAGGGGACTTATAATTATGTGTATCCACTCAAGATTCTGTGTGTAGTGGAAGTGCACGGATGCATGTACCCAACATGAAATTTTTCTTTAACAACGAATAATTTGAGATCTTTCACGATGATAAAATTCCTGATCATTAGAATAGAATTAAAAAGAAAAGAAAAGAGTGGAGTCTGGAACCCTATATAAAATTATCATATGTTGATTATAATTAATTTAATTTAATGACAAGAATTTCCTGGATGTAATTATCTCTTCCTTGATTATTCCTGTCATGATCTAATGTGATCTGTCGTTGCATCGGAGAATCCAAGTGTTGGGTGCCTCTAGTGGTGATCCAAACATGCTCCACGTCTCTCCAGACATTGGAAATGTAATCTCTAAGTGATATCATGGAAGATACTTCACTTATTGTTTCATCCATTTACCACCTTAAGAGAAAATTCCAATGTGTTCTCTTTGATCTGGTAGAAGAGGATCTCTTTTGTAACATGAGATCATTCTTAAAGGAAAGTAATTCAATCTTTTCTTGATATATTTCTACAGATCTGTTGAGCACAACCATAGATAATGGACTCGATTAATGAAAATAATTTAATTGTGATTTACAATAATTCAAATAGTTGAATTAATTAATTATCCAAAGTAATTTATCAATTTCCGTTAATTCTTAGTAAGACCACATGTCCAATAATAACATTTTACTATTATTATTACTTGACATGCACCCAGTGAATTACACCTAATATTATTTCATTAAATAAATTATATTATTTCTCAAAAATTCCTAGAAAAACTACACAGTGTGTATATATTAATATACACAACGTGTACTTTTGTTCTTCCATTTTCATTATTTCCTCCACAAAAGTTATTATAATTTTAATAATGATTATCTATTTCTTAAATAAATATAACTGCATAACTCACTAATAAATAGATATCATTTTTTCCCACAGTATATTCACTCAAATAACTATTGTCGAAATAAATGTGATCTGGAATCCATTAATAATTATTAAACCTCAATTTTGAGAACTCATTATTCAGCTAGAAAATTGAATATTTAAATGAGATACTTGGACACACTTAGTGTGTGACCCACTGGGCCTCTTTCTCAATGGAATTAGGTGTAGCCTGCCTAATGTCCAAGGTTATTATCTAGAAATATTCCAAGGCACCCATAGAGAAGGAATTTAATGCTGTAATGACACATTACCTCTTACAAACACTTACCATGTAATGTAATCTCTTTGTCTCGATATCTCCAATCATGCGGGTTGAATGCTAGTGCCCTCAACCCATGTGCTTGGTAATTCATTCTTTGAAATCCTGGAATTGAACTCACCTATAACGTATAATGGACAAAGATTTATTTTGGCTATATAAATTCCATCAATGGTTCTGAGAAGTCAACTTATATTATTTGAAATGAATGGGAAAATCCATTCTCACATTATCTATTAATGGAGTATTACTTGTGAAACACCCAACATATCCTACCTCACTGTGAATAGAGTGTCATCACAAATTACATCAATAAATCTAGTTGTGTGAGTTGTAATACCCATTAATAATATTCTTAATATCTTTGGACTAATACACACGTCCATATATAGGAACACCCAATGACACTATGAAATGTGGTTTTCCTATTGCTGGGTCACGTTCTCCTAATATCATCATAGGTATTACCAAGGGCACACACAATGAAAAGGTGCTTCAAAGTTTTATGAGTCCTCTCTCTTAATGGCATGTATTATCTATGTCCATCAGATAACATCATCCAACCATAGAATATATTTTCCAGAATAGTATATTAGTACTTCCGGGTTCTCATCATAACGGGGTTCTACTATGACTTTTTAGTGAAACAACTATCCTTAGAAAATTATCACATTCATTGTCACACATTTGAAAAATCAATATCTGACAAGGTACTTATCAATATTAAAATACATGAGTATGAGTTTTTCAAAAAGTGAAATGTAGTTGGTTCAAGGCCACCAACTCCAATAGAATCCCACTTAGACAAGAGCAAAAAACTAACAACTTTTATCCCGCCAGCTCCCACATGATATTCATGATTTTTCTGAGATATGACTTTAGTCATGGGGTCCAACACATTATCTTCTGTGGACATTTTACTCACTGCATATTAAACCCTTTGATAAAAATCCCTAAAAAGGAGATACTTTAAAAAAATGTGATTTTTCAGTTGATGCAAACTTGGTTCTTTTCCATGATCCACAACTATTGTATTATCAAAACTCAATGTGATAGGAACATTACTCTTGGGAACCACATCATGTACCCGGTCAATGTTTCGAATCTAGATGGATTCCATCACTGCATTAGAAGTCTCTATATATTAGGACTCCATTGTATTATTGGTGACAACCGGCTACTTTGAACTCTACCTACTCATAGCTCCTCCTACGAGAAAAAAAAACAAATTCTGATTGCAACTTTAGATCATTTTGATCTATTGGAAAACTATCATCATCATACACTTTGATGACAAGATCCTTTTCTCCTCCATACACTATGATCATATCCTTAGTACTTCATAGATACATAAGGATAGTCTAAATAGGAGTCCAATGTTTTTATGTTGGATATTCATGATTTTTTCCTACCATGCTCATTACATATGCAATATAAAGCCTGATACATAACTTGACATACATTATTGATCATATAGCTGATGCGTATGATGTCTTACTCATCATATCTTTCTCCTATTTTTCTCGAGGACACATTCTCTTAGAAAGATGTAGGCTATGTGATACTGGAACCAATACCCTCTTGGATTGTTCCATACTAAATTACTTTTGTATCTGGTTAATGTATGTACCCTATCTTAGTCCAATACATCCTCTTGAATCTATCATGAAGGATCTTAATCCCTTGAATGTAGGTTGCTTCCCCTAAGTCATTCATGGAGAATTTATTTTTCAACAACTCTTTAACTGACTATAAAATTGGTACATCATTTCCATGAATTAATATTTCCTCAACATATACTAAATAGAAAATTACAACATTCCCATTAAACCACTTATAAAAACATGTATCAATTTCGTTCTTAATGAAACCAAATTGTTTTATGGCTATATCTAATCGAATGTACCATGTAATGGATTCTTGCTTTAATATATTAATGGATTTATGAAACTTGAAAACCCATTTAGATTCTACTGGTGTCATAAACCCTTATGGTCATTTCATATATACATCATTGTGAAGGTTCTTATTATGGAATTGTTTTTAAAATCCATTTTCCAAATCTCATAGTCATGGTAAGTTTTTTTGTATAGTATGATTATTATGGATCTAACCATAGAAAATGTTGATAAAGTATCATCACTTTCAATTCATCAATGTTTTCTGAATCCTTTATCCACTAGACTTGCTTCATAAGAGGTAACATGACATTCCATGTACATCTTTCTTTGGAATACCCATTTCCAGCCAACATGATTTACATCAACTGGCCCATCAACCAGATCTCATACTTGGTTCTGATACATGGAATCCATCTCAGAATACATAGCTTCTAGACATCTTGATGCTTCTGAGTTCTATACTAATTCCTTATAAGATATAGTTTCCTCATTGTCCAACAATAATAATTCTCCATCACCGGTGACTGGGAGACCAAATATCTCTAGTTTCCTTACCTCTCTTGATCTCTTATGAAGTAATTGTATTTATGTAACCTCTTATATAAATACTTATGAAACATTATCTTGTACCAACTCCTATGTATCTTGAGCATTAATTTCATCTAAGTCAATCATTCTCCCACTATCATTTTTGTAGATGTGTTCTCTCTCAAGAAAGACATATTTTCTAGCGATATTCACTTTCTAATCAGAAGGGTTATATAAGTAATATCATTTCCTTTCCTTGTGATACTTTATAAAGATAAACCACGTTCCATGAGGTTCTAGTTTTTTTCCTTATAAGGACATAAAAAATTCCTCACATCCCCATACATTTTTGTGTGAAAAAATGGGTTTCTTTCTATTCCATAAGTCAGTGGAAATTACACATTACTCCTTAGTTAGTAATATGTTTAATGTGTATGCTACAATTTGAAATGAATATCCCCAAAATGATAATTTAAAATCTAGAGGACTAATCACCAACCTCACATTCCATTCCCTAACTCTAAATCATCCCATTCTTGGAAGGATGGTGCTCGGGGGAATCCGACCATTTATAAATCCTTGACCCCTTTTCCTTATCCTTCATTTTCTTATTCACCATAAGGACTGTGTGGTGGTCATGCAACATGTCCTTATCTATTTTTCCAATTATGTTCATAATTTTTGATAGAATATTCTCATTATTGACCATGTTGTAGTTGACAATGAATATAGAGAAGGTCTTGGGCTATGATGATAAGATGAGATCTGTATGAAACACATTAATGAAACTGCCCCTATGATGTCATGGCATTCAATTTACCCAATTACCATGAATACATGAGGCCTTGAAGGTAAAATATCTCCAAACATAGTTGTGAAAAAAGCATTGGAGATCTCAAATTTTTCATGTCTCGCCTTCTCTTGATAGAGATCCTTTAGGTGATACATCATGATATACACGTTTATGTTTTCATGTTTCATCATGATTTCATTAGACATGACTGATAGTACTAAACATTGGAAATATATGGAATCATCCAAATTATTCATATGGAGATACATTTCCTCATCACTAGCCTCATTTCTACGCACAACTGGAATCAGCTCCTCTAACATATACAATTTCCTATTGTGGTGATGGATGATGCATAAATGCCTCTACCATTACTAGAAATTACTTTTAGTGAGACGATTTTACTTCTAGAGTATGGTTCTCTATGATATATTTGATGTCATTTTTCGTTCCATTTATAAATTTGATGGTGAGAAAATATTTAGTACTCGATCAGGATAAAACTGAGACATATAAATAAATTAATACTTATTAGTCTTCCAATATTTTATCAGAATCAATTATCCCTCACCATTGGCTTTAGATTATTTTGTTTCCGAAATATTCTAGTGCCAAGGATCCATATATCCGTTCAAATTACCTCAACTGGGGTTGTTAAATCATCTTGATGTGTTTTATGTTGGAATTCCAAATACCAAATGCATTAACACACAGCTTCTTGATCTGTTGAGTGGACTCCCCAATCCTGAAATCCTTTTATTTTTAATTTCCTTTGACTTTTCCTCTTGGTAACACTAATTACTACAGTGGCATTGAACCCTTGTAGGGAACCTTTTCAAGTAAATTTAAAAACTTGAATTAGAAATCTCTGATAATTGAAAGCACCCCAACTAGGGTTCATAAAGACCATTGAACAATGGTTTGATTTAGAAAAAGAATATGGAAGGCTATACAAAAATAGATTTTATTTGAGGGATTTTATTCTTATAGATAAATTTCCATTTTATTATCTTTCTTACACGATTGTTAATATTATGTGGGATATACTTACGTGATAAAAAATGTCTAAGATAATATTTATGAATATGCCGGTCTTATTTAAGTTCCATCTTGTATGCTTGTTTAATTCATTACTTGTGTGATCGTGACAACACACTCATAATAAATTAACCATGCAACTGATAGAAATAAAATAAATGGAATGATCATGAGCTTGTTCTATTGGTTAGTTTATCTAATGGTTGATAATTTAACCAAAGACCTAGTGGAGAATCACCTCGAACATTTTGGGTTCATGTTTACAGCTTTGCAACTGTCCACCTTTGTATCTCCTTGGGTTGGTTTCACCTAAACATCTAACATGGACTGCCTCCACTAGCTTTGGATCTTCATCCATTACGTATGATTTTATCTCACAAATAGGTGAATAGTAAAATGGTTTCTCCATGAAAGTATCCATGGAAACAGAGGCCCTACATATTAAAGAGGAGAAGGTTTGAAATAAAATAAATTTATTTTAAATAAATAATATAACTGAAACCATCCACATACAATGTTCCTAGCCGAGCTCATGAGCATCCATGCATGCAATGATATTTACGCATAAATAAAACTAGATTTCAATTCGTTAATCGTTATTTTTTATAAAAAATCTCACTCGAAATAATTAATTATTTTAATTAATAAACACTTTTATATTAAAACCATTTCTGAATTTCCTTGAAATTCTCAACGATCATAATTTAAAAAAAAATTAAAGATTTAAGATTACCTTTTTACATAACTTTTACCATGGAGGTAACCCAAGGAATCCATGTTCAAAACTACCCAATGAGTACAAATGAAGATTACATAGATGTTAAATTAAACACCCTCCTATAAAACACCTATCACATGTTGTGTCTCAACTTTACGCCGGTACCATGGTACAGGTGTCAGAGTTTTTATATTATAATTATAAATTGTAATAAATCTATGTAATTTTGATGAGTACACGGTGTGCAGTTCTAACAACACGATGTGTACTATTGTTCACTGTCCATCTGAAGTACATGCTCGAGGACAGGACCTGTGAGTGTACATTAGAAATATTCATAGTACATGGTGTATCCAGTGGGCCACACACTGTGTACTGTCCTTGTTACACAGTCTCCCACCAGGAAATCCATGTACATGGTACATGGTTCAACCCTATCCCAAAGAGAGTCCACACTATGTCTATTTGGCCACACTATGTGTAATCCAGAAACCGCAAGCCACTGGTTCATTATCAACACACATAGAAATTTAAGACATAGATAGAATCCAATAAATAGCTTGGTTTGGAGGACCAGTCCAGGTGAATTGAACCTTGACTACACCACATGTACTACTGAATACACACTGTGTGTTCTAGTGTTGTATAACTAGGATAATTTCACTCCTCTAGGTGAGATCCTAGATTTTATTTTAATCTAAAATAAAATAAAAAAATCATTTCTATAAGGTTAATGAGAAACTAAAGAGGAGGAACATATACAATGATTTTGATTTAGATAATAATTGTCTTGAATTAAAACAACTAAATTATTTAATTCATAAATAATCAATGAAATACTAAACAATTATAATAGATGATATATCCCCTCTGATACTACTTGTAGTATCCGAGCATAATGGAAGTGTGCGGATGGGTGTTCCCAACATGTGTTTTTCAGTTAACAACGATCAATCTAATATCCACCATGATGAAAAAACACTAGATCTTCATAATAGAATTAAGAATGAAAGAATATAGGGGAGTCCCGAAACCATATAGAGGATCATAATTTATTAATTATAATTAATTTAATTTAATGAGAATAATTACATTGATGTAATTATTTATTCATTGAGGCTTTCAGTCACGATCCAATGTGATCCTTTATTGCATCATAGAAGCCAAGTGTACACTTCCTTTAGTGGTGATCCACACATGCTCCATGTATCTCTGGACCTCTCAAAATAATGATGTGGTTCCAGTGTAGAAGATCCATTGATTTAGGTGTCCACCTTCGATCACTTTAAGATCCACTTCCAAACCATTCTTCTAGATCCAGTAGAGGAGGATATCTCTCGTAAATTGATTAGATTTTTGGTGGAATGGAATTCTCTCTTGGCTTGAGAGATTTCTCATGATCTGTTCTGACCAACCATGAAGAATGGGTAGGCTTAATGAGAATAATGTAATTGGGAATTAAAATAATTAAAATAATAAAATAAATTAATTACCAAAAGGTATTTATTAGTTCTATTTCATTATTAATAATACCCCATGTCTAATAACAACATTTGACTATTATTATTACTTGAAAAGCACCCAGTGAATTACACGTAAAATTATTTATTTAAATTAATTATATTATTTTTCACAAATTCCTAGAAAAACTATATCGCGTGTATATATTAAAATACACATCGTGTACTTTTGATTTTCCATTTTCTTTATTTCCTCCACCGCATTTATTAGACCTTGAATAATGACATATTATATCCTAAATAAATAACACTGCATTACTCGCTAATAAATATATATTATTTCTCCAATAATATATTCTCTCAAATAACTTCTGTAGAAATAAATTTGACCAAGAACCCATGAATAAATTTTAAACCACAACCAGTTATACTCATTATTCCACTTTTTAAATGAATATTTAACTGAGATACGTGGACCCACTTAGTGAGTGACCCTCTAGAACTATTTTGTAGTGGCCTTAGGGGGAGCCTGGCTAATGTCCAAGGTTATCATCTAGAAGCAAGCCCTGGTACCCATAAAGAATTATGTTATTGCTGCAATGACTTGTTACCTTTTATGAACACTTAGTGGGAAATTTAATCCATTTATCATGATATCTCTAACCAGAGGGTTGCAAGCTAGTTCCATCAACCCATGTGCTTTATTATTGTTTCTTTGATTTCTTGGAACTGAACTCACATATTCCTAACCATGGATATTGATTTATTTATGAAATATAAATTCCATCAAAGGGAATGAGATATCAACATACATTATTTGAACAGAAGTGACAAATCCTTTCTCACATTATCTATTAATGCAGTAATACATATGACACACCCAATATATCCTAACTCCCTATGAAAAGTGTGTTGTCACAATATTCATCAATACATGTAAGTGTACAATTTGTAATACCTATAATAATATTAATGTTAAAGGACAAATACCCATACCCACAGATGGGAACATCCAATAACACTATGAAATGTGGATTTTCTATTTGTGGGTCTCATTCTCATATTATCCCCCTAGATATTACCAAGGGCGCATATCATTTGAAGGTGCCTCAATGTTTTATGATTCCTCACCCCTAATTGCATGTATTATTTTTGTCCCTCAAATAACATCATCCGACCATAGAACATATATTCCAAAATAGTGTTATGGCACTTCTTGGTTCTCATCATAATAGGGTTCCACTATGTCCCTTTAGTGAAACAGTTATCCTTAGAAAATTATATCATGCATTTTCATATAGAATAAAAATCATGACGTGATAAGGTATTTATTAATATTAAAATCCATGAATATGAGTTTCTTATAAAGTATAATGTTGTCTCTTCTAGGCCACAAACTCCAACAACATCCAGGTAGGACAAAAATAAGTCCTACTATATGTTATGGAGAACATTGACGCACATCTAGCGGTTCAGGTGGATGATTGATAGTTTGTTGGATAACCAATAGCCTTGTATGGTCATGAAACTGATACAAAAAAACATATTATAGTACATGAGTTCCATTGAGAGAGTCCAATGAGGTTTAGTGGATAGCTAGAACCTATGTTAGTGAAGGATCAGATTAAGGTAGTGGTATGAGCTTTTATGCTTGTTTTGACCCTGAATAATCAAATGGATAGGCTTTTTTCCAAAATTCTTCTTGGTGAATGTGTGGGGATAGTGGACGCTAATTACATATATTCATGATGAGGAAATGATCACATTGTTAAACATCTAGAAATAGCTGTAATATGATTATGATCTTTCAATCGTTTAGTTTGGATGGATTCAGGAGATTCTAGAGTTTCAATAAGGTGATATGTCAAATTTTGAGTACACCTTCAGTTTAGTTGATCACAAGAAGTACTCTCTGGATGTTGTACGATATCATGAATTCTAGCCACAAAAGTTTGAGCATGTACATCATAGATACATACACTATTCTATGGGTCCCTCATCCATTCACACTAATACAAGAGTAGTGGATGATGATATAGTTATAAAGATATTCTTAATTTAGGGACACTAGTAGAATAGAGTAAATATATGTTTTCATGTGGAAGATACATCTGTGGAAGCTATCTAGCTAAACCTTCATGATTATATTTATGGATTCATACTCTTTCCCTAATTCATACAAATGTATCTAAGACATAGGGTTTCCATAGAGGATCTAGTCACCTATGGAGGGGGAACATTATTTTTTTACTGGTCGATATCACATGTATTGTGATTACTGAATCTAACATGTTGAGGAATATTTAATGTTAGTGTATGGAACATCATGAAAGAGGAATCATCATGAACAGAGATATCTGAGGCATGGATTGGGAATGTCCCATGGAGGTAGTGATGAGAGAGGAGTAGATGGATCTCTCGTGTAACGATCCTCTAATATAGGAAGAAGTTATGAGCTACACCCACGCCACTGCATAGTGGTCCACACAATTCTCACATGTTAAGTGATTGAGAGTGTTGGATACTACTAGCTATGTAGAGATATGACTAGGCTCTTGTTAAGAATATTTTAGGCATGATATTTTACTTTTCTACTCTTTCTATAGTAGTTTTAGTCCTAGGAGTGAGTTATTCCTTAATATTAATATCCCTCATGAACGAGCATCAGCATTTAGTTGACTCTTTATCTCAACAAATGTGGTTTATGGTTTCATTAAGATGCAATTATTCTATATCAAAAGCATTATTAATGTATGATATGGAAATTAGTGGAGAATGTATCTCATGGGACCTCTGGGTTATTATGATTAAACCTTAGGATGCAAATTTGGTTATGAAATAGTTAGTTATGAAACATAAACAAATATATATTCATTATAGGAGGGTAATACACTTTTATACTGATGGTATGATATTCTCATTAATGGGGTAGAGAAATATTTTGGGTGAGTAAGTGGAGTTCATGTGTAGGTAGCTAAAATCTATCATCCATCAATTAGTGAGTTTATCTCATGGTGCAACAAGCATGACAAGAATTTGGTTCCTAGAAATAGTGAATGATTTCATGGATGTATTACAAAAATATGTCCCTAGAATAACAATATAGTAGAATATTGAATTATTCATTCAATTACACTATGATACCACACTAATATCATGTTTGGAATATCGGATGACCACAACTGAGATTTGGCAGCTGGGGGTGTAGATAGAGAAACTGTTACAGAATGGTTTTATTAAACCTACTATGTCCCCCTGAGAAGGCTCTTGTTTTTTTGAAAATAGAATTTGAGACTTTAATGTTTTGTCTTAATTATCATCATCTGAATTATGTAGTTATAAGGAATATGAACCCCTAATTAAGGATCTATGAATATTTTTACCCATTGAAAGGTGTGAGTTCATTCTAAATGATTGATCTTAGGTCTACTAACCCTCCGTTGAGTGTTCATAAGGATGATATTCTAAAGTTGATATTATAATGTTGCTATAAAAATTATTAGTTATAATTGATTCTATTTGGTGTGACTTATTCCCCAACTATATTTTTGGAACATATGAATCATATCTTTTAGAGATACTTTAACTAATTAACAATATTCATTTCTAACGAAATTCTTGTATTCTATTAATCAACAGAGTATTATTTTGATAGTTTGATGATGGTCCTAGATGTACTCTATGGGTACCATCTATATTATGAGAACTTAAAGTGTAAGTTGTCAATTTGTAAGGTTTACATTTTGGTGAATGTCTTTATTGAGATATGATTATTCATGGATTCATTGTCGATTGATATTGTGCTTTCATGACAACCACCTATGAATGTGTTATAGGTATACCATTTCATGGATTATTGGGTTACAATAAGATGATTTTGGTATACATTTCAAGGATTTCAGGTCCTTTTAAAATCGTTAGGCATAATGGGAAACCATTTAACAGGACTGAGCAATGTCAAAGAGCATTCATGAAGATAATAAAGAGTTTAAATAGTACAAAAATTTTGAGACTATCGTAGGAGGGTGTTCAGTAAGTGTTGTTTTGGGATAAATCAGAGTTGGGTTTTGTTGTGTATTGATGTAGAGGATAACAATAATGTCTTATGGATTGAATAGAGACCCAAGCATAACATAAATGGATATAACATAATTTTAAATGAATATTCAGAACATTACAAAAGTATATACCTAAGGGCCATAATTGTTTAGTGTATTTGGAAACATGAAATCCTATGATTGTATCTTAGAGAAATATATTCAATGTATAACAAAAATATTATCCCATTATGTACTACTTCTTAAAAAATTCTGAATAACGAAATGAAATGATGAATAAGAAAGGGTGAGATCATATGATCATTATGGTTAAATATTGAGATACATTAGCATAATTTGCGAATAATGGTATGATAACATGAGAACTACATTTTAAGATCATACCCTACATATCAAAGATGATATACCTGATTAGTCGAATAATGATTTAGATTTTGTATGTAATGAATCATAAGGGGGATAAATCATCATAAATAAATCTTGAACCTTAAGCCCATGTCATATACTTTTGGTACCATCATAAATATAGGAAAAAAAATTCATTAATTAAGTTTAGCTACAAAGACCATAAACATAGTGGATCGCGACACACATATTTTTCATATTGGATTGGGATGTACCTATTTCCCATTACGGATCAGGACTCACCTATTTCGTATTATGGATGAGGGAACTCATATTTCCCATTTTTGATAAGGACACACATGTTTCCCATTATTTATTTGGAAACACGTTTTCCCTTTGTGTATCAATACCATTGAGTTATTTCCCAGCATTATTAATGATTTATAAATCTTTACCCAATAAATTTGAGGGAGATATAAGTCCCATACATCACATAATGAAATCATACATAGATGTTCCCCAAGATAATAAATATTCATCATATCATAACACATGAAATTAAATTGGTATCATAAACACATAATCATATCATAACCTAAGGAAAATAGAAATGTTTCTTAATCATTTTATCATAAAATAACCCATTAAAGGAAACTGGTTTCATAATAGTTTTACCATTGTATATCATGTGGCAGAGAAACATGATTCATAAATAACATGAAATATTAATCATAACCCATTAAGAGAAAAAATTAGAACAGTGTCCCTAAATCAGATACTGTGTATGTCAAAAACTTATTCAAAGGATATCATCTCAGCTCGAGAATTTTTTTTAATGATATTTGCAGTATTTCATAAAAAAATAACCTTTATTTGGAAATCAGATTTTATAGTATCAAAAACAACTTTAAAATAATTTAATTCGAAAAGTATTTAGAAAAAAATTAATATAATATTAAAAAAAATTAGATATATTTTTTTATAAAAATATAATTAAATTTTTGAAGATCATTTTAAAAATCATAAAACATTTTTAAAACAATTTTTTTTGAAAATAACATTGAATAATTATAAAATAGAATTTTAAAAAAATTAAACACACTAAAAATATAATACATTTTATAAATCTTTTTACATGAAAATAATCATAAAATATCAGTTAAACATATTTTTGATTTTTTCAAGAAATCATGGTTTTTCAATAAAACTATTTTATGATAGAAGATATAAATATGGTAAAATTTTCATAAATATAAATTCCTAATTATGTGATATACCAAGGAGTTTAAAAATGGTACCAATAAATAATGATATAATAAACATGGGAGATGAAAAATTATGACTATTCTTCAGTTACATATAATTATATTTCATATATAGAAGCATTATCACAAACAATCCCAATAAATTATGATATTGTAGTAATAGAATGTTACACATTTGCAGCTTTGAATACTAATCCTCATGATGTAACGCCCCGACCCCAGCTACCCAGAGCCGGTGCGTTACTTCGTAACATTGGCATGATCACAAAAGATCAAGTCTCGAAAGACCGATTAGTTTAGTAGCCTTGGAAACACTAGATACATTCATAAACGTTACATTACATCATAAAGTGAAAAACTACAATAACAAAGTCTCCATAGTCCACACTCATATCCTCTTCTGACTATCCCTGCAGGTCATTCATAAAATACTTCTTCACATCCTGGAAAATATTAAAACATTGAAAGGGGTGAGCTCAGATGCTCAGTAAGGATAACTATATTGCGGAAGCTTTCGTAAATAAACATAAACAATTAAGGCAATGTATAAATAAAACAAAAGCCTTTTAAACATGAACTTCATCATAATATGGCAAAAGTAAACTGAGATAATGCCATTCACTTCTTCACATGGATATTCTACTGGTCGAATAATCACATGCAATAACAATAACCACTTTCATAATGAGGGAATGTATAATGCCGGACATTCTGAAACATTTTGTCAAGGCCTCGGCCAAGACGTCTAAAATGATTAAGGCCTCGGCCAAAACCATAAATCAAAATTGGGAAAGGGCCTCGGCCAATTCCACGTCTAGTTGTCTCATGAGACCTACCGATGCATCGAGGAGCTATAGCGGGCTCCACCCGTCACTTATTAAGTCCAATACATTCCTCATATGAATAGGTTTAAACATATCATAAACCATAACATAATCGTATCACATAAAACATGCATAAAGGAAACATAACATTTCCACATTTCAATCACAAGATATCAATACAACACATTGATATAATAAAAACGCTTTCAAAACCATTTTCAATACCAAAATAAAAGGAAGTTAAAACTTTGTATTTATTTTTCATTTAAAAAAAATGATGGCTTGTAGAGGAAGCCGAAAATCAAATAATGGTCACGGCGGCGGAGAAGTCATTGTCGCCGCATAAGTACGGAAAGAAAAACATTCCCTTTTGTCGTTTAGTAAATGCTTCGTATAAAAAATATTCCTTTTGAATAAACGTAAAAGTCAAAGGGGTTTATACACCGTATAAAAGAAAGTTGTGTATAAAATGAAATATGCCTCAACGAAAGGAGATTGAGACGAAGTCCCATAAAAAGATCATTTTTAAAATAAAATAGATATACTATGTGTATTCACTATAAGTACACATAAATAAAGTACAAATACAAAATAGGACATAATAATATCATGACATAATTTGGAAGTAGGAGATTAACCCAAAGAATGGAAGTTGGGTTAAGAAATTCCCTTACCTCGTGTCTGACTTGACTCAACCGTTCTTTAACCTCCTGAATAATAAACTAGAGTTAATATATACCTTATTAAGAACCATTTTCAACTTCATTATCCTTATTATATCACTTATTACAATGATATGAACATTATGTAATTATTTAAGTTAATAATGTTCATTTTGTCGGTATTTGGTTCTTAAGTCAAAAATAGGCTTCTTACACTTACATGTTGTTAATTTGGTCAAAGGTTCATTATATCCAGAATGGTATTCATGATGTAGATATCATATATGTCATATATATCCAGTACATACATTCATTTATAATATTACATCACATTTAGAGGTAAGAAATGAAATGCACCGTTCATGGAGACGGTAAGCCGTACGTACGCATGAACGCTACTTCCATTTCTATTTAATATTTTCTGGAATGGAATCATAATGATATGAGAGTATATTATAATTCCAGTATAATAACATATATAATATCATTAACTTTATCCTTCACACATCCCACATATGGTATTAACGAATCAAATCACTTTCAGGGGGCGGTAGTCCGCGCTTCCTAAAATGAAGATATCGTGTTTTACCCATAATGGAAACCATAAAGGTATGCCCAAAATGAAAAAAACAGAAGCTTAAGGAAAACATAAACATATTATATATCATATATAAAAATAGTGACATCATAATGGCCACCTTTGAAGGTGTTAAATGAGTGTTGAACAATCATCGTTTCGGGAGGCAGAATTTCGCCATCCACGGAAACCTTATGTTCTTTAACCATTTGATGTAGTTGTGTGGAAGTGTAGCTCAAATAAATCTTATAACAACATCCTAGTATATTTAAGATACTGGTTTTGTTACAAAAGAAGTAAATAAAAAGAGTTTAGGGGGTTGGAGAAGCAAAATAAAACAAAAGAACATGAGAGAATGAATTACCTTAAAAAGTGTAACTCCTTTTGAGTTGAGCCTAAAGGCTTCCTTTGAAAGGATTCTGCCCAAATGGAATCCTCTAGGATGAGGAGAGGGATGTGGAGAGAGCAAATGGGCAGGGGTTGGCCGAGCCAATGGCTTGAAGAGTGTGTGAAATGAGGTAGAGGTGGGGGCCTTTTATAAGAGGAGATGAGGGGCACCTTTGGAAAGTAAAGGAACATTACATTATTTGAAAATGTGTTTCGGTTTTAAAAGGTCCCACATTGATAGAATTCGTGGATAAGGTGATAAGGCATCGAAATCCACTCATCCAATTGGTTTTGGCCATGTGTAGTTCATAGATTTTATATTATCTTTCCATTTTATTTAAATCGTCAAATAATGATGTCATCGCTGCATCATTATTATGTCATAAATAATTAAATTTATTTAATGTCTAAAAATTATAAAAAAAATACCATGATATAGGAAATCTTTTTATCTTTCCAATGACTATTTATAATCAAAATTTGGACTTGTGTAACCCTACTTAAAAATTGTTTTAGTAAAACACTTTATGTTAGTGTCATTTTCACTTTAACATTAAATAAAAAGTAATTTATGTTATTTCCCAACAAAAGTGGATCCATGGGGTCCCCAAGTTAGGCCATGGCTTGTCTTGGTCGGCCATGACACAACCAATGAGGTTGGGACATGTGTCTAGGTCATTTAATATTATTAAAGTATTATTTATACCTTAAACTACCCTAATTACCACTAATCGAGATTAAGAACTTAATAAGTTACTATTCACCAAAAAATTATTTTTATCCCATTGAACCACATTTTACTTCTTAATGACAACCATGTATGTCGGATTTTTGAAAATCAAATCACAGAAGTGGTAATATTTCATTTAAACAAAAAATCAGTTATTTAACAACCACTTAGTGGTTTCACTATTCATCAAAAATTGAAGTTTTTCAGAATAAGGCCAAAATTTCACCCTAAGCTATAATTGATATTCCGAATTGAAAAATGATGTCTATTTTACAAAATTCCAAACATATTAGTTGCATTAATTAATTTTATAATTAATTCCCGCTGTCACAACAAATAGCGTGTTTTTAAGAAACAATTTATATCAAAAGATTGGCAATTGTTTATGTCCAATTTCAATGTTAAATTAATTCTAATGACCACCATTGGATAAAATGGTAAAAATATATTCTAATTATACTTTAAAACCATCAAATATTATAATTTATCACTATAAATTATTTTGATTAAAAAAGTTGTTTTAAGTATTTTTCACTATTTATAAAATTTTAGAAGTTCTCAGAAAAATACCAAAAATTCAACATAGGCTAATTTCGATATTACGAATACAAAAATGAAGTCCATTTTGACATATAAAATTTATAATATTTCAAAAAGAAGGTATTACTATTCATAACGGCTACTTTGATTAGTCGCGGTGTTTTAGAACTCGAAGTTGCGTACAATGCAAGCTATTGTATTACTGAATGAGAAGCGTATCGTGGAAGCTCGGGGTGTTACATTCTCCCCTCCTTCAATAAATTGCGTCCTCGCAATTTGAAATTTTTCCTTGGAAAATACAAGGTTGAAAAGAGAAAATACCTTTGAGGAAAACCCACATCGAAAATAAGGTTAATAAATATATAACATTAAAAGAAAGCAGGATAAGTACAAAGGTCACCCGATATAGCCCATTATAGGATTCTATGAAAATATGGATATGGAGGAGAAACAAACCATCAAGGTCTGATGGAGAGTTACAGAAAACAGGATTAGGAGAAAGTTTAACCACAAGAAAATCACAAACTTGTGATTGGTTAAACGGTCATTGAACCCCAGTTGGAAAAGTTAACCGACAACATTTTTGTTTTAAGCTACCTTTTATAATGTTGAGGAATTTATTTAGGAGATTTACTAAGAACGTAAGGGAATATACATACTTGTTATGTATACTTTCATTCGTTAAATTTTTTTTTTTTACCACAACCCCAACTTTTACTCCGAATGGTAACGGAACTCAAAAATATTCTATTTATCCTAATTGTATAAGGTTCAAAATGTTAACACATACCATTTAGATTAGTAAAATTATTTTCTAATAACCAGGGACTTCCTGTAGGCTAGTGGTAGGAAATAAAGGCCTGTCGCACTATGGTTGTGGGTTCGATTCCTGCAGCTTTGTCTGACGCGACGGTTTATGCCCCACCCTGCAGGTTGTCCTTTTCCTAAAACTATAGTATTATAATACTCCAAAAATAATCTTCATAAATTTTTTTAACCTTAAACCATACTATCCAAAAATCAACTTAATCCACTCCAACCTTTATAGTTATCCAAAATACCTCTGTCCAGACTTTCTCTAAAAGGTCTCTTAATTCCAAAATCAATTTATCAGATTCCCCAAACAAAGAAATGTTTCTCTTATTGTCACATACCAAAAATATGATTACCTTAATCATATTAAAACCTTACTGAAATCAAAAAGTACTACAGTACAATCCTTATATAGATCACATTATTCTAATAACCAGAATATAATCCATGAGTCCAAAAGCCCCAATACATTAGTTATTCTGCTTCAACTGTAGTAATAGCATAAGATTGTCCTTGATCCCTTGGCCTTTTCTGAGGTAAGTTTCCTTGACGCTTAGGACATTCATTTGCATAATGACCCATTTCTCTACAATTGTAGCATTCAACTTTGACAGCCTCTTTCTTTCCCTTGCAATCACGTGCCTGGTGACCTTTTTCTCCACATTTATAACAGACTCCCATTCCTTTTAGGCAAGTACCAGGGTGATTCTTCCCACAATTATCACATAATGGAAAATCCTTCTTTCCCTTTTTCCCTTTATCTGTCTCTTGTTCCACCGTTCTCTTCTTCTCTTGCTTTACTTTGTTGTCATAAGACTTAGAGAATTCCTTTTCTGTCTTGATAGCACATGAGACTATATCTTCGTATGTTGAGAAAGATTGTGACACTAGAGCTCGACGGAGAAATGGTTTTAACCCATCAAAGAAACGATCAATCTTACTTCTTGGGTTACGTATATAATCTGCAGCATGTCTCGCTAACCTTGTAAAGTTAGCCTCATACTTTGCGACATTCTCATCCTCCTTTTGTCTCAGACTCAAAAATTGCCTTTCCATATCCGCTCGATGGTCTCGAGGTAAGTATTTTTCTAAGAACAGTTCTTTGAACTCCTGCCATTCCATGTTTGTTAATTCATCATCTTCCTTTGTGTTTTGAATTAGTGACCACCATTGATCGGCATCTCCAGTGAGGCGGTAAACTGCCATGACAACCTTCTCCCTTTCACTACTCCCCAAGGCATGGAATATTTTCTCTAAGGAATTTATCCATTGCTCAGCTACTGTAGGATTTGTACTCCCATTGAAGGTTGGCGGTTGTTGCCTCATGAAACGATCTAGCATTGATCCTCCACGTTGCGGATCAGGGTGCTCCATACGAGTAAGGTTGTTATTCATAACCTGCGTGAGTTGTCCCAGTATGGTAATAAGTTGATCAGCACCAGTTGTATCTCCAGATCCACAATAATTATCTTGAGCAGGAGGGCAATCCCTACACGGAGTTCGTGCATTGATACAGTTTCCATTCCTTCTACTAGGCGCCATTTCTAAACAATGGCATAAACCAGATTAGTTTACGAATCAAAATACATAATTCCATACTTGTATAATACTTAACATAAATTGAACTATTTATGGATATAATCCATAATCATAAAAAGGTTTTATTTGAGGAAGTATATACTCATAACCGTTCATAGTGGTTTGTAAAGAAAATGAGAATTATCCTAAGCGTATCCCCCGGGAGTGTCGTAACCAAGAGTGCAGCAAGGCCCTTTGTCGTGCACCAGTTCCCGTTCGAGTCTAGCTCAAAGCGGTGTTTTCGGGTTTTACCCCTAGGTACATCTGTGCCAGAGCCGCCTCTACCTGCTCGTATCCAGACAGGAATGTATTGCTTGGAAAACTCACAAAATCTCTACAATACCAATATTCTAAGATGTTCTTTTATACTAATCCTCGAAGCCTATCTTTGGGCTATGCGTTCTAATCAGAGTTTATCTACATCTAGCTTCCAAAGTTAGTACTAAACTGCCTCTGATACCAACTGTAACGCCCCGACCCCAGCTACCCAGAGCCGGTGCGTTACTTCGTAACATTGGCATGATCACAAAAGATCAAGTCTCGAAAGACCGATTAGTTTAGTAGCCTTGGAAACACTAGATACATTCATAAACGTTACATTACATCATAAAGTGAAAAACTACAATAACAAAGTCTCCATAGTCCACACTCATATCCTCTTCTGACTATCCCTGCAGGTCATTCATAAAATACTTCTTCACATCCTGGAAAATATTAAAACATTGAAAGGGGTGAGCTCAGATGCTCAGTAAGGATAACTATATTGCGGAAGCTTTCGTAAATAAACATAAACAATTAAGGCAATGTATAAATAAAACAAAAGCCTTTTAAACATGAACTTCATCATAATATGGCAAAAGTAAACTGAGATAATGCCATTCACTTCTTCACATGGATATTCTACTGGTCGAATAATCACATGCAATAACAATAACCACTTTCATAATGAGGGAATGTATAATGCCGGACATTCTGAAACATTTTGTCAAGGCCTCGGCCAAGACGTCTAAAATGATTAAGGCCTCGGCCAAAACCATAAATCAAAATTGGGAAAGGGCCTCGGCCAATTCCACGTCTAGTTGTCTCATGAGACCTACCGATGCATCGAGGAGCTATAGCGGGCTCCACCCGTCACTTATTAAGTCCAATACATTCCTCATATGAATAGGTTTAAACATATCATAAACCATAACATAATCGTATCACATAAAACATGCATAAAGGAAACATAACATTTCCACATTTCAATCACAAGATATCAATACAACACATTGATATAATAAAAACGCTTTCAAAACCATTTTCAATACCAAAATAAAAGGAAGTTAAAACTTTGTATTTATTTTTCATTTAAAAAAAATGATGGCTTGTAGAGGAAGCCGAAAATCAAATAATGGTCACGGCGGCGGAGAAGTCATTGTCGCCGCATAAGTACGGAAAGAAAAACATTCCCTTTTGTCGTTTAGTAAATGCTTCGTATAAAAAATATTCCTTTTGAATAAACGTAAAAGTCAAAGGGGTTTATACACCGTATAAAAGAAAGTTGTGTATAAAATGAAATATGCCTCAACGAAAGGAGATTGAGACGAAGTCCCATAAAAAGATCATTTTTAAAATAAAATAGATATACTATGTGTATTCACTATAAGTACACATAAATAAAGTACAAATACAAAATAGGACATAATAATATCATGACATAATTTGGAAGTAGGAGATTAACCCAAAGAATGGAAGTTGGGTTAAGAAATTCCCTTACCTCGTGTCTGACTTGACTCAACCGTTCTTTAACCTCCTGAATAATAAACTAGAGTTAATATATACCTTATTAAGAACCATTTTCAACTTCATTATCCTTATTATATCACTTATTACAATGATATGAACATTATGTAATTATTTAAGTTAATAATGTTCATTTTGTCGGTATTTGGTTCTTAAGTCAAAAATAGGCTTCTTACACTTACATGTTGTTAATTTGGTCAAAGGTTCATTATATCCAGAATGGTATTCATGATGTAGATATCATATATGTCATATATATCCAGTACATACATTCATTTATAATATTACATCACATTTAGAGGTAAGAAATGAAATGCACCGTTCATGGAGACGGTAAGCCGTACGTACGCATGAACGCTACTTCCATTTCTATTTAATATTTTCTGGAATGGAATCATAATGATATGAGAGTATATTATAATTCCAGTATAATAACATATATAATATCATTAACTTTATCCTTCACACATCCCACATATGGTATTAACGAATCAAATCACTTTCAGGGGGCGGTAGTCCGCGCTTCCTAAAATGAAGATATCGTGTTTTACCCATAATGGAAACCATAAAGGTATGCCCAAAATGAAAAAAACAGAAGCTTAAGGAAAACATAAACATATTATATATCATATATAAAAATAGTGACATCATAATGGCCACCTTTGAAGGTGTTAAATGAGTGTTGAACAATCATCGTTTCGGGAGGCAGAATTTCGCCATCCACGGAAACCTTATGTTCTTTAACCATTTGATGTAGTTGTGTGGAAGTGTAGCTCAAATAAATCTTATAACAACATCCTAGTATATTTAAGATACTGGTGTTGTTACAAAAGAAGTAAATAAAAAGAGTTTAGGGGGTTGGAGAAGCAAAATAAAACAAAAGAACATGAGAGAATGAATTACCTTAAAAAGTGTAACTCCTTTTGAGTTGAGCCTAAAGGCTTCCTTTGAAAGGATTCTGCCCAAATGGAATCCTCTAGGATGAGGAGAGGGATGTGGAGAGAGCAAATGGGCAGGGGTTGGCCGAGCCAATGGCTTGAAGAGTGTGTGAAATGAGGTAGAGGTGGGGGCCTTTTATAAGAGGAGATGAGGGGCACCTTTGGAAAGTAAAGGAACATTACATTATTTGAAAATGTGTTTCGGTTTTAAAAGGTCCCACATTGATAGAATTCGTGGATAAGGTGATAAGGCATCGAAATCCACTCATCCAATTGGTTTTGGCCATGTGTAGTTCATAGATTTTATATTATCTTTCCATTTTATTTAAATCTTCAAATAATGATGTCATCGCTGCATCATTATTATGTCATAAATAATTAAATTTATTTAATGTCTAAAAATTATAAAAAAAATACCATGATATAGGAAATATTTTTATCTTTCCAATGAATATTTATAATCAAAATTTGGACTTGTGTAACCCTACTTAAAAATTGTTTTAGTAAAACACTTTATGTTAGTGTCATTTTCACTTTAACATTAAATAAAAAGTAATTTATGTTATTTCCCAACAAAAGTGGATCCATGGGGTCCCCAAGTTAGGCCATGGCTTGTCTTGGTCGGCCATGACACAACCAATGAGGTTGGGACATGTGTCTAGGTCATTTAATATTATTAAAGTATTATTTATACCTTAAACTACCCTAATTACCACTAATCGCGATTAAGAACTTAATAAGTTACTATTCACCAAAAAATTATTTTTATCCCATTGAACCACATTTTACTTCTTAATGACAACCATGTATGTCGGATTTTTGAAAATCAAATCACAGAAGTGGTAATATTTCATTTAAACGAAAAATCAGTTATTTAACAACCACTTAGTGGTTTCACTATTCATCAAAAATTGAAGTTTTTCAGAATAAGGCCAAAATTTCACCCTAAGCTATAATTGATATTCCGAATTGAAAAATGATGTCTATTTTACAAAATTCCAAACATATTAGTTGCATTAATTAATTTTATAATTAATTCCCGCTGTCACAACAAATAGCGTGTTTTTAAGAAACAATTTATATCAAAAGATTGGCAATTGTTTATGTCCAATTTCAATGTTAAATTAATTATAATGACCACCATTGGATAAAATGGTAAAAATATATTCTAATTATACTTTAAAACCATCAAATATTATAATTTATCACTATAAATTATTTTGATTAAAAAAGTTGTTTTAAGTATTTTTCACTATTTATAAAATTTTAGAAGTTCTCAGAAAAATACCAAAAATTCAACATAGGCTAATTTCGATATTACGAATACAAAAATGAAGTCCATTTTGACATATAAAATTTATAATATTTCAAAAAGAAGGTATTACTATTCATAACGGCTACTTTGATTAGTCGCGGTGTTTTAGAACTCGAAGTTGCGTACAATGCAAGCTATTGTATTACTGAATGAGAAGCGTATCGTGGAAGCTCGGGGTGTTACACATGATATCGTGAAATTAAAAAAAGAACAAATTATCCTTAAAAGGAGTATATTTATTATATAAAATGTAAAATGGTTTTATATGCACCTTGTAAATGAATATTGGTGCATAAACTAACATTTGTCTCAATGATGGAAAATTGAGACAAAATTATGTTATGGATTTACTGACTTTTGTACCCTAAAACCCTGTAAAATAGAGATCATAAAATGGATATGTAAATGGAAATAAATTTATGTATAATAATAATAGAATACTTTTATGAGTGGTATATACACAAAATAAAAAAGTGGTGAATATAGCATATGTCTCATAGAAATAAAAGTGATATGAGAAAAACCGTACCTTATGTTTTGAAGTTCATCACACACATTCAAGAATCATTTATAATATATATATGTTCATTAAAAATATACCATAGATCCATATTCTTGTATATAATACCATATATTATTTTATTATGACTTTGTATTACCAATTTATTAACAATTCCATGTTAATGTTATGTTTGGGGTAATAACCATTTCGTTTTTCGTATATGTTTTGACTAGTAATTCTTTATCCAATTAATTAGGTCTCAATTTAATAATTTTTTTAATGAAAAAACTATGTAAATATAATATTTATTCAGTATATAAATATTTATGACAACTTATAAAATATTGAATTATGAAATGGAATAAATAGATCATGGAAATGATAGGTCATACATACACATGAATGATCTTTATGTTTTTTGTCATATTGAATGAAATAATGTAAATGGAATATATCATATATATATATATATATTCAGTAAAACCATCCCTATAAAAATCTATGTAATATGTGAATGAATCATAATTCTTGAAGAGTTAGTACTCCACACATCCACAAATAATGATGTCTTATTTCCAAAAAAAAATTCTTTAAGATATATGTTATATAATAATTAAATAATCATAAATAAATAGTAAATATCATATATTTCATATGAAAAAAAATATTATATGATTATTATTGATCTTGAATGGTTGAAATGGATGATAAAATGGCATAATTTCATGAGGTGGTAGACCATCGTTCACACGAATGATGATTGTGTATCCAATGTGATTGAATTGTGTGTTAGTATAGGTCATACCCTTATAACAAAAAATTATTATTCTCTTATGTATATATATATTATTATAAAACAAAGGAATAATAATATTTTTTCGGGTGGAGAAAGATATAAAAAATGCTCTTGTTGAAGGATGTTACATCTTCATTCGGTAAATTGTCTGGGATTTCACAAAAGGGTTTCTTTGGATTTATTTATACAAAAAAAAGTGAGTAATCAAGGATTATGGGAGAACATCTAGGAGTCTATTGAGGAGTGGTTTGGATTATACAAATGTACTAGATAAGGAAAATGAGAGGAGATGTAGAAGATTTCTTTTAGAAGTGTGGAAAAGGACACATCGTTTATTTTGGAAACCATTTGAGAGCTCCTCAAATTTTACATGTCTCTTAAGGGTAAAAAATTGACGATTATTGATATTTATAGTTAAAAGGGTCTATACATGACTAGAATATAATTTTCTGAATATTTTAGGGTAATTTTTACACCCAACAATCTAAATTTAGTCCATAAGTTTGATTTTTTTACCTTATTCATTGGGATATATTTTAATTAAATTCAATAATTTTATTGGAGAAGAATTATTTTGAAAGTAATATTTATTAAAAATGATTTTTAATCAAAACATTTAATCTATTTATAATAATTCCAATAATATAAGGTATGGAAAATAATGTAAATTTAATTAATCAAACAAGACGAGACAACGTGTTTTTAATGTGAACAGTTGTTCACATGTTTTCTATGTTTTTTATATCTAAATTAAATATAAGATATTCAAAATGTAATAAAATGAATTTATATATTTTAATGATAACTAATTATACTTTATAACCAACTCAAAACAAGACATTGAAATATGAATATACCAGATGAATAGACATTTTCAATCAAAATTCAGTAGTTTTCACTATTCATCAAAACATGAATCTTTAAAAAAAACAAAAAAATCAGAAAAATTAAATTTCAATATAAAAAATTAAAAAATAAACAACATTTTTCATATAAAAATTATAAATGTTTATGAAATTATATTTAAAATTCTTTTTCCATTCAGAGGCAGTAAAATTACCCTTTAGAGAAATACATTTCTTATTCATAATATTTGATTTATTCTAATAATAGTACTATAAAATCTATTGGACGTGTGCAATATTTTTATTAAATATTTAATATATAAAATTTATTAAAAAAAATAGTCAATAGTGTGTTTTAAATTTATTGAATGTGGTTTGTATGGAAAAAAATTGTTTTCTTAGAAAATGAATTTATTTATCCTCAATTAGATGTTACTTTTAGTTTAAACTAATTAAGGAAAAATGTATTATTTTATATGTGAGGGTAAACCATAGTATTCTAATTTACTAAATATCAGTAATATATTCCATTCGAATGTCTAAATGATAATTATAATAATATTTTAATAAAATATTAATAATATATTATAGTTCAGAAAAAATTGGTCAAGAATTTAACACACGTTATCGAGGGGACTTGGAATTGTGGGTAAAACAATACAAACATAGTCTTTCATGTACTGAATTCTAATATAATTGTTGGGTATCGTGAAAGTCTATCATGGTGTTTCATATAACACAAGAAAAACAAAAAAGTTTCCTATAAAATATGTATTCAAAATAGTGTGAATAGAGAATTTAGAAAATATTACATTAATTCTATTTTTTTTAAAAATATGGGGGTTATGTTAAACCCATTTAAAATAAACTTCACACTCTTTTATTGGTTAATCAGTGGTTTAATAAATGATAGTTCCTCTTATAGAAACCCACAACATTAAAATGAATACTAAACTTCCTTTAAAAAGGAAAAGTTAGAAAAATAATGGTTACCAAAAGTAACTCATAACATTGTTTCCACATAAGAGAACATAAGTGGAAAGTGAAAACATGGATGTAGAAGAGAAATATTATTATCGATTTCTAATGGGGAGTGGTAAATTACATGGTCTGGAGAAAGACAACGATCAAAAATCCAAAAATATGTGATGATCCAAGGGAACATTTCAAGCTACTTTTACTAAAGTTTAAGAACATTCAAAACAAGATATAATTACTTCATTTAAACACAATCTTGCCCATTTTTTGTTCCTTGAACAATTGACACTTCATATCTTATTCAAAAAAAGAAGGGAACTTGTTTTTCCTCATGTACTATTGGATCATAAGATCCAAAAAATGATAATTTGTTTAATATATCGTTACTTATAATAACAAAAAATGGTTATTATTGGCTATACAACATGAATAAACCCTCTTAAGGCGAGATAATAAATTTATTTCCCAAAACTCATCTGATGTAATGCTTTATATCTCCATAAATAGATAACTTTATAACACATATGAAAGATGAATGTGTATAACATTATAAATAAGGTCACGAAATTTAATAAAAATATATTATCATTAAACCCCCATATTCAGTAAAGTATTTATTATTTTTCATATACCAATCATGTGAATACCTTTATAATGTACTATATTAATATATAGTAATAACCTAAATTAATATGAATATGTGTTGGAAAATTGAATGATTTCTTGTTACAAGGATCATTAGATATTTTAATTAATTTTGAAAATTTCCATAACATCTATCCATGATATCATAGTCCACATTGTCAGAAAATCCTCTATTAGTTCTCAGGTCAGCAGTATTATCCAATTTTATTATCCATATCAACTATGTCAACGGAAAACAAATTTTCAAATATATGGAACACATTAAGGGTTACCTTAATTTAATAAATGTGGAATCATACCATTTAAGCTGATATCTAGATCATCAACACCCTTCAATATGTTTTTGAAATTCCTTAATGGAAAATACATATTTCATGATTCCTATAACACAATTCTTAAATTCTAATACATTTACACTTCATGCATGTAGCAGTAATAATAATCCTTTACTTAGGCTTCATCATATTATTAATTAATATTCATTTCCTAGAATATTGATATTTTAATCAGTCTTATGGTTTCTCAAAACCAATCTAATCATGATTATAATGATTAACGTAAACAATATTGTTCGAATATCACATACCTTTCAGATGTAGTTTGTGGTTTTTTATATTCGTACCACATTCTTGATTCTATTCATGATATGTAAACATAGGAAATTTATTTTTATATTCCCAAACATTACACATAAAAATATTCTATGTTAACTACGCTCATTCAAGTTTTCTCCATTGAATAATGTGATAAATCATAGATAGAGAAAAACTATCATTTTATAAATCCACATCATCATGAAAAATTATTTATAGGATGTTTAATCAGGAAAAAATATTTTATGTTTATAACAACTCATGATTATCCTTAGAAAAATCCGAAGACATATAATTAGAAATATCCCAAGGGATCTCACTTAAGTTTCCTCATCATAGTTTCCAAAGGATTAACTAAACATTCCATTTGATAATGTCTATTGTGAACCACATATAACATACATGGATACTATATAAATTTAGATAAATATTCATTACATTACAAAAATATATGCCCGAGGACCATAATAGTTTTTTATCTTTGGAAAGACGGAAACATTATTTTCTACCTTGGTGAAATATAATCAATGTTTCCCACTAATATCTTCTAATTTAATACTCATACATAATACCTTAATTAATAACATGATGTGAGGAAACATAAGAATGGGTGAGATTAGAAGACCAGTAAGGGTAAATAAAGGATATATGTAAGAAAAACATGAGAATAATGGTGTGGTAACATCAGAATAACATGTAATGATCATACCATACATAATAAATATCATATACATGAGTTGTGACATAAGGAATAGAAGTTCATAAAATGTGAATCATAATGGTGATAAATCATCTTAGATATAAAATGAACCACATGATCATTTAATTTAAGTGATACTTCATCATAAATATAGAAAACTATTTCATGTGTCAAGGTTACCTACTAAGACCATCAACATAGTGGATCAGGACACACCTATTTCCCACAGTGGATCAAGACACACCTGTTTCCCATTATGGATCATAGCACAACAATTTCCCATTTTGGATATGGACCCAAATATTTCCTACTGTGGATAATGACTCATCTGGGCCCCATTATGGATCTATAAACACCCATTTCCCAATTTGGATAAATACCATCCACTTTTTCCCATTATTATCTCATGAGATATAATTCATTACCAATTGATTTATATGGAGAAATAGACCCCACTCGTCGCATAATGATATCACATATCCCTATTTTGGAAGATCATAAACATTCATCATATCATAACCGATGAAATAAAATGTGTATCATAAATATTTAATCATATCATAACATTTAAAAATGAAATATGTTTTATATTCACTTCTTAATTGAATAACCCCAGAACGGATGTGGGATTTTTAATTTTTTGTCATGGTATCACCCGTGGAAGTGAAACAGGTTTCATAAATATATTGGCATCATAATCCTAATCCAGTAAAATAAAATAATAATAATGATTTCCTATGATCATATCCCTTGTAAATCATAGACTATATAAATTTCTATTATCTTACCTGGAGACGAATTTTTAAATATATCATTGTGCATTTCTTATGGAAAATAACATTTCCTTGAAAATCACATTTTAGGTCATAAAAAATCATCAAAATTATATTATTTGAAAAACACATTGAAACCTAATAAGATTATATTTAAAAGTAATTTATAACATTTCATGAGGAAAATATCCTTTCATCTTTGGAAAACACTTTTTATGATATTTTGAAAACATTATTCTTTGAAAATAACCTTGAAACATTTTAAAGAATATTTTGAATACCAATTTGAACACTTAAAAAAAATATTTTCTAAATCCTTTCCCTTGAAAATAAATTTAAAATATAAATTAAAATATAAATTAAAACCATTTTTTATAAAACAAAATTTCTAAATAAAACATATTTCTGACTGAAGAGAGAAATAAGGTAATATTTTATAAAAAATACATTCTAAATTATCATAAGTAATAAATAACCAAAAATGGTACAAAAAATTATTTTATCATGGAAAAATATAGGGGAAGAAAAATCCTGAGGATTTTTGTGAGATAGATCATAATATTTCATTACAGGAATAATAATAATACGTAATCCAAATAAATGATGATATTTTTTCAATAAACAATTACTACTAGGGAAACATTGAATCATAATCTCCATAAATGAATAAAATTACCCGAATCATAAAATATCTTGAAAGTAGGTAGATTAATGATGTAACATGTTAAAAGAATGTTTATAAACCTCATCAAAGAATATAGGTTTATAAAAACATGTGTCCCAGAAAAGGATAATTGATAAAAAAAAGTGCATTGTTGATTTTGTATCCTTTGACACATAAAATTCCCTAAAATAGTGACTCTAAAAGGGATATAAAAAACCAGAAAAATTAATTAAAATAATCATAGAAATAATTCTTGGACTGTATATACACAAAACAAATGAATTGGGGGTGAATATATAATATATCTCATGGATATAAATGTGAGATCAGAAAACCCTCACCTTAAGTGTTGACCTTCTTCATAAACATTTAAACCTTCAGTATAATAAATTTAATTTTACTAAAAATATACTGTAGAGACCTGAAGCCTGACGTACATGGACAATACATTAGTTTTTTGGAATACTCAATACATAAAAAAAACCGACACATGAGGATTGTAATAGTTTAGTGTCTTTGGAAACTCGGAATAAAATCTTCTAATCGTGGTGAAAGATCTTCAACATCTCCCAATTAAAGATCTTCCACTTTCTGTTTTCTTACTTAAAACCTTTCATTAAATCCTGGGGAAAATAAAACATATAAAAGGTGAGCTAATGAGCTCATTAAGGGTAAGAATGGATAAAATAATACAAATCATATACATTTGAACATCAAAACATGAACATAATATTTAATCATCAGAATATTGAGCAATGACATAAATCATGGAAGTATGTAATGCAAAGATCATAAAGAAACATTAATCATGATAAAATATCATGGTAATTAAACATGTAATTGTGGAAAACCACTAAGCACGTGATATTATTTCCATAGTAGCTAAGGCATTTCTTCCAAGACCATGTTAGTGGACAAAGTCCCTTTTTGAATCGAGTTCACTCCTCGTTCCAGTCCTGTATTACTGAACTGGTTTAACTTTCCG
Organism: Viscum album; assembly: GCA_963277665.1. Lineage (NCBI taxonomy): Eukaryota > Viridiplantae > Streptophyta > Magnoliopsida > Santalales > Viscaceae > Viscum > Viscum album. Next base: position 918,895,127 of record OY728157.1, read on the forward strand.
TTCTAGCCGTGTTTATCTCATGAGATATAAATCTTTACCCAATGCATTGGATGGAGATATAGGTCCCACCCATCTCATAATGAAATCATTCTTACTTGTGCCACAAAATAAACATACATCATTCATAATAACCCAATAAATAAAAGGGGTTTCATAAACATCATCCCATCATCACATAATCCTTATAAAAGAAATGGATATCATTTCATAATAAGAAAAGTGAAACCCTGTAAATCATAGAGACATTATACTTGAAACATATGAAATAGTGTCATCTTAGATGAAAAATGGTTTCGATAAAACACTTGAAATGAATTCTTGAGGGAAATATCCTTTATTCTTCTAAATCAATTTCTTTTCACAAAACGTCGTGTAATTTTAAAAGAAGGATATTTTGTTGATTATATTCATGAAATATTTTGGAGGAAGCTTCATGAAAATAAGGCTTTATAAAACCGTAAAAATCAATTAATGCAATATAAGTTAAAAAAACATTCTTATCGTACTTTTGTCAGAAAAGTAAAAAAAGTACATGTAGGGTAAATAAAAGAATGATTCCTTCCATACCAAGGGGTAAAAGTAAAAATGGGTAAAAATGACTTTAAACATACATGAATACACTTTTATAAAACATGGACATGGATGATAGCAATAACCCTAGTAAATACTTAAGAATAAGCAATCTCAGATAAAAATGAGATTTGCAAAATTATCCATTACCTTAGGTCTGATATGATTCATACGTATCCGAACCTCATGTATAATGATTTAAATAATTTCATTGAATTATTACCGAATCATATTCATTTTTATGATATCATATATGGTTCACTTATGTCTTTAAATTATCCGTTCTTTTGTAAATTCAATGTTAAAGATTGTTTTGGGTAAAATCTTTTCATTTGTCATTCGTGTTTTTACTTGTAATTATTCATATGATTACTTAGATCATGATTAATTAATTCCAGAATATAAAACATGATTTATATATAATATATATTCAGAATATACCTATATATAATAGATCGATAAATGGAAAGAAATACACCGTTCATGGAGATGGTAGGCCGTACGTACGCATGAACGTTGTTTTCGTTTCCTCATTGAATTCAATGGAATTAATTGGATGACATATATATATATATACATAAATATAGTATCATTATTATGTCTTATATTTAATGATTATTTATTATATATACTTTATAATCATTTATGAATGGTTAATCATTGAGATTGAATCTCATCGCGTCGTGGAGACGGTATTCCGTACGCACGCACGGGCGATGATATCGTTCCCATGATCGTCCAATTTTATTGGAGTGTATGTATACTATTACAGAATCATATCACTTTACAATAATCATATATATTTATTATTTACACCATTATACCCATCCATAAAAGGTGGTGGTGGAAAATATATTACACCACTGTGTGGAGACGGTATTCCGTTTGTACGCACGCGCGATGATTTCATTTTCCGTAGGATGGATAGATGATGAAATAGGGTTATTTAATACTTATCATAACATATCAGTATATGAGTGATACTGATGTTATTACATCATAATGAAACAACCTAAGCAGAAGAAATGGAAGAAGAAATAAAGTTGAACGAATCGGTAACAGATATTACCTCTTCTTTGAAGCGCCTCTTTGAGACCTCCTCTTAGGGCACTAAAATTAGTCTTTGAAGAATACCAGGACCTCTAGAATGGTTCTAGGGAATTTGAGAAGAGAAAATGGCAGGGTTTGGACGATCTTGAAGGCTCAAAGTGGTGTGAGGAATGGAGGGAGGAGGTTCCCTTTTTAAGGGAGGAGAGGGGAACCTTTGGAATAACTAAAAATATTTTTTTATTATAAAGTCATATTCGGTTTTTATTAGCTCAAAATTGATTTATTTCGAAGCTAAGGTGGGGATGGGTCTAAATCCTATCATATGATTTAATTTAGACAAGTTTATGTCATTATATTAACCTTAACATTTAGCTTTAACTCTTAGTTAATTAGATTGAAATTTACCATGTCACTTGTATTTTTATATTATATAGTTAATAAAATTACCATATACATCCAAGCAACCCCCAAGTGGTCCATTAATGACACACCTATCATGATATAAGTATCTTGCCTGAACCTTAGATTTTTAGGAATATAATAACAATTATTAATATAATATTTTATTTAAAAACTATTTTATGAAAATTTTGACACTATTTGGTAATTGATTTTTGTGAAAATAAAAAAAGAATGATTAGTTATAAATATGTTAATTAAATCAATACTAACATGTCATATTATCATATATGAGTTATTGGAATTCATAAAAACTCTCTAATTACATTTATTTGGGTATTTATAACATAAATTATGTCAATATTTCATTAATAAGATAATTAATGCATCATCATTGTGTCAAAATTAAATTAAATTATTTTATGTCTAAAAATTACAAATAAAATACCATTATGTTGGAAATCTTTTTAGCTTTCTAATAAATAATTATAGTCCAATTTATCTTATGTATAACCATATATTAAAAATGATTTAGTTATTAATCATTGATTTTAACTATTTTAACCCTTCTTTAAATAAAATAATAATTAATGTCCTAATCTAATCCATGTGGGCCTAAATGGTAATATTTTATTCCTAAGGTTGTTTTTGGACGAATTAAACTTATCCAATTTAATAAGGACATGTGTTATGCTAATAATAATATCATATTTACCCTTATTTACCCTATTTACTTTTAACCGTGGTAAAAAAAGGTAAAAAGTTACTATTCACCAAAAATTATTTTCATCTCATTGAACCACATTTTATCCCTTGATATTAACCATGTCTCTTGGATTTTCGAAATTCTACTCACAGAAGTGGTAAAATACTGTTTTATGAAAAATTTAGTTTTCTTAACTACCACTTTGTGGTTTCACTATTCATCAAAAAAATGATAGTTTCTAGAAAAACACCAAAATTAGCCCAAAGATATATTTGATATTATTAATTCGAAAATGATATCTATTATACCAAATTCAAAACATATCAGTTGCATTAATTAATTTAAAAATTAATTCTCGTCGTCAAAACAAATAGTGTTCTTAAGAGATAATAACTATCAAAAGATTGACACTAGTTTATGTCTATTTAAATGTGAAATTACATCCAATGAACATCATTGTATTAAATTGTAAAAATATATTCTAAATATACTTTAAATCCACTCAAATTAATAATTTATCACTATTAATTATTTCGATTAAAAAAGTTGTTTTTAACAAAAATTTAGTAATTTTTACTATTCATCAGAATATGAATGTTATCCGAAAAGTACCAAAATTTCACCCTAAGCTAATTTTGATATTCCGAATCCAAAAATAAAGTCCATTTTGAAAGATAAAATTTATAAAATTTCAAAAAGTCGTTATTACTATTCATAACGGCTAGTTCATAATAATATAATAATAATATCTCGTTTAGTGAATCTCTGTATTGCGTACTACACACGCTATCGAGGAAGGTCGTGATTGCGTGTAGTGCAATGAAAGTCAGGGATGCGTGTTGTGCATGCTCCTTTTGGTGTATTATACAACACAAGACATTGATGAAATTAAAAATAATATTTTTCATAAAATCTCATGGTGTTACATTCTACCCCCATTAAAATGAATTTCGCCCTCGAAATTCATCGGGGATATAAATGTATTACTACTCGAAAGTTTGTGTAATAGAAACCCACATCGTAAAAAGGAATACCAAAACTTGTCTTTAAAAAATGAAGTATGAAATGTAACGGTTACCCAAATTAACTCATCACTGGGTTTCCACATAGAAGAACATAGGTGAAAATATGGATATGGAAGAAAAATCTAACCATCAAGTTCTGATGGAGAGTGGTAGAGAACATGGCTATGAAAAATCCATCAATCACAAATCCATAGATTTGTGATGATCTAAGGTACCATCTGATTCATCAGATATAAGAGCACTAGGAATTTTTTTTTGGATTTCAAGATCATTTCCCTATAGTTGATGAAATTGGAATTAGAAGAAATACATTCGTGATTTTGGTACAGTCTCACCGTTGGTCATTGTTTGGAAAATTTCCACTTCATCTCTTAATGAAATGATGTTGAATTTCTCGTTTGTGTTGTGTTAGCAGATCATGGGATAGAATGATGGGTCATTCCATCTGTCTCAAACAAATGGATAGAAAAGTTATCAAAAAACACATAAGTCCATCTATAGTGAGATTAATCATATATGGTCCAAAAATGGACTTATACATCATATATCATACTGCTTAATATAATAAAACTAGTTTCTACTAAACATGGAATTCATGTAGGCCAGTGGTAGGCGATAAAGGCCAGTCGCAGTTCAGTTGTGGGTTCGATTCCCACAGCCTTGTCCGACGAGATGGGCTGTCGCCCATCCTGCTGGTTGTCCTTTTTCTGAAACTACATTACTATAACATCCCATCAATAATATCGAAAAAATTTCTATCCTTAAAAAATACTAACTTATGTCCAATATAATCCATTCTAATCTTTAGGCTTATCCAAAATACTGCTGTCCAATCTCATATTATATTGAAAACAATTACCAAAGAGTTCATATAAAAAGAGTGTTAATACCATTGTTGATCCTCATATATCATGAGATATGTCTTGTTGGTCACATTCCAAACATTCAGAGGCCTTAATCATGTATTATCTTGAAAAACGAATACCCATTGAATCTTAGTGAAAACATGAGTGCTGTCAAAAGTTAACTATTTTCACATACCAAAACCTCAAACCATGATATAACTATTTCCTTATATCAGTCATGAGCTCATGAATACTGTCAAAAATTTCATTTTCTCCTTATCCCTTCATTATGCACATATCATGTTTTTCCAAAAATATCTCAATCACTTTCCATGGTTAGCGGTACCATAAAATTATTGAAAACCACAATAGACTAATACATAAATATTCCAATATTCCAAGATACTATATACAACATTATTTTGGAATCCCATTACATAAACACTTAATCATTCCACCACATAGTTTTCATATTCAACATCGCCAATAGTGATCGCATGTGACTTTCCTTTGTCTTTTCCCTTAAGTGGTTGCTCATGTTGATCATCACTAACCCTTGGATTAGAGAATTTATTAGAATAATGCCTCATTTCCTTGCACATGAAGCACTGAAGTGTTGGTGGTGCGTTCTCTACAGTCTTTTTTTTATTCACATCATTAGAAACCATTTTTCCATTACTTCGACACTCAGCTGCTCCATGACCTTCTTATCCACACTTAAAACATTTTCTAGTCCCTTTAATACAATCTCCACCATGCTTCATTCCACACCATGAGCATAAGGAAACATTCATCTTCTTTTCACCATTATTATGAGATTTCTCCTTGAACTCCATCTTTCATTTCTTGTCAAAACTATGAGATGGATAAGTAACACCAACTTCCATTTCTACCTTGATAGCACAACGCACAATTTATTCATAGCTATTGAAGTCTCTTATAGATAATTCCCTTCGAATATTTTGTTTTAATCCACTAAAGAATCAATCAACTTTACTTTCAGGTTGGATGATAAATCCAGATGCATAACTTTCAAGCCTTGTAAAATTCGCTTCGTATACACCAACAGATTCATTATCCTTTTTCTTTAGTTCAAGAAACTCCTTCCCCATATTTGTTCGAAGAATACAAGGGAAGTACTTATTGTAAAATAAGTTATTGAACTCGTCCCATTGCATGGACTCAATTTCATCTCTTAGACTCGTATTCTTGATTAGATTCCACCATTGATTAGCTTCACATTCCAAACGATATACTGCTAAGATGACTTTATCATGTTTCGAACATTGAAGAACTGAAAATATCTTTTCAGTGGTACTGATCCATTGTTCAGCAACAAGTGGATCAGAAGACCCACTGAAAGATGATAGATGTTGCCTCATGAAGGACTTAAAAGAATATTGTTCCCTTCTCTGCTCATTTGGAAGTCCAGAATGATTCATAGCTTGTGAATGTATAGCAATAAGATTTTTCACTCCATCTCCAATAACATTTGTTTGTTCAGGAGGACATTCACTACATTGTCCATTTCATTGATCAACACGGTTCCTTCGGGTTCCAGCCATCGTCTAAAACCCCAAAAGAATAGTGTGAGAGGCAAAAATCATGCTTGGGAAAACAAAAAAGTAAAGGGGGAGCACCCTCAATATATAACATCTTAGGTTAAATTCTATGATCGTTACCGTAGTTCTAGGACTATATCCTATACGTATACTTATCCTTAGGGACATCCCTAGACATACCTTAGAAATATCTCTAGGGTTCTCACTAACGTTTTCGCATCCTAGTTTCCAAAGGTTGACTAATCCTTTCCTCTGATACCAACTGTAGAGACCCGAAGCTTGACGTACATGGACAATACATTACTTTTGCGGAATACTTAATACATAACAAAAATAGACACACAAGGATCGTAATAGTTTAGTGTCTTTGGAAACTCGGAATAAAAGCTTTTAATCGTGGTGAAAGATCTTCAACATCTCCCAATAAAGATCTTCCCCTTTTTGTTTTCTTACCTAAAACCTTTCTTTAAATCCCGGAAAAAAGAAAACATATAAAGGGTGAGCTCAAATGCTCAGTAAGGGTAAGCATGGATAAAATAAAACAGATCATATACATTTGAAAATCAAAACATGAACATAATATTTAAGCATCAGAATCTTGATAAATGACATAAATAATGGAAGTACGTGATGTATAGATCATAAAGAAACATTAATCATGATAAAATATCTTGGGAATTAAACATGTAATTGTGGAAAACCATTATGAACATGATACAATTTCCATTGTAGCCAAGGCATTGCTGCCAAGACCATCTTGGTGGACAAAGTCCCTTTCTGAATCGAGTTAACTCCTCATTCATGTCCTGTATTACTGAACCAGTTTAACTTGCTATTCCAGCCATGTCTATCTCATGAGATATAAATCTTTACCCAATGTATTGGAGGGAGATATAGGTCCCACCCATCTCATAATGAAATCATTTTTACTTGTGCCACAAAATAAACATACGTCATTCATAATAACCCAATAAATAAAATGGGTTTCATAAACATCATCCCATCATCACATAATCCATATAAAATATATGGATATCATTTCATAATAAGTAAAGTGAAACCATGTAAATAATAGAGACATTATACTTGAAACATATGAAATAATGTCATCTTAGATGAAAAATGGTTTTGATAAAACACTTGAAATGAATTCTTGAGGAAAATATCCTTTCTTTTTCTAAATCAATTTCTTTTCACAAAACGTCAAGAAATTTTAAAAGAAGGAAATTTTGTTGAAAATAGCCAGGAAATCTTTTGTAGGTATCTTCATTAAAATAAGGCTTTATAAAACCGTAAAAATCCTTTTATGCTGTATAAGTTAAAAAAACATTCTTCTCGTACTTTTGTTGGAAAAGTCAAAAAAGTACCTTGTAGGGTAAATAAAAGAAATATTCCTTCCATACCAAGGGGTAAATGTCAAAATGGGTAGAAAGGACATTAAACATACATGAATAAACTTTTATAAAACATGGAAATGGATGATAGCAATAACCCCTATAAATAATTACGAATAAGCAATCTCAGATAAAAATGAGATTTGCAAAATTATCCCTTACCATAGGTCTGATATGCTTCGTACGTATTCAAACCACCTTTATAATGATTTAAATAATGTCATTGACTTATTATAGAATCATATTCATTGTGAAGATATCATATATGGTTCACTTATTTCTTTATATTACCCGTTCTTTTATAAATTCCATGTTAAAGAGTGTTTTGGGTAAAATCGTCTCATTTGTCGTTCGTGTTTTGACTTGTAATTATTCATATGATTACTTAGATAATGATTAATTAATTCCAGAATATAAAACATTATATATATATAATATATATTCAGAATATACCTATATATAATAGATTGATAAATGGAAATAAATACACTGTTCATGGAGACGGGAGGCTGTACGTACGCATGAACGTTGTTTTCGTTTCCTCATTGAATTTAATGGAATTAATTGGATGAAATACATATATATATATATACATAAATCCAGTATCATTATTATGTCATATATTTCATGATTACTTATTATATATACTTTATAGTCATTTATGAATGGTTAATCATTGAGATTGAATCTCATCGCATCGTGGAGACGGTATTCCGTACGTACGCACGAGCGATGATTTCGTTCCCATGATTGTCCAATTTTATTGGAGTGTATGTATACTATTACAGAATCAATATTGTTTTACAATAATCATATATAGTTATTATTTACACCATTATACCCATCCAAGTAGGGTGGTGGTGGAAAATAGATTACACCACGACGTGGAGACGGTATTCCGTACGTACGCACGTGCGGTGATTTGTTTTCCGCAGGATAGATAGATGGTGAAATAGGGTTGTTTCATACTTATAATAACATATCAGTATATGAGTGATATTAATGTTATTACATCATAATGAAACAACCTAAGCAGAATAAGTCGATAAAGAAATAAAGTTGAAAGAATCGGTAACGGACATTACCTCTTCTTTGAAGCGCCTCTTTGAGACCTCTTCTTAGGGCACTAAAATTGTTCTTTGAAGAAGACCAATACCTCTAGGATGTTTCTAGGGAAGTGGAGAAGAGAAATTGGCAGGGTTTGGCCGAGCTTGAAGGCTCAAAGTGGTGTGAGGAAGAGAGGGAGGAGGTGCCCTTTTATAATGGAGGAGAGGGGCACCTTTGGAATAACTAAAAATATTATTTTATTATAAAGTCATATTCGGTTTTTAATAGCCCCAAATATATTTATTTCGAAGGTAAGGTGGGGATGGGTCAAAATAATATCATCCAATAGAATTTAGACAAGTTTAGGTCATTATATTATACTTAATTTTTAGTTTTAACTCATAGTTAATTGGATTGACATTTACCATGCCACTTGTATTTTTATATTATATAGTTATTAAACATTCCATATACATAAAAGCGACCCCCATGAAGTCCATTAATGATAAAAATATCATGATATAAGTATCTTGGCCGAACCATAGATTTTTAGGAAAATAAAAACAATTAATAATATAATAATTGTTATAAAAACTATTTTATGTCAATTTTGACACTATTTGGTAATTGATTTTTGTGAAATAAAAAAAATGATTAATTCGCAAAATGTTAATTAAATGAATAAAAACATGTCATGTTAACATATAAAATTATTGGAATTAATAAAAAGTCTCAAATTACATTTATTTGGGTATTTATAAGATCAATTATGTCAATATTTCATTAATAATATAATTACTGCATCATCATTGTGTCATAAATAAATTAAACTTGTAAGTCTAAAAATTACAAATAAAATACCATTATGTAGGAAATCATTTTATATTTCTAATGAATATTTATAGTATAATTTATCTAATGTATAACCCAATATTAGAAATGATTTTGTTATTAAACTTTTATTTTAACTATTTTAACCCTTCTTTAAATAAATTAATAATAAATGTCCTAATCTAATCCAAGTGGGCCTAAATGGTCATATTTTATTCCTAAGGTTTTTTGGCCAAATTAAACTTATCCAATAAAATTAGGACATGTTTTAGGCTAATAATAATATCATATTTACCCTTAATTACCCTATTTACTTTTAACAATGATAAAAAAAGTAAAAAGTTACTATTCACCAAAAATTATTTGCCTCTAATTGAACCACATTTTAGTCCTTGATATTAACCGTGTCTCTCGGATTTTCAAAATTCTACTCACAGAAGTGGTAAAATTAAGTTTTATGAAAAATTCAGTTTTTAAACTACCACTTAGTGGGTTCACTATTCATCAAAAAATGAAAGTTTCCAGAAAAATACCAAAAATTAGGCCTAAGCTATATTTGATATTATGAATTCAAAAATCATATCTATTTTACCAAATTAAAAACATATCAGTTTCATTAATCAATTTAAAAATTAATTCCCATCGTCAAAACAAATAGCGTGTTCTTAAGAGATAATAAATATCAAAAGACTGACACTTGTTTTTGTCTGGTTTACATGTGAAATTACATCAAATGACCAACGTTGTATTAAATTGTAAAAAATATTCTAAATATACTTTAAAACCACTAAAATTAATAATTTATCACTATTAATTATTTCGATTAAAAATTTTGTTTTAAATTAAAATTTAGTAATTTTCACTATTATTCAGAATATGAATGTTATCCAAAATGTAACAAAATTTCACCCTAATCTAATTTTGATAGTCTGAATCCAAAAATGAAGTCCATTTTGAATGATAAAATATATAAAATTTCAAAAAGTGGGTATTACTATTCATAACGGATTGTTCATAATAATATTATAATAATATATCATTTAGTGAATCTCGGTATTGCGTACTACACACGCTATCAAGGAAGGTCGTGATTGCGTGTAATGCAAGGCAAGTCAGGTATGCGTGTTGTGCGTGCTCCTTTTGGTGTAGCGTACAACACAAGAAATTAATGAAATTAAAAAGAATATTTTTCATAAAATCTCATGGTGTTACATATGCCATAAACCCATACTATTATATATCATTCAATATATTATTTTATTATGAATTTATATTACCAATTTATTAACAATGCTTTATCAATGTTATGTTTCAGGTAATGAGTCGTTTGTTTTCATATATGTTTTTACTTGTTATTCTTATTCCTATTATATAGTTATTGAATTAATTATTTATAGGACAAAAAATATCATGAATATATATAATATATTTAGTATAAAGATATTTATAATAATTTATAAGTGATAGAAATATAAAATGGAAAACACTATTTATGGATACGGTAGGCCGTACGTACGCATGAACACTCTTTAGGTTTACTTTTCATATTGAAGGAAAGTAAGATAATGTAATATATGTATATAAACATATAAATACATTAGAATTATTATATTTAATATATCATATAAGTTCACTAACACTATTTCAACACATTCTATGTAATGTGTGAATGAATCCCATCACTTCGAGTAGGCGGATGTCTAGAAGTCCAAAAATGTATTTTTCGTATTTCAAGAAATTGTAATACATGAAGGAATGAGTTATATAATCATTATAGTGGTAGAAATACATAATAAATATCAGATATATCATATTAAAATTTAAAATACATCACTATTCCAATCATTTAATAGTGGAAATTGGAGAATAAACAACATCAGTTAACAAGACGGTAGTCCGCCATACACTGGAACTATGATTATTAATCCCATTTGGTGGTGGTGTGTGTTATTTTAGATTATAAACATAATCGTATATTTATGATCCTTAATTTGTTATATAATCCATAAATAAGAAGAGTTGATGTTATGGAGAATGAAATAAAATAAATGTTCTAGATGATATATGTTACCTCTTCTTTCGGTAACTCTATTTGGTTTTCCTCAAATGGATTCCATGGATAGATTAATGAGAAATTTTTGGGATATAGGATAATATGAGGGATCATTGGAGATTATTTTCGATGTTTTTGGTGGATACTTAAAGGCTTTATATAAGTGATTAGAGGAGGAGGAGAGGAGGCCTTTTATATGTGGTGAAAATAACACATTGGGTATTCTTAATACAAATTTTCTGGTCTTCAAATTTTACGTGTCACAAAAGGGATCAAAATAGATGGTTAAGGGTAAATATATGTGTAATAGTCTAAATATGTCCATAAAGTAATTTTTATATAAGTTTTGTGTCATGTTTACATCTTATATTTTATGTTTAATCATTAAGTATGATTATTTTACATTAATCATTGTAATTAATATAAATTACATTCAAAAAAATGGTTTTTCAAAAACAATGTTGAATAAAATATAAAAGAAAAATTATTTTTATTTAATATATGGAATCCATTTTCCTGAAGTCCAATCATAGACATGGAAAAAAATAATTTAAAATTTATCCTGCCGATGGGACCAGACAAATTGTTTTTAACGTTAAAATAATTTTCTGAAGTATGCTATGTTTTTAAATAGAAATTTAATATAAAAATATAAAAATAACATAAATTATAATAATAGATTTAAAATCTGACTAATTAATTTTTGAAACCAATTAGAAAAATAACATTCCTATAAATATATATTATACCCAAAATAATTTTTCAATTAAAATTCCGTATATTTCATTATTCCCCAAAACATGAATATACTCATAAAATTATGAAAAAAACACCCGAAGTAAATTTTTATATAAAAATTTCAAAAATGAATTTCATTTTCTCATATAGAAATTATAATATATTCAATAAGTATATTTAATATTGGTACACCATTAAATGTATGTGAAATTTCCATTTTGAGAAATAGACCATTTTAATCTTAAAATTTTATTTATTCTTATTTTATTCCTATAAAAGCTATTGTATGAGTGTAAAAAATTTATTGAATATTATACATAAAAATTTTCTTAAAAACCTTCATCAAAAGTTTTTTCTTTAATTTAATGATATTAAATGATATTTCTACGAAGAAACATTGTTTTCTGAGAAAATGAATTTATTTATTCATAAATAATTCTTACTTTTATTTATAATTAATTGATAACCAATAGAATCATTTTATATTCATGTTTAAACCATATTTTCATTATTTAGTCAATCTCAATCATATATTGCATTCTAACGGCTATGAGATTATAATAATAATATTTTAATAATATTATTAATGGTATATTGTAGTTCGGTAAAAAGCTCACTTGCATGTAACATAAGTTATTGAGGTGACTCGGTATTGTGTGAAACATAATACAAACATATTATTGTGTGTACCACTTGATTATATTTTTTTCCATGTAGTGAAAGATTAATTTAATTTTTCATTAAAACACCATCCAAACTCATTGCTCTCGTTTAAAAGAAAAATTCAGTGATGCATGAAATGAACAATATGAAAAGATTATATATATATTTTTAAAAAATTATCAAAGTATTATAGTTCATGGATGTTGGGAATGCATGAAAATAATTATATAACTCCTAAATTACTGTTGGTATCATTAGTCTTCACAGGGATGATATCCATGCATTATCTTGGGGGAGAGTATTTCATTGTTTACTATGCCCATAAGGTCCACAAGTGTGTCATCACATAGAGAGATATAAACATAAGATAGAGGTGTTTGTTGGAGTTCATGGAGGAATATGAATTATAGATAGAAAATACAATTATTAAAGGATACATGGTAGTATATTTCCTTAACAATAAATCAAATTATCACTTGGTGGATGATGTATATGATCTGATGGCTTCGTTACAGCTTCCCCTAGTAGAGGAGAGGGGTGAATCATTTATTCATTATACAGTGGTGACTCCACCACTTCTTCAACATATGAGAGATTCGAATTTTAGAGAAATATTTATGAAGTTAAACATTATTTGATATTATTAAGAGATTCAACAGATGAATTTTATTAAGGAGGGGATAAATTCATCATTTTGAATGGAAAGATCATGGTTGTTGACACATTTTAGAGGGATGATTTTTGGGAATCTCATACATCTCATTTGGCTATACATCCATGTGTGAAAAATATATAATATATCATTTATTTGTAGTTTTGTGGGAAATTATGAGATAGAAAATTGATGAGATTGTCTCTTGAGGTCTCACATGTCAGCACATAATAGTTGAACATTAGGTTTTCGATATTTTGACTCAAATAACAATGATCTAGAATAGTTATGGGATGGAATATTTCTCACTTCTACGTGGGGTAATAAAACAAAAGTTAGAGTCCTCAATCTTATATATGTTATTATATACTGACTCCCCAAGTTAGCAGAATATCATGCCATCTTGGAACATAGTTATGTGAAGATTTTAGAGAAGTCTCACATGTGTTAGATCCTCCAAATTCATGGGGTAAACACAATGATTATCTATAACCAAGATACTAAATTTATGTAACAATTGTTTAGGGGTTTACATGATCCTTTTGAGAACAAATTATGGATGAGAACAACATTTCATCCCCATATAGATTGAAATACCTTGTAGTCTATCTAGGGGATGGAGGATTTGTTGAGGGACTAAATGTTAAACTTTGGCCAAATTTCCGAGGATCACTTTTAATTGGAAGATTTCTCCTATAAAAAAACTATAAATTTTTATTGGAATAGAACATTTCAAGGCCCTATATGGGATATCATTAAAGTTAATCATATATTGCACTAATACTGGAGAGACATATTTTATTGGGAATGATTTGGTATAGGAAATGGCAGATAAAGCTTTTGTGGCCCCTAAGAATATGAGTATAACCCATAAATGATAGAAATATTATATAGATCAATTTTCTCTGTGAAATCCCAAAAATAGAATTTTTTTTCCATTGTTGTGAGACCATTACACTGGCATAAGATATAAGTAAATCATGTCCTAAAGAACCGAAAAAATTTAGCGTCTTGGTAAAATAGATATATACAAGAGTACTGTTTTACAAATGAATACAATAATTACAATTTAATTTATTTTGAGGATATTAACGTATTTACATCTATCACATTTTTTACATATGATTCATAGTAAACATCTTGTATTATTGTGAAATGAAAACATAATTACGGTGATACCAATTAATTAATAATTATAATGTATAATGGAAGCGGTAATGAATCAATGAGAATAATAAATATAGAAAGGTAATAACTGAACACACATTCTATAGAATAAATAAACTGATAATGAAGAATACAAAAAAATGGAATGGTAATAAATATTAAAAAATACCAATAAAATAACTAGATAAGTAAATGTCAATATGGAAGGGAAATAAGTAGAAACATATACTATTTAAGAAGTGAAATGAAATTGAAATTTTACAATAGATATGTTGATATAAATGCTCATGGATGAATAATAACTAAATATAAGTGATGTAAATGATTAATTATTAGACTCCATGTTTGATAGGTACATGGAACAATTACTTTCATGACCAATCATAAGATATAATATCATATCGGGTAGAATCCCAACTACTTTTCTCAACTAATTCATATAATGAGACTATGGATGCATCGAGGGGATACCTCTAAACAAAACCCAACCATGTCGTTCCTATACAACGCAATCCTGGTATCAAATATTCAAAATAAACTTTACACCTTATAAAATATCTACATTTAATATAAGATAAATATTTGTCAATAATTCTATAGTAGGGAATAAGTAATGACAATAGTTTTTGATGTTGTTTAATGAAAGTACCATATAAAGATCAATAAAATTATTCTTGAAGAAAATAATCATTAAACATTCTAATGTGTCAAATATCACATTGAAATTTTTTAATCATAATTACCATGGAGAAATAACTATATGGAACATATAATATCATAAGAATAATAATATTCATGATATAAAATGTTAAGGTCTACACCATATGTAAAAATTATAGACAGTTTAGGTAATAAACATATCCATGAAAAATGATTCATACAATTAGGGAAAATTCAATATTCAATGACAAAAAATCAAAGGAACATAAATGTATCAAAGGGAATAAAAGGAATCAAGGAAGAAAATGTCAACAATCTCCTTGGAAAAATAAATAAAAAATCATCTAGAGGTTGAATATGGATAAATTTAATACAACATATCCCAAGTGGAGTAAAAATATAGCATTTTTTTCATTGACAAATAGAAATAATTGATCTTTTAGAAACATTCCATATGAAAATATTGTTCATATTTTGAAAAATATTATTAAAAAAAATTCATTGAAAATAAATATTGCTAAAATTTTCACTAAAATCAAAATTTAAAACATGAAAAGATAAATTCAATGAAATTATTAAAGTAATTGTATACATTCTTTATGAGGTAAAAATTATATTCTTTCTTCAAGGTAAAAAGTTTAGAAATATAAATTGTTCAGAAAGAGACAATAAGTTTCCATAAAAAATGGTCAAAATAAAAATATTTAAAAAATTTATTTAATAAATTATTATTGAATGGTTCTAAAATTTTTCTAAAACATTTTTAGATTTCGTGGTCTTAAGAAGAAAATATGTTCCCCAACTAAATATTGAAATGAAGATAGGTTTTATTAAAAACATTTTCTTAAATTTTTTATTTAACAATGATTTGAAAATGGAACAAATAAATGAAAAAGATCATGAATTACGATATAAGGAGAAAATTAATGGGTTTATTAGACAGTTATCAAATAATTTCCTCTAAAGGAAATTCATGTGGAGTCCATCCAAAAAAATGAGATTGTATTGTAATCCTAAGAAAAGACAATAATATTGTTGTGAGAATCAATAAATGAGTATATTATGTTTTTCGATTGTAAATGTACATAAAATAGTGTAAATATATCAACATATATTAAAGTTAAATATGAATATAGTCATATAATTTTAATGACAATGTTAATTTATAAGAACCCAATCAAATGAAATTGGATTATGAAATTCTTTTTCACATGGTTAATTTTATCTCAAATCACTATTGATTAAATAATTCATATTGAAACTCAAAATACCAATTATATATAATAATTGATGTTATAATATATCTAAATGGTTAGTAGGTACACAAAAAAAATATGTAAATCGCGAACATGACATTTATCTCAAGGATGTTAAAAGTGAGATGAAAGTGTCTAACCGTGCATTTTCATTCGGGTTAACATACATTAATCTACTATTTTAACACTTAAATAAAGTAAGTAAATTATAAGAGAACTATAATAATATATATAATACCATTTATTAACTTCTTATAATATCTTATTACCTGTTGTTTAGTAATCATTCATTATTTTCACTATTTCTGGTGTCAATTTCCATTTTTTCAAGTATGTTTTTTCTGGAAACATGTTTTACAATTAATTAGTTACTGATTTAAACATATATATATTTTAAGAAATAATTTAAATAATATATATATATATGTTCATTAGATACATATTTATAAAAATCCATAATGTTTGGAGATACTAAATTAAATACACAATTCATGGAGACGGTTGTTCATACGTATGCCCAAATGCTAGTTTTGTATCTTTGTCATATTAGAAGAATGAAAATTAAATGAAATATATATATATAAGAATATTATAATTATATTATCATATATATTTCATTTATGACACATTTTTTATAAAAAATATCCTTTATACATTCAATGTATAGAATGAATGAATCACATCACTCTGAGGAGGGAGTAGTAAGAATTTCCCCACACGATGTTATCGTATTCCCACAAGATAGAAAGATTAAATGATAGTTAAATATATAAATTTATGAATAATAAAGATAATATAAATATTCTATATCATATATAAACATATTTTACAACATAATTTCTAACCGTGAGAGGTGGTAATGGAAATATGAACAACTTTGTTTTATGAGGTCATAGTTCTCTGTACACAAGAATGGGATGTTCATTACACATTACGTACATGTGTGTGTAAGTGTTCTTAGAATTAAATACATAAATAAATAAATGTATAATGATGATTTTTTTGTTGTTTTACAATCTTATAATAATTATAATTGAATGTGTGGGAAAAGAAATAAAACTAAAGAGCATGAGGAGTTATGTTACATCTTATTCATGTAACTCTTTTGTTTTGAGCCAGTGGGATTCATTATATGGGTATATTCCTGGTGTAAGGATTCTAAGGTTATGGGAGGGATTTTTCGGTGATATTTTGGTAGAAAATATCTCAATCCAATGTGGTTTCAGAGGATTGAGACAGTGGGGTGGGGGGGGGAGTGGCTTTTTAAATTGGAGGAGGAGAGACACTCTAGTGATTTTTTGGAATGTGAATTCCCCTCAATAGTTTCCCTGAACAGTAGATCCAATATGTATAAAAATTATATAAAATTAATTTTTAGGTATAAATATTTCCATAAAACGGTTTTTGGAAAATCATATAGGTCCTTTTGGCAATTATGATTAATGTTGACTCCCTTATTATGATTAATTTTACCATAATCATGGTAATTAATTTTAATTTCCTTCACTAATATTTTTTGTAACTAAATTAGTTGAACTTATTAGAAATTATATATTATAATTATTAAAACCAAGAAAACAAATTTCATAATTATATTCTCATATATAATATAAAATATTTTAATTTAAGTCTACCTAACGGGACAAAAATGATGTTTTTTAAAGTGATAACATTGAAAATTTATCTAGGGTTTCATATACAATTTCAATCTTAAATTGAATAAAATGAGATAAATTTGATTAATTAATAAATAATCTATTTTTTTAAACATTAATATATATTTCAAATATAAATAATCTTATAAATAAATTACATGATATGTCATTTTGAATTAAAATTCAGTATTATTCACTTTTCCCCAAAAAATGAAACATCAAAAGAAAATACCAAAAATTCATGCTAACGTAATTTTTACATTATATTTCAAATATAATTCTTATTTTGACATATAAATATATAAAATTTCAGAAAATTTGTTTTAAAATAGTGTATCCATTAAATGGTGGTAAAAGTGACTTTAGAAAATTAATGATTTTATGTCAAAAAATTGTTTTGTTCTTAAATTATGCATATAACACCTATTTGATGTATATAAAAATATGTTATTTACTATATAATATATAAATTATATTAATATCACTTAGTTATTATAACTAATTTTTTATTAGTTTAAAATCTATTTTTGATTATAAAAATAGTTCTCCATACAAATATACCCTTAATTTTTAATTGGATCTTAAAATAATTAGAAAACTATTAATTCATTTTCTATTATTATAAAAAAAATATTTTCATAATTTTATAAATACAATTCATAAATGATAATTTAATGTCCATGTTATATCTTATTATTTTAAATAAGGTTTTAATAATATTATTTTTGGTAAAACACGATATAGCGTATAACACAAGTTATGAAAGAA
The DNA here is from genome assembly GCA_963277665.1 of Viscum album. NCBI lineage: Eukaryota > Viridiplantae > Streptophyta > Magnoliopsida > Santalales > Viscaceae > Viscum > Viscum album. The sequence continues at coordinate 918,914,168 of OY728157.1, forward strand.
GGTATTTGTTGTGTGTAAGACAAGATAAATTAGTATTTCATACATTGAAATCTATATAAAAGAATGATTTTATTTTAAATAGTTAATATATTTTAATGTCATTGGATATTTTATTCCCTTATGTGCTTTGTGTTCTTTGTCATACATGATATTGAATACAGTGTTATTTCATAATATTTTTTTGGAGTTGTAATGTATGAATTTAGAGTTCTATAAGGGAGACCATCTTTTCATTAGGGTCTACCCATTAAGTGGATTTTGGAGGTTTGGATTGTGAGGTAATATATCATAATGAATCATGGGTACATTTGACATTATACAAATTACTGGTGAGGTTTCATAGAATGTAGATTTGCACCCACAGGGAGAACATGTTAATTCCATCATCCATGTGTCACAACTAAGGATATATGTGCATGGCCTAACAAACATTATTGGCTAGGGAGAAATGAATACTGAGGAAAACTCCAAAATCATGGAGTACCTAGTGGAAATGTAAAACTGACAGGAGATGGCCCTATGTGGATATACCATCCCTTGGGTTCAAATTATTTGGTAGAACGAGAGTTTACAGGAGAGCTCTTGTGAGCATGGGGGAAATATATATGATTATTACCATAACATTTTTATATAAATGTTTCATTTATATATGTAAAATTGTTAATGTATGTCATAATGTAAAAAAATCATTTTTTTGTTAGTCTATCAATTTCTATATATATCATTGGATTTTCAATACAGTTGATATTGTGTTTGGGTTTCATAGGACCACATTATTAATATATTAAAAAATATCAATACATATTGAAGCCCCCCCAACATATATATTTGTAGTGTAAGTTTTTTCACATTGAATAAAACCTCATATTAAAATTCCAAGATCATTGTTTATTCCGAAACTTGCGGATTACCGTAGACATCACATAATGTTGACGAGCGTCCAAAATTCAGTTAAAGACAACCTTTGGATTGAACATTTATTAAAATTAGTTATTTTTTTAATAATATAAAACCTAGTGATATTCTTTTAATATATCATTATAATGAAACAACAGGCTTAACAACAAAATCATAACTGTAATAGAGGAGCTGTAGAGGAGAGCTATTGATGAATGACAAAAAATAGATGAACAATTATCATTCTAAAATATATTTATGTTCTCCAAAAAAAATCCTCGATCATTCAAATGAAAATAAACCAAAACCATTCTTCATTGTTTATTTATACCAAATTCTATGTAGGGTATGTTGTTTAATGATTTTATGCCATTTTAGTTTAAAAATTGGATTTTATATCTTCTTTTCATTCAAATGACCAATAGTTTTCTTATGAACCCAGTTATTAATATATTTATTGGTTCTTGATTTATCCCTAATGATTTCTGCATTCCTTATCTAAAAACGGAATCTAAGATGAACAATGTCAACATTTGTTTCTAATGTTTGTGTTTTTTGTGTTACTCCAATAATTCATTATGTAATCATCATCTGTAATCCTTCGACTAATTGTTTGAAGAACACCCAGAGATCAATCATTGTAAAACTGAACATTGGTGTAATGAACTATTTCTATGTGTCCAAATTCCATATTGAGAGTATGAAAAATGAGTGATGAGGTGTGATTGATGATAATATATGGACCAGATGAGCATTCATTGGGGGGGGGGTGTTTTGTGGGTTTTGGAAATCAGCATTGTAGTGTAGCATGATGGATTATTGAGTCGATTCAGTAATTCTAATCCAGACGGAATTGATATATTGGGTTTGGTTATCCCTTGAGATAAACTGTTAAAAGGATTTCTGGTGGATCTAGTAACTACTGATGTGTGGGCGATACACATGAAGAGTTATTTGGAATATAGAAAATCATAATATACATAGTATGTACTATGGAGAACACATTTCATATTGCCCCATGATCCTAATGTATAGGGTTTTGAAAAAAACTAAATACTACAAGTCATGTATGGCCCACAAAAGCAATGTGTACTAGTGCTACAAGATTAATGTGTACTTAGAGAGTACAAGGACACAAACATAGATATGATACTTGTAACAAAAAGAGTATATGGGAATGAACATATACAAGGTCATGGACGAGGTACCCGAACATGATAATCTAAAATGGGTATATCAATATTACACTGCACAACCATATTACATGATAATGGGATGGTGTATACATATATGAGATGAAGTACATGTGAAGACCATAGGTTTCCAAGAACTTACAGGTTTACCCAGTTCAGTCAAATTACATTTTTACGAGACATCCAACCTATTTTTATCAATACTTTTGACTCAAACTAGAAAATATAAGTAATCTATCTTTTGAATCCTTCCACATGGAAAGGGATAGTAGACATTGGCTTGGAATCTGATACATGGCATGAAATGTCTTGGGTGTAATCCTTCCCTCATCGACACTTGGCTGATAGAAGTGATTGTGTTTGGTCACCTGAGCTATAATAGGGTAGTTACTCCCCTATCACACCAAATTGTGGATTTCCAATGCTCATTATAGATACAGAGTTGGTAATCACTCATACCATAATAGTTCATGGGTTCTATATCTATAGATTAGGTAATCACCAATCATCAATCTATGGTGGGAGTGGGATCTCCACTACGGTGAGTGCTCTATTAGTTGGGGAGCTCATTAGAAAATAGATTGTCCCTCCACTCATATTATCATGATTTCCATGAGATGATCAACATCTGAGATAAACCATTGGAGCTACAAGTAGACACATAATTATATTCTAGCATGTGGTTAGGGATATCCCATTTCCATCTCTCTTAGGTTTATTTTCGAGAATCTCTATTTGGTATTCCTTCACACTCCTTCTTTATTGGTTTAGATGACTATTATATATTTATATTTCTCCCTTTTTGGTTTTTTGGACACCCTATAGGTTATGAATAAAATAATTGTTGCATGATATTTACCCACAGAATATATGTCTTATGAAGAAAATATGTAGATCAATAGTAACATTGGTGTTCCATTTTTCAATATATCAATGTGGTTCTTGGTGTTAAATGTTTTTTATGGTAATACATATATATTGGGATTTAAGATCTATTTAGCCCTATGAAGCTTCCAGTTTTCATAAATCCAGGGCTTTATTTCCTATTGGGAATTTATTTTTCTATATAATCTTTCTAATAATATATTATATATTAATTATTTTCTAGATATTGTTATGTGCATGATTTATTCGCAACATTTTCATTCATTCATTACATCCCTACACTCTTTCATGGATATTGATGTGTGTGTTGATAAAAATAATTTTTAATACGACCTCCAATTTCATTCGTATTCATACTCATCGCTTGTTGCCTTCCATAGTCCAATTAGACAAGGGAATGGGGTGTCAAACATGGATTTTTTCGGGCCAGGTGGGTACTGGATGGTCAAACCATGAGACAAATTAGATTAGTCATTTTTAAATATGACAAAAACAATAATAAATTATAATGGGAGTTCTTTTTCAATGAATTTTGGAGAGAGTAATATTAATTTTAATATTCTAGGTTCAATGAAATACCACCAAGATTATAAATATATTATTAAATTAATCCATTTTTGAATATCCTTGTTATTCAATATATGTAATTAAATTTTCTTAATACATAAATCAATTTTGGATAACCCATAGAAATTCATTATCTTATTTATGAATCAATTTTAGAAAATTAGTTTAAATCTAAAATAATTGATGTGTGTCGATGAGTTTTATTCCACTGAATATTATTTTTAAAATTTACTCTAAACTATGACACACACTTTTACTTTACAATTATAGACTATAATAATGAATTACACTAAGTTAAAACCATCATTATAAAACTTATAAACATGTATTGAGACTACCTGAACACAATTTTTAATTTAGTTATTTAATGTATATTGATAATATTATTGTTATAATTTAGACAATATAAATTCCAACCAAGAGTAAACATTAATATAAATTCTCATCTATATTTCCAGAGCCCTATTAATGCCTCCATATATTAATTTCTATGTTAAATATTTTCAATTTTTGTTATTATATAACATAATGAATACTGGTCCATGAAGAAGGTAATCCTTTAATTTGGAGAAGACGAAGAGAATATGATTATGTAATGACCAAAATAGGGATTTTGAGATGGATATCTTAAGATAACTCACTAATATATAGGACTAAATAAAAATATATCCATGAAAATAAGATCCAGAAAATAATCATAGTGATTATAGATAAGGTTCTACAATTCTCTTCATAAATGAATCTACTGTGTGGTATTATTTGTTCCATGAAAATTGGGACAAACGTAAATATTAATAAATTTCTCCACAGATATTTGATGATCAAGGGAGATGAATCATATCACCCATTTAATATGAATGAGCAACAGGTGAAGCTTTATTAAGAATATATTTGAAAATAACCCATAGGGGAGTCCTAAATCATCTCTTCAACTATAAAATTAAGGTTCCCTTGGTTTTCTCATTCTTCCATAATAGTCTAGATACCTTTAATTTTTAAATATATTTTTTAGAGAAGAAATGATAGATGTAATTATTTGCAATAGTATCTATGGAATGAGTTGATGAGATGGACGAGTAGCTTTCTATATAAACATATTATATTATTTTTTTAATATGTTTTATGTGTTTTGGGATGAAAAAATAAAAATAAATAATTAATTAAAAATAAAATAAATAGTTTGATGTGGAACATCATTCTTTCATAGTATTTTCATAAATTATGCTTCATATTTTTTAACTTTTTATTGTGTTTATTATATAAGAAAAATTATTCCCTAATTTTTTTTCTTCTTATAAGAAGTATGTTTCTAGAGTGAAGAAATTCCATTTTTTTAATTTAATGAATTAATTTATGTCTAAGTGAACTTATGTTTGGTTCATGGAATGTTTTTTTATTTCGAATTTGGAAAATATTTAAAAAATAAAAAATTAGTTGAATTAATATAATATATTTATGGAATAAGATTGAAGAAGTTGACTAACGTAACTAGAATATAATGATATATTAGAACATTAGAGAGCCTACCTATATATCACCATAACAACTCATATAAAATAGTGTAATGAAATGTGAACTGATCTAGAAATATTTTTAGGTCAATAAAAGCATGTGGGTAACTATGTTAACCATCAAATAAAAGTTAGATAAACCAAATATAAGGCTAATAAAGCATTTCTTATATTCCATACATATTATAATAAGTCATGGGGGGATACCTATTGAATTTTTATGATTCAGTTTTGAATTTTGTTTCAGTCTACTAATATGTAATTTTAAATAATATGGATTGGATAAATTCAAGAAGTGACACTTGAAAAATGGGATGAAGATATTTTTGGGATTCAACACCTAAATGAACAAGGGGAGAATGATATATCTGATTTCCATTTTATATGTACCAATCATGTGTGTAAATTATCCATGCAATTTAAAATCTTATAGGGTATGAATTAAAAAAGAATTCATTATATATCATATTGATTCTACCCGAATTTATTGTATTTAAAACATATATATAGAACATGTGATTTTTGTACATGAGATATTGAATTCAAATCCTCTTTGAGGAATGATAATTTAGATAATAGGGGAATATTTGTTTTTATTTTATATGTTGTGTACTTTTTGTTTGTAAATAATATCTTTTTCTTAGAATACAATTTTTTTTGGAATCTAATGTATTACTTTGTCGTGTAATACTATAATAGTGGGTAAGTGTTCAAAAGCCTCATTTTAAGAAAATTAATTATTATTCATCGATATTAACTGCCTAATTAAACTCTATTCCATGTAATTAAATCATTCATCAATATATTATTTCTGAAAATCTAAAATTTATATTAAAAATTAATTAAAATATATTTGTCATTTGTTTTTTTTATATTTTTCAATCAAAACCATATATTGATTCAATTAAAAAATTATTTTTTTAGGCTTTCAATTCTAAAAAATATTTTATGAGTTTTTTAATTAATATGGAAGAAGAACATATTTAAAATTTTTCATAAAAAATTAGATAAATAAATTTAATTTGGATTGAATAATGGGTTTTAAATAGTAAAACATCGACATAGAATTTAAATTGGGTATTAATTAATTTTTTATGCATAATATTGGATTTAAAATTGCAATTTAAATTTGGATGTAATTGTGTTTTTACATGACTCATTAATTCTGCAATTATTTTGAAGTCATACATTCATTTTGAATAGTGAAATATTATTTATTATAAGATTTAAATATTAATTATTCTCAACATAATCTGATAAATATTACATTAAAATAAATACATGAGATTTATTTGATGAAGCTCAAAATGTGATAGGATATACTGACCACATGATGAAAATAAAAGATGATACACTACCTCTCCGTAGTTGGTCATTTCATTGACCACATGAAATACCCATGGATGGTAAATCTACCATTCCAGGAAATCTCATTTTAGGTATCAAGATTCCATATGATGGATACCAATCCATTATAATAGTATTGTGAGATTCCACTATCCTATTTGACTACAACATAATTCTAAATCTACTATGGCCATCCCTTCCAAGAGAAAACATATCATCAATATCAATCTATAAATTATATAAAACTATTATTCTGAATGAATATCGGATGTTATTAATATTTTCATAACTTTTTATAAACTCAATTTACTTATTTTAAAAAGTGAATAATTTTTTTGTGAAATATGAATGTTTAAATAGTAAATATAATTTTTGAGCAATATTTGAATTCATCCAGATTCAATGAACTTTACTATTTTAATTATAAATCACACCATAAAAATAAAAAAATCATGGTTTTTGTTTTTTATTATTCATAATTCAATTTAAAACATATCATTAGAAGGGATCTTTGACCAATACAGTCATTTGGATGATCATATGATCCACACAAAAGGCTAAAAAAATCTGTGAAGAAAATAGAAAATCCATAATGATAGAATTACTGGGCTCACTTCCGAAGTCCAAATCCATTAATTATCCTCTAAAGGTCAGGGGACAATCCAATTCATCTTGGATAAAAATTTCTAGGCCCAAATACAAAGACAAGGGGCCAGACTAATGATTTTAAACTCATCTCACCCTTCTCTCCAGGAAATAAAATTATCACACCATTATTGATTATTCTATTGAACGATACATCCATTAGAGCTGATATATGATAGTCTGAAATATGGGATATAGTCAGCCGAGTTTTTTTAAGAATGTGTTTCGATTTGAGGGAATCTCCCAATTATAAAACCCATTCACATTTTGGCCTTTAAAAAGTTTAGATTGAAATTGACAAATTAAAATTGATTAATAATACCGCCATAACATTGATTTTTCAAGTAAAATGGCCAACAAATTTTCAGAGTAGACATATGAGATATTTATATATATATTACTTGTAAGAAGATAATATGCTGATAATTTTCTGTCTATTTAATCAAATTGTCGAAGCAAGTGGAGGGGCAGTTTTTGAATGCAAACAACCCACAACATTGGACTATAAATACATCTCCCTCCTCTCCTTGAAAGAGTTGGAATTTCAGAAGAGAGAAGAATATATTTTCATGACTGAAGATTTTCTAAAGGCTTGGGAGGCCCTATCATTCTCGATACTTCACTTCAGATACCTTTCCCCCTCTCTTGGTTTTCATTTATTTTTGTGTTCATCATTATTGTAATCTTGTATGTATTTATTTTTTTTAATTCTATTTAATGCGTGTTTCTTCTTCTTAATTTGTTATTCTCATCCAACTTCTGTTAAATAATATTAGTGGTCTTAAAATATTTTAAATACAGTTGAATCCATTTCCATTATTGTTCATTCTCATTCAATCTAAAGTCAGTATTTAATTTCCTTCACTATTTGTGTGTGTGTGTTCGACATAGAACTCTTTTCTTATCCCTTAATTTTTCTTCACATAATAACTCATCATCATAAAATTATTACTAGATTATTAACCACCATAATGGATTAGTAAATATCTCATTAGGAGGAGTTATAATTTAGGTATGTTATGTGATTGAGAACATTTGCTCGATGAAATTCATTGAATTAACATTGTGTATATTGGAAATAACATTTCATAGATTAATGTCTTGTTTTGTTTAATGGGAAGTAACCTTAGATTATTGTAATTATAAATACACTACCATAAACAATATATGATTATGAATAGAAACCAATGTTATGTTAAGATCAAGGATATCATAAGATTAAATCCCTAAAAATAATCTCACCCCAATATTTATCAAATTGTAAATTCAAACACCAATCATTAATCACTTCATTTATTCTCTGTAATCAACCCCCCCCCCCAATTAGAATACAACCAACTAAATACAATTGACAATTAAGAAGTATCATCACTGAGGATTGAGAACCAGTGTTGTTATACACTTTTTCATAGAATTAGAATGTTAAATTGTCGACATCAGACAATCGACCATGCTTTTAAATGGTGCCACTTCTAGGGATGGAGTAATTAAATATTCATTAGTTTATAGTTATTGTATAAAAAAAAAAATTAACAAATTTTGAAACAAAACACAATGAAAAATCCATCTTACTCTTTCATTCGAAATCTCTATGAATGCCTCGTACCCTCCCAAACAATCACTCAAATTTTTTTGACCCTACAATTGAGAGAACACTACACCATATTAGTTGAAACATTAGGAAAAAAATAGTTCAAGAACTAGTCCTCATCCAACCAGTTGAATTAGAAATGGACAATCCTAGGGAACAAACTCTTGAAGAACATGTTGCCATTGATATGAATTACAAGCCCCTTATAATTTAATATCCAATCATAGAGGTTGACTTCAAACTATAATCGGGTTTGATTCACCTTCTACCTCATTTCCATGGGCTATCCAGTGAGGATCCACATCTCTACCTTAAAGAGTTACATGTGTTTTGGTCTACCATGATGCCTCAAGGGGTTTCATTGGAATAAATATAACTCAAAGCATTCCCTTTCTCTTTAGCTGACAATGAAAAGACACTGCATTACTACCTTCCTCATGGTGCCATAACCCCATGGAATGTCATGAAGTGACTCATTTTAGTGAAATTCATTCCTTCTTCACGTACTTCTTCAATCCTTAAGTAAATAAGTGGTATTAATCTATTCCCAAATGAACCACTCCATGAGTACTAGTATAGGTTCAAAAATCGTCTTACACCCTTCCCACACCCGCAAATCCATGACCAACTCTTGATCCAATACTTCTATGAGGGGTTATTGGATATGGAGAGAACAGTCATTGATGCTACAAGTGGCGATGCCCTTATTGACAAAACTCATACTCCATCAAGATATTTCATAACTAACATTGCTGAAAACACAAAACAATTCAATACTCAAGCACACACTCAAGTCAAACAAGCTCAATAGAATAAATCTATAGAGCCAAACAAGATGATAGAGTGGATGAGTGAACTTACATGTTTTGTGGGAAATCTAGCGGTGGAATCCAAATCCCTAAACTCATCTTCTTTAGAATCTATATTCCTTGGACCTATCATGAACTGTGGAATCAGTAACTACCCATCTCATTCAACTGACAAGTGTCCACTAGTTCAAGAGGACCAATCTGATCCATCTGGACCAACAGAGCTCAATGTAGCATATGCATAGAAGAACACCAACCCTCAACTATCATGTCAATTCTAGAACCTCTATCCAACCTCAATTTGAGCCCATATATTCTTCTCATAACCATGTATTATTGTATGGAATCCTCATCCATCAATTCCCTCTTTAAAACCCAAACCGGTTCTAATATGGTCATGTTTTTAGTATCTTCCAAAACCTTATCCATTTGTTCGTCAACTATAAAGGAAAAAATCATCCTCTTGCTCCTCTTGGAATCAAATATCCTGGAGATCCTCTTCAATTCCCAAACCAATAAAATCAGTTTCCCAAGAACCAAAATCAATATAATCCCAATCTGGGACAAGCCTCTTCTTCCAAGAAAGAATTGGAAAATGTAGTGGAATATCTTGCCTCATTCACCTGTTCCAACTTCGAAAACATTGAAATGAAAATTGGTCAGCTTGTATCCCAAATGACAAAACAAAAACAATCAAATTATTCCCAACTCCCATCTCAGACACTACCCAACCCCGATTGAAAATGAAGTGAAATTGTACTTAGATCAGGGAAGCAAATTGATATGCCTCATGATAAGTCCTCCAACCCCCTTTAAATTATGACCATGGAAATGAAAAGGAAAAGAAACTCCAAAAGAAATATGAATTCATTCCCTCATCTCCTTCCATTCAACTTAGGAACCCAATTACTTTTCCTCAAGCCGTTTCTAAACTAAAGAAGTCATTTGAACACGATCCTGAAATTCTCAACATGTTTAGACATATTGATCTCAACATTCCCATCATGGATGCCACAAAAAATCCCTATTTATGCAATGTTTCTTAAGGAATTCTGCACGGATAAAAGACAACTTAGGACCAGTGAGAATGTTTCAACACTATAGCATATTCCCTTATATTGAAATGATCTAGGGATATTAACGGTTCCATTCAAAATTAGAATTTCCATCTTTGATTGTAACACCCCGAGATTTTATGAAAAATATTCATTGTAATTTCATTAATGACTTGTGTTTTATGCTACACCAAAAGGATCTTTCATGACACGCAACCCTGACTTGGCATGCATTACACACAATCGGGACCTTCCTTGATAGCGTGTGTTGTATGCAATACTGGGTGTTACTAAAAAATGATATATTATTATAATATTATTATCAACTAGACATTATGTATAGTATTAACTAAATTTTTAATTTCATAACATTATTATTCATCTTACACATTTTATAGAACATGATATAAGAAGAAAATAATTTTTTCGGGTAAAATAAGTATTTTTCAAAAAATGCAGTTTTGCCACCTTTTGATAGCACACCAACTTTAAATCTAGTTTTTGACATTTTAATAAGTTAAATTTTACAAAATAAAATTATTATTTGGAATCAGGATATAAAATTTTACCGTGGATAAATTTTTCATATTATTCTGATAACTTTCATAATTTAATTAATAGTAAAAACACGCTACATTTTAATTAAAAACAACTTTTTTCATCATAATAACTTATGTGGTTAAATTATAATATTTAATGGTTTTAAGGTATAAATAGAATATATTTTTACCATTTAATATAATTTATGACATTATCATTGATTTTACCTTGAATTCGATGGTTAAATCAATTCAATCTTTTGCAATGTTTTAAACAAAAACCAGTTTTCTTTCGACAATGGTATTAATTTTAATTTAATTTCTGCAAATTTTGTGTATTGAATTTGGAAAAAATGGATTCCATATTTGGAATCAGTAGGACTAAATTATGTTAATAAGCTACTTTAAATTTTTGGGCATTATGAATAGTAACTACGGTAAATTTTATTTACCATAGTTAAAGGTAAATCGGGTAATTAATGGTAAATATAATATTATAAAATTACCCTAACACCTGAAAAAATCCAATTGGATGACTAAAAGTCGACCCATATCACCTAAGGGTCGGATTAGAATCATTTAATGGACTTTTGTCCATGAAAATAACTTAATTATTATTAAAACCAACGAAAGTGACAACATGTCACTCTCTTAAATCTTATAATTCTACTAATTTTCATTTAGTGATAAACACCATGAAACTTCGAACATGAATAGTCTCCAGAAAGCTAATAAAATTATCTACATCATGATAATTTATTTAGAATTTTTAGGGATTATATAATTGTCATTAATGGTGATACATTGATAATGAAGAAATTATTTATTAAGTGAAAATTCAGTAATATAGTTTTTATTGAAATAATAATACCCATTAAAAGGCCCAAAAACCTGACAAAAAATAATGTTAGTGTCTATATATACCATAAGCATCCAATTACCTAATATATAACCGTTTGGAGTCTTACAAAAGTGATTATGACACTTATATTATTTTATTTTAAATGATGCCAAAGTTGTCACCTTCAAAAGTTAATAAATATAACAATTTAAATATTGTGATTTTAAGATGATAAATTCGAGTAATCGTATTATTGTGAAAGTTAATATATTTATCTGAATTTTCGGATTTTATTTTTAATTTTTAGGCAACAAATAAGTATATTAAATAATTATACAAAAATGTTGTAGTAATTATTTTTTTAAGAGATAAACCAAATAAATGGTTTAAAAAATAATAAAATAAATACTATATGAACTATTTAATGTTCTACAATAATTTTCAAGATTCATATGACCTTTTAAGAATCTATTATAGCTTTTATTTCGAACATATTTTCAGTATATATTTTATTTAAATTCATATAATTGAATAGTGTCAAAATTGACACTATTGTTATTGTATAAAAATAACATATTATAAAATTGATTAAAAATCAAAAAAATATATAAAAATTATAAATTTAACTTTTTTGGTCTAAAATTTTATCAAGTATCCAATTATGGACAATTAACAACAAATAAGTAATTATTTCTTATAATTTAAAATTTAGAATGTTATTACCAGAAACAAAATAAAATTGATTATGTAAGGATAAATCATGTTTAAAATAATTTACTAACATGACTAAATTTTATTGTTTGATGATATTACAACCCTATATAATCTAGTATTAGAATATGTGTCATTTTTGGTGGTTTTTAAGTGGGGTTAGATTTATTATAAATTAATATTTTTAAGATTTCCAAAGGTGCCCCTTTCCTCTCTTATAAAAGGGCACCTCCACCCTCTCTTCCTCAAACCTCTTTGAGCCTTAAAGATAGGCCATCCCCTACCAAATTCTCTTCTCCACTTCCCTAGAAACATCTTATAGGTCCTATTATTCTTCAAAGGCCAATTTTAGGGCCCTAAGAGGAGGTCTCAAAGGGGAGCTTCAAAGAAGAGGTAATGTCCGTTACCGATTCTTTCAACTTTATTTCTTCTTCCACTTGTCCTTATTTAGTTGTTTCATTATGAAGTAATAACATCAGTATCACTCATATACTGATATGTTATTATAAGTATGAAACAACCATATTTCACCATCTATCCATCATACGGAAAACGAAATCATCGCGCGTGCGTACGTACGGAATATCATCTCCACGTCGTGGTGTAATATGTTTCTCCAACACCACCTTACTTGAATGGGTATAATGGTGTAAAGAATAACTATACATTGTTATTATAAAATCATACTGATTCTGATATATTGTATCATCCTCTCCAATTCAATTCAATAATTATGGGAATGACATCATCGCTCGTGCGTACGTATGGACTACCGTCTCCACAACGTGATGAGATTCATTATCAATGATTAACCATTAATGAATGATTATAAATTATATAATAATTAATCATGAAATATATGACATAATAATACTAGATTTATGTATATATATATTTATGACATCCAATTAATTCCATTCACTTCAATAAGGAAACGAAAACAGCGTCCATGCGTACGTACAGCCTTCTATCTCCATGAATGGTGTATTTATTTCCATTTATTGATCAATTATATATATTTATATTATGAATATATATTATATATAAATAATGTTTTATATTATGGAATTAAGTAATCATGATCTAAGTAATCATATGAATAATTACAAGTCAAAACACGGACGACAAATGAAACGATTTTACCCAAAACAATCTTTAACATGGAATTTAAATAAGAACGGGTAATATAAATTAATAAGTGAACCATATATGATATCATAACAATGAATATGATTCTTTAATAAGTCAATGACATTATTTAAATCATTATAAAGGAGGTTCAGATACATACGAAGCATACCAGATATAAGTTAAGGGATAATTTTGCAAATCTCATTTTTATCTGAGATTTCTTATTTGTAAGTATTTACTGGGGTTATTTATATCATCCATGTACATGTTTTATAAAAGTGTGTTCATGTATGTTTAAAGTCCTTTTTAACCAATTTTGATTTTTACCCCTTGGTATGGAAGGAATCTTCATTTATTTACCCTACAAGGTACTTTTTTGATTTTTCCGACAAAAGTACGAGAAGAATGTTTTTTTAATGTATACGTCATGAAAGGAATTTTATGGTTTTATAAAGCCTTATTTTAATGAAACTTCCACCAACATATTTCATGAATATTTTCAAAAAAATCATTTTCTTTTACAATTTCATGACATTTTGTGAAATGAAAATGATTTTGAAGAAGAAACGATATTTTCCTCAAGAATTAATTTCAAGTGTTTTATCAAAACCATTTTCCATCTAAGATGAAATAATTTCATATGTGTATGGTTCAAGAATAAAGTCTCTATGATTTACATGGTTTCGCTTTTCTAATGATGAAATGATATCGAATTTTTTTTAATGGATTAAGTTATGATGGAATGATGTTTGTGAAACCCATTTTATTCCTGGGTTATGATGAATGATTTATGTTTATATTGTGGCACATGAAAGAATGATTACGATATGAGATGGGTGAGACATATATCTCCCTCCAATTCATTTGGTAATGATTTATATCTCCTGGGATAGATATGGCTGGAATGGAATGTTAAACTGGTTCAGTAATACAGGACTTGAACGAGGAGTGATCACGATTCAGAAAGGGACTTTGTCTACTAAGATGGTCTTGGCTGCAATGCCTTGGATACTATGGAAATCATATCATGTGCATAATGGTTGACACAATTACATGTTTTATTCACATTCTATTTTATCATTCTTAATGTTTCTTTATAATCTATGCCTTACGTACTTCCCTGTTTTATGTCATTGCTCAAGCTTTTGATGTTTAAACATTATGTTCATGTTTTTAAGTACAAATGTATATGGTATGTTTCATTTTATACATGGATACCCTTACTGAGCATTTGAGCTCACCCTTTTTATGTTTTCCTTTCCCCAGGATATAAAGAATGGTTTTAGGTAAAAAAGGGGGGAAGATCTTTATGGGAGATGTTGAAGATCTTTCACCATGATTAGAGGATTACGTTCCAAGTTTCCAAAGACACTAAATAATTATGGTCCTTATGTGTCTGTTTTGTTATGTATTAAGTATTACTCAAAATTAATGTAATGTCCATGTACGTCAAGCTTCGGGTCACTATAGTTGGTATCAGAGGAAAGGTTTAGTCAACCTTTGGAAACTAGGATGCGAAAAATTTAGTGAGATCCTTAGGGATATTTCTAAGGTATGTCTAGGGATGCCCCTAAGGATAAGTATACGTATAGGATATAGTCCTAGAACTACAGTAACGATCATAGAATTTAACCTCAGATGTTATATATTGAGGGTAATCCCCCTTTACTATGTTTTTTTCCCTAGCATGATTTTTTCCTCTCACACTATTCTTTTTTGGTTTTAGAAAATGGCTTGAATTAGGAAAATTCACGATAATGGAGGATATGATGGACAATGGAATGATATTCTTCATGAGAAACCAAATGAAATGGGATTTGGAAGTCCAAACATCATAATTATGCTGAATCAGCAATCTCATAATATGATCAATAAACTCAAATTTGGTAAGTTTCCTCACTCAGCTAATAAGAGAATGATGGAGTTTCATGATGATCATCGAGGAAAGAAAGTTCAATTTCCCCTATGTAAATAATGTGGGAAGAGACATCAAGGAGAATGTTTCAAAGGAACTGGAAGATGATTTGGGTGTGTAATAGAAGGTCATCAAGCCAGTAAGTGTAAAGGAAAATGTTCGGTTAACACCATGGATGAGGATAATGGTATTGCTATGACATCAATAATGGTTAAATGTTTTAAATGTTGAATTTATGGGCATTATGCAAACCAATGCCCTAAGGGAAAATCTCATGAAGATTATCAGAATGGTCATATGAGTAGTATTTATGTAGATGATGATGAAGAGACTACAAATGAAATATGAGATGAAGGAAATGATGAAGCTCAGTCAGTGGTTTAAGAAGATAGTGGAATGATTGTATGTTTATAAAGAATAATGAATGGTACTATGGAATAAAGAATCATCTAAGGATTGATACACTATTGTTTTTCGTAATGTATTTGAAAGTATATGTTGAATGGTACCATTAACCATGGAAAGTGAATGAGATATTTTTGGAAAGAAGATGATATGCACATAATGAAGGGACAAGGAGAAAATGAAATGTTTAAAAGTATTCATGAGCACATGACTGATATAAGGCTAAAGTTATATCATGGTTTGAGTATATAGATTTCTCGGATTTTGGTATGTGGAAAGGGTTAACTTTTCACAGAATTCATGTTTTCAATAAGGATCATGATTAAGGTATTCACATGATTGGAATGTGACCAACAGGATATATGAGGGATAAATGATAGTATTCACATCCTTGTTATATGTCCTTTTTAGTAATCGTTCTCTTTATTCAATGAGTTTGGAAAGAAGTATTTTGGATAAGCCTAAAGATTCGAATGGATTATGTTGAACATATGTTTTGATTGTTTAAGTCTAAAACTTTTTGTTATAATAGTATTGTTTTAGAAAAAGGACAACCATCAGGATGTGCGAAAACCCATCGCGTCAGACAAGGCTGTGGGAATAGAACCCACAAATGAAGTGCGATCGGCCTTTATCACCTACCAATGGCATACATGAAGTCCCAGTTTAATAGAAACTAGTTTTATTATATTAATCAGTATGATATATGAAGTATAAGTCCGTTTTAGGAACCATATATGATTAATCTCCCTATAGATGGACTTATGTATTTTTAATAACTTTTATAACCTTTTGTTTGAGACGGATGGAATGACCCATCATTCTATCACATGATCTGCTAACACATCATGAATGGAAAATTCAACTTCATTTCTTTAAGAGATGAAGGTAAATTGTCCCAAGAACGAACAATGGTGAGACTGTACCAAAATCATGAAAGTATTTCTTCTAATTCCAATTTTATCAACTTTAGGGAAATGATCTTGAAAACCAAAAATTTTGTCCTGGTTCCCTTATATCCGATTAATCAGATGGTACCTTAGATCATCGCAAATCTATGGCTTTGTGATTGCTGGCTTTTTCATGGCCATGTTCTCTACCACTCTCCATCAGAACATGAAGGTCATATTTCTCCTCCATATCCATATTTTCACCTATGTTCTCCTATGTGGAAACCCTGTGATGAGTTATTTTGGTATCTGTTATGTTTCTAAAATTCTTTTTTAAAAAGAAGTTTTAGTATTCCTTTTTACGATGTGGGTTTCCATTAAAGAAACTATCGAGTAGTAAACCATTTATAACCCCAACGAATTTCGAGGGCGAAATTAATTTTAAGGGGGGTAGAATGTAACACCCCGAGTTTTTTTGAAAAATATTCTTTTTAATTTCATTAATGTCTTTTGTTGTATGCTACACCAAAAGGAGCTTGCATGACACGCAACCCTGACTTGGCGTGCATTACACGCAATCACGACCTTCCTCGATTGCGTGTGTTGTACGCAATACCGGGTGTTACTAAACAACGATATATTATTATAATATTATTATTAACTAGCCGTTATGAATAGTATTAACTAAATTTTGAATTTTATAACATTATTATTCATCTTACGAATTTTCTAGAACATGGTATAAGAACAAAATAAATTTTTCGGGTAAAATAAGTATTTTTAAAAAAATGCAGTTTTGCCGCCTTTTGATGGCGCACCAACATTAAATCCAATTTTGACGTGTTTATAAGTTAAATTTTTCAAAATAAAATTATTATTTGGAATCCGCATATAATATTTTACCTTGGATAAATTTTTCAAATTATTCTGATAACTTTCATATTTAAATGAATAGTAAAAACACGGTATATTTTAATTAAAAACAACTTTTTTCATCGTAATAACTTATGTGGTTAAATTATAATATTTAATGGTTTTAAAGTATAAATCGAATATATTTTTACAATTAAATATAATTTATGTCAATAGCATTGATTTTACCTTGAATTCTTAGGTTAAATCAATTCAATCTTTTACAATGTTTTAAACAAAAACCCGTTTTATTTCAACAACGGGATAAATTTTAATTTAATTTCTGAAACTTTTATGTATTAAATTTGGAAAAATGGATTCCATATTTGGAATCAGTAGGTCCAAATTATGTTAATAAGCTACTTTTTATTTTTGGGCATTATGAATAGTAACTACGGTAAATTTTATTTACCATAGTTAAAGGTAAATCGGGTAATTAAGGGTTAATATAAGATTATAAAATTACCATAACACCTGTAAAAATCCTATTGGATGACTAAATGTCGATCCATATCACCTTAGGGTTTTATTAGAATCATTTAATGGACTTTGTTCCATGAAAATAACTTAATTATTATTAAAACCAATGAAAGTGACAACATGTCACTCTCTTAAATATTATAAGTATAATAATTTTAATTTAGTGATAAAAAACATGCAAATTCGAACATGAATAGTCTCCATGAAGCCAATAAAAATATATACATCATGATAATTTATTTATAATTTTTAGGGATTAAATATTTGTCATTAATGGTGGTACATTAATGATGCAGAAATTATTTATTAAGTGAAAATCAGTAATATAGTTTATATTGAAATAATAATACCCATTAAAAGGCCCAAAAACCTGAACAAAACTTACTGGTAGTGTCTATCTATACCATAATCATCCAATTAACTAATATATAACCGTTTGGAGACTTATAAAAGTGATTATGAAACATATATTATTTTATTTTAAATGATGCCAAAGCTGTCAAATTCAAAATTTAATAAATATAACAATTTAAATATTGTGATTTTAAGATGATAAATTCTAGTAAAAGTATTATTGTGAAAGGTGATATATTTATCTTCATCATATGATTTTATTTTTAATTTTTCTGCAATAAATATGTATGTTAAATAATTATTAAAAAATGTTGTAGTAATTATTTTATTAGGAGATAATCCAAATAAATGGTTTTAAAAATAATAAAATATATATTATATGAACTATTTAATGTTCTCCACTAATTTTCTAGAAGAATATGACCTTTTATGAATCTATTATAACTTTTAGTTTGAACATATTTTTTGTATATATTTTATTTAAATTCATATAAATGAATTGTGTCAACATTGACACTATTGTTATTTTATAAAAATAACATATTATAAAATTGTTTAAAAATCACAAAAATATATAAAAATTATAAATTTAATTTTATATGTTCTAATATGTTATAAAGTATCCAATTATGGACAATTCACAACAAATATGTCATTATTTGTTATAATTTAAAATTTAGAATGTTATTACCATAAATAAAATTAAATTGATTAAGTAAGGATAAATCATGTTTAAAATACTTTCCTAACATGTATAAATTTTATTGGATGAGGAGATTAAAACCCTATCTCATCTAGTATTCATATATG
This sequence comes from Viscum album, assembly GCA_963277665.1. Taxonomy (NCBI): domain Eukaryota; kingdom Viridiplantae; phylum Streptophyta; class Magnoliopsida; order Santalales; family Viscaceae; genus Viscum; species Viscum album. The sequence continues at coordinate 918,933,656 of OY728157.1, forward strand.
AGTCATTTTTGGAAGTTTTTATGTGGGTTTAGATTTATTATAAATTAATATTTTTAAGATTTCCAAAGGTGCCCCTCTCCTCTCTTATAAAAGGGCACCTCCCCCCTCTCTTCCTCAAACCACTTTGCGCCTTCAAACTATGCCAAACCCTGCCAAATTCTCTTCTCCACTTCCATATAAACCTAATAGATGTCCTGGTCTTCTTAGAAACTAATTTTAGTGCCCTAAGAGGAGGTCTCAAAGAAGCGCTTCAAAGAAGAGGTAATGTCCGTTACCGATTTTTTCAACTTTATTTCTACATCCAATTGTTCTTAATTAGTTGTTTCATTATGAAGTAATGACATCAGTATCACTCAAATAATTATATATTATTATAATTATGAAAAACCCTATTTCACCATCTATCCATCCTATGGAAAAAAAATCACCGCGTGTGCGTACATACGGAATACCGTCTCCACGCCGTGGTGTAATCTGTTTTTCCAACATCACCTTACTTGGATGGGTATAATGGTGTAAATAATAACTATACATAGTTTTTATAAGATCATACTGATTCTGATATATTGTATCATCCTCTCCAATTCAATTCAATAATTATGGGACCGATATCATCGCTCGTGCGTACGTACGGACTACCGTCTCCATGAAGCGATGAGATTCATTCTCAATGATTAACCATTCATTAATGATTATAAAGAATATAATAAGTAATCATGAAATATATAACATAATGATTCTGGATTTATGTATATATATATGTATGTCATCCAATTAATTCCATTCACTTCAATATGTAAATGAAAACAGCGTTCATACGTACGTACGACCTATCGTCTTCATTAACGGTGTATTTCCTTCCATTTATCGTTCTATTATATATATGTATATTATGAGTATATATTTTATATAAATCAGGTTTTATATTCTGGAATTAAGTATTCATGATCTAAGTAATCATATGAATAATTACAAGTCAAAACATGGACGACAAATGAAACGATTTTACCCAAAACACTTTTTAACATGGAATTTACAAAAGAACGGGTAATATAAAGTCATAAGTGAACCATATATGATATAATAACAAAGAATATGATTCTGTAATAAGTCAATGACATTATTTAAATCATTATATAGGAGGTTCGGTTACATACAATGCATATCAGACATAAGGTAAGGGATAATTTTGCAAATCTCATTTTTATCCGAGATTGCTTATTCGTAAGTATTTACTGGGGTTATTTATATAATCCATGTCCATGTTTTATAAAAGTGTTTTCATGTATGTTTAAATTACTATTTTACCCATTTGTACTTTTACCCCTTGTTATGGAAGGAATCTTCTTTTATTTACCCTACAAGGTACTTTTTTAACTTTTCTGAAAAAAGTACGAGCTGAATGTTTTTTTAACGTCTACGACATGAAAGGATTTTTACGGTTTTATGAAGCCTTATTTTCTTGAAGCTTCCTCCAAAATATTTCATGTATATTTCAAAAAAATCCTTTTTTTTAAATTTCATGACATTTTGAGAAAAGAAAATTATTTTGAAGAAGAAAGAACATTTTCCTCAAGAATTCATTTCAAACGTTTATCAAAACCATATTCCATCTAAGATGAAATTATTTCATATGTGTATGGTTCAAGTATAAAGTCTCTATGAATTACATGGTTTCATTTTTCTAATGATGAAATGATATCCAATTTTTTTTAATGGATTACGTTATGATGGAATGATGTTTATGAAACCCATTTTATTCCTAGGTTATGATGAATGATTTATGTTTATATTGTGGCACATGAAAGAATGATTTCAATATGAGATGGGTGGGAACTATATCTCCCTCCAATGCATTGGGTAATGATTTATATCTCATGAGATAGACATGGCTGGAACAACAAGTTAAACCGGTTCAGTAATACAGGACTGGAACGAGGAGTGAACTCGATTCAGAAAGGGACATTGTCCACTAAGATGGTTTTGGCAACAATGCCCTGGCTACTATGGAAATCATATCATGTGCCTAATGGTTTCAACAATTACATGTTTTATAATCATGATATTTTATCATTATTAATGTTTCTTTATGATCTATTCTTTACGTAATTCCATGTTTTATGTCATTGCTCAAGATTTTAATGTTTAAACATTATGTTCATGATTTTAAGTTCAAATGTATATGGAATGTTTTATTTTATCCATAAATACTCTTACAGAGCATTTGAGCTCACCCTTTTTTTGTTTTCTTTTCCCCAGGATATAAAGAAAGGTTTTAGGTAAAAACAAGGGTGGAGATCATTATGGGTGATGTTGAAGATATTTCACCACGATTAGAGGATTATCTTCCATGTTTCCAAAGACACTAAACTATTACGGTCCTTGCGTGTCTTTTTGTTACGTATTAAGTATTCCGCGAAAGTAATGTAATGTCCATGTATATCAAGTTTCGGGTCACAACATTGATGATACACTCACATATATAAGAGCATCGATAAATGTCATGCCTAAATAAATATTCTACAACCTTTTTCTAGGTCCCTTATATCCAATAGGTGTTGCCATCCAGTGAGACAATCAAATCAATACTAGTCCAGAGGGAATAATTGAATATTTCCTTATTCGAGTTAATGATTTTATCTTCCCAGCGGGCTTCTAAGTCCTTAACATGGAAGGTGAGACAACTACTTTCCAATATCCCATGACTCTAGGAAGACCTTTACTTATGAAATCTAAAACCAAAAATGACGTCCATGCTAGCATATTTTCCATCATATATGTTGACCAACTGGTCAAGATCAATATTTTTGAATCCATGTGATACCCATTAGAGAGCCAAATTGTATTCTATATCTATTCTAATGAAAGACTTTCTAAGAGTGTGTTGAAACCCAATCCATCATGTTATTCCAGTTATATGGATAGAGGAGTTTTTAAATATTGTATCTTCATTAACCATGTCAGAAATGGAGAAGTTGTTGTTTTATTACACAAGAAAACTCCATTGATCTAAAGGATCTGGAAAATTGTTTGGAATCTCATCTCACCTCTTCCATAAACTTCTCCAACTTGGACGACAATGGGGAAAATGAACAAGCATGTTCATTTTTTGATTCAAATATGATTATACAACATTCATAATTTATTATCCATGATTCTAAAAATTATATTATTCATGTGGTGAACCCTAAACCAATGTGTTTTTATTGTCCCTATGGTAGTGATGTTTGTGATATTAGTTCTATAATTAATAAATTGATCACTAGTGAGGTTCAAATTGACCATTATTTGGTGAAAAACATTGATATACAAGATATTGTAAAATTTATTCAATCTTATGACTCTAGTTATCATCATTACTATACATTTGTATGTGATGAAATAAATGAGGCAAAAACAATTTGTATCTCAAAAAATGGTTTTCTATTATCTAAAACATACATAAATGAACCATCAGAATTGAGACATCTTACATAATTTCCAAGAATATAAAACCATCATTTTGTGGATAAAATCATTCATCACATTGAAGTCCAAAAGGTGGATAGTCATTTTCTCTTTCCACCCATATTGAATTGTGAGAAAAACAACAATGCATGGATGAAATTATCAAATTAATCATCAAGATTCCCTATGGAAAATTTTTTCTACAAGAACACTGGATTTGAGATAATACGATGGCCACCATCAAACTATGGGTAGTCCACAACAACTTTCTAGCTATATACAAATAAATACAATTCTTCTTGGGTGGCAAGCCATGTTTTCTTCTACTTTTTTGAAATTTATATTTCTTTTTATTTTTTCATTATATCAATAATGATTTTTCTTTTTTATAAAACATCTCGCATGATGCAAATCTACCTCCATAGACCCACCACTAGATGGAGGTGACATCCCACTAAATCCAATTCAGGGGGCTTATTTTTCCCATTAAATCTACAAATATCCCATTATCTCTCTCCCTATTTATTCTTCTTCCCCTATTTTTCATTTTTACCACATTCCTCATCACATTTTTTATTTACTCTTTTCTGTGGGTGTGTCTTTATAAAAAACAAATGAAACAAAAAACATAAAAATAATAATAATAACCACATTAAAAAATATTGAAAAGAAAGCATCATGATTAATCGCCTTAATCTTTTGAAATATTGTCTATCCAATTTGGGGAGTCAAAATACATGGATTCATATAAAAAATTTTGTGTTTTCATCATATATTTTGGTAAATACTATTGAGGAAAAACCAATAAATTTTGAAATCACAATTTTCGATTGAAAAATGATCTTCCACAACCCTAAGGAATAATATTTTCATTCACACCAAGCTCACATATGGCCATCTTTTCAAAATGTTTTTACCCCCATTTGCGAGTCTTGAGTTTTTGGATATTCAATATGAATTTCCAACATTTGTGTGAATTAGAACGATAGGGTCATTTTTTGAACCTCATGAGAATCCCAATATCCAAATTGCCTCCAATTATGCATTCATTAATTCATCTTTTGGAATCCCCTTTGAGATTATGAAATTTTTTTATTTGATAGCCACATTATAATACCAATACCAAATCCATCCCAAAATCCACATGGATTTTGATTGCACATTGTTTTTTGAAATTTATGTGTGGGGGGATTGGATTTCACTTTGGGTACCCTTTGATGATTTTACTAAGTTATCATATGATTGAGGGAAAGAATCCATTAAGTGTGTGGGAGATGTTGTCATTCAGTGGGTTTTGGGAATTCATATATGTTTATCTAGTAAAAATGAAATAGAAAAGTGTTAAAAAACAAAAGATTATAAAAAAATGAAAATAAGAATGGGTTATGTCTTTGGTGGGTCAAAAAGTCACTCTTCATCAACATTTGATCTTGTTATAAATATTATAATTAGTATCATGAGAAGATCAAAAATGGATTGGGAGATGAGGGTGATATCTATTTCAAGATCCACTTTTAAAAAAATGAACACTTATGTCATTGAGATAAGTTTTATGTTTTGTAAATATTTCATATTCTCAGTCGGTTCAAATTTTCATCCACTATTGGGTCTTGATTCACACAATGGTTCCCGTATAAATATGTGTTTCTATTTCATTCCATGTTTTATTTCAAAAACATTATGCATTTTTTCTATGGTGGTGTTTTACCCCACATTTTTCTTTTTTGAATACTGAATTCCTACCATCCATTGCTAAAAAAACCCTTCTAAATTCCACTAGATTTTTTAGCAGATTAGGATTGGTAATGGAATCTAAGAGCTGTTTCAAACTCTATGATTTTATCTTTTGTTTGGAGAATGAATGAACCTGTAGAAATACATTTTGATCATCTTGAGAATAATGATTTTTGAGTGCCCAAATTTTCATTTTCTGAATTTGTTCATCAAAGAAGAGTTATTTTTGGAACATATTTTCTATAAAAAAATGTTGTGGAATTCAATATGGATGATTGAAATTATCTAAACCTACCCTGATTGTTGAAAATAGAATTTTAATATTTTTTGGGGAGTGAAAATGATTTTGTCACTATTTTATATTTGTTGTACATGAGGACATGAACAAGACTAAGTGTGAGAAATTTCTGGTTATTAATATTTTTGTAAATTTTTCTAAACTCCAATTTCAGATTTTATATTAAATGTGCATAATTTTTGTTAAATATGAATTACTAAATAGTAAATGTGATATTTTAGCACTATTTTAAAATCATACTAATTGAATTCAATTTACTATTTTAATTATAACTAACAACCTACTAATCCAAAGTTCATGGTTTGGGTTTCTTAGAATTCTTAATTCAATATATAACATTTCATTAGAAGGGATATTGGACCCATTGGGCCATTTGTACGATAATGTTGTCAACACAAAAAGGATCAAATAATCAGTGAAGAAAATAGACAATCCATGATGATAAAAATATTCGGCTCACTAAAGAAGTTCAAATCCTTTAATTATACTCCAATGGTCGGGGTACAATAAAATTCATCTTGGAAAAAAATTTCAAGGACCATATCTAAATACAAGGGGCCCAAATGATGATTTTAAACCCATCCCACCATTCTGTCTGGGAAATAAAATTATCACACAACAATGGATTTTTCTCCTAAAATAGACAGCCATTCGAGCTGAACTTTTGCATTGTGAAAGGGGAGACATAGATAGCTGACTTTATTGAAGAATGTGTTCAAATTTGATGGCATATTCCAATACTAAAACCCATTCACCTTTTGGCCTTTAAAAATATTGGATTGAAATGGAAAGATTAAAATGTTTTAATCAACCCGACATAAATTGGAATCCTTAAGTCTAATAGCCAAAACAATTAATAGTATACATTGGATATACCTATCTATAACATTTAAGAAGATAATATATTGATATTCAGTAGTAAAATTTATCAAATTGTTGATGCGAGTGGAGGGATTGTTTTGGAATGCAAACATCCCACAACACTGGGATATAAATACATCCCGTTCTCTCCTTGATAGAGTTGGAATTGTCGAAGATAGAAGCATATATTCGGACAACCAAAGATTTTATAAAGGCTTGGGATGATATTACATACTCATGTTATCTCTTGAGAGACCCTTCCTCCTCTCGTTGTGTTCATTTACTCTAATGTTCATCATTGTTGAAATCATGTAAGTCTTTGTTTTAATAATTCTATTTTAATGAAAGTTTCTTCTTCATCATCTATTATTCTCATCCACCATCTATTAAATAATATTATTGGTATTAAAATTTCTTAAATAAAGTTGAATCCCCTTACCGTAATGTGTATTCTCATTCAATCCAAAGTCTTTATTTAATTCCCTTCACAATTTGTGTGTGTGTGTTTGACGCACAAATCTTCTCTTATCCCATTATGTTTCTTCACTTATTAATTAATCATTATTAAATGAGAAACTGATTATTAACGAACTAAATGGCTGCATAAATATATCATTGGGGTGATTTATAATTTATGTATGTTTCGTGATTTAGAACTTTTTCTCGATGATTATTCTTCGAATTGAAAATGGGTATGTTGGACTTAACATGTCATGGATTAATGACTTGTTTTGTTTAGCGAGTGGTTTACATGGATTATTGGAACCATAAATTCTCTATCTTAAACAATATTTGAGTAATAATAGAACCCTATGCCATGTTAATACTTTTATACAATCCTTAACAATTGGTAATATCAATCAATCTCAACTTCTGACATGGGTGTCAATTTAAATGTAATATAAAGAAAATATCAAGGATATCACAAGCTTAAATCCATAAAAATTAACTCACCCCAATCATTATCAAATTTTTAAATAAAACACCTATCCTTAATAACTTCATTTATGATTTTCAAACAAACCCCCTATCAAAATAAAATCAACTAAAAACAATCAACTATTAAAAAGTTTCATCGATGAGGATTCGACCTGAGTGTTTCTATACACATTAACAAAGTATCAGAACCCTGAACGATCGATATGTGATAATTGTCCACACTTTCAATATCTTCCATAATATATGTCATCTCTACCATCAACCACACAAAAAACATGACTTCTAAATTAATGATCACTCATAAACATACTGGGCATGATGTTCTCATCCTACCACATGATGTATCCAACTCAATCAATAATAGATAAAAACATCAACCCACAGTAGAGTGAGATTAATTTATGCAAGAAAGATCAACCATACTGGGGTTGGAGGAATAAGAAATATAAAATATTAGAACAAAAGATAATAAAACAAAAATTTAATAGTGGAATAAAATATGAACACACGATGATAATCTGAGAGATGAATTAACCAATTCATTCCAATTATAATTTATTATGGGAGATAATTTTATATTATTCTTGGATGGTGATCGGTAGATTATCACTCATTATTGATGGAAAATTAGACCAATAATAGTTGTGTTAGATATTTTAAAAAAATGAAGTTATGGGATGAAATATTGATTTTTTTGGTTAAAAATGTTCAAATCGAATCCATGTGATCACTATTGATAGTCAATTTTTAGTTATAATCTGATAATTAACGAGAAAAGTGGGTCTTCAATTCACCCCACTAACCAGATCATAAGGTTTAAGTCAAGAGTATATAAATTCTTGATATATTTTCTAAAATAGATTGGTTTGTTTTTTCTGATCCAGTGATTGTAATAGATATTGAGGAAGTAAGAATCATGTATGTGAAATTAGTAAGAGATAGAATAACAGGTGTCTATGAAATGACTAAATAAGAAACTAGTCAACTAATTCTTGAACCAAATTGAATAAGAGGTTAACAATCGACTAATTTTATTTGAGAATAAGACATATTAACTAAAATTGATTACTATACAATGTTCAATGATAATATCACAAATTGAGATGTGATCAGTTCAAGAAACCATGATAGAGGAAAAATAAATATATATATCCAATGGAAAATTTGTCCATATAAACACAATTACCTATATAGATATAAAGATGAAGATGTACTAATTCCTTATTAATTCCATGGTTGTGGATAAAAATACCAACACATCCCATTTTCCTGAAAAAATAAATCAATAAGATTGATTGAAGTGATACATATCATAAATAATCGTCCATACATTCATAATACTTTCCACCATATCAATATCAGCATGAATCAGCAAATACTTATACCTGTATATTTTCTAGTCAATGACTCAAATCAATTATATCCATTGACTGCTCAAAACAATGTCGATCCAGTGACCACTTGGATATAATCATGACCAAACATGATATTCATACCTTAGATCTTTCCAACCTAGGGCTAATCATATTTTTGAAGGCTAGTTTTCATAAATTCTAAGCATAACCTGTCTCTCTCGCAAACATGAAATTTCAAAAATGTGCATCACTAAACACACCATAATGCGATCATAGGAAGAAAAACCCATCCCCTAAAACACTAATATGTAGTTGTAATTTTACCATGTATTTATAAACAATGGATTATAAAAAACGTTCCTCATGGAATTTATATTATGTAGATGGAATCATGTAGACTCTCAAGATTCACATAAGGATAAATCAATGAATATGGGCTCAACATATAAATTGAGGTAAATTATCAAAGGCACTAAAATGAATGAAAATAAATATCTATGCTTTATAGTAGTGTAAATAAAATTATGAATGAAGAACCTTTCATCATTCTTCAATAATGTTTGAAATATTCACAGAGAAGAGGGATCTACTTCCATGATTTATTTCGATCGAGAGATGTGGGATGATATTTCATTTATTTATTTCTACTATGATTACTCCAGTGATGGGGTACTAGTAAATTAGCAGTTGACCATAAGATAACTATAACCTCCCCTATGATGAATTATATTATTCAATGATAATTATATTAAATTTAATTTTCGAGATATTTTTTAATCATTAGGTAATTATAGATTTTAATTTGACATTGAATTTGAATTCTCTCCCCCCCTTTATCATAGTTTGAACACACATGCCACATGGGAATTATTTTACTCCCAATTATGGTTGTTAGTTGGATGAATATAGAGTAATTGGTGATATATTATCACTATGTCAAGTATTTGTAGGAAAAAATTGTTTTTTTAGTTCTCAATTAAACTAAAAATAGCTAGGAAATGTTAATCAAAGAGAAATCACTTTATTATAAGATAAATTGGATATTACAATGAATTAATGAATTAAAGGTAACTGAGTAGGCCCATCCAATGTTATATTACCATATTTTAGGAATTTATTTAATCCTATATAAATGTACTATATATTTCCCAAATAAAACCCATTAAAAAGAGAACATACCCCCATGAAACTATTCTCTTTAGAGGCATCTCAGGCCCCACTACTTTTAAATTTATTCGAGTTAAAAATTTCATTTTCTGGAAGCCCCATTCTCTTCCACTCACCACATAAATTTGTTTCTCAAATATCTCCAACTAGAAATTAATATCAACAATGTTTAGTAGATCATGGAAAAATAGCATTACGGGAATTGTTTCAAAATCTCTTGAAAACTAGTTACTAAATTTAGAGGACCCTATCATTTCTCTACATATATTAATTTAAATTAATATAATGTATTTGATGACTTGTAATATATGTTAAAAAAATTTGTATATTTATTTTTTATAATATATTATCAAATATATTAAATCATAGTCAACTAAAATAATTATTAGAACTTTCAATGATTTTTTCAAATAAAAGGCTTTAAATCCCAATAGAAAAATATAATTAATTTTAATGAAAATGATGTTCTAAATTATTTATTATTAATAAATTTATTATTTTTTAAGTATGATATCAATAAAATATATTGGTGAAATTAAAGGAATGGTTAGTAAAATCATATAGTATCATCCAAGCGATCATCAAGTAACTATATGAGGCACTATAGGAATTAATGGTTCTGAAAAACGATTTGTTCAAAAATAACATTTCTATTGTATAATATATATATTTTTCTTTCAATGTTGAATTTAATATATATATATATTATGGAGTTGATAAAAATGATTTTTTATATTAATGTTAAATGATGCTTCTATTAATTTAATTATTTTTATTTGTAAAAGAATAAGTATAAATACGTTTTTATTCTTAAAACTCATTTTTCTAACGAAAATATTTTGATACATGATATTAATTTTTTATTACATAAAATCACCTTTTGAAATTTAATATAGTAAAATTATTTCGAATTTGGAATCATCTTGTCTAAATTATGTAATAATATTAGATATATTCTTGGTCATTAAAATATGTTATCTAGTAAAATGTTTTCACCATAATAAAGGCTAAAATAAGGTAAATGATTTTAAATAAGGGGAAAAATATCATAACAAAAATATATAATTGTTTTTGATTATGTATTTCTCAAACAATAATTACTTATCCTTACTATTTTACAATTCCTGATATGTTTTCCTTGAATACAACTATCCTTTTATTTATATAAATGAGTATTTATGAAAATGGGACCCCTTCTCATCTATTAATATTCCCCAATCAAACAACCCCAACACAAACCATTAACATGAAAATATCTTTAATTGGAACCTATATTATATCCCTGAAAATCCACTATCATGTCTGGGAACCACTGGTCCTAGAAAAGAATCCCAATCCCCTCATTTTCAAGAGGCTCTCTAAGAAGAGATTCATGTCTTCAACATGAGTAATATATTTTCATTAATCAATCATATATATATTCCAAATATAAAAATTATTAAATATAATTTATCATTTATTATTTTTCAAAATCCTGAATCTGTTTCAAAGGTGATATTATAATTATATAATAATATAATTTTACTCGTTTAATAGTTATAGATTTTGAATCTGTTTTACCACCTTCAAGACCGAAGTTATAATCAATACATAAATAATGGTTATGAAAACCTAAAAAAGTAATATTATATAATAATTATTAATTTATTATGTTCTTATAATTTTTAAATGTTAATATATAACTGTATATTCATCACTGAAATAAAATTTTTATCAAATTAAAATTCATAAAAATGTTGTTTTATGTATTTCATGAAAGCAATAAAAATAAATTGCCTTACATAGACATGAAAATAAATAATTAAATAAACAAATTAAATTAAATCATCATTAACATTATGTAGTTAATGAAACCATGACCATGGATTTATAATAGTAATTAAAAAATTTAATCATACATTCGAATGTAAAATAGTTTAGAACCGAATATTTATTTCAAAAATAAAAAATTAATAAGTGGGTAAAAAAATCATAAAATAGTGGTATTATGAAAAATAACTAATGATAAGTTTCTAGTTTCATGAATGATTATCCTACACCTATTATATGATGACATGTAGCATGATGAACAAAGCAGGTGTCTAAGGTAAGAGTTTTTTCCAATCTCACCCCTAAATTGAATTTAATTATATCTAAATTAGAATTTGAAAACATTTTAATCTACAGGTCCCCAAAACCCCACATATTTTATTATAATATAGTTATTAAAAATTTAGACATTTTTTCAATAATTTCAATTTTATTTGATTCACAATTCACACGAGTGGATTCATGTAAGGGGAACCAACCTTGTCTCTTATTTACAATCGAAAATCATTCCCTTCCATTTATATTTTATTTATATAGTATTATGAATGTTTTTATATAATTATCAATTATTTATTATGGTTATTTTATAATAAATTTTACTTTATTATTTTTTTAAATTCCATACTCTTAACATTTTCTCCATGGGACATCTTTTTAGTTTCCAAAAAAAATCTCTGAATGAATTTCATTTTTAACATTATCTGCTTAATTTTTTCTTACCATTTCTATAACTATTTTTCATAATGAATATTTATCTTCATTCTTTTATGATTTTTCATTGAAAATTATTCTCCCATTATTCAATGAAATATTTTTAAAAAATATTAAAATAAGAAAATTACATATCTTGTTATTCTGGAAATTAATGTTATAATAGTCTTATAAAAGTGAATTTTATGTATGTAAACATAATTTAATGATTCATATAATTAATTGGAGGATATTAACTAGTTAAACCATACAAAATATTTATATGTATAGATCCTAGAGATTCTATATGGGAGTTATCATGAAACTCTTTTCTTTAGATTGGTTAATTATTCTATGATGGAGTTAATTTTTTTTTAAATTTTCATTTCACACAAATCTAAATATTATTATTATATAACTATTGGGTCCATTATTTACCTAAAATTGATTTTATAAATAATTATATCTTATGAGATAAAATGAAAAGGATATGGGAATGAACAAGGTCCACTATGTCACTCGGTCAATTAATGTTTAAAGGGAATGGGCTGTGATCCCAATCCATAGTTGTAGTGCACCCACTCCACAAGGAACTCTGTAGAAAATGATATGATAGTATTGACTCTGAACCATTAATAATGAGATTATTATCTATTATTATTTTTATTACACAATATTATTCCTCATTTTTGGGTTTATATTATATTTTTATGACTCGTTATTATTGAGATGTGTCTCTACAACCTATTAAACATGTTTTATAATATTAAAATTATTAATTCTATAACTCATGGTTAATGATATATGACTAAATAGGTATGATTCTCTAAATATATGTTCATTATCATTTATTATTCTCTCTTACCCATGGTATTATTATATTCTCATTCATGTTATTTAATTTAAATCTCTGATGATTTCCTTAATTTAGAATTTTAGATCACCATATCCAATGTTTCCATTCCCTTGGTTATGAATAATGTTATTACATATTATATGTAAAAAAAGATTAAAATTTTCAATAATATATGTTTATTATGTTCAAAATGATATAAAACAAGGTTTTATGTACTTAATCTCTAAATATATTTATCCTATATCTTTTGAGGTTTGATTTTTTGTGATGTGTTATTAATATTCATATAAAATGATGCAATATGAATGTTGTCATTATTTAGTTATCTCAGAAGTAATAAAAGTGAGGTTTTTTTTTATTTTTGGGTATTAGTTTATAAAGAATAAGATTTTGGAATGAAAAATATCCAATTATTAACAATGTTTGATACAAGAGGAACATAAATATCAGTGGTTGAATTAAAGGTGTCATAATTTTGCACATTTTAGGATTAATTTTCCTCAAAATATGATGGGTTACATTTATTATTTCACAGCACTCATATAACCCTTTTAGGTTATATTCAAAGGATTGAACTAGTCTAAATCAAATTAATAATGAGTGTGATTGGAAATTCCATTATCATCCCAATTCGAATCCAAATGGAATATGAGCTACAATTAAAATTCATTTATAAATTTTCACCCAACTCGCTAAAGATTCATAAATAACATGAATCATGTATAACTCCAATACTCTATAAGAAAAAAGTATCCATACATTCTGTCATGAATCAATATACATACATTTTTATTGGTTTATCCAAACCACTAATTTTCTAGATTTTGATCACTACAATGTAAAATTGATGTTTCATTCTTTAATGAAAATATCATTAAAATGATGTTTTCGTTGTTAATAATTTTCAAGGTGAAAATGATTGATTGTGGAATATAATTAAATAAATAAGTCATGAATAAGAAGTTGACTCTCAGGAATGTAATTATAATTACCCGAGCATCGACTACATAAATATTCAATAATTTGAGATGGACATTCAATACACTTACGGATAATACATTCCCAAGAATCATTGAGGTGTAGTGTATTTGAAGACTATATACATAATCAGAACCTTCCATGAGAGGTCCATAATATATCCCAAAATGTTAAACTTATATATTACCCTTATTATAAATAACCTATTTAATAAATTTCTTCATAACATAGGGAAATTGAAACATAAGAAAGGGCGAGCTTAGATGCTCAGTAAAGATAAACATAGCATATTCAATAGATGATAATAAGTTTTAATTGGATAATAATAAGGCTATATCAACATTAAGGTAACATAAAAAAATAACCAATAATTCATTGATAATAAATTATGAGTCATGGAATAAGGACACATCATTAAAAAATACACGAGTCAATGTAGTGAAAAATAATCAATAATAAATCAAGATCTGTGAGAGTATGTCGAACAAATATGAAAAAATGTTGTGGAATAAACATATTAATGGAATATAACTTCCTTAATTAACCATTAATACCACAATTATCATAGTATATATAGTTCCTTTTGTGAGTTGGATCATTCTCTATTCCAATAAACATAGTAGACAATGCCCCATAGTTTTTGGAGTTCACATCACATTCCCAATCATATTATTCAATGAGACATCCAGATATGAACTACTAATTTGAGGGATAATAATTATATGCACACTAATAAAATCCTTAAAATTATAAAATAGTGTTACAGGGGATCATTAAAAAAATCATCATTACATTATAGCTTACTTAAACCATGGAAAAGAAACAAGTTTAATGGAAAAAATAACAATACAAAATCATCATAAGCCCTAGAAAGAAATAATTTGTTTGATATCATAATATAATGTTCCTAGTAAATCATAAAAATCCTAAATTAATATAGTCATATATGAATGTACTTTTATAATATAATTAAAAAAATGCATTGAAAAAATATTATTTAAAAAAAAATTAAACAAAACTCTAGTTTAATGGGATTATGTTTATTTAAAATTTAATCTAATACATTATTTTTTATAATGAATAATGGTAATGATGATGATAAATTTAGGCCAATATATAAATGTGAAGAAAATTATTTTTATACTGTTATTAAAAGAAAAAAGCGAGTCCTTTGGTTATCATTTGAAAAAATTATTTTAATCATATGAAATGAAAGTAAAACATAAAGAAGAATAAATTAATCAAAAATATATATTTAGGAAAAAAATTCCTTAAAACCATTTGATGAATTTGGAAATGGAGGAATAAGTATCCGAATATAAAAGTAGAAATATGTTTAATTTTTCATAAAAACATTGTTTATATTTTTAAGAGTAATAAGGGTTGATAATAAGAAAATAACATCTGAAAAAATAATAAATAAATAATGTAGAAGATAATAGATGAGATTTTTTGGTTAAATATATTCTAATTCCCATAATAGAGAGTCAATAATAAAAAACTCCGATTAAAAGTGAGATTAAAACATAAATAATTTCTTCATGTCCCAACATGATTTACATGTACATTATCCACCATTATAATAAAATTAAACATTAAAAACCGATAATAATAATTTATTAATAATATAATAATATTAATTATATTAATATTTGTATCATTACCTTATATTTTCGCATAAGCTAGTTATTAACAAATCATAATTGAAATCATTTTTTTTGTTAACTACTCCATATTCCTTGCATGTTTTCAGTTTATTGTATAAAAAATATCATCTTTTTAATGTTTATAAAAAATTTATAATTAAATAAATATCACATATATTTATTATATAATTTTTTTTAACACTCCATGTAATGTAGTAATGGTAAATAAGTTTCCTAACTTCGTGGAGGGGGAAGTCAATAAGAATTCTTAAGCCATGATTTACTTTTTCAAATGATTGAAATAATGTAATACATAAAATATTTTTTCATTATGGAATCATAATTATATCATAATTATTATATATATTTATTAAATCCATAAATATAACCAGATATTGTAGGTAATTATGAATAATGAAATGCATCACTTCATGGATTTGGTAGTCCGTACATATGCATGAATGGGACATTCATTTTTCATTGAATAACATGGGATAAATAAAGGTTATTCAATTATAATAAAATAATTTTATAGTAGTTAATTTTCTTATTTATTTATGTAAATACGATTATATAATATTTGGAAGTTGTTTAGGAAGAATGATACATGAAAAAAATTAATGAACATATACCTCTTCCTTAGACTATCACTTGTGAAAAAATGTTAAGGTATCAGGTATGGGTCTTTTGGTAATAAAATACCCTATATGAAGTGTGTTTTATATTTTTTTAATGAAAATGATATTATTTTTTGGATCTATGTTTGTAAATGTGTTTATTAAATTGAGGAGAGGTGTTTCCCTTTTATATGTGAGGGAAGTAACACTGTTTTAAATAATAAAACAATTTAAAAATAATAAACTTACTTTAAAAGAATCTTGTATAATATTTAGCCCAATTTATGTTATATAATAAGGTAAGGTTTAAATATACTCCCCCAGTAACATTGATACATTTTTTAATGATAATTTTGTTCTAATAATTTAGGCTAATCCCTCTTATAACAATTTTAACCGTTATCAAGATAAAAAACGTTTTCATTGAAAACATATTAAAATGTTAAAAAATAAATTAGACCATATTAGAAAATATTTTTTATGTTAACTCTAAATAAGTTATAAATTTTACAGGAATAAATTTCTATATGTTTCTGAAATTAACTATAATGTCCAAAGATAAAAGGAATAAAAACAATTTTCTTAAAAAAATTAAATTTATGAAGAATAAAACGAATTTATTCTTTTTTATTTCCATGTAACTACCATAACATGAATCTATATTTATTTTATTTAAAAAATTATACAAAAATCCATAAAATCATTAATAAATATTTATTATTTTTAGATATTGAAATAAAATACCTTCAACACATAAAAATGTGTTTTCTGAAAAATAATATTTTATTTCAAAATGTTTTATTTTTATTTATAACCTTTTGAAAATGAATATATGGTTTATTATATATTTCTATACATATTAAATAATTTTATTTCATATTTAAATCTCTAAATATAATATATTGTCATTAAAATAAAAACATATATAACAAAATATTGTTTATAAATAACTCGTTTCCTTTTTCAAAGAATTATTATACTATTCTTCAATATCGTTACATAATAGTTTCATTGATGTTATTGAGTGATTTTATTAATTAATAATTTAATTATATAAATTTATATATTTAATAACTTCATTAATTTTATCTTTTAATATATCAATTTTCACAAGAGTTTTATGTTTCATACATCACAAGCTCTGAAACACATAGATGTTTTTAAAGGGAAATATATTCATAAATTTTTATGTGTTAAGTTCTACACTATGATAATAATTTCTCCCTTGATTTTTTATCTATAATAACAAAGTTGAATAATGTTGACACATTATATCCCCAGTTTCCCACATATCTTCCTGAAATCTATGATTTCGTAGAAATTATTTTACTAGGCCAATCGTCATATTATGGTTTTCTTTATTTATTTAACAAAGAATCTACAATATTTTTTCCTTATAAGAAATACCATTCTCTAGTGGTACAATATTTGAGTTTATTACATGTTAAAGATCAAGTATATTCTTCCTCCAAAAGGATTCATGGAACACATCATGAACTTGAGAAATGTTCAGTGGAAGCACCAAGTGACAAGTTAGCATCCTAATATGATTGACAATCTAATTGAGACAAGTATAAATAATGTTTAGACTACACTTCTTTAAAAATCATATTACCCTATCCAAAAGGTATATTCATAATAATACATTTTCCCCATCTTTGAAATATAGATCACTACAATGATAGTCATCATAATTTTTTTTTGACTCTATGCTGCCTTGATATGATTCTTAATATCTATTACATTATATAATATTTTATCATCTGGATCAACTCCTAATATCATTCATCCAACACGTTTATCTTTAAAGGTTGGAGTTATATACAATTTTCATTATATGTATTCCGATAGATCCATCTGAATACTGAAGTAAAGGATATTAATATAAGTATGTTCAACCATAGTAAGGGATTTATATAATACACCATTGAAATCTATAGAAAAATATATCAATATTTATTTTTATGTTTTATTGTTCCTCTATGACTATCAATATATGTAAGGATGTTATGTAGTGTGAAATCATAGCTCTATTTTAATTTATTACTGGATACATCTCTGAAAAATCATGATAAACCAATAATCTCTATTAGATATAATTGAGAGTGGTACTTCATTCAACCTTAATACAACCTTAATATATATCCTAGAATGATTATCCATTGAGAAGTATTGTTTGATAGTAATGAAATGTGATTATTTCACGAGGTGGTCAACTACATCCCAAATGGAATTATGATTCTTATATGTATTGTCCATTCATGTGAATAAAAATGGTGATGTTTCTAAATTTATATATTGATATGAGAGATGTTTGCTTCATCCCTTTAGACTTATGATAGTTAACATTATGATAAACACATACTACACATGAAGATACGTATTATAAAATATTCTATTTCATATTGACCCGCCAAAAATACAGATTATTCAAAATGGACTATGATTTGAGCAATGTTAGTTCACTAATATTTAGTTAAATAAAAAAAAAATTTGAGATCAAACATTTTAAGGGGTTTTACAATGTCAATTGTAAATCAATCCCATCTATCATCATCGACCAATTTTCCACTATAGTTTGGAGCTTTGAAGGACCACATCATGGTCAAATCCATGATTTCTCTATTTGAAATTGCATCAACAGCTTGATTTTCTTCCCTATATGCATGTGAGGAAATCATGGATGGGTTCTCTATCTGGTTCATGCACTCGATCCAATAATGAATAATACTCTATGTAACATGCATAATTCTTTTTTTGATACCTCACTATGTTTTCTAAGTCATATTTCATTCATAAGTTATTCTAATTTTTCCAAACCTCTTATTTAATGGAACATATATTATCCCAAAAATTATAGTAATAAGAAGATATTATGAAAATTTAATGATGAAAGAATCAATTCAAAAATCCAAAAAAAGTGCAGAAGGAGTCATCACAACCCAAGGGCCATACCACAGCGGATACTCCACCATCAATGTGGAATTCAATCCATGACATGATAAGAGGGATTCATAATACATAATTGAGAAAAATATACTTCGTGGGTCTTACAAATAAACCCAAACAACTTAGATTCATTAGATCCAAAAAGTTTTTGTTCAACACTCCATTTTTCACATTTGATGAAACATATACTTCCTTGTGAATGTCAAATCTACTATTATGAAGAGAGGCTGGTTTGTTTTCAAAATAATTGTCATTACATGCACTCCACGAAGAGTCATCCATAATAGTAGATTCTTCCAATAATAGGTCACCCACCTTTTCAATCTTCCCAATCAAGCATATCTTTAGAAAGAGTTGTTCCACTTATAAATTAGTGAATAACCGGGTGATAGAAAAATATGAAACATAACTCCAAATATCTTATTCAATAATGTACTCCACAAGTAGCTGTTTTATGTTTTCATTATATTTAAATCATAGGAGACATGTAGGGACAATATACTACCCATCCCTTTATAACTAACCAAGAGTACGAAGCCTGTTCTTTTAAATATTGCAAAGCAGCAACAATATTTAATGATTCACAATGTGTACCTTGAATTTTATCAATCTTGATTGAAATATAATGGGGCCTCCACATTCCATCTTATATAATTCCTTAGTAGTGAATATACCACCCCTGTAGGGATCCCATATCAAGCTATCAACATCCATAATGGTATACTTCTATATCTCTACCCTATATTGAGTAGGGTCAATGCAATAAGTTCTATTAGTGTGCATCAAAAAATAGAAAATAAAAATATGAGCTATGTCTAATGGAATAGTAGTTGAGTCATTGAGCTAGTAACTAAGATAAAATGTGTTCCAAAAATTAAGACCATAATGTCATCTCACAAACCACCTTGTATTCTTAATTATAGCGTTACAAAAATGCTTGATTTATTCCCCCACCAAAGAGGAATGGTCATGTGGAATTCATTATAGAAATGTCACATTCAACTTATTAGAAAGGAACTCACAAGATGATTCATTTGATGATAATTGGATCCATATGAACTTCCAAATGATCCCATTGTGGAATATCCTTAAATCTATAATTCCAAGGACCCCCATGTCAACTAGCTTGATGTATTCCATCCCACCACATCTATCAACATACTCTCATGAATCGACCCAGTCCAGATGAAATTCCTTATCATAACATGAAGATCCTTGGTAAGACTTTTTGTCCTCCTATAAAGTGAAAATGAATAAGAAAACACATATGTGATAATATAGTTTACAAGACACACCCTTCTTGTTAAGTATATTTACATGTCTTTTATGTTATCCATCATATTGATGAATCAATAAAAAAAATCCAAGGCAATGGCATATCACCTTTCCAAAAAAAAGGGTAATACTAAGGTAGCTGAAGTTAATAGATCCCTTCCTCACTTCATGTATTATATTAATCAGATTATTCCATCCAATAGTCATTCCATTTTTATACATCATCATGGAATTTATAAAACTGATGGATTATCCTACATCCTCCTCACAATGCGAAAAATATATTTGATCCTAGAGATGATTCCCTTTGAGAAATGACCAAATATAAGAATATCTTTTTCATTTAAAAGAGAAGATGGTGTGAGGTCACCTCTACTAGCATTGAATCTATTATATATTTTAGTGAGTGAGAGATCATTAATAAATCTACTAAAATAGTATTATGTAATGAAATAAAATCATTTCTAGTGGTTCCCCATATCTGAGACCCCTAGTACACTGATAAATCCAACCTGGAGACCTATTGACTAGAATGGATAACTTTTTATTTGTGATTATATAGCTGAAATTATTATTTAATCTTCTAAGAATCCATACATCCATAGGAAATTAATTTTAAATATCCACTTCAAAGTGTAAAATCCTTTTTAGATTTAGATTTTTAGTGCAATGGTCCCTTCACTGTTTTTCCATCCATAAAATTAGTACTTTTAGAGGATGTGAATAATAAATTTTTAATTCTCCTTCTAGGTATATACCCATACTGGTTTGGAGTGATCTAATCATTAACAATTCGTCTTAACATACTCATCATAATTTTACTAAATTTTATGTTATGTTTTCTAATAACTTGTGTACCAAAGCCTCCAAAGATACCCATCAAATCACTATACATTTTGTTACATCAATGATAGAAAATGAATTATGAGATATGTCCATAATCCAATAAATAATTTTATAATTCTAGTAATGATGGAATATATATTTGATTTGTAACCCTTATTATTTCATCACGGTCAAGGTTGAGCTTTGTAATAATCATTTAAATATTAATTTCAAAATTCTTTTTTTACTCCTCCTTAATATTTACATGTAATTATAGTGTAATAATGATATGAGAAATAGTGGATCTCTCCAAATTCCTTATGATTTTAAGAACATTATTCCAAAATTCCATTTGAATTGGATCATTTTCTATCCTGACCATGGAAAATATTGCGTGATTATTCTAACTCAAGGAAGCATTCACATTTTCCACCTTTCTATTGTTATATTGTATTCAGAATTATTAATATTTAATCAAATCTAATAATTTATTTTTGTTTATATTCAAATATTTTTATATAAAAAATCAAAATAATAATTTCTGGTCAATATAAAAGTTGAAAACATTCACTCTAATGTTATTCACTCAAATATTTAATGAAAACATTACTACATCATGCTCTAAATCTAGAGTCAGGTAATTTTTTTCAATAACCATAAATTTTTATAAGGCAGACACTACTACTATGTCATTCTACATGATAAAATATCACTACCCCTTATTTGATTCATAACTATATATCACTAACTCTTCTAATTTTCCTGATAGTTTGAGTACATGTAACCTAACAAATCTTCTCTTCAACTCGTTGTAATTTTTCTTCACATTCATTTATCCAAAGGAACTTGGGTCCCTTCAACGTGATCATGGTTAATGTATTTGATATCTTTGGTAAATTTTACTAAAATCATAATTAGTATCAATTAAATACATGAAAAATATGGATCAAGGTCATTGTGGTTGTTTTGGATTTTTTTAATAATTTATAACATTGAAGGATATAATGATGTTCCCTATATTGTAATTTCATGAATAATGAATGATGATTTTTGTATAAAAAATTTAGAATTACTGAATTTGGAATGTAACTTATCCTACCTCAAATTCTTTAACAAAATCATCAAATTATTTCCATTCCCTTCCTTATTCATATAATATATGTGTATATCATCTATAATGGAAACAAAAAATTATCAATGTATTATCTAAACACTATATTCATTATATCAAAAAAAATAATTGGTGTATTAAGAAGTATAAATATAATTATTGTTAATTTATAGTATCCAAACGACATATGTATGGTTTTCTTGGGTATATCCATTAGTTTGAGCCTCAAATGATGATATCTAGATCGTAGAAAAATCATATAAAAGGACTGGTCTCCACATAGTTGATAAAATATTTCATCATTATGAAAAATATGATACATATTCCTAAAAATGATCTTATCCTTTTGTTTATAACTAATAAAAATACCCATTATGTAATCTTTCTTCTAAAGAAAAAAATAGACTCACTCAATGGTGATATTGTAGATTGTGTGAATACCTTTATGGATTATCATGTTGTTTCATCTTCAATTTCTAAAACTAAGAATGGGATATTTTATTAGGACTCATTGAACTAGGTGTAACACCATGTAAGAGTTCTATTGAAAATAAACCTCAATACTTAGTATAGGAATAGACATTTTTTTTAAAAACACAACATTAAATTTCTTAATAATAAGAATATCTTAATTATTGAGTTTTTTCCAATCTAGTGGAATTAAATAAACTCAATGATTAGGTAGTATGGCCCACCTAATGGAATTAATTTCCACTAGTTTTTCATGTTCATCCTCATACTAACATATAATAATTGGTTTAATTGGAATAAAATATGGGACTTCCCTTCCATGAAAATTGATAAGTGATATATATATATATATATTAAATCCATTTCCAAAGTCATATCACATTAATCCATTGAGATTATAATGATATTTTCAAGATGTATATTTCTAATAACAAATATCAGAGAAGTGTATATTATTGATATTCCATCCTCATGAGTTTTTAAAGTTTTCACTTGTAACTCAAAATCTAACCATTTATGTGGGGATTAAAAACTATTAGAAAAATCAACTAATGCAATGGAGGGTGTTGAATTTGAATAAAATAAAAAGTTTATAGTTTATAGGAAATTATAAATTTAATTTATGCCACTTTTTTCTCATGAACCATTATAATAGTTGTGATCACATAGGCTTTTTAGTTTTCATTTTCCATAATAGTACTTTGATACTAATTGTTGTCATTATCTAATATATTTAGACCCCTATTGGTTTAATATCTATAATCCATGTAATTACTTCACTAGAGTGTGGCTGTTGCATTTTAAGGATCGTCCATCTTATCATTGATTACCCCCTTTATTTCTCTTTAAAATTTATTTTCTAAATGTCCTTATTTTCCATAATTAAATCATTTAGTTTTCCATTAATGAAGATTTACTCTTGATTTATTCCGCTTTTTTTCATGATTGAAGATTAATTTTCATTCCTAATTGGTTTTATTATTAAATTCTCAAATAAAATTCATTTTTATTCTTATCAAAATAACATTAGAATAATGAATGTAATCCATGTATTTATACTTTGATGACTCTCAAATGATTGATTCATTACTATAAAATTATCTTATAGATAATTCCTTTTAAGGAATCAGTCTTAAACCGCTAAATAATCAATCAATTTTTCTATCTAGGTCAATACTAAAATAACAACAATAACATTCAAGTATGGTAAACTTTTCCTCATAGGTACCATCATATTTATCCCTACTTTTTATCACTCCCAAGACTTCACTCTCTTTTTTTGTCAACATATTTGAAGGAAAATACTTATAGAAAAATCTATTACTTATATCTTATAATTTCATAGAGTAAAATTATTCCTCTCACCCTATATTCTTTATAAGATTCCACCAATTATTATAATACCCTTTCAAATGATATATAGATATGAAAACCTTCCCACAGTCTAAGAAATGGAGAACAAAAAATATCATTTCTAAACCATTTATCCTATTATATTTTAGAGAACACTCCATACATTACCAAATATGAAGGAAATTATATATATTAAGATATTTCACTAGGTAATTCACTAATGGTTTATAATCGTTATTCTCGCTAAAATTCTAATTATTTCATTGATACCAACATTAGTGACGTGACCTTTATATTTATAAATATTACATATTATTAAATGAATATTGAATACATTTTACAATAAAAAATTATATAGAATAAAAAATACATATTATATTTAGATACTAAACATATAATAAACAAAATTCAGGGAAAATCGACGATATAGTTGACAATGTTTGAATCAAATATTACCATTATTTGATAAGAATTAATATCATAGTTAAAAATTGGGGAAATCGAAACATAATAGATTGTTTCCTTAGATTCTCAACATGGGTAAAAATATGTCATATCAATCAATTATAATGGTTGAGTATAAGATAATTATATACATATGAGAAAATATATGAACATATGGAAAAAAAATCCATATATCATAAATAATGAGTCATCGAATAATATTTTTAGAATAATAAACGAGTCATAAGTGTGTGAAATCATTAATAATAAATCTCCTGATATATGTGAATATCATATGTTCCAATATTTTCTCATACCCTGTTTATTATCTTATACTCAACTATTATTAGTTGGTTTATACATAGTCGTAGAAGATCCTTTCTTCATTCATGGATCTCTATCTGTAATATTGTAGTGGATATAGTCCCATAATAGAGTGATTTCACACCATATTCATGTAAATATTATTGAAAAGGTCCCACCATGGATTGGGGTAAATCATTATTCTATTTAATATTATATGAGATATCAGAATTTACCAAATACCTTAGAGGGATATATAATTATAGGCCAACCCATAACATAACGGAAATCAAACATATGGGTTCTACATGATTCTAAAAACAGTCATCATTTCATCATATTCTAATTAACAAATAGAAATAAATGGGTTTCCTGAAAGCATAATTAAAACAAAGTAATTTTTTTATCTATAGAGTGAATGTGATATTTTTGTTTTTAGGTGAATCTTATACTTCTGTGGTTTAGTTCAGGTGTGGAGTTCTTGGGATTGACAATTGATGGCGATTAGAGTGGGAAATAGATGTGAATATTGATTTTGATTGAAGGATCCATTCAACTAAATAAATAGTAATTCACATGATAAATGGGATTTTAGGAAATCCCCTAAAAAAATTTGGTATTAAGGGGGTTTTATTTTGAATAATTCTGAGGCCATTAACTATGTGAATTGTACTTCATGAAATGAATTGTTATTTTAATTTTAAATCTATGGTGATAAGATTTTCTGAATATATGTTATCCCGGAGATCCATGAAATGTATTCATAGTTCAATACATGAATGGGGTTACGATAATTATATTTATATAATTATACCATACTATATACTCATTATATTATATCCATTTCCCTTTTATTCTATCCGCCCCTCTAAAAGATTTTGGAGGGACTTTTCAATATGGAGGATGAGGTTATCCGATCTTCAATCATCAAACATTTGGAATAAAACGATTCATGAAGGATTAGAAAGGGAAGCATGAATCAACCATTAAATCTTGGCGGACTCCATATCTCAACAATTATTCATAGAACACGAGGGAATATAATTTAAAATTCATTACTTGTGTTTTAATGAAAAATTATTGAAATGAACTTTTTTGAAAAAACCATTTGGTTATTTTTTTTATAATTATGCATCATAGGTGAAACTTATGAATTATTTTTGAATATTAATCAAAATGGTTTTTACATTTGAATAAAATATTTTATTTTGGAAGAATTGGATAATGTATTGGTGTTTGTTCATATCTATATGAAATAATGCCTTTTTTGAATTTGACTTGGAGTTATTACTAGTAAGGAAAATTGTAAATTAATAGGGGGTGACTTATTTTGGGAATGATATGTTTTCAACTCACAATATATTAAATCTAGGGATGAATGAATTGGGTGTGATTGTAATAAAAGGGATATGAATTGATGAATGAAAATGTTTTAAAACACCTTTAAAATAAAGAATTGGGAAATAATAGTTTTATACCCACTTGTTTTATATACCTATTTATATAAATTGTATCTATATTGTTGGCATTCATGGAATGTCTTGGAGTTTTTGTAGAGACCCGTATCCTGACGTACATTGACATTACATTACTTTTGCGGAATACTTAGTACACTAAAAAAACACACACACAAGGATCGTAATAGTTTAGTGTCTTTGGAAACTCGGAACGTAATCTTCTAATCGTGGTAAAAGATCTTCAATATCTCCCATAAAGATCTTCCTTTTTTTATACCTAAAACCTTTCTTTATATCCTGGGGAAAAGAAAACATAAAAGGGTGAGCTCAAATGCTCAGTAAGGGTAAACAAAAGAAATATCAATCACATAATTTTCATAAGAACATAACATTTTTGGAAATCTTAACCTGCAAAAGAGAGCATAATTTCATAACATGGGATAAATCATAGTAGTGAAAATGAAACCATAACTTAAAACATTACTCATTGTGGCATACACACAGAATCATAGAGAATCATTTCTTGTTAGTCAAGACTCATTGCCAAGACTATCTTAGTGGACAAAGTCCCTTTCTGAATCGAGTAATCCTCGTTTCAGTCCGGTTTCACTGAACCGGTATAACCTACCATTCCAGCCATGTCTATCTCATGAGATATGAAATCTTTACCCAATGCATTGGAGGGAGATATAGGTCCCACCCATCTCTTAATGAATCCTTTCTTATGTGTGCCACAAAATCATAAATCATACATCATTGCATAACCCATGTAATAAAAATGGGATTCTTAAACAACATGACATCATAAAACCATTCATATAAGATAAAGGAATTCATAAACATAATTCCATCACAACATAGTCAAATCAATGTAAAAATATTGATAGAAACAGAACCCTTTATTATCTTATATGGAAAATAATTTTGATAAAACACTTGAATTGAATTCTTGAGGAAAATATCCTTTCTTCTTCAAAATCAATTTCTTTTCTCAAAACATCATGCAATTTTTAAAAGAAAGAGATTTTATTGAAAATAGTCATGAAATCTTTTAGAGGAAGCTTCATGAAAATAAGGCTTTATAAAACAGTATAAATCCGTTCGTGCCGTATAAGTTAAAAAAAACATTCTTCGTACTTTTGTCGGAAAAGTCAAAAAGTACCTCGTACGAAAAACGAAAAAAGATTCCTTTCATATCCTTTACTAAAAACTCATAGAAGGGTAAAATTGGATTTAAACAATTGTAGTTGGATGGAAATAATATTACATATTTAGGGAACATGGATGTGGATGATAAAATACACACCAGTAAATACTTACGAATAAACAATCTCGGATAAAAATGAGATTGTGATATTTCCCTTACCTTAGGTCCGACTTGCTTTGTAAGTGTCCGAACCTCCTGTATAATGATTTAAATCATGTTATTGACTTATTACAGAATCATATTCATTGTTATGATATCATATATGGTTCACTTATGACATTATATTACCCGTTCTTTTGTAAATTCCATGTTAAAAAAGCGTTTTGGGTAAAATCGTTTCATTTATCGTAGGTGTTTTGACTTGTTGTTCTTGACATCATTATTACTTATATCATGATTTACTTACTTCCAGAATATAAAATATGATTTATATATCATATATATTCAGTATATATATATATATATAATAGGTAGATAAATAAAATGAAAAACACCGTTCATGGAGACGGTAGTCCGTACGTACGCATGAACGCTGTTTTCCTTTCCTTATTGTCTTGAAATGGAAGTAAGTAGATGACATACATATGTATATATATACATAAATCCAGTAGCTTTATAATGTCATATATTTCATTATTATTTCTTATATATACATTATAATCATTCTTAAATGGTTAACATGGAGAATGAATCTCATCGCGTCGTGGAGACGGTATTCCGTACGTACGCACGAGCGATGATATCATTTCTATAAATATTGAATTGAATTGGAGTGTACTATACAATATATCAGAATCAATATGATGTTGTAATAACTATGTATAGTTATTCATTACACCATTATACCCATCCATGTAAGGTGGTGGTGGAAAATAGATTACACCACGGCGTGGAGACGGTATTCCGTACGTACGCACGCGCGGTGATTTCTTTTTCCGTAGGATGGATAGATTGTGAAATAGGGTTGTTTCATACTTATAATAACATATCAGTATATGAGTGATACTGATGTTATTACTTTATAATGAAACAACCTAAGAAGAAGAAGTGGAAGAAGAAATAAAGATGAAAGAATTGGTAACGGTAATTACCTCTTCTTTGAAGTGCCTCTTTGAGACCTCCTCTTAGGGCACTAGAATTGGTCTTTGAGGAAGACCAGAACCTCTAGGATGTTTCTAGGGAAGTGGAGAAGGAATTTTGGCAGGGGTTGGCCGAGCTTGAGTGCTCAAATTGGTGTGAGGAGGAGGGGGAGGAGGTGTCCTTTTATAGGGGAGGAGAGGGGCACCTTAGGAATATCTCAAAATATTATTTTATATTAAAGTCAAAATCGGTTTATAATGGTTCCAAAGGGTCTTATTTCGAAGCTAAAGTGGGGAGGGGTCGAAATCCTATCATCCAATTGAATTTAGACAAGTTTAGGATATTATTTTAACCTTATCAATTAGATTTAACTCTATGTTAAATAATTTAACTTTTACCATGTCTTTTTGTTTTCTTTCACTATATGGTTAATACACTTACTATAACATGCCAAACGAACCCCAAATTGTTTATTATTAATATATATATCCTTATCTAAGTCATTTGGCTGAACCTTAGATTTTTTGGAATACAATAACAATTAATAATATAATATTTGTTTTAAAACCTATTTTGTGTCAATTTTGACACTATTTGATATATGATTTTTGTGAAAGTCTTAACAGAATTAAATGTTCGAACCAAGTTGATTAAATCAACACTAATATATCATAGTAACCTAGAAAATTAGTGGAATTCATAAAAAGTCTTAAATTACATTTATTTTGGTATTTATATTATCAATTATGTCAATATTTCATTAATAAGATAATTACTGCATCATCTTTGTGTCATAAATAAATTATATTATTTGATGTCTAAAAATTACAAATAAAATACCATCAGGTAGGAAATCTTTGTATCTTTCTAATGAATATTTATAGTCGAATTTATCTTATGTATAACCCCATATTAAAAATGATTTACTTATTAAACTTTGATTTTAACTATTTTAACCCTTCTTTAAATAAATTAATAATAAATGTCCTAATCTAATCCAAGTGGGCCTAAATGGTCATATTTCATTCCTAAGTTTGTTTTTGGTCGAATTACACTTGTCCAATAGAATTAGGACATGTGTTAGGGTAATATTAATATCATATTTACCCTTAGTTACCCTATTTACTATTAACCGTGGTAAAAAAAAGTAAAAAGTTACTATTCACCAAAAAATTATTTTCTTCTCATTGAACCACATTTTAGTCCTTGATATTAACCGTGTCTCTCGGATTTTCGAAATTCCATTCACAGAAGCGGTAAAATTAAGTTTTATGCAAAATTCAGTTTTTAACCTACCACTTAGTAGTTTCACTATTCATCAAAAATTGATGTTTTTCAGAACAATGCCAAAATTTCATCCCAAGCTATATTTCATATTCCGAATTCAAAAATGAAGTCTATTTTACCAAATTCATAACATAAAAGTTGCATTAATTAATTTTATAATTAAATCCCGCTGTTAAAATAAATAGCGTGTTTTTTAAGAAACAATATCTATCAAAAGATTGACACTTGTTTATGTCTAGTTTAAATGTGAAATTACATCCAATGACCAACATTGTATTAAATTGTAAAAATATATTCTAAATATACTTTAAAACCACTCAAATTAATGATTTATCACTATTAATTATTTCGATTAAAAAAGTTGTTTTTAATTATAATTTAGTAATTTTCACTATTCATCAAAATATGAAAGTTATCTGAAATTCACCAAAATTTCAACCTAAGCTAATTTCGATATTCCGAATCCAAAAATGAAGTTCATTTTGAAAAATAAGATTTATAGAATTTTAAAAAGTGGTTATTACTATTCATAACGGCTAGTTTTAATAATATTTTTATAGCATATCGTTGTTTAGTGAAACTCGGTATTGCGTACTACACACGCTATCGAGAAAGGTCGCGATTGCGTGTAATGCAAGTCAAGTCAAGGATGTGTGTTGTGCAAGCTCCTTTTGGTGTATCGTACAACACAAGACATTAATAAAATTAAAAAGAATATTTTTTTATAAAATCTTGAGCTGTTACATTCTACCCCCCTTAAAATGAATTTCGCCCTCGAAATTCGTCGGGGATATAAATGGTTTACTATTTGAAAGTTTCTTTAATAGAAACCCACATCGTAAAAGGGAATACCAAAACTTGGCTTTAAAAACTAAAGTATGAAATGTAACGATTACCCAAATAATCTAATCACTGGGTTTCCACATAGGTGAAAATATGGATATGGAAGAGAAATCTAACCATCATGTTCTGATGGAGAGTGGTAGAGAACATGGATATGGAAAAGCCAGTAATCACAAATCCATAAATTCGTGACGATCTAAGGTACCATCTGATTCATCAGGTATAAGATCACTAGGACAACATTTTTGGTTTTCAAGATCATTTCCCTAAAGTTAAAGAATTTGAATTAGAATACTTACTTTATTTTGGTACAATCTCACTGTTGTTCGTGCCTTTAACAATTTCCACTTCATCTCTTAAATAAACGAAGTTGAATTTGTTATTCGTGAAGTGTTAGCAGATCTAGTGATAGAATGACGGGTCATTCCATCTGTCTCAAACAAAAGGTTAGCAAACATTATATTCATAAGTCGATCTATAGTGAGATTAATCACATATGGTTCCTAAAATGGACTTATACTTCATATATCATACTTCTTAATATAATAAAACTAGTTTCTACTAAATAGGGACTTCCTGTAGGTCAGTGGTAGGCGATAAAGGCCAGTCGCACTTTGGTTGTGGGTTCGATTCCTACAGCCTTGTCCGAAGCGATGGGATGTCGCCCGTCCTGCAGGTTGTCCCTTTTTCTAAAACTACGTTACTATAACATCCCATCAATAATATCGAAAATCTTCTATCCTTAAACAATACTAACTTATGTCCAACATAATCCAGTCTAATATTTAGGCTTATACATAATACTGCAGTCCACTCTCATAATATAGTGACATCGATTACCAGAGATTTAATACTGTCGTTGATCCCCACATATCATAAGATATGTCTTGTTGGTCACATTCCAAACATTCAAAGAACTTAATCGTGTATTCTCTTGAATACCTTAGTGAAAACATGAGTGCAGTTAAAAGTTAACACTTTCCACATACCAAAATCCTCAAAATTCTATATACTCAAACCATGATATCACTTAGTCCTTATATCAATCATGAGCTCTTGAATACTATCAAACATTTAATTTTCTCCTTATCCCTTCATTATGCGCATATCATCTACATTCCAAAATTATCTGGATAACCTTTCATGGATACTGGTAACATTAATCATACACTTTCAAAACACAAGGAAAGACAACAATGTAACAATCCATAGATGTCTCTTTATTCCAAAATTACTCATGATAAACATGTAATCATTCCACTACATTCTCAAACCATTGACCGAGCTTCAAAAATTCTTTCATCTCACATATCATTTGTAGTCTCTTCATCATCATCCACATAAATACTACCCATATGACCATACTGATTCTCTTCATGAGTCTTTCCCTTAGGGCATTTGTTTGCATAATGCCCATACATTCCACATTTAAAACACATAACCATTTTTGATGTCGTAGCAATACCATTATCCTCATCCATGGTGTTAACCGACCCTTTTCCTTTGAACTTACTTGCTTTGTGTCCTTCTTTTCCACACCCAAAGCATCTTCCAGTTCCCTTGAAACATTCTCCTTGATGCCTCTTCCCACATGATTTACATAGGGGAAATTGAACTTTCTTTCCTCTATGATCATCATGGAACTCCATCTTTCTCTTATTAGTCGAGTCAGGAAACTTACCAAATTTTACCTTATTGATCATGTTGTGAGATTGCTGATTCAGCATAATAATGATGTTTGGACATCCAAATCCCATTTCATTTGGTTGCTCATGAAGAATATCATTCCATTGTCCATCATATCCTCCATTATTGTGAATCATCTTGTTTCCAGCCATTTTCTAAAACCCAAACAGAATAGTGTTAGATGAAAAAATCGTAATAAAGGGGGAGTAACATAAATATCTATCATCTTTGGTTTAATCTAATATCGTTACCATAGTTCTAGAACTATATCCTATACGTATACTTATCCTTAGGGGCATCCCTAGACATACCTTAGAAATATCTCTAGGGATCTCACTAACGTTTTCGCATCCTAGTTTGCAAAGGTTGACTAAACCTCCCTCTGATACCAACTGTAGAGACCCGTATCCTGACGTACATTGACATTACATTACTTTTGCGGAATACTTAGTACACTAAAAAAACACACACACAAGGATCGTAATAGTTTAGTGTCTTTGGAAACTCGGAACGTAATCTTCTAATCGTGGTGAAAGATCTTCAATATCTCCCATAAAGATATTCCTTTTTTTATACCTAAAACCTTTCTTTATATCCTGGGGAAAAGAAAACATAAAAGGGTGAGCTCAAATGCTCAGTAAGGGTAAACAAAAGAAATATCAATCACATAATTTTCATAAGAACATAACATTTTTGGAAATCTTAACCTGCAAAAGAGAGCATAATTTCATAACATGGG
Organism: Viscum album; assembly: GCA_963277665.1. NCBI lineage: Eukaryota > Viridiplantae > Streptophyta > Magnoliopsida > Santalales > Viscaceae > Viscum > Viscum album. The sequence continues at coordinate 918,967,083 of OY728157.1, forward strand.
ATAAATCATAGTAGTGAAAATGAAACCATAACTTAAAACATTACTCATTGTGGCATACACACATAATCATAGAGAATCATTTCTTGTTAGTCAAGACTCATTGCCAAGACTATCTTAGTGGACAAAGTCCCTTTCTGAATCGAGTAATCCTCGTTTCAGTCCGGTTTCACTGAACCGGTATAACCTACCATTCCAGCCATGTCTATCTCATGAGATATGAATTCTTTACCCAATGCATTGGAGGGAGATATAGGTCCCACCCATCTCTTAATGAATCCTTTCTTATGTGTGCCACAAAATCATAAATCATACATCATTGCATAACCCATGTAATAAAAATGGGATTCTTAAACAACATGACATCATAAAACCATTCATATAAGATAAAGGAATTCATAAACATAATTCCATCACAACATAGTCAAATCAATGTAAAAATATTGATAGAAACAGAACCCTTTATTATCTTATATGGAAAATAATTTTGATAAAACACTTGAATTGAATTCTTGAGGAAAATATCCTTTCTTCTTCAAAATCAATTTCTTTTCTCAAAACATCATGCAATTTTTAAAAGAAAGAGATTTTATTGAAAATAGTCATGAAATCTTTTAGAGGAAGCTTCATGAAAATAAGGCTTTATAAAACAGTATAAATCCGTTCGTGCCGTATAAGTTAAAAAAAACATTCTTCGTACTTTTGTCGGAAAAGTCAAAAAGTACCTCGTACGAAAAACGAAAAAAGATTCCTTTCATATCCTTTACTAAAAACTCATAGAAGGGTAAAATTGGATTTAAACAATTGTAGTTGGATGGAAATAATATTACATATTTAGGGAACATGGATGTGGATGATAAAATACACACCAGTAAATACTTACGAATAAACAATCTCGGATAAAAATGAGATTGTGATATTTCCCTTACCTTAGGTCCGACTTGCTTTGTAAGTGTCCGAACCTCCTGTATAATGATTTAAATCATGTTATTGACTTATTACAGAATCATATTCATTGTTATGATATCATATATGGTTCACTTATGACATTATATTACCCGTTCTTTTGTAAATTCCATGTTAAAAAAGCGTTTTGGGTAAAATCGTTTCATTTATCGTAGGTGTTTTGACTTGTTGTTCTTGACATCATTATTACTTATATCATGATTTACTTACTTCCAGAATATAAAATATGATTTATATATCATATATATTCAGTATATATATATATATATAATAGGTAGATAAATAAAATGAAAAACACCGTTCATGGAGACGGTAGTCCGTACGTACGCATGAACGCTGTTTTCCTTTCCTTATTGTCTTGAAATGGAAGTAAGTAGATGACATACATATGTATATATATACATAAATCCAGTAGCTTTATAATGTCATATATTTCATTATTATTTCTTATATATACATTATAATCATTCTTAAATGGTTAACATGGAGAATGAATCTCATCGCGTCGTGGAGACGGTATTCCGTACGTACGCACGAGCGATGATATCATTTCTATAAATATTGAATTGAATTGGAGTGTACTATACAATATATCAGAATCAATATGATGTTGTAATAACTATGTATAGTTATTCTTTACACCATTATACCCATCCATGTAAGGTGGTGGTGGAAAATAGATTACACCACGGCGTGGAGACGGTATTCCGTACGTACGCACGCGCGGTGATTTCTTTTTCCGTAGGATGGATAGATGGTGAAATAGGGTTGTTTCATACTTATAATAACATATCAGTATATGAGTGATACTGATGTTATTACTTTATAATGAAACAACCTAAGAAGAAGAAGTGGAAGAAGAAATAAAGATGAAAGAATTGGTAACGGTAATTACCTCTTCTTTGAAGTGCCTCTTTGAGACCTCCTCTTAGGGCACTAGAATTGGTCTTTGAGGAAGACCAGAACCTCTAGGATGTTGCTAGGGAAGTGGAGAAGGAATTTTGGCAGGGGTTGGCCGAGCTTGAGTGCTCAAATTGGTGTGAGGAGGAGGGGGAGGAGGTGTCCTTTTATAGGGGAGGAGAGGGGCACCTTAGGAATATCTCAAAATATTATTTTATATTAAAGTCAAAATCGGTTTATAATGGTTCCAAAGGGTCTTATTTCGAAGCTAAAGTGGGGATGGGTCGAAATCCTATCATCCAATTGAATTTAGACAAGTTTAGGATATTATTTTAACCTTATCAATTAGATTTAACTCTATGTTAAATAATTTAACTTTTACCATGTCTTTTTGTTTTCTTTCACTATATGGTTAATACACTTACTATAACATGCCAAACGAACCCCAAATTGTTTATTATTAATATATATATCCTTATCTAAGTCATTTGGCTGAACCTTAGATTTTTTGGAATACAATAACAATTAATAATATAATATTTGTTTTAAAACCTATTTTGTGTCAATTTTGACACTATTTGATATATGATTTTTGTGAAAGTCTTAACAGAATTAAATGTTCGAACCAAGTTGATTAAATCAACACTAATATATCATAGCAACCTAGAAAATTAGTGGAATTTATAAAAAGTCTTAAATTACATTTATTTTGGTATTTATATTATCAATTATGTCAATATTTCATTAATAAGATAATTACTGCATCATCTTTGTGTCATAAATAAATTATATTATTTGATGTCTAAAAATTACAAATAAAATACCATCAGGTAGGAAATCTTTTTATCTTTCTAATGAATATTTATAGTCGAATTTATCTTATGTATAACCCCATATTAAAAATGATTTACTTATTAAACTTTGATTTTAACTATTTTAACCATTCTTTAAATAAATTAATAATAAATGTCCTAATCTAATCCAAGTGGGCCTAAATGGTCATATTTCATTCCTAAGTTTGTTTTTGGTCGAATTACACTTGTCCAATAGAATTAGGACATGTGTTAGGGTAATATTAATATCATATTTACCCTTAGTTACCCTATTTACTATTAACCGTGGTAAAAAAAAGTAAAAAGTTACTATTCACCAAAAAATTATTTTCATCTCATTGAACCACATTTTAGTCCTTGATATTAACCGTGTCTCTCGGATTTTCGAAATTCCATTCACAGAAGCGGTAAAATTAAGTTTTATGCAAAATTCAGTTTTTAACCTACCACTTAGTAGTTTCACTATTCATCAAAAATTGATGTTTTTCAGAACAATGCCAAAATTTCATCCCAAGCTATATTTCATATTCCGAATTCAAAAATGAAGTCTATTTTACCAAATTCATAACATAAAAGTTGCATTAATTAATTTTATAATTAAATCCCGCTGTTAAAATAAATAGCGTGTTTTTTAAGAAACAATATCTATCAAAAGATTGACACTTGTTTATGTCTAGTTTAAATGTGAAATTACATCCAATGACCAACATTGTATTAAATTGTAAAAATATATTCTAAATATACTTTAAAACCACTCAAATTAATGATTTATCACTATTAATTATTTCGATTAAAAAAGTTGTTTTTAATTATAATTTAGTAATTTTCACTATTCATCAAAATATGAAAGTTATCTGAAATTCACCAAAATTTCAACCTAAGCTAATTTCGATATTCCGAATCCAAAAATGAAGTTCATTTTGAAAAATAAGATTTATAGAATTTTAAAAAGTGGTTATTACTATTCATAACGGCTAGTTTTAATAATATTTTTATAGCATATCGTTGTTTAGTGAAACTCGGTATTGCGTACTACACACGCTATCGAGGAAGGTCGCGATTGCGTGTAATGCAAGTCAAGTCAAGGATGTGTGTTGTGCAAGCTCCTTTTGGTGTAGCGTACAACACAAGACATTAATAAAATTAAAAAGAATATTTTTTTATAAAATCTTGAGCTGTTACATTCTACCCCCCTTAAAATGAATTTCGCCCTCGAAATTCGTCGGGGTTATAAATGGTTTACTATTTGAAAGTTTCTTTAATAGAAACCCACATCGTAAAAGGGAATACCAAAACTTGGCTTTAAAAACTAAAGTATGAAATGTAATGATTACCCAAATAAACTAATCACTGGGTTTCCACATAGGTGAAAATATGGATATGGAAGAGAAATCTAACCATCATGTTCTGATGGAGAGTGGTAGAGAACATGGCTATGGAAAAGCCAGTAATCACAAATCCATAAATTCGTGACGATCTAAGGTACCATCTGATTCATCAGGTATAAGATCACTAGGACAACATTTTTGGTTTTCAAGATCATTTCCCTAAAGATAAAGAATTTGAATTAGAATACTTACTTTATTTTGGTACAATCTCACTGTTGTTCTTGCCTTTAACAATTTCCACTTCATCTCTTAAATAAATGAAGTTGAATTTGTTATTCGTGAAGTGTTAGCAGATCTAGTGATAGAATGACGGGTCATTCCATCTGTCTCAAACAAAAGGTTAGCAAACATTATATACATAAGTCGATCTATAGTGAGATTAATCACATATGGTTCCTAAAATGGACTTATACTTCACATATCATACTTCTTAATATAATAAAACTAGTTTCTACTAAATAGGGACTTCCTGTAGGTCAGTGGTAGGCGATAAAGGCCAGTCGCACTTTGGTTGTGGGTTCGATTCCTACAGCCTTGTCCGAAGCGATGGGCTGTCGCCCGTCCTGCAGGTTGTCCCTTTTTCTAAAACTACGTTACTATAACATCCCATCAATAATATCGAAAATCTTCTATCCTTAAACAATACTAACTTATGTCCAACATAATCCAGTCTAATATTTAGGCTTATACATAATACTGCAGTCCACTCTCATAATATAGTGACATCGATTACCAGAGATTTAATACTGTCGTTGATCCCCACATATCATAAGATATGTCTTGTTGGTCACATTCCAAACATTCAAAGAACTTAATCGTGCATTCTCTTGAATACCTTAGTGAAAACATGAGTGCAGTTAAAAGTTAACACTTTCCACATACCAAAATCCTCAAAATTCTATATACTCAAACCATGATATCACTTAGTCCTTATATCAATCATGAGCTCATGAATACTATCAAACATTTAATTTTCTCCTTATCCCTTCATTATGCGCATATCATCTACATTCCAAAATTATCTGGATAACCTTTCATGGATACTGGTAACATTAATCATACACTTTCAAAACACAAGGAAAGACAACAATGTAACAATCCATAGATGTCTCTTTATTCCAAAATTACTCATGATAAACATGTAATCATTCCACTACATTCTCAAACCATTGACCGAGCTTCAAAAATTCTTTCATCTCACATATCATTTGTAGTCTCTTCATCATCATCCACATAAATACTACCCATATGACCATACTGGTTCTCTTCATGAGTCTTTCCCTTAGGGCATTTGTTTGCATAATGCCCATACATTCCACATTTAAAACACTTAACCATTTTTGATGTCGTAGCAATACCATTATCCTCATCCATGGTGTTAACCGACCCTTTTCCTTTGAACTTACTTGCTTTGTGTCCTTCTTTTCCACACCCAAAGCATCTTCCAGTTCCCTTGAAACATTCTCCTTGATGCCTCTTCCCACATGATTTACATAGGGGAAATTGAACTTTCTTTCCTCTATGATCATCATGGAACTCCATCTTTCTCTTATTAGTCGAGTCAGGAAACTTACCAAATTTTACCTTATTGATCATGTTGTGAGATTGCTGATTCAGCATAATAATGATGTTTGGACATCCAAATCCCATTTCATTTGGTTGTTCATGAAGAATATCATTCCATTGTCCATCATATCCTCCATTATTGTGAATCATCTTGTTTCCAGCCATTTTCTAAAACCCAAACAGAATAGTGTTAGATGAAAAAATCGTAATAAAGGGGGAGTAACATAAATATCTATCATCTTTGGTTTAATCTAATATCGTTACCATAGTTCTAGAACTATATCCTATACGTATACTTATCCTTAGGGGCATCCCTAGACATACCTTAGAAATATCTCTAGGGATCTCACTAACGTTTTCGCATCCTAGTTTCCAAAGGTTGACTAAACCTCCCTCTGATACCAACTGTAGAGACCCGTATCCTGACGTACATTGACATTACATTACTTTTGCGGAATACTTAGTACACTAAAAACACACACACACAAGGATCGTAATAGTTTAGTGTCTTTGGAAACTCGGAACGTAATCTTCTAATCGTGGTGAAAGATCTTCAATATCTCCCATAAAGATCTTCCTTTTTTTATACCTAAAACCTTTCTTTATATCCTGGGGAAAAGAAAACATAAAAGGGTGATCTCAAATGCTCAGTAAGGGTAAACAAAAGAAATATCAATCACATAATTTTCATAAGAACATAACATTTTTGGAAATCTTAACCTGCAAAAGAGAGCATAATTTCATAACATGGGATAAATCATAGTAGTGAAAATGAAACCATAACTTAAAACATTACTCATTGTGGCATACACACATAATCATAGAGAATCATTTCTTGTTAGTCAAGACTCATTGCCAAGACTATCTTAGTGGACAAAGTCCCTTTCTGAATCGAGTAATCCTCGTTTCAGTCCTGTTTCACTGAACCGGTATAACCTACCATTCCAGCCATGTCTATCTCATGAGATATGAAATCTTTACCCAATGCATTGGAGGGAGATATAGGTCCCACCCATCTCTTAATGAATCCTTTCTTATGTGTGCCACAAAATCATAAATCATACATCATTGCATAACCCATGTAATAAAAATGGGATTCTTAAACAACATGACATCATAAAACCATTCATATAAGATAAAGGAATTCATAAACATAATTCCATCACAACATAGTCAAATCAATGTAAAAATATTGATAGAAACAGAACCCTTTATTATCTTATATGGAAAATAATTTTGATAAAACACTTGAATTGAATTCTTGAGGAAAATATCCTTTCTTCTTCAAAATCAATTTCTTTTCTCAAAACATCATGCAATTTTTAAAAGAAAGAGATTTTATTGAAAATAGTCATGAAATCTTTTAGAGGAAGCTTCATGAAAATAAGGCTTTATAAAACAGTATAAATCCGTTCGTGCCGTATAAGTTAAAAAAAACATTCTTCGTACTTTTGTCGGAAAAGTCAAAAAGTACCTCGTACGAAAAACGAAAAAAGATTCCTTTCATATCCTTTACTAAAAACTCATAGAAGGGTAAAATTGGATTTAAACAATTGTAGGTGGATGGAAATAATATTACATATTTAGGGAACATGGATGTGGATGATAAAATACACACCAGTAAATACTTACGAATAAACAATCTCGGATAAAAATGAGATTGTGATATTTCCCTTACCTTAGGTCCGACTTGCTTTGTAAGTGTCCGAACCTCCTTTATAATGATTTAAATCATGTTATTGACTTATTACAGAATCATATTCATTGTTATGATATCATATATGGTTCACTTATGACATTATATTACCCGTTCTTTTGTAAATTCCATGTTAAAAAAGCGTTTTGGGTAAAATCGTTTCATTTATCGTAGGTGTTTTGACTTGTTGTTCTTGACATCATTATTACTTATATCATGATTTACTTACTTCCAGAATATAAAATATGATTTATATATCATATATATTCAGTATATATATATATATATAATAGGTAGATAAATAAAATGAAAAACACCGTTCATGGAGACGGTAGTCCGTACGTACGCATGAACGCTGTTTTCCTTTCCTTATTGTCTTGAAATGGAAGTAAGTAGATGACATACATATGTATATATATACATAAATCCAGTAGCTTTATAATGTCATATATTTCATTATTATTTCTTATATATACATTATAATCATTCTTAAATGGTTAACATGGAGAATGAATCTCATCGCGTCGTGGAGACGGAATTCCGTACGTACGCACGAGCGATGATATCATTTCTATAAATATTGAATTGAATTGGAGTGTACTATACAATATATCAGAATAAATATGATGTTGTAATAACTATTTATAGTTATTATTTACACCATTATACCCATCCATGTAAGGTGGTGGTGGAAAATAGATTACACCACGGCGTGGAGACGGTATTCCGTACGTACGCACGCGCGGTGATTTCTTTTTCCGTAGGATGGATAGATGGTGAAATAGGGTTGTTTCATACTTATAATAACATATCAGTATATGAGTGATACTGATGTTATTACTTTATAATGAAACAACCTAAGAAGAAGAAGTGGAAGAAGAAATAAAGATGAAAGAATTGGTAACGGTAATTACCTCTTCTTTGAAGTGCCTCTTTGAGACCTCCTCTTAGGGCACTAGAATTGGTCTTTGAGGAAGACCAGAACCTCTAGGATGTTTCTAGGGAAGTGGAGAAGGAATTTTGGCAGGGGTTGGCCGAGCTTGAGTGCTCAAATTGGTGTGAGGAGGAGGGGGAGGAGGTGTCCTTTTATAGGGGAGGAGAGGGGCACCTTAGGAATATCTCAAAATATTATTTTATATTAAAGTCAAAATCGGTTTATAATGGTTCCAAAGGGTCTTATTTCGAAGCTAAAGTGGGGATGGGTCGAAATCCTATCATCCAATTGAATTTAGACAAGTTTAGGATATTATTTTAACCTTATCAATTAGATTTAACTCTATGTTAAATAATTTAACTTTTACCATGTCTTTTTGGTTTCTTTCACTATATGGTTAATACACTTACTATAACATGCCAAACGAACCCCAAATTGTTTATTATTAATATATATATCCTTATCTAAGTCATTTGGCCGAACCTTAGATTTTTTGGAATACAATAACAATTAATAATATAATATTTGTTTTAAAAACTATTTTGTGTCAATTTTGACACTATTTGATATATGATTTTTGTGAAAGTCTTAACAGAATTAAATGTTCGAACCAAGTTGATTAAATCAACACTAATATATCATAGTAACCTAGAAAATTAGTGGAATTCATAAAAAGTCTTAAAAATACATTTATTTTGGTATTTATATTATCAATTATGTCAATATTTCATTAATAAGATAATTACTGCATCATCTTTGTGTCATAAATAAATTATATTATTTGATGTCTAAAAATTACAAATAAAATACCATCAGGTAGGAAATCTTTTTATCTTTCTAATGAATATTTATAGTCGAATTTATCTTATGTATAACCCCATATTAAAAATTATTTACTTATTAAACTTTGATTTTAACTATTTTAACCCTTCTTTAAATAAATTAATAATAAATGTCCTAATCTAATCCAAGTGGGCCTAAATGGTCATATTTCATTCCTAAGTTTGTTTTTGGTCGAATTACACTTGTCCAATAGAATTAGGACATGTGTTAGGGTAATATTAATATCATATTTACCCTTAGTTACCCTATTTACTATTAACCGTGGTAAAAAAAAGTAAAAAGTTACTATTCACCAAAAAATTATTTTCATCTCATTGAACCACATTTTAGTCCTTGATATTAACCGTGTCTCTCGGATTTTCGAAATTCCATTCACAGAAGCGGTAAAATTATGTTTTATGCAAAATTCAGTTTTTAACCTACCACTTAGTAGTTTCACTATTCATCAAAAATTGATGTTTTTCAGAACAATGCCAAAATTTCATCCCAAGCTATATTTCATATTCCGAATTCAAAAATGAAGTCTATTTTACCAAATTCATAACATAAAAGTTGCATTAATTAATTTTATAATTAAATCCCGCTGTTAAAATAAATAGCGTGTTTTTTAAGAAACAATATCTATCAAAAGATTGACACTTGTTTATGTCTAGTTTAAATGTGAAATTACATCCAATGACCAACATTGTATTAAATTGTAAAAATATATTCTAAATATACTTTAAAACCACTCAAATTAATGATTTATCACTATTAATTATTTCGATTAAAAAAGTTGTTTTTAATTATAATTTAGTAATTTTCACTATTCATCAAAATATGAAAGTTATCCGAAATTCACCAAAATTTCAACCTAAGCTAATTTCGATATTCCGAATCCAAAAATGAAGTTCATTTTGAAAAATAAGATTTATAGAATTTTAAAAAGTGGTTATTACTATTCATAACTGCTAGTTTTAATAATATTTTTATAGCATATCGTTGTTTAGTGAAACTCGGTATTGCGTACTACACACGCTATCGAGGAAGGTCGCGATTGCGTGTAATGCAAGTCAAGTCAAGGATGTGTGTTGTGCAAGCTCCTTTTGGTGTATCGTACAACACAAGACATTAATAAAATTAAAAAGAATATTTTTTTATAAAATCTTGAGCTGTTACAGTTTTCGAATGGTTTTATAATAATCACCCCAACATATTCACTTCTGTTCATTTATATATTATAGTTCCAATTATAGTGGTATGAGAATGGTTTTGTACTATTCTAGTGGATTTAAATGATGATACATGAATGTTTTAATTGGGTTGGTGTATAGAGGTATTCTTATTGTGGGTCCTCATGGTTATATATTAGTGCCTTTAGAGTCTTCAATGATTGGTTTTTTCATACCATGGTTATATTTTTTCATTTTTACATTTGACTGATTATTTACTAGTTTAGGATAAAAAATTTATTTTGGATTTATATCATGAATGATATTAATGATTATCATAGTTTCTGGTTCATGTTGTTTTATTCAGTGAGAATCATCATTTCTGGTTTGATAAAGACTAGGAAATTTATTTCCAGCCTTTGATGTCTTGGGGATGTTTGTTATGTTTTTTAGAACCTCTACCTATTCCCAAGATAATGGTTTAGGGTTAGATGTTTCAAGTGGTATCATCATGGTCAATCCCTTAGTTAGGATTTTATCAAATAGATATTATGTTTCAACATATGAAATATATAATTAAAAAATACATAGAAAAACATTCAATATTGAACTTCATGTTGCTAGGGAGGATCAGGTATACGATGGAGTTCTTAAATACCTATAATAATGTCATTATCTTAATATCATGGAATTAGATGATGGGTATAGAGTATCATGCATTAGGGATGGTATTTTTCACTAATAAAACACTATCTATTTTGGTTATAATTTCTTCCTTGAATCAATAAATAATTTTTTTTCTTATTTTCATATATAATATCTTTCACATTTAGTAAATTTCTATAAAAATACTAAGATGTATTTTTTAATGTATATAGAGATATAGAACACGTATAAGACTATAGAATTTACTAGATGTGGATGCTAGAATTTTCATTCAAATATAACCACATATTAACTAGAGATACTTTCTACGAATTAGACATGCTTTTCAAGCCATGCACTAAGAATATTAATATGAGGTTCCACACCATCGGGTTAATATTGAAACCTTTAAGAAAAATAAACTACATATGTTTTTTAAGGATTTGGACTATAATTATAAGAATCATGGATTTTTAATAGGATTTGTTTTTTCTAATTTCCATGGATTTTCAACTAATAGTAATGTGAATATTGTAGAATATATTATTGAGGATATTAAATAATAATGGTGGGATATAGTTATTCAGTTGAAACCTGAACAACGCCTTAGTTGGAATGGACCTGATTAATAATTTTATAAATAATTCTACCATCATACCATCAAGAAAGATAATATTATATATTTATTTATATTTATTTGAGATATCATGTATTTGGTGGAGTATATAGGTATGATCAAGAAATTACTTTGGTTTGGAATGTATGTAGTTTTTAGTGGGTAACTGATGGAGTTTACATATAAGGACCCCACCTTTAAAATTATATAATCTTGAGTTAAGTCATGAATTTTTGTTTCATTCACATTTTGGATCTTTTTAGGGTTACATATTTGTAGAATTAGGCTATAAATAATACATAAAAAACAATAATAATAAAAACTAGAAAATTATTTACAATTCTTATGTTTCATATAATAAAAAACATTTAAAATAATTAATGATCACTTTTATAAAAACTCTTCAGGATGTTCATCATGATCCATAAAAATCCTTTATAACTCTTAAGTCGTATAAACAATATTAAAATCATAGGATGAGAATAAAAATATCATTATGGGATATAAAAATAAAGAAAAAATTATTCCATTGATAAAAATTAAATCTTGTGGAAATGTTACCATAATGTAATACATTCCACCATTAATAATTAATAAATACTTTTCATTAAATATATGCTAATTTCATACCCTTTTTTGTAATCAGAAGATTACCGTAAACAATGTAGAAGCATAAAAATATATAAAGGTACCTTGCGAGATAATTATAATTTTCACTCTTATAAGAGAAATAACCATGAGACCTACTTCCATACATTCCACTCTTACAAATGGAATAACCATATTGTCAACTTCCAAGCCTAATTCATTGGATGTTATAACGTAACCACCCATACTTATCTTATCATTCAACCACAAATCCTTGGATTATTATGTAAGCAACCATTAAATGAAAAATTACAATTATATAAACAAAACACATAAGTGATTTCAATTTTTTGTATTTGACTCTTAAAAAAGCATTCTGAATACTAAGAAAAGTCTTCAATATATTGAAAAAATAAATCCACTTTAAAAACCAATTTCATTAAAAAAATACATAGAAATGTGAAAAGGGGTTTATTTTTCATTTAAGAATATGAATGTCTGTATAGGTAGCCTAATATAAAATAATAGCCACAAAGATGAAGAAGTTATTGTCAATGTATACGTATAAAATCAATCATTCTATAAATTCTAAAAACTTTCCTTATGAAACATGTAAAAAATATTCCCATAGATAACAATTTAATAAAATTAAAAATATATATAAGATTTTATTTTATAATCTAACTATATTATTATAAATATTTAATATAATATTAACATTATTAACATAGAGAAAATATGTAATAATTATGTGTTTAAAAAATCAAGGTAATTCATTCAACTTTGAACATTTAAATCATAATTCCAATAAATAAATAACATTTAAAAAATGAGTAAATTAAATGATAATAAATTTTTTTTATCTGATAAATCATAGGGGCTGTATATATACATAATAAAATATGGTGGGTCTATCACATCAAACTATTCCTTAATGAATAGAGATTGAGATGAAGTCCCTTACATTGAGTTCGATTATTCACATATGTTATTTATATATCAAGATAATAAAAATAGTTAAATTATTTACATTATTGAAAACATTTTTAAACATTAATATTCATTTTATATCACTTAATATCATTTTAAAACAATTACTTAATTATTTATGCTCATGTTGGATTTTTTTATGATATTTAGTACATGAGTATAAAATGACTTTGGTTTGACGTCTATAGCCAAAGTGATCACAATTCCTTCATATATAGAATAAAATTCCTGATATAATATTCAGTTTTATATAAAAATTATTATTTTAAATCTATTAATTAAATATGGATATGTGAAATGAACTAAGATACAATCATAGAGATGGTAATCTGTACATACATGTGAGTAATGATTTCATTTTTAATGACCATTATGAATAGTAGATTTATATTATTTTAACATTAAATAATTATCATTATACAATTAATATCGTATTAAATAGTTAAATATTCTTATATATATTATACATGTGATATGGTGAAGAAAAATGAATCACATAGATTCGTGGAGATGATAGTTCACTCATACAAATGAAAGACATTATGATATTTATTTGTATATAATATAAGAAAGTATTTGATATATTATTATATTATAATTAAATATATTTCATGAAAATCATATATAAATATTAACTCCATCTTTATAACCATTATTGAGGGATGGTGATTGAATGTGAAGTATTCCACATCACAGATGTGATATTTTACACGTACACATAGACGATTAATTTTTTTCCCATTTGATGGATGATGACATGTTTCTGGTGATGATAGTAACATAATATCATCACATTATATTTGTTATATTAAATTTATTATATCATCATGTATGAATATTATTTTAAGTAATTTTAATAAAAAATAAAAAATAAATACTTAATTTAAAATGATACCTCTCATTTGACCGATCTCCTTTTATTATAAGCATAAAACCTATAAAAGGGATGTTATTCCTAATATAAGTGTACATGAATGTGTGGATGGATTATAGTAATGTATTTTTCAGGATATTTAAAAAAAATAGGTTTTTAGAAGTTAATACTTGAGAATCAGGGGTTCCCTTTTATTAGAGAGGGGATGGGCACTCTTGGAAATCATTGAAAAGATTTAATTTATATAAATTAATTTTTAAATAATAAGAGCTCTAAACTTTTTAATTTCATATATATGATTATTTGGGTCAAATAGATTCATCTAATTAAAATTATACTAGTTTTGATTTTGTTTTTTATTCAATAATGTTTTGTTTTAACCATTATTTTACCCTTTTAACTCTAACCAAGTTATTATGTATTTTACACATTGATGGTGAATATAATTTATATAATGGAAAAAATGATTTATAAATGACTCATTTATGATAATTTATGACTTATATAAATTATTTGGATGAAAATTATATATTTATACATTTTATACCATTTATTAATATATTATATATTCTAAAATACCATTACTGTAAATTTTGACACAGTTAATTTCATGAAATTTTAAAAATATCTTAAAAGGAAGATAAAATAAATAATTAATAAAATAAAATTTTATTGTATTCTAAAAAATTATTTTAGGAATATAATCATATCAAATTATATTTATTTTTTTATTTTCAATATCATTTATTTGATGTTTACATTAATTCAATAATTACTTCATTATCATTGTGTAGGAATTTAATTTAATTATTTGTCCCTTAAAATTTAAAAATAAATTATCATGATAAATATAATCACATTATATTTAAAATTATACTTATAGTCAATAAAATATGCTATATAACCCAATATTAGAAATATATCACATTTCAAAAACAAAAGTTTGATGAAATTGATATTTTATTGAATAAAATACTATAAATGTAATACTGTCACCCAAGTGGCATAAAAAAGATATATTTATGAAAAAAAATCTTTTGTGATTATAAAAAATCTAATGATATTAGTAAAAATGTCAGGGTAATTGTATAATATTTATAATAATATATTTACTATTAATCAGTCGATTTACCATTAACATTGGTAATAAAAATAATTACTACAGTTACTATTCATATTGTACAAAAATAAAAGGAAACTATTTAAAAAATTTAAACATTAGGATTCTAAATATAGATTCCTTTTTTTCCAAAATTAAAACATATATAGATGATTTTAATCAAATATTAAACTAAGGGTAAACTGAGGGAACATGTTTTTAAATAAATAACATTCAAAAGTTCACAATGGTTTTATTTCAAATTTGAAGGAAAAATTGATTCCAGTTACCAAAATTAGATTAAATGATACAAAAATGATCTTATTCTACATTAAAACCATTAAAATATATAATTTAACAATATAATTAAATTTTATGAAAATTTATATTAAAATTAAAATGCACTATTGTTTTCACTATATATCAAAAAATTATTCTTTTTAGAAAAATACCTATAGTTAAACCATAAAAATATTGATACACCTATTTAAAATAATAAGTATATTTTTTCTTTTATAAGTTATAAAAGTGAGATAAATTGGACTTAAAACCTGTGCGCCATCAAAAGGAGACAATAGAATTTTTTTTTAAAAATACATGTTTTATAATTAAAATTGAACTTGTTCTTATATAATGTCTTAAAAACACAGAATATGATTGCTAAATATAAAATTAATTATATTAAATATATATTTAATTATTTTAATCCAGATTATTGATTTTTTATTATGGTTATAATCCACACTTGTACAATTATAAATATTTTTTTTAGAAAATTATTTTCTTTTATTTTACAAAGGCTATTGCATTTATTTATAATTAATTGGTCAAAAAATTATTTATATATACATGTGTAAACCATATTTTCCTATTTCTATTAGTAATGTTCATTCCCTCCATTATAACAACTAGGTTATAATGATAATATATAAATAATAATATTTATTTTTTCTTTAAACATCGATGTGGTGTATTGTAGACATTATCAAACATAGTGTTTTTTATTAAAAATTCAACATGATATTGTCTACCCCATTTAAAAAATTGTGTCCTCTCAATTTGAAATCAGGATAAAAATAGGGGTTTTAATTTTCCTATTACCTTTATTGTGATCCCACATCATAAAAAATGACGAATGAAATTCCACTTCAAATGAACGAAAGGGAAGTGTGACTGTCACATGTGATAACACAATCCAGGGTTCCATGTTAGAAAGAATTAATATTGAAGAGAAAAGTCACTATCATGTTTTAATGGAGGGTGATAGAGAAACTAGACAAGAGATGGTTAATAGTCACAAAACCAATAATCCATAATGGGTTAAAAAGTCTTTGATTTCTCAGTAAGAAATATAAATTGATAACATTTTGGTTTCATTATTTTTTTGATAGGGTTTTGGAATAATTTTATTGTATATGAAATTATTTTAAAATACAAACTTTTTATATTTCCATTTTATAAGAACAATTTCAAACTCAGATGATGAGCATCCCTAAAATTAACCTTACTCAGACAAGATTTTATAAACCCAAATGTTTATTAATACATTATAAATTCTGTCCAAAATTAAAGGCATACATATCATTAAAATAAACCCTTATATAAAGATAATCCAAAATAAACATATCTCGGAAGACCTTATTCAATTTATGATCACATAACTAAAACATCATATGGGGTTTATAAAAAATAGACATTTGGAGAGCCTCTAAAAATTACAGAGCATCCTGGAGCATCCATCACTTCACTAGATGTCTCAACATCAATTTTAGTAGTTACATAGTATTTTAAAACAACATTTTTCTTTCTATATTGATGGTTTCTACCATAGGTAATGAAATTTGGACAAACATTAGAATAATTCTCCATTGAATTCATGATAATCTATTTTGGTCTCATGTGAAATATGACTATTCATAGCACCATAGAAGCACTTCCTATAATTTTAAAGACATTATCTAGAATGTTTTTTTAACAAACTTCTTTGAAGATGGGAATTTTGTGTTCTTACCTTCAATATTTTATTGAATGCATTCTAATTCCCAACCACGTAGAACATTAATTCTTCATTTTTTCAAAGAACATATGATCATGAACGAACTCTATTTCCATCTTCTTAGCACATCAAAAATGTCAAATATAGTATTGGAAATCTTGAGAAAAAAATTCCCTTTGATATCTTTACTTTAATGCTGATTAAATCCAATTTATCAAACTATCCATATATCGGATAAAATTTGGGATGTAAATGGCCTAATGGATGATATTTTGATCATATTCAACAATTGAATATTGATTTTGTTTCTCGATTCTATGAAATTATTTTCCTTGCTATGTAAAAAAGCATTAGGAAGATATTTCTCATGTAATATATTCATAAATTCATTAAATTCCATAAAAACAAGGAATCTACTTCCACGGATATTTATAATAATTTAACACCACTCATAACCTTCATCTTCAAAAAGATAAATTCGAAGAGTTACCTTTTGGTGGTATGAATAACCCATGATGTCAAATATCCTTTTAGGGCTCAAATCTATCCTTACTCTAACATGGGGACATATAATCATCTGAATGATGGTTGATATTTCCACATGAAATGTTCCACTATAAAATGTCAATTAATTACAAATCGGGTTCCTCTATAGGATGGATTCCTCCACTCTTTATAGGATGTTTAAACTAATTCATCAGTACAAAAATTCTATCTATTCGCAATCCAACCATATTGGGTTGCTGGTTTGGAAGGAAATCTAAAAATGCTAAAACAATTCAACATAAAGTCAAAATAATAATTTTCTAATGACATAATATTATTAAAATCATACCCTTAAATGTTTTCAATGAATTTCCATTGATATAAACTATAAGGACCCTACCTTAAAATATTACATAATATTTCGTTATTTCAAGAATTTTACATTCTTCCAAATTGAGGATTCATTTTGGTTTAAAGACATAGTGAAATAGGACATATATTATACATTAAAAACTAGCATAATAAAAATTGGACACTTATGAATGATATCGATTTTTACGATAACATAAAACATTTAAAATAATGTATGATCAATTTTATGAAAACTCATCATGACATAAAACATGACATCTAAAAATCCTTAAACATACATAAGTAATATGAAAAACATTAAAAAAATGGGATCAGAATAAAAATCTCATTAAGGGATATAAAAATAAGGAAACAATTACACAATTAGTAGACACTAAAACCCTTGGAATGTTATAATAATGTATTAAATTCCACAATGAATAAGTATTAAATGACTTCCTTTGAATATAATAACATTTCATACCATTTTTAGGTAATCACCAAATTACCATTAAACTAATAACATGAATTAAAAATAAATATAGGTTCCTTTGGATATAATTATACTTGTCACTCTTATAAATGGAATAACCATGTGGTCGAATTCTGTATATGTCACCCTTACTAATTGAATAGACTTAAAGACAACCTACATACCCAATGAATTAGATGTTATAATGTGACCACCCATCCTAGGTCTAAAACATAACCACCCATATTTGGTTCATAACGTAACAACATATGAAATTTATAAGTACCAATATATAAGACTAACTGAAAAAAATATTTCAATTTTATGTATTTCACTCATATAATTTTATATGAAATCACACAAAATCATATCATGATATTAAAATAATCAATCCATTTTCAATAAATTAAATAAATAAAAAATTCCCAGAAAAGGGAAGGAAGGCTATATTTTCGTTTAAAAATACAAAATATTTTATACGAAGAAAAATATAAAATAATGGACAAGGAAGTAGAGATGTTGTGGTCGCCGTATACATAAAAAATAATATTCTTTTTTTCATTTGTGAAAATAATACTTATAAAACCTTTAAAATATTCATTTTAAAAAAATGAATGAAATTGAAAATTAGACAAAATATTTCATTTATTATTCTTTAATATCCAATATTTTTTAAAAAATAATAAAAATTATAATAACATGGAGAATCTTTTTTCATAATTAAATATTTATACATTCAAGGTGTCCCATACTACTTTGAATGTTTAAATTATAATGACCATAAAAATATAACATGATAAAAAATAAATAAATAACCTAAAAATAAATAAATAAATGACATGGTAATTCATTGTGTCTATATGTACACCTAATAAAATAATATGGGTATATAACATCAAACTATTCCATAGTGAATGGAGATTGAGACGAAGTCCCTTACATTATGTTTGATTTGTTACATATGTTCTTTATCTTCTTAAAAATAAATCCTAGGTTGAATATTTACTTCTTTATATAGTTTTAATTTTTACAATTCCTTTTATATTTCTTAATAAATATTTATAGCCGTTACTTAATTATTTATACTCACGTTGGATGTTTTTATGATTTTAGACAAATGAGTCCAAAATAACTTTGGTATGACGTCTATTGTCAAAGTGGTATTAAGTCCACCATCTCCATAATTATATTCATAAAATAATAATCAATTTTATATATCATTTATACATTTAAATCAATTCAATATATATATATATATGTATATGTAAAATTAAATACATTATAGTCATGGAGACGGTAATCCACACATACAAATGAATTACATTTACATTTTTCAATGATCACTATGGAAAAATATTATAATTATTTTATATTTAGAAAACTATCAGGATGTAATTAATATAATATTAAACATTTAAAAATAAAAATATTTATTATAAATTTGATGTAGATATGAAAAACAAATCACATCACTTCAAAGAGGTGACAATTCACACATAGGCACAAATGATGTTATCATTTTTATGTGAATTGAAATTATGTATTTAATTGATATATTATTCACTTATTGAGATAAATATTTCCTGATAATTATATATAAACATTTATTCCATTATTATATCCATCCTTGTGAGACGATTATGGGGAAAAAATTATATCTATTCGTTTAGTTGATAGTTCAAACACACATCTGAACGATTAATTCTTTTCCCATTTGATGGAATTGGAGCTGAATTAAGTTGATGATATTAAATAAATATCATCTAAATATATTTTTTACACTTGAGGTTTAATATCATCATTCATTAATAAGATTTTATGTCAGTGGAAGAAGAAATAAAATTGGAATACTTAATTAAAAACAACACATCTTCTTTCGGGAGATCTCTTTTTATTATCACCTAAACACCACTATGTAGGGTGTTATGCCAAAAATAAGAGCTATATAATGCAGGGATGTATTATGTGAAGGGTTTTGGGAATATATTGGGTGATCCAAAAATATTTTTTTGTGGGAAGAAATTAGATTAATTGGTGTCCTTTTATAGGATAGCAGAGGAGCACTCTTGGAAATCTTCAAAATATAAAATTAATAAAATTAAAATTTTTAAAGCTAATGGATCCAAAATTATTCATTTAGAATATAGGATTATTTTGGGTATAAATACAATCATCCAAAAATAATTAGACATTAGTTTATATTTTAACCTTATATTCTTATTTTAACCCATTAGTATACCCTTTTACCTCTTACCGTGTTACCATGTAATTCACACGTTGAGGGTTAATATAATTAAAATAACATTCCAAACGACACATAAATGAAGAATTTATTATATTTACGGACATATAAAAATTATTTCAGGAATTATGATTGATAAAAAACATTTATATAATTGAATTAAATATTATATATTTTAAAATTCCATTATTGACAATTCAGAACTATTCATTTCATGATTTTTTTAAATATCATAATAAAATGATAAATTATCACCAATATTTAAAATAATCTTCAACATGTTAAATTTATCTAGAAAAACTTGTGTTTGACATTGTTCATCTCAAATTATTCTTAATTTTGTATTTTTGGTCTCATTTGTTTGATATAATATTTAAAAAACCAATTATTACATCACATTTATGTAAGGATTTAATTTAATTATTTGTTCAATAAAAATTAAAAATAAAATTTCATGATAGATATAATCATTTAATATTAATAAATTAATTTTATAGTTGATCAAATCCCCTATATACCCACATATTAAATATATTTTTCTACATAAAAATTGAAGTGTGACAAAATTTACTTATCCTTAAATAAAATACTATAAATGTCATACTATCACCCATGTGGCCTGAAAAGGACATATTTCACCCCATGGATGATCATAGGTCGACATAAACTTATCAAATGAAATAAATACAAGTTTTAGTGTAGTTTTATAATATTTATAAAATTATTTTTCCCTTTAATCATCCAATTTACTCTTAACATTTGTAATAAAAATAATTACAAAAGGTACATTTCATTTTGTACAATAACAAAAGGGACCTACATTTATAATTTACAACTACAGAATTAATATATTTAATAAATTTTTCTAAATTTAAAAAATAGAATTGAAATAAATAAATAAAAGTTATTTCTATTGATGGAATGAGAAAACATGTTTTAAAGTAAAAACATTCCAAACTTCACAAATATTTTATATCTAATTTCAATGTAAAATAGATTTAAATGAAATAAATTGGATTAAAATATGAAAAAAAATCCTAATTTTATTTTAAAACCAATCTAATATATAATTTAACACTATAATTAAATTGGATGAAAACGTGGGTTTCATTTAAAATGCAATCTATTCACTACTTATAATAACAAATCTTATTAGAAAAATACCAAAACATCATCCAAATTAAATTTTTAGAATCCTCCTTCAAAGAAGAAGTTTATAATTTCAGAAAAAACTTATTGAGTTGAAAATAATATATTTAAAATAGGTGCACCATCAAAAGGTAGAAAATATTTTTTTTTGAAAAATAATTATTTAATATTTAAAATTTGATTTGTTATTACATCATATATTGAAAACACAGAATTTTAATTTTAAATATTTCTATTTAATATATTTTATATAGAATTAATTTATATAATAAAAAAAATTTGTTTTTTATTTATTGGTACAAACTATAGTTGTGCACATTTAAATAGTTATTAAGAAAAGATATTTTTATTTTACAAAGGGGTTCAGATTAATTTATAAATAATTTGAAAAATATTTAATTATAAATACATCTGTAAACCGTAATTTTATATTTTTGTTAATATTTTATATTCCCACTATTGTAATGACTTGGCTATATTGTTAATATTTAAATAATAATACTTAGTTTTTTGTTTAAGCTCTTTGTGGCGTATTATGTAAGCTATCAAAAATAGTACATATTTCATAATAAAATAAAACATTATAGTATATTTGAGGTGAAACTATCACCATAATTTTTTTACTTGATAATTATGTTCTTTATTAATGATTTTAAATAATTTTTCAAATCAGAATCTCTGTTTGAGATGTACCACATTGAGAACTGTATGTGTATATAGAACCTTTTAAAATACAAGAAAAACAAAGGACACAAATGCTAAAAAAAATAAGAAGTCAGAGAACTATTCCCAAGGAAGAGTATTAACATATAATCATTCAATGCTATTAGTCTCATTTCCCCCTCATCAAAGTAATAATCCAGGATATTTTTAATGTGGTTCATATGACCATGTATAGAATGATTGTGCAACACCATTAAGGCAATGTTACTAATGTTTTCATATAAGACACAACTAAATTTATTATTCAAATTCTACAATATCTGATGGTGGGATTTATCCTAATGTAATGTTGGATTCTCGTGAAAAAAAAATTTTATCCTATTATAATAGTTCTGAACTCTAGAATCAAGAATTTTAAGGTGATTCTAGACACACCCAATCACTGAAAACAATGACTCCTCAGAATGGAATTAATGATTAATTGGAAATAGGTAAAAAAATTGTATGGTTCTGTCACGACTCGTCCTCGGGGCCCGTGCCGTGAGTACCCCAAGCCTGCTTTCCATTGGCCAGGGGCTGGCGACTACCACCAAGGCGTAAATCCCGATAAAAATGGAAGTCATTTCCTTTATAAAGTAAACAAGCACCACAGAGTAAGCAAGCAGAAAGTAAACACTAAGTGAAAGCAGAGTACAACTATATGTGCGGAAAAGTAAATGGGCCAGTATACAAACCCCAACTGAAATTAGAGTACAACTCGAAAAGGAAAATAGCAATTGAAAAGTAAAAGCAGCTACGCCGAGTCGTCCTCTAGAAATCCCACCTGAAGGGTGGGTACAAATATCTCCACAGCTCCTCGGGTCCCGCCGTCCGCTCCGAGTACATCCCGCCCAGTGGTCCACCTCCAGGTACTGTCCTGCTCTGCAAGCCTCAACAACGATCAACGCTGTTCGTCGTCTGTAACCAACACAACGTAGTGTGGGCATATCCTGTGCAGGGGTGAGTATAAGCTACTCAGTAGGGGCCCTAAGACCCCCAAAGGTCTCCCAAAATCCACAAAGGAAAAACCACAAAGGAAAGATAAAATCATGAAGTAACAACTGACACTGCTTAGGTATATTCCCATACGTATACCTAATCATCATTTCAATACGCTCCCACCTCCGAGCCCAAGTACAAATCAGTCCACACAGGAAAGTATAGGTATTCCACACAGGAAAGCTAAACGTAATTCACACAGGATAGCACAACACAATCCACACAGGAAAGCAACAGGATTCATCTCACACAGGTATACATCATCGAATAGGTGAAAGAGGTGATCGGACATAGATACTGAATCATCTAACATGGGATCCACATAGGATACAAGACCAGCCGTCTTCATTGTTTCATTTATAATGGGACCCACATAGGATACAAGACCAGCACTAAATCATCAATGCTGGGACCCACATAGGATACAAGACCAGCACAGCTAGGACCCACATAGGATACAAGACCAGCTGTCTTCATTGATTCATCTATATTGGGACCCACATAGGATACAAGACCAGTATTGATTCATCTAAGCTGGGACCAACATAGGATACAAGACCAGCACAACTAGGAACCACATAGGATACAAGACCAGCTGTCTTCATTGATTCATCAATACTGGGACCCACATAGGATACAAGACCGATATTGAATCATCTAAGATGGGACCCACATAGGATACAAGACCAGCACATCTAGGACCCACATAGGATACAAGACCAGCTGTCTTCATTGATTCATCTATACTGGGACCCATATAGGATACAAGACCAGTATTGAATCATCTATGCTGGGACCCACAAAGGATAATAGACCAGCAAGGCTGGGACCCACATAGGATACAAGACCAGCACTCTTCATCGTTGCAGTCCACTGAGGATCTCTGCACAGTCGTCGTCGCAGTCATAGTAGCAATCGCAGCCAGCTCTAGCTTTCCCGCACACAGCAAGCTCGTTCGGAAGGGTCCGCTCCACGAGCTGAGAGGCTGATACATCAACTGTCACAAAGTCCGGAGTTGATGTATCCAAAAGATCCGTATCGTCAACAAGAACTCAGTGCAACAGACGTCCTGGTTGGGTTTTAAGGAAAAACCAACCCGACCGTACTCCACCTACGTCGAAACCTCGGGCGGAGTATGCCAAATGATCCGTCTCACTAAGAGGAACTCAACAAAGTCAACGACACGTCAATCAGACGTCCGTAGCTCAAGATATGAGCGTTTCCGCTCTGAGGGCCCGGTTGGTTTTGTGTACGAACCAACCCGGCCGAACTCAAAGTATTATGAAACACTAAGTGCGATATACCGAAACGACCGTCTCTATCCAAGGATTGCATCACTGCTGACGGCGAGTCGTTTGGAGGCCCGTAGCTCATGTTATGGGAATTTGACCGAAAGTGGCCTGAAAACGGGGGTCTGGGCCTGGGGCGACCTGGCCCGACCCCCCCCCCCCCCTTGGGTCGGCCGAATCGGGCTGACCCGACCCAGGTCCGACCCGGCTGGGCCCGGCCCGGCTCGGTCCGGTTCGGTCCGGCTCGACCGGCCGGTCGTCGCTCGGCCAGCGTGGCTGAGCCGATTCGCGGGCGGGGTGCGCGGCTCCCCCGCCCTTCGCCGTTAATTGAGGCCGGCGGAACTGCCGGCCGCCTCCCTTCCAGCGGCGCGCCGCTGCTGCCATCCACGGACCACCGGACACGCTCCGGTGGTCCGTTCCTTCTGTCGTCTTCACCTATGGTCCCCCCCGGGACCCCACCTTCACTGCGAAGGGATTCAAACGCCCAAACGGCATGCTTTGTCGTCGCCCGTCAATCCGCATGTCAAAACGAAACGTTCCATCTTCGTGGTTCTCTGGCGCGGCGTGCTGGCGCCACGCCCCTTCGCCGTGGCTCCGCTCCGGCCTCGGAGCCTTCATCTTCATTCGACGCGGCGCGACGGTGTCACGTTCTTGTTCGACTTCTCGGCGTGGCGTGACGGAGTCGCGTAATACTTGCCGAGCGATTCTCGCGTGGTACAACATCACCATGCCATTCCGTTCCATCCATATTAGAAACAATATCAATAATGGAGGAGGGTTGGCCGTGTTTGTGCGGTCCGGCCCCCTCTCGTTAATTAATAACAACTGGTTGTAAAATCAAAAAGGATGACAAGGTAGAATTCACGAACGAAATAATTAAATAATAAACTTCAACATCAATCCGCATGAACGAACGATCCTCCAGTCAACCTGGAATTGGTTGGTCTGCGCTCGTCGTTCGATTCTCAAAAGATAAGAGAATACCAAAATAAATTCGCCTACCTCGGTTTCAAGAGCGGAGCACATCCACAAGCCGCGGAAGACAAGCATCGCGGTAATCGTATGTCGATTCTGTTGACGTCGAGGTGAGTCCGAAGAGGTACGTCGCTGGAGAAGCTTTGTAAGCTGACGGAGAAAGCCCGAGGAGGAAGCGACGTCTCCTTTCATTGACACGGGAAGAAGATCGAAAGAAGCGGCATCATCGATCTTCGAAAACACACCGGCTGCGAAGAAGAGAAGAGACGACACATCTTTCTCTTCTTGCGGTGCTGGTGTTCTTCGTCAGAGCCTAAGCGTTCTTCGTGTTCTTCGTAGAGGTTGAATAAGAAGAAGAAGATGCTTCCCAACTCTCTCAAAGTGAAAAAACTCTAACCAAAGAAAATAAAATAAGACTCTTTCTTATTTTATTAACACAAAAACACATTTGAATTTCAATAGTTTGAAATTCAAAACCACCCAAAACTCACCTCAGTAAACTCATCACATTTAAGTCATAGGGTATAAATTAAGATAACAATATTAAAGTGGGAGTTGAGGGGGGTTTTAGAGGATATGAATGGGTGGGGTTCATATGGGCCCCACCACCATCATAACCTCCCAAGGGAGGTTGTGTGGTTACCCAACATCCATCAAGACAACACTTAGAGTAAAATAATAAAAATTGTAGTGTAAGTATAAAATCAACTTCCACAATTTTTATTATCAACACTCGCATAAACGCATCTCCAGAATAGGAGTTCCTAAGAAACTACCAGCACTGCGGTTCCATCGGTGCCATCAGAATTCGATTCTGGGCACCGGTTTAAAAGTTAGAAATTCCCGCTCGTTCGTTCACAGAATGTACCTGAGCCAAACTTCGGAAAATGATTCCGAGCACACCGGGCCTCGGAATCAGGTGTCGTCAGAAACATCGTTCTTGTAAAATCCCAAAGAAAGTTAAGAAAAAAATTTCCCTTGAATTTTACGGGTCTTTACATTACCTCCACCACAGGGCTTTACGTCCCCGTAAAACTTCAACACAAACTAGGGATACAAAGGTGGTAGATCTAGGTGGCAAGACACCTCGCCAATCCTGCTGAGGACCTGGAAGGGTCCGATGAAGCATGGAGACAACTTTCCACCTTGGCCAAATCACCGTAATCCACGTCGAGGTGAGACCCGCATGGAGACGTGGTCGGCATCCTCAAACTCCAGTGTCCTCCACCTACTGCCAGCGAAAGACTTCTGTCGGCTCTGAGTTGTCTTCATCCGCTTCTGGATGACTTGGACCTTCTTTATCGTGGCATGGACCACCTCTGGTCCCACAAGAGCTGTTATGATTTCTTCTTTGCCGATTAAGAGAAATCCCATCTCATCCCTTGGATGAACCATGTTCTTTGCCTAATACAGTCAATCCGATATGGATGTTACTAATCCATACCAAGGACGACGTCGTAAGGCCTCTACGCTACTACTAAGAGATCCAACCGTTACTCTCGCCTCCAATGGTTGAGTCACACTGTCGGCATTAGTGTGTGGTAACTAGGTCTCCTCCAGTAGATGTCTCACAAGTGAGGGTCAAGTCAACAGTCAAAACTGGAACCTCTTAGTAACAACACAAAAGAGGACAAGAATGAAAACTCACAAAGGTATGCGTCTTTTATTTTTGCAGCTCATAATACAAAGACGCTACACAATATATACAAGGAACAAGAAGTACAAAAGATGTATCCACTAGTACCGCTCCTATCCATTTGCTCCCAGAGCTCCATGATCGAAGGCCTCAGCTGCCTGAAGCTGAGCTCTCACATGTCCACCTACTCCCTGTGGTCGAGGCAGACCTCCTTTTGGTGGTGGTGGCAACACCTCGAAGTGTCTCCCACCATCGGCTACTCGGCCAGCTCCTCTGCCTCGTCCACCTGCACCCTGCGGACCACCGTGGCCGAACCTCTATCTGGGAGGTCACTCTACCACATGCTGCTCATCTGTAAGATGAGTCGGGCAGTCTCGAGCCATGTGTCCTTGCCCGCTGCATGCATAGCAATGCCTGCCCCTCGTGTAGCTGGCTCTCCTTCGTGTGCCCCGCACAACCGAGTATTCATCCAGCGACTGCCCATCTGATGGTCTAGACCGTTTGGACCTCGGCATCACCTGTCTACTGCCAATTGCAGAAGACCATGCTATGGGCCATTCTGTGGAGGGCCCTGCCACTGGAGTCTACTCGGCGAGAAAACTCTCCACTAGAAGGGCTCTCTCCAACAACTCAGCCTGTGTCGGAATGTTGAGGGAGATCATTGAAGCCCTGATCTCGTGCCTCAGTCCCTGCTCAATGGTCCGAGCCTGGAAGAACGGGTCCCATACCATATCTGTTGAGTAGCGCGAGAGATCAGTAAACCTCGCCACATACTGGGCTACTGTCATGCTTCCCTGCCGCAGCTGTAGTAGCTCCTGGATGCACACCGCTTGGAGGGTGGCTGGGACGAACTCAGAGCGGAAGATGCTCTCAAAGTCTGTCCAGAGAAGAGATGTCTCGACGTTCACCTAGAGCATGAAGCTCCACCATCGGCCCACTTCTGCATGCAGTAGGCTCGCTACGAGGATCACCATGAGGTCTGCTGGTGTCCTCACTAGCCGGAAAACTCGTACGACTGCCTCCAGCTAGTCCTCGGCTGCCTGGGGGTCCGTCTCCCCACGGAACCTGGGTGGTCGCTGGCGCTGGAACTCATGCAGCACGCTAAGGCGACGTGCATCATCAGCGGCTGGTGCTGGAAGTATCGGTGGCTCGGCGGGTAGTGGTACCGCCGGTGCCACTGCTGAAAAAGGGCCCTGCACCGAGGCCTCGTCGCTCGGTGGGCTGTCGCCACGCTCGACTCTTCGAACCCTAGCTGACTTCCATCGTGGGGCCATACTGAAAAGGAAACAGGTGCGCCACGGTCAAACAGTATACCTGGTGAGCTGACACAAGTAATCACAAAGAAAACTTGAAACACACACGCAATCAACGTTTTCGTGCATTATGTCGGAAATTAGAAGTCAGGATCCTGGTGTACGGATACGTCGGCCGCCACACCAACACTGGACTCCCTGAACTGATAACCACACTCAATACGCTAAACACTATTGTTTCACATAGAAAAGATCAGAGTTTGCGGTAGAACCGAACTCCTCTGATACCAATTTGTCACGACCCATCCTGGGGGCCCGTGCCGTGAGTACCCCCAGCCCGCATTCCATAGGCCAGGGGCTGGCGACTAGCATCAAGGCGTAAATCCCGGTAAAAAGGGAAGGCATTGCCTTTGTAAAGTAAACAAGCACCACAGAGTAAGCAAGCGGAAAGTAAACACTTAGTGAAAGCAGAGTACAACTATAAGTGCGGAAAAGTAAATGGGCCAGTATACAAACCCCAACTGAAAGTAAAGTAAGACATGAAAAGTAAAACAACAAATGAAAAGTAAAAGCAGCTATGCCGAGTCGTCCTCTGGATATCCCACCTGAAGGGTGGGTACAGATAGCTCCACAGCTCCTCGAGTCCCGCCGTCCGCTCCGAGTACGTCCCGCCCAGTGGTCCACCTCCAGGTATCGTCCTGCTCTGCAAGACTCAACCACGATCAACGCTGTCCGTCGTCTGCAACCAACACAACGTAGTGCGGGCATAGCCCGTGCAGGGGTGAGTATAAGCTACTCAGTAGGGACCCCAAGACCCCCAAAGGTCTCCCAAAATCCACAAATGATAAATCAAAAAGGAAAGATAAAATCACGAATTAACAACCAACACTGCTTAGGTATATGCCCATACATATACCTAAGTCATCATTTCAATACGCTACAACCTCCGAGCAAAAGTACAACTCAGTCCACACAGGAAAGTATACGTATTCCACACAGGAACGAAAAACGTTATCCACACAGGATAGCACAACATAAACCACATAGGAAAGCAACAGGATTCAGCTCACACAGGTATACATCATCGAAAAGGTGAAAGAGATGATCAGACATAGATACTGAATCATCTAAGCTGGGACCCACATATGATACAAGACCAGCCGTCTTCATTGTTTCATTTATGCTGGGACCGACATAGGATACAAGACCAGCACTGAATCATCAAAGATGGGACCCACATAGGATACAAGACCAGCACAGCTAGGACCCACATAGGATACAAGACCAGATGTCTTCATTGATTCATCTATATTGGGACCCACATAGGATACACGACCAGTATTGAATCATCTAAGCTGGGACCCACATAGGATACAAGACCAGCACAACTAGGAACACATAGGATACAAGACCAGCTGTCTTCGTTGATTCATCTATACTGGGACCCACATAGGATACAACACGAGTATTGAATCATCTAAGCTTGGACCCACATAGGATACAAGACTAGCACAGCTAGGACCCACATAAGATACAAGACCAGCTGTCTTCATTGATTCATCTATACTAGACCCACATAGGATACAAGACGAGTATTGGATCATCTAAGCTGTGTCCCACAAAGGATACAAGACCAGCATGGATGGGACCCACATAGGATACAAGACCAACACTCTTCATCGTCGCAGTCCACTAAGGATCTCTGCACAGTCGTCGTCACAGTCACAGTAGCAGTCGCAACCAGCTCTAGGGTTCCCGCACACAGCAAGTTCGTTCGGAAGGGTCCGCTCCACGAGCCAAGAGGCTGATACATCAACTGTCACAAATTCCAGAGTTGATGTATCCAAATGTTCCGTATTGTCAACAGGAACTCAACGCAACAGACGGTGAGTCAATCGGACGCCCGTTCTGAGAGTTATTGGCTTTTTCATCCGAGGGGCCCGGTTGGTTTTTAAAGGAAAACCAACCCGACCATACTCCACCTGCGTCCAAACCTCGGGCGGAGTATTCTGAAATATCTGTCTCACTAAGAGGAACTCAACAAAGTCGACGACACGTCAATCGGACGTCCGTAGCTCAAGATATGAGCGTTTCCGCTCCGATGGCCCGGTTGGTTTCGTGTACAAACCAACCCGGCCGAACTCAAAGTATTCCGAAACCTTGAGTGTGATATACCGAAACTACCATCTCGATCCAAGGATCGTATCGCCGCTGACGTAGAGACGTTTGGAGGCCCGTAGCTCATGTTACGGGCATTTGAACGAAAGTGGCCCGAAAACGGGGGTCTGGGCCCGGCCCGGCTCGGTCCGGCTCATTCCGTTTCGGGCCGGCCCGACCGGCCGGCTGTGGCTCGGCCAGCGTGGCCGAGCCGATTCGCGGGCGGGGTGCGCGGCTCCCTCGCCCTTCGCCGTTAATTGAGGCCGGCATAACCGCCGGTCGCCGGCAGCGCCGCGCCGGCGTGGCGCGCCGCCGCTGCCTTCCGCGGACCACCGGACGCGCTCCGGTGGTCCGTTCCTTCTGATGTCTTTGCCTATGGTCCCCCCGGGACCCCACCTTCACTGCAAAGGGATTCAAATGCCCAAACGGCATGCTTCGTCGTCGCCCGTCAATCCACATGTCAAAATGAAACGTGTCGTCTTCGTGGTTCTCCGGCGCGGCGTGATGGCGCCGCGCCCCTTCGTTGCGGCTCTACTCCGGCCGCGGCGCCTTCGACTACCTTCCACGCGGCGCGATGGCGTCGCGTTCTTGTTTGACTTCTCGGCGTGGCGCGACGGCGTCGCGTAATACTTTCCGAGCGATTCTGATGTGGTGCGACGGCACCACGCCATTCTGTTCCATCCATATTATAAAAAATATCAATAATGGAGGAGGGTCGGCCGTGTTTGTGCAGTCCGGCCCCCTCTCGTTAATCGATAACAACTGGTTGTAAAATCACGAAGGATGACAAGGTAGAATTCACGAACGAAATAATTAAATAATAAACTTCAACATCAATCCGCATGAACGAACGATCCGCGGATCAACCTGGAATTGGTTGGTCTGCGTTCATCGTTCTATTCTCAAAAGATAAGAGAATTCCAAAATAAATTCCCCTACCTCGGTTTCAAGAGCGGAGAACGTCAACAAGCCGTGGAAGACAAGCGTCACGGAGGTCGGGCGTCGCGGTAATCATACGTCGATTCCGTTGACGTCGAGGTGTGTCCGAAGAGGTACGTCACTGGAGAAGCTTCGTAAGCTAACAGAGAAAGCCCAAGGAGGAAGCAGCGTCTCCTTTTGTTGACACGGGAAGAAGATCGAAAGAAGCGGCGTCGTCTATCTTCAGAAACACACCGGCTGTGAAGAAGAGAAGAGACGACACTTCTTTCTCTTCTTATGGTGACGACATTCTTCGTCGGAGCCTAAGAGTTCTTTGTGTTCTTCATTGAGGTTGAAGAAAAAGAATAAGATGCTTCCCAACTCTCTCAAAGTGACAAAACTCTAACCAAAGAAAATAAAATAAGACTCTTTCTTATTTTATTAACACAACAACACATTTGAATTTCAAGAGTTTGAAATTAAAAACCACCCACAACTCACCTCATTAAACTCATCACATTTAAGTCATAGGTTATAACTTAAGATAACAAAATTAAAGTGGGATTTGAGGGGGGTTTTAGAGGATATGAAGGGGTGGGGTTCGTGTGGGCCCCACCACCCTCATAACCTCCCAAGGGAGGTTGGGTGGTTACCCAACTTCCATCAAGACAACACTTAGAGTAATATAATTAAAATTGTAGTGGAAGTATAAAATAAACTTCCACAATTTTTACTATCAACACACTCGTAAACGCAACTCCGGAACAGGAGTTCCTAATCAACTACAGGTGCTGCTGTTCCATCAGTGCCCTCGGAATTCGATTCCGGGCACCGGTTCAAAAGTTAGAAATTCCCGCTCATTCGTTCACTGAACGTACCTGAGCCAAACTTCAGAAAATGATTCCGGGCACACCTGGCCTCGGAATCAGGTGCCGTCAGAAACTGCATTCTTGTAAAATCCCAAAGAAAATTATGAAAAAAATTTCCCATGAATTTTACGGGTCTTTTCAGGTTCAGATAATTCTTTCATAGAGGACCTATAAATACCAACAAGGATGAAAGGAAACATACTTTTAAAATATACTTTTATGAATGTTTTTTTGATTCTAGAACATTATATTAATTAATTTTTCATATATGGTCAATCAAAATGAGTTGAACATTGAAATGGTCCCTTATGTGATGTAAATATTGTCACATAATCTATGATGATAGTGTTAGGGGTTAAAATATGAACCATACATATTTGAAATCAATAAGATCTAGTTCTTTGGAAATTTTTTTTCATTCAAAAGGGAATCATTGACTTAATTCAAGGAATAGACATATTGTAAGCATTCAAATATCATATTTTTTGTAACTATTGACTTATAAATATTTCAAATATTGATAAAGCACTTATACTATTTAGTGATTATTATAATAAAATATTAGGATGAGAGAGACCTTTAAAATAAATGGTTGAAATTTTATATTATCAATTTAATGCTATAACCATTCTGACTATATATTTAATTACAACTAGAAATTTTTTTGTTAGTTCAATTTAGTATCCATACAAGTTTCTTGAAATTTTCTTTCTGGTTCCACATGAAAAAAATAGGAATTATAAATTGAAATGCTTTTAAGGAAAACCCCGTTTAAAATTTTCCTATATTAATAGAACTGGAATATTTTTGTTTTTCGAAGGTCCAACTAGAGGAGTAAGAATGTATATTATTCTTAAGACCTTGTACATCACCCAAGTCTACATTGGGTTTTTTAAATATATTTATTCTCTTAGATTTTGCGATGGTTATTATAAAATAAATTAGGTTATAATGATAAATTGATAACATATTTCTCTAATATTTGATCTATTCGATCAATTTATCGGAGGAAATGGTGGATTATAATTTATCTAATATCATGATATCATTAGACTTTAGTTTAGAGTGTGGATATTATGAAAATAATTTTATAATTTTCAATGGTTATTAGGAAAACCATGTTATTCTCTTTGGTCCTAAAAGTTCAGTAGTAGTATTCATGGAATTATTGAATCGCATCATTAAAAGGATCATTGAAACCATTATTGTGGTATTTCATTATGATATTCTTGTACATTTTTAGAATACTGGTGATCATGAAGAAAATGTAGACAATATTTTAAAAAATCAATTGAAAATATAAATAAAATAATAACATTCTATGTTCAACGTTTGGAAATAAGAAGGGTTTTTCATGGGAATATAAAAGCTATGTTGGGAATATCAATAGAACCTTCCAAGATAGAATCTATCATCTATTGGAAAAAAGTAATGATTTTTTTAGATACCAAATTTTTTTGGATTTGTACTTTACTATCATCACATTGTTTATAATTTTTTTTCCTCACGTCTTCTTTGATGGTACTAACAAGAAGAGAAACTCCATTATGATGGAATTTTGATTTCCAAAACTCTTTTGAGTAACTCAAGGCTTAACACACATAAACACATTTCTTTATATTTTCAAAATTAGATGAAGGATATTTTTTTCTTAGTTGATGAATTTGGATCGGGTTTTGGTTCTGTTCTCATTCAAGGGGATAATAATGTAACGAATGTATTATAAAAGATAAGATCACATGATAATAATTACACAATGCATGATCTGGAATTATGTTTGGTGATATATACAATAAAACATTGTGTAATTATATTTTTGGGGTTAATTTTACTATGTTTACTAAACATAACTGATTGGAAGAAATATTTTCATAATGATATTTGTTCTTCATAAAAATTGTGATGGATGGAAAATGTCAAATTTTGTTACTTTTAGTTAATTCATAAACTTGAAAAAAGTATTTATTTGACTGATTAATTAAACCTAACAACATATAACTATTTATATAGATATGTTCATGATCAGTGGCAATTAACGAACGAAATTTCTGATATGGATATGGATTTCACTACGTGGAATATGAAAATAGAATTTTTTATTGGGAATCTTAATCCTAATTTGGGTGGGAAGATCATGGATTCCAAATTATCCAATCATAACTGACATTACATAATGTCATAACATAATGGTGGGGATAACATTGATAGGTCGACAGAAGATGGTAAATCAGTGCTACATTTTCGAGATTGGTTATTGGTTCTGCTGACTTGTTTGGAAAATATTCATTTAGTTTTTACCCTTAAAAGGTTTAATTAATCTTGGAATCCAAAAGTTATACATGTTATTGAGGAACTATTTTAAGTGGTTATGTAAGAAACAAAGAGTTGATTATTAGGTTTTGAAATGACATACCAATGAATATGTTATGGTATAGCATCAATGATCGACATGTTTTTTGTAATTATTACCTATACCTATTTAGAAATATGAATTTATTTTAATGGATTTTTTTCACTATTCTTAAAATAATGATTCTAAATATTAAAAACATCTAGGTTATTATGGAATCACTCAAAAAATCATTCCACATCATCATGTTCTAATAATAAAATATGGTTAAAGAATTATAAATGTGTTATATTCCATAAGTGGTGGAATTTCAGGGAGTACCAATTTTTATTGGCTTGGAATGATATCATAGATTCACCTTTTTGGTTAGTGGACTATTTTAAAATCTATTGGAACCCAGTTTCCCATGAGCATGATGTATCATCCTCAAATGGGTGGAAAATCCAAATATTTAATTTTGACTTCAGAACACATGATACACAATTTTGTTATTGATTTTAAGGGAACACAGGAGGATAATTTACAACTAGTGCAGTTCTTGTTTAAAAAAATTTATCAGGATATGATACTTGTGGCCCCATTGTAGGCATTTTATAGGAATCTATGATGATCTACACTATTCTAGTTAGAAATCAATGATATTTGATTAGTTGGTCCTTGCAGTTTTCTTCAAACTACTAAGAAGATCCATATGCTCATGTAGTGAATGGATATGAACACGAGACACCCTAAATATTATACTCATCATCATTATCTCCCAATATATATTTCTTAGAGACCATGTTTTTGAAGAACTCTCATAGACTAGGGAATTATCTTTTGGATATGTAATAAAGATAGTTCTTCTATATGTTAGAACAATGTAAATCTTGGAATGGATTGGAGATGTTACATCTTATGTTTATCTATCCGTGGTATTTATCTGGGTTCATAATGTGTTCCATGCTTCACAAATAAATATGAATAATTTGATTCCATATCACATGCACAATTGTGATCATGTAACTATTGAAAACAATGTGACTATTGTGAACAAAATAGATTATTTTTTATAGAAAAGATAATGTATTGGGTTGAAGAAGAATATACATGGTGAGGATTTTGTGGAACCCTGATTGAATGATTGGAGAGATTTGGGAATGTGAGAACTATATGTAAGTGTAGAAGTTTTTAATCTTCCAAAGAATTTATGGTCTTAACCTTTCTAAGGATGGAAATCATAGTGGTGAGGAGATTTCGATATCTCTAATTTGAGGTACATTATGTTCTCTTGTAGGTTTCGTCATGTTTTGATTAATTTTGTTTGACTAATGAAGGTTCTTAGGGGGGGAACATGTGGGATGATGGAATCTAGTTGTAGTTTCTAGACTATACGATGAATATTTATTCACGATTTGAATGGGTTCAGTGTATAAATGATGAATTTAATTTCATGAACATTGGGGTTTTTCATGGAAAATTTTGATTGAGGACATTCACATAATAAAATTTACATAATGAATTGTATTATTGTTCATATTTTAAGGCTAAGGAAGCACGTTTTCAAACATATATTCTATCTAAAATATTCACATCATGAATATGTAATTTACAATATGAATGGGGTTGTGTTTATTAGATTTATGTAATTATGTTCTCTTACATACTCATTATATTCTCACCATTTTATCTTGAACACCATTAATTATTTAAGCGATTTTGGAGTAAATCATCAATCTAGTGGCTGACCTCAAAAGGTTATCTAGCATTGAACCATAGGAATCAAAGGATCTTTGAAAGATAAAAAAGGATCTGTGAATAAATAGTTATAGGTTAGTATAAATCTTTTCTCTGCATATTTCAATAGAACATGAAGGAATATATTTACGAACTATTTTCTTTCGTTATCATAGATAATTATAATCTTGATCATGATGGACAACCCCCATTTTTTTAATTGATAATCATTATTCACACCCACATGGTGTTTGAAAAAATAATTACTTTTTTTGGTTTAAATGAAAAAATACTATTTTTATGGACATAGAATATGGGTTTGTGTTTGATCATATCTATATTAGATGATTTTTTATTAGATTCTAACATGGGATAAATGATGGTAGGGCACATGGTAAATGATTATGTGATGACTAAGTTCTATAACGACATGTGATTTTACTAATGTGTCATGTTTGTCCAATGTTTGGATATAAAAGCCCAGAAAAATAAGGAATAAGTCACTATTCAAATTTATTAATATTTGTGATTTAAATATTAATTTTTCATTGAAGGGGATGCTATGTTCGATGGGATTCCCGATACACAACAATGAGTTTCTTTGAAATCTTTCTTTGCACAGTAATAATATAAGAATCTTTAATAAATAGTAAACCCGAATACCATGAAATAGTCAATAAATAAATATATCTTAAGAAATATCAATTGATGTATGCATGTAAAAATGGAAATAAAAGCAATGAAAACTAACAAATATCTCACTACATAAAAATAGAAACAAACATTTGACTCAAAATATAATGTCCCAAATTACCATGACCCATCATTGTAGTCGAAATAATTCATTGAAAATATTTTACTCTTAGTTATCAAATATATACTCTTGAATCCATCTTGAGTACAAATGATGCCCTAAAAAGGGTTTGAGTTAAACTCAGTAGGCCTAAATAATGGTGTGTATAAATACATCATATATGAGTAAGTTTATATAAAAATATCATAAATATATGTATAGGAATAACAAGAAAATAATGAACATGAATTCCATTATTGGTATTTTAATTCCTTAATGACACATAGATCAAACCATACATGCATTAACTAGTGTTTGATGTCTTTATATAGTAGAAATTAATGAAATATAATTTTCCGAGATTATAATCCACCCTTGGAGAAATATTTCAATCCTATAACAGTAGTCAATATCAGGGAAATAAAAACATCCAAGAACAACGGAGACACTTTATGAAATTTACCCATCTTAGAATAATATTAAAAACCATAGAAATATACCCATCCCATATCAATATTCGCACCCAAGGAAATATGCCTAACCTAGAAAAATACTTCCACCAGGTAAATA
The DNA here is from genome assembly GCA_963277665.1 of Viscum album. NCBI lineage: Eukaryota > Viridiplantae > Streptophyta > Magnoliopsida > Santalales > Viscaceae > Viscum > Viscum album. The sequence goes on from OY728157.1 coordinate 919,005,092, forward strand.
TAACTTTCATGGAATAATATTTGATCCAAATATAATACATCATCTATGAAATTCACGTATAAAAGTTTCTCACAATTATTCCTCACAATTACATACTACATCCTTTACTATTTAGTTATATAAATTTTATATTCAATATAAAAATTTCTTGTTTTATGAAATACTTTATTATATTTTAGGATAAATTTATATCCTAGAAGTATTTCTATTTCAATGTAATTATTTTTTACAGGAATTTCCAGGATTAAAAAAATATAATTTATTGGTATGTATAACACATAGTACGTCGATGTGACTTCACTACACACCAACTATGAAAACAAATAATTATAATTGGAAAAATTATAGAACACCTACCTCAAATAAATTTTTGATGACGGATTATTTCACAAACTCATTAATTGAAGATTCAGTTTCCCTTACATTAACAAATATTGAAGAAGACATATCAATACATGAATCAAACCATAAACATGAAAATGAAAACCAAAACCTAGGGATCCTCCAATGAGGAAATGAATAAAAGAAGATAATAGAACCTAAAATATACTATTACCTATGATCACTAGGATCTTACAATAATTGTTTTAGATGAATTTGAAGATTTAAATTCAATTTTAAGATTTAATTAATCTGCAACCCACCGCTTGGTAAACTGTGATTTAACCTTGTGAACCCACTATCCAAGACACATAGATTTTCATGGACAGGCCACAAAGTTTGAAAATCATTACCCCTAAATTGTGAAATGTATCTATAATACATTAGTTGGGTTTTCATAGTTATCAGGAGAAATAATCATAGTCTAATAAATTATGTGTTTCCTTTACCCCTATATATTGTTAGCTACATGGTTAACAGAAACCATTTTCTTATTTATCGCTCCCTAGGATACTGAAATTTAATATTTCCCATACTATAAAATTTGAAATACTATTTGTTTAATATATAACATCTGTATCCATACCCATCACATATAAAAATAATAATAAGAATTGTCATAGGGTGTAATTTAAATTGAATCATAACTAAAAAATAAAATGTTTTACATCCTCCCCACCTTCTTTCTCAAAGAACTTATAACCACATTTAATTTTGTAAGATTATTAAATTTTATAAAATCACGAGGACTCAAATAATCATCCCAAATTCACAATAAAATATTATTTTCTCTCTGATAGGGGATATGTTTTAGGATTTAGAGTTATGTATAATACACATGATTCTCCCCAAAGTGTTGTTACTCCAATATCATATGGGATACACTATTTCCACAACATCATTGTCTTGAGTGGGGTAATTTTTATCTAGAGGTCTCACCAACCAAGTACCATATGCGGCTACATAAACACCCAATATCGAAAAAACATTAATCATGAAAACTAATACATCAAAATACATATTCTAATACTAACATAATTTAGTAAGGGATAAGATAGGTGTTGTGTTATGTATTTCATTTATCTTCTAAAAACCTACTAATAAGAATCAAACAATTTTATCTTTGATCCCTTTTTAGTGAAACCCTTCATCGGGTCTCAAAATCTAGAAAATTCATTTATAATATTAAAATAAGAATATGACAAACCCATAATGATACATATATTTAATTATATATAATTATTAGGTTCGCTAAAGGAATTTTTTTGGAACATATTAAGCTGCTCCTAAAAAAAGTAGTTAAAACATTCTCGAGTGAAAGATATTGTTATTAGAAGAGTTTACCAATGGAAGGTGTTGACCACAAAACCCATTGAAATAAATATAGTAGGTCTCAAAATATATTCTAGTGTTTTAATGGTATATTCAGTTCGAATATCTTTCTGGGGTTGATATGTATTGTAAATGATTAACTTGGTATTCAATTCTTACTAACGACTTCTCCCAAACATCACGATAAGACTCCTATATTGATATAATATAATTTTTTTAGAACACAGTAAATCCTTATCAACTCCATAATGTATATCTAGATAAGATAATAAATTTGGAAATATTCCCTGAAGGAAATGAAGTGAACTAAATTCATAATGTGGGCGACAATAACCCAAATTGTATTATATAATTGAGATGGTTTTTGTAGTACAATGATGAATTACATGGAAATGTTTTTCCATTTACAACATGGTCTGAGTAATGGTTTAATATCCCCTTAGAAATCTTTCTCATAAAATTATCTTATTAGCATAACAAGAATTGAGATACATACTACATAACATCCTTTTTCATTATTCCCATAATAAATAATCATTAAAATCACAATACAGATGTATATTTAGATGATTAATAGAGAATGTTGAGATTTTAGATTCGTCTAATAACTCCTTTCTCACATATATTATTAATGGTAGACATAATATATTCCTAATCTTTATAATTCTATTACAGTAATGGTTGATATTTGGATCACATTAACCTCCTTTTATACTTACATATCTTCCCAATATACATATATAATTCTCACATGTATTGATAGTTGACTATTCATTTGAGAAAGATTTGATATGTTCCCTTCCATTATTATTTCAATATCCATATTCTATAAATACAAATATATTGGATCTCATTCGATCATCTCCAGGGAGAAACTAGAATGAACATTTTGAATTAGAGAATCTTCAACCTTGTTCTCCTTCCTAAGGTGGTAGTGTATTGTGAAGTAATGATCTTTAACAAACTCCCACCATATCTTTTTGAGAATATTCAACTATTCACATGTTATAATATTCTAAAATATTTTATAATTTGTATATATATATCACAACATTATGTTTCAAGAAAATCCCAATATATTTTCATTGTAAAAACTACTTCTACCAACTCCAAATCACGTGTCATGTAATTTTTATATTGAATGTTTAATTATAACAAGGAATAAGATATCACTATATCATTTTTCACGAGGACACATTAAAGTCCGTTATTCAATGCATTCATAAAAATCTGAAATCCTTCCCCACAGTAGGGTAGTGTAAGAAGATTTGTTTTTACTAACCATCCTTTTAGATCCATAATATTTTAATCAAATTCATCTATATAATGGAATCTAGCTCCCCTAATAGTATTATCTATTGGGTTAAATATTAAAAATAAATCTCTGAAAATGCATCTGTAGTATCCTTTTACCAGATGGAAGCTATGGATCTTGGTTACCATTGTTGGTCTAGGAAATTTTTTAACAACATTTATTTTTAAGGATCCACCAATATAACTTCAATGAGATTATATGAGCTGTAAAATCTGATTTATATAGCTAAAATTAAAAAATAATTAATTTAGAATACAAATTATTATTTCTCATTGTCTTCAACACCACCCTAAACTGTTATTCATGACCTTCCTTATTCATCCATTATATAAGAATATCATATATAAAGAGCTCCAAAATTTTATAAGGTAATTTAGTGAAACTATTAATTAATTCCATGAAAATAAATAATTAATGGGTAAGCCTAATATAAATCACTATAAATTAAAAATTACCGTACCTCAAACAGAAGGATGTCATGGGTATATCGTTCTTTTTTATACCACAACTGATGATAATGTCAACGAATCCAAATCCTGGGAATGTATTGAGCTCTACATAGATGACAAAAAAGCCATCAATAAAGGGTAAATGATATATTTTTATGTTATTTATATTGTGAAGTTCATGATATTCAATACAAATATGAATTAAATAATATTTATTCTTGCAAAAAATAACTAGTGAACCCAATGGTAAGGAACTAGAGATTATATATCCCTTTTCAAGATTCTCTTAGAGTTTATTAAATTCATAGAAATGAATTACAGCCATTTTATATAGTTCCTTTAAAACATGTGTCACACTATGTCTGATATGCATTTAAAACTACACAACAATATTTAGGGGAAGGATAGATAATCCGTTAAGAAACTCATTAACTTAATCTCCGAAAATATCAATAAATTCAATATTGAGTTTCTCGGAAACCATTTGAGATAAATATACCTCATGAATTTTTAGTAACAGCCATACAACAGATGTAACCTCCAATTGGGGGTTTTATTCATCCTCATAGTCAAAGAAGATCATAAGCGGATTTAGAACTTCAAATGTGAATTACCTTATTTAGAAATTGAGAATGGATCTATATAAAAATAGTCATTCTATAACCAAAATCACATCAAATAAAATAATATGTAGAATCATAAGATTTTATTGAAGCATAATCCCACAAATGTCTATCGGAGATGAGATATAGACATGATAAGAAATCATCCTATAATTAGGAGTTTTTATTCCTAACTCAACATCCAATCATTGATGATATGAGTGAATAAACCTATAAAATTTGTAGCATATAAATAGAATTATGTAGACTATGATAATTTAATATAATTAACCATTTAATCATTCCTATGAACACATCAAGTTCATCATTCTATTTTTCTTCCATTACACCAGCAATAATCCCTGAATTTTTTAAATATGCTCTATTTTGGGTGATCCGTAATCAAAACAGAAAGTGCATGATACATATTTTAAGAATCCAAACAAAGTAAAAAATTCAAAAAATAAACATTATAGATGGAGACCTCAAGCCATGTGGACCCACAACTGCTAAATACACTTTCAGTATCTTTCCATGCCTCATATCATCATAATCATGACACCAATTTCTTCATATGTCCTATAACTACTATCATCACTATCACCACGCCATTTGAACGAAAGCATCACCATTTTAGACACCAACGCTCAAAATACTATAAATATTACTCCACCACAAAAAACCACCATTATAGAGAAAACTCCATACATAAAAACAAAACACTAACAATGAATAAGATCATCAGAGATTTCCAGAGCATCCATATACATCGAATGAAGAAAATTTCAATCCCCATCAGCTAGTAGGAACCAAAAAAACCAAAACAAGGAAAAAAAAAAGAAGAGAATCGATTGATTCTGTCAAAGAACGTGGCACCGCACCTAGTCCAAGTCGACCCCAATGAACCAAAAATAAACCAAATTAAATTACAACTATAAACACATATCAAACTCAGACCAACAAAAAATTGATCACCAATATGGAGATTAGAAACCTTCACCAAAATTATGAGGAATAAATACGAATAAAATAAATCCATCGTAGGATGTTGTGCACCGGGAACACTGAAGACCACCAAACAATACCTCCCAAAACATCAATTTTACCATCATTTCATAACATCCCATGATAGGAGTAGTGGATCATGAGGTCATGGCATATTTTTGAATAGATGATGGCTCCAAATGATGGAAATGTTGATAAATAATCAAACATGGCACCTTCCAAGTAGATGAAAACTGACACAGGTAGACACTTGAGACCGGTCGAACACCAAGTTACGAAACCCAATATCATGTGAACCACTATTCCAAATCCGACTTGGAGAGGAACATGGGAACATGAATTTCGAGAAGTGGAATGAACATCCAAGGGAATCAGCAGCTGAAAAACAATATTGGAAGGGAGGAGAAGAAGCATGGTGGAGCACTGATTCATCATAAAATCCATTTAGGACGATTTAGGGGGAAACCCTTGAAAAATATGTGCCAAGAGAAAGAATCTCTGAGAGAGAGAAACCAAGAGAGTGGATATAGAAGGATGAAAGGAGAATAATCACATCAGAGCTTAGATTGGATGCCAATACCATAGCAGAATATTCTAGGAAGAAAACCTAGAAAAAGTAGCATTGAGAGAAAGAGACCTAAGGAGAGTGAGAAACAATCATTTTTATTTATTTAATAAAACTAAAATGATTATTATGATCATCATACATTGAAAATCGATGTAAAAAATAATATGATTATAAAAATAATTTTAATAGTTTCAAATATTATTCATCCTTATTTCCATCCCTGACACCTTAGGTTTAACATAGTTCATTCATGGTCACCATCTATTCAAATCATTCATAATGGTTCATAGGCAAAATGTGAATTAACCCAATAATATCCCATGAAATTTTAAACTAAGTTTATAGTCTTATCCCCAATCATAGTGAACTAGTGATGATTGAGTTAATACCCAACCCACCCCTTTTAGAGTTTTACCCCTAGGTGAATCGAATCCACAACAGTATCAAATTTATTTCTAGGTAGGTATATATTTTAAAAAAAAACTTCAAAATATATTCATTGAAAAATAATTCTGTTATTATTGAATATATATAATTATCCCCATGATTATCACCAAAATTATCAATTCCAAATATAATAAAACTAATCCCTTATAAGATACTAACTGAGCTTAAATGATCCTTTTAGTAATAGATATTACATCTTTTTTTATAATATTCAATACATTTCATAGTGAAACACAACACAAAAGAATAATGAATAAGAGTAATTTGAGACCATATACAAAATAATCCAATTGCATGAAATATATTCAACATCTTTGATTATGTTGGTACCAAATAAGAAGGTTCTTAAAAATACCCAATATAAAACATTTTTTAATCACATTTGTAAAGGAACCATAAGAAAGTGTGAGAGTTGATTCCCAATATGGGTAAACATAATTGAGATCAATAAGTTATCATAGGTGATAATTATACATGCATAAGGATTTGAAGACATAGTTATATCATAAAAATCATACCATATTAGTTAATGATCATTTGTTATAATTCATGGAATCATGTTTTTTCATAATATAAGTCATAACATAGAAGCTTGTGGAATCATCAATAATAAAATATAATCCAATATAACACATCATAAGGGAAAGACATAATTTTTTGGCATACACAAATTCATATAAAATCATATACCTTTTCAAGTTTGAATCCCAATAATATCATTGTTGATAAAGTCCCAAAATTAAAATGCATACTCAATCATTTAAAAAAATTTATTGACAATAAAATATATCTAGTTAAAACTACCATTTATGATATGTTTAATATCTCTTTAATTTATTCAGAGTTTCCTAAATCTATATTTATTTCAAAATACATTTTACAGCTATAATATCCCCACCCATCATTATTTGCTATATGGAGATCACTAATCACAAAATCATAATTCATACATATAAGTGCTAAAATATCATAAAACATTCAACAATTTATCATATCATAAACCATGGAAATAAAAATCACTTCTTAAACATTTCATCATAGCATAACATTTTGAAATGAAATTGGTTTCATAATTGTTTAATTAGAATAATATTAACCAATGGTAACGAAACGAGTTTTATTGAATCATTATTGAATTATTATAATAAGATATCCAGAGATAGAAAGTGAATGATAAATAAGATCATATCCCCAATGAGGGATAAAAATTCATTATGTATGTTAACATATATGATAATTCCTTTAGGATATCATTCAATCAATACTTTGGAAACATGAGAAAAATAATATTTTCTTTTGATAAAAATTTAACTAAATATTCCAATAATATTGAAAATATTTCTTTTATTTGAAAATGGACATGGATATGTATAAATTAAAATTAAAATAAAATAATGGTTATGATGGTGTGTAAATCCTTTAATCATATATGTTTTTTAAGAAAAAATTTCCATCACACCAATGTAAACATTCCAAATTTAAATTTTCCAAAAAGGATTCATTATAAATATTTCGTTATAAAAAGTCAATGTTAGTGAAAATTGGATTTTAAATCATTTAAATTATAGATAATAACTTTTATTTTTTTGATGATATTGGTAATTGAATAAAAAATTTATTAGCCAAAGAGGAAATACGAATAGATTTTCTTAAAAAACATTATCTCAAATAAGTAACTAATGAAAGTATATTTTACTAATACAAAAAAATACCTAAATAAATAGTGTGGGATAAAATTTATGGGTTAAATGGATCAAATATATATAATTTTCTTCAATGATAATTTAATATAGTCAATCTGGAAAAGAAATTATACTAATCATAAACCCCTTACCACATTGGTAATGTTTGAATCAAAACCTCATGAAAGAGATAATATTAAATTTTTTTAATTCCAAATAATTTTTAGAAGAAATATATTATAATATATTCAATCGTTTTCTATAAACAACACAAAATAAACCTTTTTAAAATAAGGAACATGCCTCACATAAATAAAATTAAGAAATGAAATGCTTACATCAAGTCCCATCACATTTAATTCACTTTCAAATATCCTATATAATAAATATATAATTATTATAAAAATATCCACAAACATATTCATACATAAATACCCACGAATTAGTAAATTAGAATATTAAAATTTTAATTTCTAAACAACTTCTTCATTAAAATAAAAATTTATGTAAAACATATATTTTTTCCATGCATGCTTCTGTTTGATGGTTCAAATAAATTACAGCTTTGTCATGGTTTCAAAATTTATAAAATATTAATAATTAGAATATATTCATAAAAAATATTAATTTAATTATTTATAAATATTAATATAAATCAATAATAAAAAGAATAATTACATCATTTCTTGGACATGATCGTCTATTTTTAAACACAAGTGATTTTTACAACATTTGATGGGTGGAAAAAAGATATTTAAATTATAATTCACCTCTAATTGATCACGATTAAATAATTAAAATTAAATATTTTCATTAAATATATCTTTATTAAAATCCTTTAAATTTGGAAATTAAAAAACAATCACATCGCTTCATCAAGGTCGTAGTACATCGGTACACACGGTAAACCATTTGTTTTCCGATAGACAGAATGGTAATGAGTTATAAAATATATTCTAATTAAAAATCCAAATTTGGTCATTCATATCATATATAAGCATTAAATTTTTCATTATTAGCATTGATTATAGACGGTGATGGAAAATTAATCACATACATTGAGGCAGTAGTCCATACGTACGAATGAGTGATACCTTCATTTCCCATGACATGGAAATGAGGTGAAAAATTAAAGTGAAATCATCATTAATATATCATTATATTTTCTATACCATATTATTCATGTTATTAATTATACATCATGTTTATATATGGTAGAAGAATAAATATAATTGAACGTTATCAGTTAAGAGTTATATATTATAATTGAGAAACCTCATTTAAATTAACCCTTATGCCTTGAATGGATAATATTATGATCAAAATGAGACCTCTAGGAAATATTATGAGATGTTAGGCAATTATCATATATGTTATTTTATGAGAAATAAGTCATAAGGTTTTTAGGAAGATGGGATATGTGGTGACCTTTTAGAAATCCGGGAGATGACACACTTGGAATATATCGAAATATTATGATATATTAGTGTCCTACTCATGTAAACAGCATAAAAAATAAAAAATCATAGAAAAAATAAATATATTGTAGTAATAAAATCAATTAATGAAACTAAATTATGTGTTTTGTGATATTTTAAACCTTACCTCTCAGATTGACCCCGGGTAATACATTTTTAACCCATACTATGGTGACAAAATCTTACAAGGTGTATTATTCATTACAAATAAATATAAATGTAAAAAAAATAAAATATATTAATTATGATGATTCAAAAAATATAATATATTAAATATTATTCAATTTCTACAAGATCATGAAACTAATTTTAAAATAAATGTGAAATTTCGATGACAAACTGCTTTTAGAAAAATGCATTTTTTAGCATTAAAAAGTATTTATTTTTATTTCATTCCTAGTAAAAACTATTTGATGAATGTAAAAACTATTATTTATTATCGTCAATATTTTTTTTAAAATCATCCATCAATAGATGTTAATTTAATATATTTAGTTAATAACACAATGTTCTCATACAAATCATTTTTTAGAAAAAGATCTTTATCTACCTTAAAATGATTCTATTTTCATTTCAAACAAATTCCTAGACAATGAATTAATTTTATACATGAGTAAATTGTAATTTTTCATTTCTTAGTTATTAATATTCAATGTCTAGGACATAATTGATACATTAAATAATAAAAATTTAGTACTATAAGTTAGTTACAAAAAACTCAACCTTGCATATAAAACAAGATATTAATAAAATTTAATCTATTTGAATATAAATATATCATAAAATCACAAGGTGTTAAATTATACCCCATTATTAGAATTACACCCTAAAAATTCCATCTATCTGATATAAAAATCGGAATGAAATTTTTTTGTCACCATATCTTTAAGATCCTATATGGATTTACCAAATTTATGATTTCTCCAAAATACATTTACATGGTTAGTGGTCTAGTTTCATAAAACTATCTTTCATTGATCTATAATATCCACTACATTTTCATCAAATGAGATATATTTACCGAGTGTTATGAAATATTATTTTAGTACATGTGAAGGATCATGTATGTGCCAATGAGGATTCCAACATGAATCACATCATGAATTTGATTATCATTCCCATGAAGACACGATAAATAATAAACATCCCTATTTAAATATAGAATTATGAATTTATTAGTATATCAATGAATTATATTTCTATTATTTAAAAATCAAGTAAACCTATTCATATTATTTGTTTTTAGGAAAATCATTTCAATAATATTGAACTCTAGATCTTATTGATGGATTTCAACATTAAATTTCTGTTGAATGTAAGCTGCTCTGATATAATACTAAATGAAACTAATTGTCTCTTCTATTTCATCAATTATATAAGGTTCCTATAGATTTCTATCTCCGTCATCATAACAACATATTTTAGTTCTTAACATACTTTCATATAGGGATTCATAATGATCCATTTGAATTATTTGTTGAAATATATCATTGTATTAAAATTATAGTAAAACAAGCTATTGATCCAAACCACCAATTAAATAAATATAATAGTATCTCAAAATATATTTCTGGATTTGAATGGTACATTTTTATTGACTATATTTCTGATGATGATATGAAGTGTAAAATATTAACATTATATTAAATTCTTATTGATTACATATCCCTAACATCAAAGTATTCCGTAGGTCCCAGTCGAATACAACATAATATGGTTTTATAAGAAACCATACAATTTTCTTTAATGTATATCCTAACTAGCTGATCAATAAAGAAATAGTTTCTGATGGAAATGAAGTGTGATGAATTATCAAGATGATCAACTATAATTCAAATAGAATAGTATCCTTTAGTTTTTTTGGGGATTCAAATGACGATATCTAGGGTAATGTTATCCTGTTTCTATTATTTCATGGGTAATTTTTGTAACATATCCTTAGACATCATTCCCACCCCATTATATTGGTAGTATTCCGTGAATCAAGGTAAAGAATTCATGATATACTTTTTTATGTTATTAATTTAGAAATATTATTTATGGTCTCTATAGATATTTTCATTTATTGGATTAATAGAGAATGATGAAAAATTAGATTCATCAAAAAACACCTTCTTATAGTCTAGTATCAATGGCACACATATTCGTTTCCCAAACTATTTCATTTCATCACAGTCATAGATGAACTTAAAAATATTTGCACCTTCATCTATAGTTGTATATATACCTTTTTCACCTATTTAATCCTCATATGGATTGATAGTTTAAAACTTATTTGAGAAAGTTATGGTATGCCCCCTTCAAACATGATTTCAAGATCATGTTTTTTGTAAATCCCAAAATAATGGTTTTATTTCAACCCAAAATATAAAAACAATAATTTCCATATCAAATTAATGAATTAACCCCATGTTTATCTTCCTAGGGTTGTAGTGTATTTAGAGATCAAAATATTTAATAAAATCCATCATTCTAAATTGATGTATTTTTACTCATTATTTGTAACTATATTTGTCATTCTTTTATGATAAGTTTATATACCCCAAATTTGACCTTAAAGGTATATAATCAAAAAATTCAATGAAAAATTACAACTTCTAACTCTAAATAATTATTCAATTAATTTTCCCATGAATTTTTCAATTTAAATGAGAAATAAGCTATCAAGGTTTCATTTTTCAAGAGGATGGATTCCAATGCCTTCCAAAATGCAGCAGTAATGATCCAAAAACCTTCTCCACTATAGGGTATTATAAGAATAGTTTTGTACCAGGTATCTTTTTACCTCACTATTTTCCTCAAATTCATTTATGCAATGGAACTTAGACCCATTGCAAGACAACATGGTTATTGTATTTTATAATGATGTGAAATATCTAATAATGTTTCATCAATATCCTTCAAATATATGAACATAATGGATCATGGTTAATGAGGTTGGATTTGGCCCTTATTTAATAATAGTCATCACTTAAAGATCCACTATTATATCCATACATTAAATTTTATGACACAAAAATATACATTTATATAGAATGAATTCACACATGGTGAATTTCATATTCCACTTATTCTCTATTAGTGTCTTCATCAAAGTCCTAAAATGATCTTCATGTTATACCTTGTTCATCAACTATATAAGAGTATCATATATAAAGACTATGAAAAACTGATAATGGTAATCTATAATGGAACTATTCATTAAATCTATGTAGATAAATAGGAAATTGGTTATTTTAAATGGAATAAATATAAATTTATAATGACAATACATCATACATAAGATTGTGTTGTTTATCCATCCTCATAACTCTCAATTTATGATATCCAGAATGATGGTCGATCTAAGAAGAGTATTATTATCTTTGTAGTTGATTAATAAAGTCATAAATAAAGGGTATATGATACTTGTTCTAGATAGTTATATTGTTATGTTAAACATAATCAATTAATAGTGTAATTAAACCGTCATTATTATTAACAAAAAGAACATTTAAACACCAAGGTAACACACATGGGGGAAAGAATCACTTTTCAATATTCTAATGGAACATATTATTCAATTATTACAAATCAATAAATGAAATTCTATATTGTGTATTTAAATTAGTTTAATCATTAGGTTCAATTTCTGTTGTAAAATAAACTTCACTATTCAGGGGAATAATAGAAAAGAATTTATGAAATACATCCATAAAATTTCAAAAAATAATAATATATATGATGTTTTGTTTCTCCCGAAGCATTCAGGATAAATATACCCCATTAATTGTTAGTAAGACCCATTCAAGAGAAGTAACATTTATTTGATTTTTATAATTATACTCACACTAAAATATGATCATCGGCTGATTTAGAATAGAAAATTTGATTTTACTTGTTTTAAAATTGATATGGTATCTATATAGAAACATAAAGTATTTGAAAAAAAATCACTTCAAATTAAATAATTTTGAGAGTTACAATATTTTAAAGAATAATATTCCAAAAAAATCAATAAGAGTGGATTTAGATAATTGAGATGAATTCATCATATCCTTATGACTTTGTACTACTAAATCAATTTCTAATAATTGAGGGCATTATTTAATATCCCTATTGAATTTTTAGGATAAAAAAATTAATTTTACTGTGATCAAATAATATACATAAATATTTGAGTATTCTTTTCACCACAAAACATCATCATTCTATCATTATTCCCATACATGAAGAAAAATGTTTAGAATTATCATCATACATTAATAATCAATGTAAACATACATATGATTATAAAAAAAAATTCTATGACATCCAAAATAATGAAACCTTATAAAAAACCATGAAACTCTTGGCTTAACCATGTTTATTCATTATAATCATCTATACAATTCATTCATAATGGTGAAAATTTAAACTAACCCAATAATATCCCCCAAGAGTGTCAAAAAAGCTGTGAATTATTCTACACACTCATCATGAACTGGTGATAATTGAGATAATTCCCAATCCTCTACTTTTATATCTTTTACCCTTATATACAACTGTTCTAAGAATTAATACACATTTGAATATTTATATATAGTTTTATTTTCTTGAAAAACCCCAAAATATGTTTTTTACCAAAGCTTAATGTTGTTGTACTATAATTAAAATTATCCCCTGAGTTGTCACAAAATTTATCTAAGACTAATTTCAGACAACATGAATTAATGAAACATTTTTTTAAAATATATTGTACCATTTCAATATTTCATGTTACACACAACACTAATTTTATATTTCAATACATGTAGATCTATATTTGAAGTATGTTTTAAACAGAACCATGTTTGGTTGGGATTACACACAACATTGAATGATTTAGATTCAATTTTTTTCACAATGATTTAAAAAATAAAATTCCTTTTTTAATCTTCTTGTCAAAATTATATTACGGTTAATATTGGGGATTTTTCTAAAATGTTTCATTTTTTTAATAAATAATAAAAAATACTAAATTTTCTTTCAAAATTTTCTTTTTCATTTAAATAATATATATATATATATATATTTTTTATATATAGAATTAGTCTTAATATTATTTCAATTAATTGAATTTATTTCACTTGAATCATTGCCACATTAAATTTATATTCAAAAGATTTATTATATTTTGATCAGTTTGTCTTTATAAAAATGATTTCTTAATATTTTTGTGGGGTTTAAATGAAATTAAAAGTATCTACATAAGTGAATTGAATTATGATAATTTTATTAAATATTGTTAGTCATCATTAATTTTTTTAACTTATAAGGTAAATTTTTTTTTCACCAAAATGAGTAGTGAAAACTGATAAAATTATTTACCTCAGTTAATTTAAATGTTGGTTTACATTTGTGTTAAAAAAATAGATAAGGGTAAAAATGAACTATAAACATGTATAATAACTATTTTAGAGAAAAATATTGACAACTAAACCTATAATTCTTGATAGTGGTTTATTTTGGACACATATGATATATTAAAAACATGGAAGCAATAATTTGTTTTTCCATTATACCAAGTGTGTCCTCTCCCCAACTTATAAAGGTACACCCCTATCATCTATTTATCACAACACAAAATCTTTTTGGTTCTATCATTACCTACAAAAATTATTTAAAAAACATCCCACATCATATAATCCATATTTTTTTTGTAGAAATCAGTCTTAGGAAGGCTTTTAGTGTAAATTACGAATGATACCAGAAGAAAAGGTAACTTTCATCAACAATTTTTATAATTATATTTCATCATCTGACCAATTTAATTCTTTTTATACAGGAATTATATAATAAAGTCTTCATATTAAATATACATATAATTTATTATTTTATGGATAATACTTACAACCATCCTCACATTCCTCAAATGGGTTTCATAATCGTCGCTCATGTGCATGGTAGACTACCACTGCAAAAAACCGATGAAATTCATTCTTCAATTACCACATCTTATGATTGAAATAAATGATGATGTTATATTTTAAATATGATATTTATAGTGTTATTATTAATATTAAATAATTATATCTCACATACATTCACTCTCTAAAAATTTGGAAACTACGATGACATTGTTCATGTGTTCGGAGAACTACCACCTCATGAAGTGAAGTAATTAATTATCGCATTACATGGAATGTTTTACGGATGGGTTTAAGAAATATATATATATATATATATATATGAAAGAAAAAATGATCTATATTTTTAATATATGTCATTTACTTTTCATTTAATAAATCCTAAATGAAAAAGGAAAAAACATTTATGAGTATGTAAGACATATTGTCTCCATAAACGACATATTTCTATTTCTATCACAAAATTTTATGGAATAATATAAAAATATATATATATTATATAAATTATATTTATATTAGTGAAATAATTATTATTTTAATTTATTCATGATAAAATTAATAGTAAAAAATCAAAAAAATCAAAACATATTCAAAAAACCTAGAAGTTACTACCCTGAACACAAATTTAACATGGAATTGTTAATAATTGGGTAATAAAATATCACAAAAAATAAATAATGGTATGATATATATGAATTTGGTAATTTAATACATTTATATCAATACATATATTTACTGTACAAGAGATTTTAATCAGTTTGAATGAAATAAAAACATAAGGTAATAAATTTTCTCCTCACCTTTATTTTAATTGATTCAGAAGTACTATTCACCACATACATCATTGATGTAGTGTATATACAAGAAATGAATGTATTTTATGATAATAATAATTAAACTTATTATATTTTACATATAAATGTAAGGATACCACTTTAATAGAATTTATTGTTCAAAATTTAAAAATTCAGTGAGGGATTGTGGGCTCAATTTTACTTAATTGAGACTTACATTATGTTAAGCACATATATTATTTTATGAGGAGTATATAAATACACTTTTAAATGTAACATATTTAATTTATTATACTTATAATATTGTATTTTATATTTTATATTAATCTATCTTGGGTCTTACGCTTCAATGTTATCAATGTTGTAATTATTTTCTATTACAATCTCCTTGTTTATCCGGATTGATTAATAATATGTTTCCTATGATAATATCTTATGAACCATATCTCAATATACTTCGGATTAGTAGTATTATATGGTTATTCATGTTATTTTCATGTAATATTACCATTTTACAATCAATTTTACTTAAGATAGTTGAAACAATATTTTTAATAAAATATGAAATATTTTCTCTCCTCGATTGGAAACAAATTTCACTCAAAAAACTAATTTTATTTATATTTTCTATTTTTTATTATTATCTAATTATTTTTAAAATATAATTTGTTGGTTGTTTTATGTTTTACATATTTTTGAATGGAAACTTCATGTATCATTCTAAATAAATTCCAATTTATATTTTAATGAAAATGTGGATTAAATATTTGTTATTAGTATGGAAAAAATTAAAATTATTTCCCACAATCTTGAATAAGATTGATATCAAGAAACATTTATTGTTTTTAAATTTTTATTTTCGATGAAAATTTGTTTCTTAACATTTGGGAATTTTTTTGAATTTAAATAAATTATTTGAAATATAAATTAATTTTTAATGAGTTTTATGTATTAAAAGGAATTTTTGAACAAGGAAAGGTTCTTTTCATCAAGAAATGTTTTAAATGAGCTTAAAATGCATATGTTATAAGTTTGTAGGTTATTTTTATTGAAATTAATTTTTGTAATATTTTATTTTTTAGAAAAAATTATTAGAATGTAATATTCCTTACGAAATGTCTCACGTAATCATAAAAATGTATTTTGAATATAACATTACCTTATTTATGTATACTAATTATTTAATTTGGATATAATAAAAGGATACCATTCGTATTATTTATCTAAACTGATTATTTTTATGATGAAATGATTTTTATAAAACCTATCTCTCATCAATGGGTTATACCATGGTAAAGTATTTAGGAAACCAATATTTTTTTTCCATCGATTATGTTTTTATGAAATGAAAAAATGATTATGAAACATTATTATTATCTATAGGTTATGTTAAAATGATATGTTTAGGAAAACCATAGTTTTTCAATTTTTTTGACATAATGTATATATTATGATATCGTGGAACACATATTTAATATTTCAATTATTTGAAGGTTGTTACTTTATAAATAAGGATGATCTTCTCATTATAACCATAAATACTGGTTAAATTAAGAGAATAGTTGGGTGGGACGTATATCCACCTCAAACTAATTGGGTAAATAATTATATCTCATGATATAGATAATGATGTAATTTGGAGTGAACCAGATTAAAAAATGAAATGTTATAATGGGGAGTGAAATCAGTTCAAT
Source organism: Viscum album (assembly GCA_963277665.1). Taxonomy (NCBI): domain Eukaryota; kingdom Viridiplantae; phylum Streptophyta; class Magnoliopsida; order Santalales; family Viscaceae; genus Viscum; species Viscum album. The sequence continues at coordinate 919,022,706 of OY728157.1, forward strand.
AAGATTTGGATGGAATGGGGAGTGAGCTTTGGTCATTAAGACAATAATTTAATGGTTAGTGAAGCCCATTTAGTATGGAACATTGTCAACTATGATGTTATTGGGAATGAATGTCTAGTACTATGTTGGTTTTTGGATTGAACCCATTCCAATATGATATCCTTGTAAATGATCCTTGACTATTATTGAAATTATTTTCTATAACCATGTGAATCCCATTAATATATGTATGGAAAACATGTTAATATATCATGAATCATTTTATTTTGTTCCCCAATGAATCATTTCTTATAAACATCCAATATCAATTCCAGGACTCAAGATTATAAAATTTGATATGAATTCTATTGTTTTAAAATGTTATTCTCAAATTTTCATACCCTTATTCTCATGTATTAATTAAAAATTTGCTTTATTTACCCTTACTAAGAATCTGACCTCAGTTTTACTTATTTATACATTCCGAAATTTCTTTAGAATGGTTTTTATGTTGGAGTAGATTATGTTAATATCATAATGGGAGAAATTGATGATCATCCCTAAATGAAGAATATTGGGTTACAATATTCCAATATATTTAATTTATTATGGTGTTTTAACATGAGTTACTGTAATGTAATGAAAATTCATCTAAATAGATGTATTATCTATGTTTTGAATCTTGGGTCATTATATATGTTATTAATTGAATGGTCTAGTTTACATTTGGAAGCTAGTATAATAAATGTTTAAAGAGACATATAATGATATTCATGTGGATATGTCTACGTATTTTGGTAAGAATATGTATAGGGATCAGACAATGAGTTGGAAATTTTCATTGAATTCTTATATAGGATAGAGTGATTGTTTTTAAATATATTACATACCCATTTGGATACTATATTTGGATATAACTCTAGTAAAATTGTACCTAAGTGTAATAATTCCAAAAGGAATCATTTTTCTTGACTCAATCGTATGTTGGTGCATGATAAAGATCCTTGCTGGACACCATGTTTAAAACTCCTCAGGATATTTTTTTGAAAAATAAGAAACTCACTAAGAACTATCTTGATGGATTTAAAATTAATTGGTCTGAAAATGGCCTAAGATAAATCTATGGTGTCATAGATTTAATGGATGTTTTTTTATTTACACCTCTAAAATAATTTTTCAGAATGTGTTGTTTTCCCCTATGATATGTGTTTTTTACATGGTGACATTAGTCTTAGTCGATCGATGTGACCTATGGAATATATGTTAATGTTCAGTGTAATGAAAAATACAATGATTTTCCTCTACAGAAACAAATTTCTATAGGATATAGGAAAAATATGGTTCCTATGATCATATATAATTCTCATGATACAAATTATTCTAGAATTCCAATCAAGAAAAAGACAGAACAACATTCTTCAAAGTCTGTCGAGAGGAATTTTCCTCCATAGGCCAATGGGTATTAGGATTGACTAATTATTGATAAATAGATATGTACCACTGAAATGATACTTTCCATCAACCAATGCTTATGGAATGATTATTTTATTTTGGATATCTACAATTTTTAGGGTTAACTAGATCAATGAAGGATCATTATCAAGAATATGTGTCAAAATGAAGAAATTGATTCCTTATATTGGGATGTGTTCAAGAACAGAATTTTCCGAAAGCAACTTCTTCTTATTCTTTCCAAGAATATGAAAAACAATTTCACTGATACAAATCAAATGGATGATGAATCCATTGGAACCAGTGATGAAAATTTTACAACATTTCCAAGGTATGATTTTGGTATTGTCACAAAAATGAATGTAAGTATGGTTGATTATTTATTGTCTTAAAATAAAGTCATTAAAGGGATTTAGCCATAAGAGAGTTCAGTAGCTCTCAAGATACTATTCTATGGGGTTTCAAGGTGGAGATAAAGGTTAGGGTTTTTAATGTATCTCATGGTTAGGAATATAAAAGGAAGATGAATATATAATGAGAATATAAAAACTATATATAGAAGAATACGATCATTCCTTTATATAGAAAGTGTTGAAAGACAAATAATGAAATTTTTATTAAGATAATAATAAATTTTTTTATTGTGGATTGGAAGGTCATCAGGAAATTGATATCTAAAGTGATGGGAAGAAGTTAAATAATGATGTGAATAGGGAGAAACCTACATAGAATATATGACCAGCACTGTAGTGTTTCTTATACAAAGATCATTTACATTATCTTAATCCAAGGGATAGTATGGATGAAGATTCACAACAACCTATGAAAAATTTTACAAAGGAAAATATTCTGAAATCATAATGGATTGTATGAATGATGATAATTAAGGAAATACATCTTTAGTTTAGAGTTTACTTTGAATGATTGAACCCTTTGAAAATATCATTGATAATGTTAGTACATGTATGAACCCATGATTCCAATGAAAAATATTTTCTAGAAGATATAAACTTATATAATGAATAAAGAGTGAATTTAATATTTGAATTATTTATATGTATTTATGTATGATTAAGTTATGAGTTTTGGATACCATTATAGGCTTATTATTTTTTATATTAGATCAAATGTTAAAAGATATTGATTCCCCTTTTGAGGTTTTATGTGATGGGATTTTATCATTATTAATGATTTTTGAAGGGAAATCTATGGGAATGAATCCATTTGTATTTTTCTATGGTGAAAAGGTTATTTTTGTTTCAATTCCTTTACATGTAATGGAAATATGATTATAGGTATAGATAATCTTTAGGAATTATCTTATATTTGATGCTGATATAATAATGGGTTATAGTTGATAGACTTTAAAATTCAACTCACAGTATTTCGATCTGATAATATTTCACTGTGGATTTTTTAACAATATATAATTCAAGAAAGTACTACAGATTCATGGAGTGATAAATTCAATTTAATTTTATCATAATATGTAGTGTACGTTAATGTTTTTTAAAATTATTTAACAATATCATTATATATAGATGATTTATAGAACTATGAATCATCTTCTTATAGATAGTCATTTTCATAGAATAATTAAAACCATAGAAGATTAGTTAAGATCATATTATATGGATATAAAAGGTTGTTGCGGTCAACACCATCCTTTTGTAGAGTTCCTTGTAATAATAGATTCCACAAGAGCATTTAGAAGTATCTTTATAAAGTCATATATGAAATGATGTGTAGAACCCCAATGTAGTGGAATGAAGTTGTAGAAATAATTCTACATTTATAGGGGAAATATGGGGAGATTGTTGGGAATGTTATAAAAATTAAAAAAATATGAATGGAAAGTGTAAATTTGGAAAAAAAATTATTTTGATAATCATCAATGCAATCTATAATTGGATGTTGGGAGAGAAATTATTTTTATGAATTCATATATTGAATAATGGAGGGAAAACAACACCCTTGGTATATCAATTCCACTAATATACTTGATAATATCTGGATAATAGAATATTTTTTTGGGATTCCACTAATCCTATATTGGGTTTACAATGTGTTTCATGTATGACTATTAAGGAAGTACATTCTTGATCAGTAACATTAATGAACCCAGAGGTTATACAACTAGAGCATGATATTTCTTACCAGGAATGAATTATAGAGATTTTTGAACAAATAGGGAAGGTCATAAACAGAAAATTCCACTCACCTGGTCATTTTTTAGGGGAAATACCACCCAATTGATGAAACTACAAATTAACCTGTAGATTTAATAAGGTAGATGTATCCTCATTTTTATACCAAAGTGATGAATATTGAGGGCGAAATTCATTTTAAGGGGGTAGAATGTAATAATATGAGTTTTTTGAGATATATATTTCATATGAAATAATTAAATTTTTTTATATATTATGTTACAGGAAACAATTATTATAACTTCCATTACCAGCGACACTTTTTATGTCTTCTATTACACACAATCATGAGTTTATATTGAGTTACATGAAACACCGAGTTTAAATGAAAGTTGATATATTATTAAAATATTATTATTTGATACGATAGTTGTCACATAGTTATTTGAATGTAGGGTATGATTAAAAATAAATAAATTTTAAAAATATTGTTTAAAATATATATATATAATTAATTATTTTTATACCAATTAATTAGAAATTAAAATTAATGTTTTTTTGAAATAAAATAAATATTTTTAGAAAATCTATATTATTTTGGAAATGATTGTGTTATACAACAATAAAGAAACAAAAAATAATTGGTGAATAGTTTTAATGGAAATTATATATTATATATGCAAAAAACTATTAAAATTTTACATTCTGTGTTTTCTAGAAAAGTTATATGAATAAATACAATGTTAAACATAATTTTTTTTTCTAAAAAATAGATATTTTTCCTATTTATAATGACGTTAATATAAAAACAATTTTTGAAACCTTTATAATATATATTTTACAAAATTAAATACATTTTTATCTTCAAATAAAAATTATATTATGATTATTTTTTTATCTTTTTTGAATGTTTTTACTTTTTTATGAATAATGAAAAATACTGAAATATAATTGGAAAAGTCTATTTTTCTTAAATAACAAAAAAAGTTAAATAATATTTTGAATTTGTTTTAAAGTATATTGAGTTCATTTTTATATCACATAATCCTATATTGTTTATTATAATCATTTTAATATAGAATATAGATATAAAAACTTTCAATCATTTGAATAATGTATCTTAAAAAATCCACCTTCTCATAATGTATACGCAATAAATTTTAAATTAAATCAATCCAAATTTGTGAATGGAATTTGAAAAAATTGATTCCATATTTTAAATAATAATAATTAATATTATCTTATAACATCAACATAATTTGTTCCAAAATTAATATTGAAAAGAGTAAAAATTATATATCGTGGTTATGGTTCATACAAGTTTTCCCTGGATTAAACTTAAAAGGGGAGGGTAAAATAAAATATAATATTTTATAAAAACAAATTTAAGGATATATTTAGACCACTACAACTCTAATTTTAAATAATGGTACATTTTTGACATTTTTTTTTTATAAAAACCATAGGAACACTCAATTATTTTAAAAAATATCTTATGTGACCTCTTCCCCACTTATAAATGGCCCCCTCTCCTCTATTCGTCAAAAAATCAAAACCTATTAGTTCAAAAAATACCTACACCTTTCAATTCGAAAATTATATCACCATATACTATATTCCTTATATTTGTAATAAATTCATCCTATAAATTCTTTTCGTGAAAACCTAAGGTGGATACTTCTAGAAGTGGTAATGTTCATCAACGAGCCTTTTTGTTTTATTTCATCCTTCACCCAATTTAATAATAATTATACCATAATTATACAATAAAACCATTATAATAAATATAATTTGATTTTATAATTTGTATTAAAATATTTAAAACTCTTCCACTTCCATTAAATGAGTTATCAAATCATTTTCCTGTATACGGTAGACTACCACCTTGCAAATCATGTTCATTTGTTTTTCCATTAAAAAATATAAAGGATAGAATTAATGAGGAATTTATTATTTATATATGATATTTCAGATGTTATAATTATTTAGGAATTATTATATGATACATTACTTCATAATCCCCAATTTTTTTATAATATGATAACAACGCTGATGTGTATGGAAGACTACCACCCCATTAAGAAATGTTGTTCATTCAAGCATTGTAATAAATTTACTGAGGATGGTTTAAATAAAACATTATTATATATTATAAAAAAATTATCCTATATTGGTAAGATAAATACTTTTCTTATGTTTCATTTTATTCAATAAGAATATGGAAACAACGTTCATGCATACATACAACTTACCCTCTCAGTAAACTTTGTATTTAATTATCTGTTACTAAATTTTATGGATTAATAAAAATAAAAATATTATAAAAATATATGAAATATATAATATTTTTATATTTCTAGAGATTTTGGAACCATGATCAATTTAAGAGGACCAACAATAAAACAAATGAAAAAATATAAAATAAACAAAGATGTTATTAACCATTACATTACGTAATCATAGAATTGTTAATTAACGGGCACTAAAGGTCCTATGAACATAATATATGGTATCATATATATGAATATGGTCCTATAATATATTTAAAATATACATAAACCTTTTATATTGGATATTTGACTACGTATGACATTATTCAAGACTTAAGGATAGGGGTTTTCATCTCACATTTTTTTTATGTTAAGCAAAGAACTATTTACTACATATTTATTTAATGTGTTGTGCAAGGTTAATTTTTATTTATTTTATGATACTTATCCTGATTTTTTTTGGGATTTCATATCTATTCTAGGATCTCTCTTTCATGGATTTTATTGTTCAAAATTTATCAAATATGTAAGGGATTTTTGTGTAAGCCTTTCTTTATTGAGAGGCACGTTATATTAATAACATATATTATTTCATGATGTGTATAAATAACCCTTCTGAAATGTAATATCATGGATTTATTATCATAATAATATTTTAATATCAATTTTATTATATTCCTTCATTGGTCTTATGAGTCAATTTCATCAATGTTGTAATGATTTTATGCTACAATCTCATCAATTTTCAAAATTATTTATGATTATGATTACAATGATAAAATACTATTACGAATCATTCAATATACCCATGAATATTATTATAATTTATTAATTTATACTATATTCAACTAAGAGTACCGTATTTACAATCCCTGGTACTAAAGATAATTTCTAAAATGTTTTTAATAAAAATCGATGGTATTTCTATTTTTGGATGGAAATATGTTTTCTCCCCAAACATATATTATAAAACTATATTGAATGTAATTTTATTATTATCCAATGATACATAAAATTAATTTTTATGATATTATATATTATTATAATTTTTTGGAAATTAATCCTAATTTCGTTTTCCAAAACAATTCCCTTTTATCTTTTCATGTAATTTTTGAAAAATATAGGGGTTTAAGATGCATGAAATGAACAGTATCTCGATGGTCATGACATATATATTATTACAAGATTCATTTATAATAATTTAACTTTTTTCAATGAAAATTATTTCCTTAATATTTTTGAAATTTTTATAAGATGAATAAATGATTTCAATGTGAAAAGGATTTTTAAAGTTCATTATGTTTTTAAAAGAATATTTCAAAGTGGAAATGAAATGTTTTGTCAAGAAATATATTAAATAATTTTTAAAATATTCCACTAGAATTTTTCATAGTTTTCTTTAATAATAATGATTTTTATAAAAAAAATTGAAAATTTATTTTCAAAGAAAACATAATTTCATTTAAAAATGTCATTGGTAGTATTTGAAAAATATTTTTTTTATCCATAATAATCTTTTCTGAGGTTAATTATGCTTTAATGGGGATATGATACTATGATACCATTATTATTCATTTTATATAATGTTTATTTTTATGATCAAAATATTTTATGAACATTTTTTCACATCCATTGATTACTGATTGACAAAATTATATAAAACCCAATTATATTTCACTCGGTTATGATTTGATAATATAATGAAGTGATTATAATTTTTTTTTTATTTTCAATGGGTTATGTTAAGATGAAATATTTAAGAAAACAATTACATTTCATGGGTTCTGATATATTGATTTTTTGGATCGTTTGGCACAAATATGTTTGAATTTAATTATGGAATGGTGGTTATGTTATAACCACGTACTATGGTTGTATTATAACTAACGATGCTGGTAATATTATAAGTAAATATAGATGGGACCTATATCTTCATTTAATTAATTGATTAATGTTTTATATCTCATTATATGGGTAAGAATGGAATGGTTAGTTTACACAGTTCAAAAAGACAGGGCTGGAATAGGGTGTGAACCTGATTCAGTAAGACAAGGATAGAGCATGGGGTAAACCTGGTTTAACAAGATATATATGGAATTGGGAGTGATCCCGGTTCAATGAGGAAAATTTTAAACAATGATGGTCTTGGGAGTGAACATATACTCTAATGATTGTTTTGTGAGTTAACCCATTACAATATATAGCATAGAAATGAGTAGTTAATAATATGGAAATGATTTTCTATGCTTACATGTAAAATGAAAATATATGTATTTTGCAACTTTTATGATGTAATGGATCTTGTTTTTTTGATAAACTTATGATTCAGATCTAATTCACAATGAATAAATATTATATGACTTAAGATTATGATCTTTGATATAAAGTGTATGATTTTCATGTTGAATTATCATGTTCTCATAACTATATGGTCATGTTATGCTTACGTATCACACTTGTTTACCCTTACTAAGAATCACATCTCACAATGTTCTTTGATTCGTTTCACATGGTAATGGAGAAATATTTCTAAATAGTATTACAAATGGGTAAGTTATTTATGGGATACATTTTTGAACATCCATTATTTAGGAATGTTGTTTTCCGTGTTTCCAATGGCACTAAACTATTATTGTATTCATTCATGATTCTACATAATTTAATGAATATCCATATAAAAATATGTAATATCAATGTATGATAATAATAGGTTACTATAACTAATATCTATAATAATTATGCCCTTATATGATACAAATTGAGTTGACCAATGCATTTCGCACGTAGATATTACATCATTTTTATAAATATTTAACAAAATTCACAATAAAAGTCACCCTAAATATATAAAGGGGTAGATTATTTAAATAATATAGAAATAATAATCTTATTTAATGAAATATATTCAAAATATCTCAATTTTTTTAATTAAATTTTACACTTCTTAATGATACCGTACAAAAAAACATTCTTCAAACACTGGGAAAATAAAAATAAATATGTGTTAGTGTAGATTATCAATAAGGTTAAACATAAAAGATTTAAATCAGTGATCATAATAGAACATAAGATAATAATATATGTATGAGAACATGTTCACAACTGACTATAACCATTCCCTATCAGTAATAGATTATTAATAATAATTCATGGGATAAATATTTTTAACAATATAAGACATAAGTTAAAAGTGTTCTGCATCATCAATTATAAACAACAAGACAAGATAACATTTCATTAGAATTATACATATGACTTTCCAAATAAATATGATTATAAAATCATTTCATTTATTATGGTCCACTCATAGGACTCTCATTTTTTGACCAATTACCATAATGAAAATGCATTCTCAATAATTAAAACATTCTCTTAGGAGTAACCTTCAACAAGTTAACTTTACCTCCTCTAAAGAGTTTAATAAACACCTCATCTCTTATGTGTTTCTGAAATTCTTTATCATTGCCCAATCCAGTGAATGGCTATAACAGGCCCACCCATTATCGTGAGCTCTATCGAGATCACCCATCACATAATCATAATCCAATCATATACTTGATAAAAGAACATATAATATTAATAACTTTATTATATAGTATCCCATGGATAGAGTAGAATATTAGTAAACATTTCTTCATTTCATCATATTATATCCTGTTGAAATAACATGGGTTTCATAAAGGATTCATTATAACGTAATTAACCCATCATAATGAAATAAGATTCATTTCATCATCATTGAGCCGCCATAATAATACACCTAGATAAATAATGTGGATAATATATTAACATCAATTCCCACGTGGAGGATAATAATAATAGAAGGATGATAACATAGAGGAATGTTCTATTATAAATTATCCAATAATTTAGTTGGAAATATGATACAAATAAACCTTTATTTTGATAAAATTTAAACTAAAAATTACCCAAATTTAGAGAAAATTAAGTTCTTTTAAAAGAACCCTAAATTTTTTTAAATGGATCTAAATAGAAATGTACAATCTTGATAGAAGGAAAATCCACTAATGTTTTATATATTAAACAAAAACATTCCTTTCAAACATTAATGAAAAGTCAAAAAATGGAATCTTGGGAAAAATTGATTAAAAATATTCCATCATAAACCATTGTAAATAAACACAATGATGGGGAAATAACCTTTTAAAAGGTTTATGTGTATTTATGACATTTCATAAAATTGTTTTGAAGAGAGTGTACATGGTTGAAAATTTTCCTCGAACAAAGTGGAAATAAGGCCATCCTTTATTTAAAAAACTTTTCTCGATCATTTCCTAAACCAAAGAATTGAAAATGGTTCTAAGAGATAAATATTAAAATACAATCAATTTGAGAATAAACCATATTAGGTATAATGGATGTTATCCATATAATTTTCCTTAAGGGTAATTTAGCATATATTTTGATAGAAATAATTTGGAATGTAATATAAACCCCTATCTTCTTAGGATTTCAATAAAAAATCCTCATGAAAAAGAGAACCATATATATATTTTAAAATACCCATAATATTATATAGAATCATCAAAAAATTCATTCATGAGTATTATATACACCACCCAAAAGAAAAAATTGGTGAATTTGTCATATTTCCCATTGATATAAAATAAATATGAGTAATCATTATCTCATATTCTATCTTTCATCATACGTGTTCAAATATCCATCAGAATAACTATAGATTTTTTATAATTATATATTTTATAACCATATTCTTATACAACATTCTATGTATTCTTTATAATTCACAGCTATCATTTTTTAATAATTTATTCTATAAAATGAATATCATTGTGAAAGCAGGTCCAATTTCTATGTATGTATTAGTTAAATGGTTCTAATATTATATTATTGTTCATTTTTTCTTCATATAAAAAACGTTAATCCTGAAATAATTATTATATTAAATATTAATAATCACTAATATAATTATTCATTTAATGTAATGATTAAAAATACATTACATCACTTCGTGGAGACAATGATCTGTGCATATACATATGTGATGTTTTCACTTTTAGATAGATGGAATGAGAAAAATGTAATATATAATTCATATTAAAAAATTATTATAATCTAAATGAAATAAAATATATTAATTAAATATATTTATATTATTTTTATGAAAATGAATCTATAGCCTATCTCTCATCAGTTGGCAAGTGTATCCCTTCGTGTAACTAGGTCTTCAGACACATAAAATATTGTAGTTTTAATAGAATAAATAGATGTATTCCTTGAATATATTTTTGGGCTACATACACATTTATAAAATGTTTTTTTTGTATCCCCCTAGAATGGTACAATATTTTCTATGGAATATCAGATGGATTCTATTAATATCAAAGAGATGGGGATAAAACTATAAGAGGATCATATAGAGAATTTCATGATAGCCCTATAAATACACTAGGGGATTTAATTATGTACCAAGATCTCATTTTTTGTTCTATATTAGAGTGGTTAACTATCTAGAGAAAATTATCTCTTTCCATGCAGTTTATATAGATGTAGAAAAGTTAGAGGAAGTCCTATCTTGGGATTTAATAAAGAGTGTATGTAATGTGAATAGTTTCATTAGATTATTTGGGTATAATCATTGGTTTTTTAGAGTTTCCCTTTATATATACCCTTATACATTATTTATTTGAAAAGTGTAATCATTCACATGGATCAAGAATTCTAGGAAAGGCTTCTAGGTGATAAATAATAGGTTTATTAGTGGTTATATTTTGAGAAATTCATAGGAAGGTGTTGAGAATATAGTGTTTTAAGATTCTTCTGTTCCTATATTGGGTAGTGGAGATATACACGATGATGATGATAACATATGGGATAGGGTAGTTTGGACACCCTGATATGAAAAACACGACCCTTGACATAGAGCTTATAGAATTTTTCTTTTCTTGGACGATATAAAGACATCATTTTCTAGTATTGTTGTTATTATTTTACCTAGAAAACATATCTATTAGTTATATTCATTTTTAGAGAGACCTCAAACTGAGATATAGATATTTTATATATTTTTTGTTGGAAAACATCTTTGAGAAATTATGTATTCCACGAAAGTGAAATATGGGGGTATATACCCTTAACAAAAAATTACTATCTCCCATAATAGTGGAGGAATCTAAGTAGTTTTCCTATTAGCAGTTGGACCTATATGAGGAAAAATATGCATTTTATTTTTAGTTGATTGAAGTGAATCCACTAATTCTCTCATGGGTGTTAGTGGCTCTTATTGGAGACATCGATTGTGAAGTTATACATGAAGAAATATCATCCACAGATATACCAGATGGATTCCCTAAATGAATGTATCATTTAATATTTTTTTAAATATAGATGTTGGTTTTAATTATTTTTCGTGGAGATGTTTTGCAGTATTTTCATTAAACCCCTTTGGAAGTACATCTAGTTTTAAGAAGGATGTACTACGATCATTGATGATTGTAATGTTGTGTAAGTGTGATGAATTTTATTTATGGGGGTTTTCTCAATTACTATATTATAAATAGTTAAATGAAGAGAAAAAGGTTCCAATGGGTTTGAATTTTCCTTTTTAGATACTATAGATGAACTGTGATATATTGTAAATTGATTTTCTTATGGGTATTTCATAGATAGTGAGATTCTTTAATAATATTTGGGTAATTTTTGATAAACATATAAAGCATAATCACATTATTAACCTATGAGACCAAAGTCTAGTTGGGGGGATTCATGTTGAACTTTGGTTTGAATTAAGAGGATCGCCTATCTTTGATGGAGTAATATTATCATAACAAATACCACTCTACTGTCATATTGAAACCACATTAGGATTTATACAAGAGACCCAATATGCCACATTTACAATGGATAACAATATACATATCATCTCTTATGGGATCAAGTAAAATATAGGAAGTGATAGAGAGAGTTCATGTGATCCATTAATGAATGAACACTTCTCAATTGTTTTACTATTGTTATGCAGACCAATTTCATAGATCATTTGATTTAAAAAAGAGAGGTCATGATTTCATGAAGCATTTCCCCCAATGATGAATCCAATGGTTTTCCCATCATAGAATACTCAGTTCACTATGTTGTTCCATGTAACTATCCAATGTTTTAATAATGGAATTACCTTTTCTTAATCATGTTTTATAGTAAAATCACATTATATTTAATACAGAACACGATACAAACCTTATAAATGAATAACTAATGAAATAAGAGAAATCTCTTGATGAAAAGGAACATTTACTCAATAAAAAATAACGTTAACTTTGGAATATTAATATGAACCCTGTGAAATATAAACTGGCCAATGTAATATTATCCATTCCAATGAAATTATAATTAAAATTTCACTATAAAATATTGTTCAATATGATATTATTATGTCATAGTACATATAAATAAAAATTTTAAAAATTATTAATTAAGTAGTTGTATTTTAGTAAGTCATGTATATTTAATTACAATTGAATGTTTAATCTTATAAATTAAATTAATATTTATCTTCATAACATAATATTTTTCTTTCTTACAATTATAAGATAATTTTATGAGACGTTAATTAATTTATCAATGTGTTATAAAATCAGTTACAACTTTAAAATTTGTAATTTCTTGTAAATAATGAATTACATTAAAAATTAAATTTATCTTATTTAGAAAAATGTTTTCTTATAATGGAGTTTATTTTTTTCTAATCATCTAGAAATTGATATGGTTAATATTTTTGTTTTTTCAAAAATACTTTAATTTCTGATGAATAATAAAATTCGATAATTTATCGTAAATTCTGGAACCTCGATTTTTAATTCATGATTGATTCAATTATGATGTAACTGACTACTGTACAGAAATAAGATGATCCATTTACAATTTTTAGTCCTATGAATCATCAAAATTTCTTTTCTAGAGATAAGTAATAAACTAATGAATTAAATAATGAGATAACTCCCCTCTCCACCACTATAAATACCACCCTCACCACCTCTTCCCCTCACACCTATTATGCCTTGTGACTTTTCCAAAATCTACTCAACACTCATCAATATCCCCTAAAGTGTGTCCAATAGCTAATGGTATCATAAAAATACCAAAACATAATAACTAAATATTCTCTCAAGGAATATATATTCTATAGGTAAATACCTCTTTTCATTTATATTATTTTATTTTCTTGTTGCATTATTTTCTCTACACACATACCCTCTTCGAAATTGTATAATAACTCCTTTAAATTAAATATATTGGAATTTTGTTATTATAATGGAATAATTCATCATCTTATATACTTTCACCTCCTTTTATACTAAAAAAAACACATTCCGAGATATGTTAATGTATCACATAGAAGGACGACGAGTAATCAATTTCATTAACAATATTCACGAGGGTTTTGAAATAAAATTATTATTTAAATAGATAATAATATATAGTTTGTCATCTTATGTAATTTTCTGCAATCATCTTTCCCACATGAAGTAAAATAATAAATCCAAACAAACTAGTTGTGAGCGAAGCTGTTCCAAATTATCCAAGCAATTATCATTTAAATTATATCGAATGATTAATCCACACCACATATATTAAAATGAATTATATTAAAATATAATATTATTTAATAATGTTAATATAATATAATTACACTTTTGGTATACCATTCCCATTTTAAATGAATTCCATTCTCTTATACAAGAAAAATGATCATGATAATTCCGAAAACAGGCACTCTTGGATGATAAAATTGATCACTATAACTCATCAAAAAGGCCATGAATGAACATAATAAAATCACAGAAATTCAATTCCATGTATAATAGTTTCTATAATTATTATGTAATGAATATAATTTTACTATCATGGAAATTAAGATCAATGGAAGAATAACTTTAGACTTAAGTTAAGTGATTCTTCTTGAATATCCATTATTCATTCGGGTAACTAATTAATTCTTTTTACCAAAAAATCTCTATTTTATTTTTATTTTTATGTTGTAAATGAAATATATATGTTCCAAACCAATTTATCACGATCAATTCATCCTAATTTTTGGGGATATTCTTGTTTTAAATGGTTCCCTACTCAAAACCATCCGATAAGGAAGCCCATTTTATGGGAACTTACTGAATATTTCCCAATTTAAAGTGAACAATATAATCAATTTTGAGAAGAAATTATCATTATAAAATAAATTATTTTATTTTAAAATCCTTCTAGGTTTACTTCTGTTCTTTTATAAAGTATTTTTAACTTTTCTATTATAAAAGATCTTGGATATTTTCCATAAACCGTACTAAAATGTTTTGAATATAATGTTTCTTGAATACTATTTTTTTACAGGATATGACATTGATTATATATATATATATATATTATCATGATATATTTGTATTATACCATATTATTGTCCATACATGATCTAATTCCTTTCATTCATGTAATATTTTATGATACAACCCTTCGTTATTCTATATGAAATGATTGTAATACCCATCTCATTCCAGGGGTACCCTTAAGGTTATATTTGTTTGATTATATATGACTCTTCGTGCTGAAAATATATTCATGGACATGTTATGACTGGTTTCCCCATACATTTCTCCAATTAATTGGGTAATGCTTGGACTCATGAGACGTTATATTCAGAAGTCTTGGTGGTTAGCCCTGACTCATGCTCCATGTGCAATATCCTTGGTGGTTAGCCTTAACTCAGGCTACTCTATGTGCAAAGATCCTTGAATCGTGATAAAGTATGGTTTTTGGTTTCTTCCACATTACTATTATTCCATGTTTATATGATCCCATGTTTTATATGTTATGATTTTATATGTTAGATCATGTTCAATGAATTTTTATATCAGTATGTCATGCATTCTTACCGATATACTAATATTTTTTATTATGATTATTCAATTAATGGGATTTTTGATCATACCTTTATTCATGTAATTCTCTTGTTGTCCTAGGAAGATTTTTGAGCTAAATAGAAGTTATGAGAAGTATTTGTATATTAAATAAGTGTTTTTTTATGATTTTAATTATGTACCTAATCTTTCAAGACACCAGACATTATGATCATTACATTGTAATATGATGTTTAAATATGCCTTAATTCATTTGATGGCATGAGTAAATGGCTAGAGTTTCTATAGTTACTATTAGAGAATGGTCTACATATTTTTGGATTTTAGTAATAGAGAAATTTAGTAAGAGCCTTACGGATAAGACAAATTATAAGAAATAATCCAATTTTTTTATTAGTATTGAGTAAGTGGTTTGTAATGAAAATATAGATTTTTATGTATATTATATGTGGATGTGGTTCTGGCATATTGTAACCTTCAAGTAACAACTCCGATGTGTTTTTGGCCAGACTCGGGGTGAACTGGTACACAATAATAGGCCTTACTATGCACTTGGTTTGATTCTACAAGGGGATATTCATGGATAGATTAATAAGATCATTATGATCTATTATTAACATAACATAAAAATTACCTTAAATATATATGATAGGAAACAATAATGTATAACATATATTTAAACCTAGGGATCACATGTTAGGATATAATTTTCCATTACATGTATATCCCTTTATGTTGAGTGTTTTACATTATTATTCTGATTAGATAAGTATTCAAACCCCCTAATTGAAAAATATTATTCATATCTAATAGAGGTAAACATAAGAACATGGTCCAATAATCAATGTTATGTGAGATATGATGAATTCCATAATTTGATGTTAAATATTATTGTAATGGGTTCTCAAAACACAATGAAAGTACTTTCTCAGCTGGCTCATGTTTGGAATAATAACCTGAATCATGGGGAACTTTCTTCTACTCCAAGGAAATAAATTTTTTCTATATAATCCTTCATGTGGTAATATCATCCCATGTGTAGGGGATCTTATTATCCCCTCCTTGCGGAAAAATAGATTAACTCCAGGGAAATGACATTCTCTATCCTCTTGATCTTAGAAGAATAGAATGTCTTGCTGGAGGTCTATTGTTTTAATGGGGAAGGTTATCAGTGGTGGAAACTTATTATGAATAACAAGTCCTAGATGGAAATTAATTCCATGGATTGTGAGTAACTCATGAAAATATTTTTGAATAAATATTTTCCCTGAACCCTCTGTGTCATGATGGAAAGAGAGTTCCCCATACATAAGATAAAGGAAGATGAGTATATCAAGGTCATTAAAGAAAACATTACATGCCTTGAATGATATGACTCTAGATTTATCATTAACAATTAATGCAAGGTGGTTCTATTTTCTAGTGTACTATATATGATTATGTGGAAATAATTAGTGATTAATGAAATTGATAGTAATGAATATGTTTTTGCTTTGCACCCTCAAGGATTGAATGGATTTCAGAGACTGTCAATGGACTCATGTTCCCGGTGAAAAAAGGAGGGTAATGGAGTCTAACACAGGTAGATCATCAAATAAATCAGTTGATTGAATGTATATCGAACAAACCACGTGTCAAAATTGTGGGAAAAAGAATCATGGGAACTTCCTAAAGGGAAGAATGAATTTCTTCAAATTTGGAAGAATGAGAAACTTATTTAAGAATTGCCGATGGGATGTGAGGAATTATAATAATGTGGAATAAGAATAGATGTTTTAGATTAAATCTCAACCTATAATGTTGTGTTGAAACTACAAGAAACATGTTTATTATGTGCACAATTTCTCTATTCCGAGGGTTGTTTCTAGAAATTAACAACAACCTCCCTTGAAATAAGGGATTTTTCTATAACTATAGCTATCCGGATCAAGAAAATGATTATGTGATAGGTACGCTAGTTATTCATTAATGAATAACATATGTACTATTTTATTATATTTCTACGCATTCATTATTATCATGAATGTTTTGTAGAACATTTTAACCACCACCTTAAAATATTGATATTATTATATGTTTGTGAATAGAAAATGAGGCAATTTTTGCATGAAAATTATATACCTCCTAACCAGTTAATGTTTAATGGATAAACCTCCCATAAAATCTCATCACACTTCCTTTGGTATAGTATGATGCTATTTTTGGAATGGACTGGAAATATTTATATAAATCCAACGTCAACGATCGGGAAAAGGGATATCACTCTTCACATCCCGTTGCATCCTCCAATTTTATACAACTGTCAGGAGGAAGATGAATCTCATTTATAATCCTTATCTTAGGTTTTTTTATTAGAGCTTTATGAGAAATCATGTATCACACAAATGATTGAGACCAAGGAAATGATACTTCTAGTGGATATGCCCATCTTGTGGGATTTCAATATTGTATTCTAAAATTAATTTCTGGGTTTTCCTCCTGATTGAGAGGATGATTTCTTAAATGATCTTAATCACGGATACCTACCTATATCCAATACCCCTTATGGAATAACCATCGTTCAGCTAGAAGAGTAGAAGAAGTAGTTATTGGAGAATCTAGACAAGGGTTTTAAATGGCCGAGTGATTCCCCATCTAGTATGCCAATCCTCTACATCTTGTAGAAGGATGGATCAATGAGCCTATGAATTAATAATGTAAAAAATAATAAAATCACGATAAAGAAAATATATCTACTAAAATATATAGATTACTTATTCGATCATATTTTTGGGTCCATTTAATTTTCTAAAGTTGACCTTCGTTTGAAATATCAACAATTAATGGTGATCTAGGAAGACATTCCCAAAACTAAATTTCGATTAGGGTATGGAAACTAGGAGTTTATAGTGATTCCCATTAGACTCACTAATTGTGTAGGAATATTCATGGATTTAATCAATATATTCTTCAGAGATTCATTCAAAAATTTATTGTAGTCTTTATCGATGATATTATGATATACTCTAAGATCAAGGAGGAACAAGAGGCGTAATTATATATTGTGATAATTACTTTTTTTAAGGGATAAAAATTATGAAATGTAATGTAAATGTGAGTTTTGGATGGTGGAATTATCATTCTTGTGGAATATTATCACTAGAAAAGTAATAAATATGGACCCTTCAAAGACAAAGTTAATCCAAGAGTGGCCCAGGACATCATCTCTAATGAATATTTGTAGCTTTCATGGTCTATTTGGATATTATAAAAACTTGGTGAAGAACATATCATTATTTTCAATCATAATAACTATGTTGAAACTAATGGGATTAATGTATATTTGGACCCAAGAATGTGAGGAATGCATCAAGGACATCAAAAAAAGGTTTATAACTATGCCACTACTCACAGTCCTGACATGTGGAGATCACATTCTGGTTTATAGTGAAGCTTCAATGAATGGAATAATATTTTTAATAATGGAAAATGATAATGTGATAGCCTACACCTCATGGAATGTGAAAATACAAGAGAAATACTATCCGATACATTATATGGAGTTGGGAGTTGTGGTCATTGCATTGAAAAGGTAGTGGTATTACCTATTAGGGGAGAAGTGTGAGATATATACTAATCCAATGAGTCCAAAATATATAGTCACAAATAACAAGGTTAATATGATCCGGTGAAGATGTTTAGATCTCACCTAGGATTACAACTGCTCAATCCACTATAATCCTGATATAGAAGATAAGGTTGAATATGATCCAAGTAGAAAGGATACTTCAAATTTATCAGTTATATGAATTAAGAAGGATCCAATCTCATTAGTTTTTAAAGGGATGGAAATGGGAATCATTATAAAAGGAACATCATCAATACTTTCTCACATGATAACTCAACCATCCATTGTTGAAAATTTAAATGAAGCTCAATGAAATGATGTAGAAATTGTAAAATTAGTGTAAGATTTTAGAAATAAAAAACCTTATGAGTTCTATAATCATGAAGGAGTTGTATGATTTGGGTCACAAATATGTGTACCATCAAATCCATAAATAAATAATGAGTTTCGAAATGACTCACATAGCTCAACCATCCTTATTCACCCAAGGAACACAAACATGTATTGTGATCTCTAAGAGAACCACATGCATGACAATCAGATGAAGGAGATAACTGAATATACATCAATGTTCTTGAAATGTCATCAATTGAAGTATGAAAGAAGTAAGTATAAAGGTATAATGAATCCACTACCCATACTAACATTGATGTGGGAGAACATCACTATAGAATTTTTCACTGGAGTTCCAAAGACATGTAGAGGATATGATACTATATCGGTCATTTTGGATCATCCTAGAACGACTACTCCATTTATCACAATTATAATGGATTTCTCATTACTTCAACATGCACAGATATGTATTAAAGAAGTTGTAAGGAAGCATGGAGTAACAAAATCGATTATAGTTGATCAGGATATGATATTCAACCCAAATTTCTAGAAAAGTATCCAATGTCATCATATCATTGAACTAAACTTCAGTGCAACATATTATCCTCAAACTGATGGCTAATATAAGAATTCTATTCATACACTTGACTCAATATTGAGATATTATTCTATGGACATCAAAAAATGATGGTAACTACATCTCCCACTAATCAAATTATCCCTCAAAAAAATATCCACTCAATCATCCAAATTGTTCTATATTTGTCCCTTTGTGGGAAAAGGCTTAGAGAATTGTTGTTATTGGATAATGTTTATGAGTGTAAGATTCTAGGACCTGAAATGGTCAATGAAATTGTGGAGAAGGTGAGAACCATTCCACAACATATAAAGGCATCCCAATGTTGAATAAAGAATTATGAATACAATTGTCGATGGGAACATGAGTTCACAGTTGGAGGCTTAGCATTCCTTAAAATATCTCCATGGAATAAGGCCATGTGATTTGGGATGAAAGGAAAACTATGTACCAAGTTCATCAGCCCCTTCAAGATTCTTGATTTTTTTGGAGCAGTGTCCTATCAACTACAACCTCCACTTACCCATTCTAAAGTGCAAGATGTATTCAATGTATTCTTCTAAAGTTAGTACACACTAGATTTTTCACGTGTAATCTATTTAGATGTGGTATAGTTGTAGAATGATTTTTCTTATAGTGAGAAACTAGTGAATAAATGGGATCACAGAGGTAAATATCAACATAATATGGTTACACTCCTAGTTAGCGTTATATAGTGGAACCAGATGTACACAGAAAAAATATGAGAACTAGCGCATGCGATTAAGGAAAATTACCCCAAACTATTTTCATCATAGAATATAGAATGAAACATCGAGGGAGAAATATTATAAAGGGAAGAATGTAGAAACCTAATGTTTTATCAATGGAATTCCATTCTTATAATTATATATTATAGTATAATCGCATAATATTACATATAGGACAAAATAAAGACCATCAAAATGATGGATGAGTGAAATAAATGGTATCTCTAGAAGTTAAGGAACATTTACAGTTTTAATATTAACTAGACCATTGGAATATTAATGTGACCATTATGAATAGAATACATGAAAAAGATATAGAAGAAATAAAAATTAAGGTATAAATAAAATTTATACTAATTATTTGTCCAAATATGATATAATTTATCAGAGTATACATACATAATTATTTTAAAAATTATTAATTAAGTGTGGGAATTTTTGTATGTCATGTATATTTAATTAAAATTTTATCAATAATTTAATTATTTTAATGGAAATTTATTATCATAAAATGTATTCATAAAATATTTTTTTGTGACTTATGATTATAAAATAATTTTAGGATACCTTAGTAAAAATTTCTAAATGTTATAAAATAAGTTACAAATTTATCATTTGTATTTTTAAAATTATTTATGACTGAAATTAAAAATTAAATTTATCAAATTAATAAATTATTTCCATAATATAGTCTCCATTGAGGGATTTTAAATGTCAATAAATTGTTAGTGTGAATTTTTGGCATTTTTATAAAATACATGAATGTTTGAGGAATAGAAAAATATGATAATTTATGATAAATGATAAAACCTAATTTTTTCATTCATGCTTGGGAAATGAATTATGTAAGTGACCATTGATTTGAAATAAAATGAACTATTTTATATTTTTAGTATCATTATTCATAACTATTTATTGTCTTTGTAAAAATAAATAACTAATGAATTAAATATTTAGAAAACTCTCCTCTATACTATAAATACCACCCCTCACCAACTATTCTAATCACACCTATAAACCCTTGTTCCTTGCCAAAATTCTAATAAACACTCTTACCAAGCCCACGCCCACATCTTTGAAGTCATGTTATCATCAAATGAGCAAAATATCTTCCATGAAGAAGCTCTCAAGGATGATAAATTCAAGAGGTAAATTCAACTTTTCATTTCATTTATTTTATGTTGATGTTTCTTTCATTTCTCTATGCACCTCCCATAATAAAAATGTTATGATAAATCCATAAATTTACATATAATTTCTTATTTTAAATCTATTATAATAATTCATCATCTTTCCTCCTTCCCCCTCCTTTTATACTAATAATGAAAAACACCATCAGATATGTGTTAATTTTTCACATACATGGATGACATTTTTCAATTTAATTTACCATCATCATGGCTGGTCATTAAACCATTATTATGATTGAACCATATTATAATATAAATATTTAAACTTATTTAATGTTATGTAATCATAATACACATGTGATTTAATATAATAAATCATAACCAGCTCGTTGTGAGGGAAACCACATAAAATAATCCAATCGATTATCATTAAATGTTATATAATGATTCATCCTTATCCAATTTAATCAAATGAATTATATAAATATTTTATGTCCGTTATGTACATTAATATAAAATAATTAAATTTCTTGAAAACAATTCCCATCTAATATGATCTTATATACTCATATATAGGGGAACCTATCATGAAAAATAAGTAACTGAGCTCCCCAGAACGATACAATTGAAAACTATAACTCAAAAAAATTACATTAATAAACATAATAAAACTATTAATTTTAAATTACATGTAGAATATGGAATTTAATTATTAATTAATTAATCTAATTTGATCATATAGGTCATTAAGATCTTGTTAATAACACATTCAAACTTATGGAATGGGAATATACCTGAACATCCATTATTTCATCGGTTAACTTATCCTCTCTATTTACTGAAAAGTAAATATTTTTAATTATTATATGCATATTCTAAATTATTTATATATGTTCCAAACTCATGTTTCAATATATATTTATGCTTTAATTTTGGTATATATATGTTTTTAAAATGTTCCTTACTCAATGCCTCCCGATATGTAAGCCCATTTAAATGGAACTTCCCAAATTCTTACCGAATTCCAAGTACAATAACTAATACGATTTAATACAACACTATAAATATAAAATCACTCATTTTAATATGAAAACCTTACTGTTTCACTTCTGTTTTTATATAAAATATTATACCCTTTTCGAATTTAAATGATCTTTGATATTTTCCTTCCCACTAAAATGTTTTAAATCAATCATTCCTTAAATACTATTTTGAAATGACATCAAAAAAAATTGAATCACATATCATGATATATACCTATTATACATTATTATTTTCCATTCATGATCTAATTCCTTTCTTTCATGGAAAATATTATGATATTCTCATTGGTTAGGTTTTATGACAAGATGTTGATAGACATTTAATTCAATGGTTACCCTTATGTTTATATATGATTGATTATGTAAGATTAATTATGTGGAAAACGTATTTATGAACATGTTATGATAGGGTAACCAAGATATATAACCAACTTATTGGGTAATGTTTAGTCTCATTAGTTGTTATGTGCAACAGTATTGGCGGTTTTCCTTGACTCATGAAACTATATGTGAAACATTCCTTCACTCATGATAAATTCATGTTTTATGTTTATTCCACATTACTATGATTACACTTTTATATGATCCCATATTTTATATGTTATGATTTCATTTGTTCAATCATTTCCATGCCTTTTTATATCATTATTTCATGCCTTCTTACATATATGATTTGTTTTATTCTTATGATTATTCTCTTACGGGTCTTTATAGCTCATTCCATTATTCATCTTATTCACTTGTTATACTATTCATATGTTTGAGAGAAAAGGAATTATAGATCTCAATTTGGATATTAAATAAATTTTGTTTTCATGAGGTTTAATTATGTACTTAATCTTCCATGTCACTTGGCATTTTGACCATTGGCCTAAAATATGATGTTTATATATGCTTCAAATCAGGTAATGACATCTGTAAAAGGATAATGTCTCTATATTACAGGTTCAACATAGGGTTAGATAGATCATGTACCACTTAGACTTACCTTTACATTTTTAATGTAAACACGATGTCTTCCCAGTGTTTCATCTTTTGATATTGTCCATGAAACATCTCTTGTAATTGACTAGGGAGAGAAAGAGGGTATGGAAATATCCACCATTGTAGTTTACCAACACTTATTGTGGATTTTTTTGATAGGACCATTAATGAGAGAACAATTCTATTTTTATGAGTTTTTTTATAGTGAATAAACCTTTAATAGAACTTATGGAAGTACGAGTGCCAGATGCAGGCTCACTTCCTTGACCTTTTCAAGCAATTTTTTCATTTTTGGGGTGAAAATATTAGATATAGTGGAAAATATAAGGACTCAGAATTTCTCTGTTAGAACCATTGGATAGTTTTATATATAAATTTGGGTTTTTATAAAGATATTATTTGATGTCTTGTGTGTCTTGAAATTCCATAATATATATATTTATAATTGTATATTTATCTATATTAAACCATCCATGATCATATTTTTAGAATTAATGAAATTACAATAAATAAGATTATTATTTGATAAATTTGAAATACTGCTTGATTCCATTATGTGTGGTTAAACATGGCATGCTATAATAGCATTTAACGTTGAAAAATATTTCAATGTATATATCTAGGTGGAGGTTAGATGAAATAAATAATCTAAATAATTTTTTTAATTTTATATATATATTAATGGAAAAACATAGTGTTTACCTTTATTAAATCTTATTATAAATAATATTCTGGGATAGTTACAAAGCCTTAAGGGATTTCCTAAGGAAAAAGAGTGTTCTCATGGGATTATCTTCGAATATTAACTACGGGGATATAGGATTTCAAAATTGATTTCATTCAAATTTTCATGCACATTGTAATTGATGGATATGTCCAATGAAATCATTATAGATTCACTATTTTCTGATGATAAATAAAAAAATAACATAAGGATTGTTACTTATAAATACATTTCCTCTTATTTAATATTTCTATTATGGATTATAATTTATTACATTTCTATTTTTATCATTCCGTTTAGAATTATCCCATTAATTATTTATTCATTAAACCTCAAATAATAATAATGTTGGATATCTCTTCAATTATGATTTCTAAACTCCGGATTGATGAATATGTTTAAAATGGAAATTATTGAATTCATTTTTTTATTACATTTTCCCTCCACATTCATGTGTTCACTATTAGTGTCACGACCCCCTCCCCACAAAGTGTACCCCTCCTGGGCCGGCAATGTGAAAAGGGAGATAATGACCCCCGAGTCCCGCCTCCAGTAGGCCCCGGGTTGGCGACTAGAACCGAGGGTATAATACACACACAGATGGGAGGCATTACCCTCTAAGAGAACACATGCAGAAGAGAGAGATAGAATAGAATCCAACCAACTCCAACTCATAACTGAAATGTAAAAGAAACCCAAGTACATATATGAAATGTCATGCAAAAGTACTACAACAGAAAGGGGAAACTAAAAGTACCCAAAAGAAAGTAAAACGACAGCGACCACAAGCCCGAACAGCTCCTCCTCCAACCGCAAGCTAGTAGTAACCAGCTTGATCTCCAACCTTCTCCAAGTGACCTGAAAAACAGTTTATATGTACATAGGGTGAGTATAACAGTATACTCAGTAGGATCCTCCCCAAGACTCTCGTGCAAAAGTAAAGAAAGCATGCTAAAGCCCAGTGAACAACAAGTGAAACTAACTCGTCACCTAAACAGGTATACTATGTTCCCAACCTCACCAAGGCTACTCTCACCAAGTAACGCATACAAGAATATAGCATGTAGTAAAGAATATCAAGGGTACCCCGCTACTACTTCCCCACTGGTTTGCCGCTTTGCCCCAACGACATACGTCCTGTGCATCTCTCTCCAAAGGCTTGCCCGTATCAACATGGGTCAAGCTCCACAATCTGCACCACGTGCACCACATAGGCTTGCCCGCAGACACCTGGGCTAAGCTCCACACAATCCTCACAACCAAAAGTAACTAGGTAGTTTCCGGGAGCCACCACAGCTCGAATAACGTGTATCATACGTCGGGTATTATACCTGAAGCCATTACAGCCCATACACCGAGTAAGGATCCTCAAGCCATCACAGCCTATACACGTTACACCTATAGTAGTCCATAAGATACTATATCCAGAATATATGTGTGTGAAATAACCACAAGCCATTACAGCCCTCTACACACATATATGGGTAAAACTAACCACTGTGCCTACCAGCACTAAGATCTACCAAGAGAAGAGAGCGGGGCCAAAGGGGGTAGTCAGCCATTCAACCTCCCATCAGAATGTTGGGGAAAACACCCCCCAGGGCTCAGAATCCCCGGGGTGTCAGTTGCCCTTACCGACAGGGTGGAGTAGCGTATAGAAACACAAAAAGTACAGAGTATATAAGTAACTCACATCCACACTATGGGCATTACCTAGTCTTAGATACAACTGCAGCTAACGTCTCTCAGACTCCAGGCTGCTACTTCTAAGACTAGGTATCCTATAAGCACACAACCAATTGAAGAGCTTTATTAGATTACTCCATTCTCATTTATCAGTTCCACTGTACATTAGTTAATTCTTTAAGCATTAATTAAGATTGAACAATTCCCCATTTAACTGAAATAGCGTCACTTTCAAAAACAACTGCTCCTTTTTAAGATTCACATCACCTTTAAATTCCAGCATCTCCATCCCCGTGGATTTTCACCATTTAATCAAACATTCAAAACAGAAATACTTTTCCACATTCCCAGGCATTCTAGAAAAACATCCTATGCTTCTAAACACAAAGGAGGCTCAACACGGTGAGTAGATATACTACCCGTCGAGTCTTTGCCGCCTATAGAAAGAGCATAGACCCATCCTCCATCGAGAGGCTAAACACGGAAAGCACGTGGCATACCCCGCGTGTCTTCGCCTCCTTCGGAAAGAGGGTAAGCAAGACCAGCTGCCTTGAGCAGTGGGGAAAAGTAAAGAAGATAAACAATCAAACCAACCACCAACATCAAACCATCACATTCATCTCATACCATCACCCTTGGTGTCCTCCCCGACACCCATATGCATAAACCGATGCATCTCGCCACACTAGGCATCATCCGCTGCCACAACTATAAGGCCTCCATGCCTCCACATATCACAACAACCATCCAGGCTCACATCACAGCACAAGCAGCAGGAAAACAAACATCACAAAATGGGCTCTCGGCCCTTTAACAAACAAGAGGGTAACTCAGAACCCTTTTTGAAATTCCAACATAATCTGTTCTCTAAACCATATTGAATTAACAGATTTGTTATTCGTAGGTTCCAATCATGGATACCTAATCAGTAAGCTATCACAATTAAATAACCATGCTTACTTCCCTAATTTGATTATCCTCAAATTAGAACAACTACAACAACGACAACAACCAGATTAATTTACATGCCTCTTTATCTTTAGCCAATTAATCAACAATTAATTCCGGCTTTACGTTCGTTATCAATTTCAATCATGAACGAACAATAAATCAAAGAAAACATAGATATCACTATATCTAGGAAAACATGAGGCAAACCGTTATCACGGTATAAAGCAACAGCATGCGATCAACCAATTCTTTTAATCCGGTTCAAGTATTTAATTAGGTCAATTTCATTGTGATCCAAAGGAATAAATCATGCTAACTCTACGATTGCACATATATAATTAGAGAAGCCATGAATCCCCTACCTCGAAGAGTTCTTGACGTCCTTTATCCACACAGCAGGTCACGATCCTCCCCTCGCGACAACTTATGTGGAAGAATGATCGACACGGCTTGGTTGCATCCAATAGAGCGGGATTGATCCTAGGAGTAAGGGTTGATTGTGAAACTCCTACGGGAAGGATTGAAAGGTTCTAGTGCCTCTTAATCGAGAACAAAGGGAAAGAACCAGGAAGAATGATATCTCGTCCCTTTTTAAGATTTAACGAGGTGATGGTTTAAGATCCGGTTAATTCTCCATTAAAAACGGATCGCATTAACCCACGCGGTTTGACCACGTAAAACATTCCAAGACTTAGGAATAATTAATATAGGACTTATGGCATTTGAAACGGCCTTAAGAGCCCTTAAAATAAGGCTTTAAATGTATTTTACGTCAAAGGAAACGTCAAAAGGGGCAAAACTGTAGGAGTCTGGAAACACTGTTCACCCACCGTTACTGTACATGAAACTGATCTGTGAAA
Source organism: Viscum album (assembly GCA_963277665.1). NCBI lineage: Eukaryota > Viridiplantae > Streptophyta > Magnoliopsida > Santalales > Viscaceae > Viscum > Viscum album. The sequence continues at coordinate 919,051,091 of OY728157.1, forward strand.
CTGATCTGACTCACCGATCTGTCTCACCGATCTGACTCACCGATCTGACTCACCGATCTGACTCACCGATCTGACTCACCGATCTGTCTCACCGATCTGACTCACCGATCTGTCTCACCGATCTGTCTCACCGATCTGTCTCACCGATCTGTCTCACCGATCTGACTCACCGATCTGACTCACCGATCTGTCTCACCGATCTGTCTCACCGATCTGTCTCACCGATCTGTTACTGTTCATAAAACTGGAAACACTGTTCACAGAACTAGAAAATTGGCAAAGTGTTGGGGATAAGTCCCCTAGACCTCCCGGAACACCTCCAACACCAACATTTCACAAAGTAATGGACCAGAGAGGTCCGGGCCATTACATTAGATACCTCTCAAAACATTCTCGTCCTCGAGAATTAAAAACCAACCCAGAAGAAAAGAGGGGTCCGAACAACCACCCCATAAGATACCTCTCAGGGGAAAACCACCATGAGTTGTTCGAAAGCTGGAACAAAACTATGACATCCGGGAACAAACAATCCATACCCAAACAATTCATTCACAACATCACATCAAAGGTACATAAACAAAACATGAAAGGTCCAACCACAGAGAAAACATCATTACATGAAAGGAGTTAAACATTAAACAACTCTGGGTACTGAGCACGTATCTGTGACTCACGTTCCCAGGTACTCTCCTCCATGCCACCGTGTCGCCACAAGACACGAACTAAAGGAATAGAACGCCCACGCAACACCTTCTCCTTGTGGTCTTGGATCTCCACAGGTCGCTCCTCGAAGGTTGCATCATCATCAATATCGATCTCTCCCCAATCGATAACATGAGATTCATCATGAAGATAATGACGGAGCTGCGATACATGAAAAACATCATGTATCCGACTCATCCGAGGGGGAAGTGCTACTCGATATGCCACAGCTCCAACACGAGCTAACACCTCGAAAGGCCCAACAAAACGGGGAGAAAGCTTACTTCCGCGACCAAACCTTCGCTGCCCACGACGGGGAGTCACCTTCAGAAACACATGATCCCCAACATTAAACTCTAAGGGTCTCCTTCTTTGATCCACATAAGATTTCTGACGATCTTGTGCTGTCTTCATCCTCTCACGAATCACTTGAACCATCTTCGTCGTATTCTGCACTAGTTCTGGTCCGATAATTGCTGACTCTCCGACCCCAGTCCAGCACAACGGAGAACGACATGGCTGGCCATACAAGGCTTCAAACGGCGCCATGACGATGGTAGAGTGAAAACTATTATTGTAAGCGAACTCTACCAAAGGTAAGTGTTTCACCCATGAACCTCCAAAATCAAGAACACAAGAGCGCAACATGTCTTCAAGAGTTTGGATGGTTCGCTCTGTCTGACCATCCGTTTGAGGATGAAAAGCAGTGCTAAGGCATAGTTGAGAGCCAAAAGCATGCTGGAGACCTCTCCACACCCGCGAGGTAAAACGAGGGTCTCGATCAGAAATGATCGTCTTAGGAACTCCGTGAAGCCTCACCACCTCCTCCAGATACTGCCTCGACAAAACCCCCACTGAGCTCGAATCCTTGATTGCTATGAAGTGGGCCGATTTAGTTAAACGATCCACTACCACCCATATAGCATCATGTCCTCCCGGAGCTCGAGGTAAACCTGTAACAAAGTCCATTGAGATGTCCTCCCACTTCCACTGAGGAATCTCTAAGTGCTGGAGAAGACCACCAGGAACACGGTGTTCGGCCTTCACCTTCTGGCAGACTAAACATCGAGACACACATTCTGCAACTGAACGCTTCAGCCCAGGCCACCAAAACTGACTCCTCAAGGATCGATACATCTTCGTCACACCAGGATGTACAGCTAAGGGCGAGCTATGGAACTCTCGGAGAACCGTCTCGCGCATCGCCAGGGGAACAAAAAGCCTGTCATGATACAACACTCGGTGTTGTTCATCCTCTGACCAACCATCAGGGGCCTCCCCACAAACAACTCTGTCTCTCAAAACTTCCACCTCTAGATCACCCAACTGAGACTCTTCCACCTTTTGCATCAGGGATGACTGCACCGTCATCTGGAAAAGACAACCTCTTCCTCCAACTTCTCCCATATCAAGATGCAAAGCTGCTAGCTCTTCCATCCCTCTCCAGGAATCACCAGATTCACGCACAACATCATTACGTGACTTTCGGCTCAGTGCATCAGCAACAACATTTCCCTTCCCAGGTGTATACGATATTTCGAAGTCGTATTCCTGCAAGAACTCCATCCACCGACGCTGCCGCAAGTTCAAATCCCGCTGAGAGAAAACATACCTCAAACTCTTATGATCGGTGAAAACCACAAAGCGCTCTCCAATGAGGTAATGTCTCCACAACTTCAGCGCAAACACCACGGCTGCCAACTCAAGATCATGGGTGGCATAGTTGCGTTCATGGGGACGCAACTGCCGAGACCCATAAGAAACAACTGACCTCTGCTGCATGAGAACACAGCCTAGCCCCAGATGTGAAGCATCACAGAAAACATCAAACTGGACTCCCTCCGTTGGAAGACAAAGGACTGGAGCACTTACCAACTTCTCCTTTAGATACTCGAAAGCTGTCAAACACTGATCAGTCCATATGAACGCTTGATCCTTCCTGGTCAAAGCTGTCAGAGGAGTCGCAACTCGGGAGAAATTAGCCACAAACCTCCTATAATAGCCTGCGAGACCAAGGAAACTTCGCACCTCTGACACGGTCTTGGGGGCTGGCCAAGACACCACTGCTTCTATCTTCGAAGGATCCACAGCTACTCCCTGTTGGGACACAACATGTCCCAAGAAACGAACTTCTCGAGCCCAGAACTCACACTTGGACAACTTCCCAAACAACCGATGTTGACGAAGAACTCCCAAAACAGCTCGTAGATGTTCTGTATGATCTTCTTCAGATGTGGAGTACACAAGGATGTCGTCAATGAAAACCACAACAAACTTGTCCAAGAATTCACGGAACACAACATTCATCAACCCCATGAAAACAGCTGGAGCATTTGTCACGCCGAATGGCATTACAACAAACTCATAATGCCCATGACGACAGCGGAAAGCAGTCTTCGGGATATCCTCATCCTTTACACGCATCTGATGATATCCTGACCGCAAGTCGATCTTTGAAAACCAACTTGCACCCTTCAGTTGATCGAATAGGTCATCAATCCGCGGGAGAGGATAACGGTTCTTTATTGTCACTTTGTTTAAGCGACGATAATCGACGCACAACCGCAAACTGCCATCAGCCTTTTTCACGAACAAGACTGGTGCACACCACGGTGACACACTTGGCCGAACAAAACCACACTGCAATAGACCATCGAGCTGAATACGTAGCTCTCGTAACTCAGAAGGGGCCATCCTATACGGAGACATAGAGATGGGAGACGCTCCGGGCTGTAGCTCGATCCCAAACTCGATCTTCCGTCGAGGGGGTAAGGATACTACCTCTTCTGGAAAGACATCAGGGTACTCTTCTACGACCCTAGGAAACGCCAGCTGTTGAACCTCTGAAGAACTCAGCATCATCCCAGCCATCATGGATGATAAGGATGAAACTCGTCTATGACTCATCCGAGGATCTCCCTCACCAACAAACACTACTTCCTCTCCATCTTCATCAAAGAAAACGACCTTCTTCGTGTAGCAATCCACAATAGCCTGCACCGAATACAACCAATCCATGCCGAGGATGACATCATATGGTTGTATTCGTAAACATAGGAAATCTCCCCAAGAGCGGTGCTGCCCCAACACTAGCTCATAGTCTTTACATACTTCAAACAAGCTAGCTCGACCTCCAACTGGCGTAGTCAACGCCAGGGGCACTGGAAGCCTCTCTACCTCAAGTCCCAAAGCGTGGACAAGGGTAGGGGATATAAAGGAGTGTGTCGCTCCTGAATCAAACAAGGCATACACCAAGGTAGAAAACAAGCAAAGGGTACCTCGGACGACGTCTGGCTCGCCTGGAGCTGGCAACGCTAGAGCATGAAGCTGACCACGACCACCTCCACGGCCTCTCTGACCCTGATGACGACCACCACCACGGCCGCGCTCTGCTCTCTGAGGACGGGGAGCGTCATGGGGCTGTCCTCTGCCTGCTCCATCTACCCTCTGGTGATCTAAAGCTGGTGCAACCTGCTGCTGCTGCCTCGGCTGGAACTGCCTCAACGGAGGAACCTGGAGTGGAGCGCCTTGTGCACGATGACTGCTCTGAAAAGTTGGGCACTCCCGCTGCTGATGACCACGTCCACCACAAGAAAAACAAGCGCCTGATCCCTTGGCATAGGTCTGAGAGTTGCTACCTCCGGAGAAATGAGATGGGAAGGGCCGGGACCTACCCCCAGGTGAACGGAAACTCTTCTGTCCTGAAAACCGGGAACCCCGGACCACAGCTCTGCTTCTTGAGGAATCATGACGATTCCCCTCTCGTGACGATCCGGTCCTAGCCAAAGTCCTCTCAACAACCTCTGCCCTCGCCAGCACCTCAAGATATGTCTTCAGCATAAATGGGGTGACCTGACGCTGGATCTCTGGACGCAAAGCCTCCTCGAAATGCCTCGCCCTGGCCTCATCATCTGGTAACAGGTCTGAAGCATATCGTAGAAGGTTCCTGAAACGGATTCCAAACTCCCGAACACTGGAGCTCCCCTGTCGAAGGGTAAGAAGCTCCTGGCGACTGGATGCCTTCGCAGTCGAAGAAAGAAACTCGACTCTAAACCTGTCTCGAAACTCCTCCCATGAGATCGCTGACTCCTCACGATCCCCGAGGAACAAGAACCACCACTGTCTCGCTGCTCCACGCAACATCGTCACAACCAAGGACACCCAGTGTTCCTTCCGAGCACGAATCGAACTGAAGCCTATCTCGACCTCCTCCAACCAGTCTTCTGTGACTGCATCTGAAACGGAGCCCTCGTACTTCTGTAGACTCTGGCGCTGAAACTCTCGGAGTGTCTTCCTCCAAGTGTCATCGTCGTCAACCTCTAACCGGCGGCGATCTGCTGGAACAGCCTGCTGGGCACCTTCTGCGCAAACCTGACGGGGACGCCGACCTGGAGCCATACCTGTAAAATAATCAATCGTTAGAGCTCCTAAGCCTGGAATATGGAAGACTCAACATTAATTAATTAATTATTTTGTTTTATTAATTTTAGGTTACCTATCCCAAGGTCTACCCATTCAAACACAGGCGCAAGGAATAATGATTCATGATCCTTTCCTAGGTCTCTACCCTGCAACCAGTATCACTTTGTTTAGTAGCCATCGTAAACTTAAAGGTCCGTGCAACAGATCATAGGGGGCCCTGAACGCCTATGTCTCTGCCGGTCTCCAGTGTTTACCCCACTTGCTAAACATGAATGACACCGTTGCCCTACCATCCCATGCATCCTCACCTGTGCCTAACTCCAAACTCCATCCTATCCCTCGACCAGACCTCTGATACCACTCTGTCACGACCCCCTCCCCACAAAGTGTACCCCTCCTGGGCCGGCAATGTGAAAAGGGAGATAATGACCCCCGAGTCCCGCCTCCAGTAGGCCCTGGGTTGGCGACTAGCACCGAGGGTATAATACACACACAGATGGGAGGCATTACCCTCTAAGAGAACACATGCAGAAGAGAGAGATAGAATAGAATCCAACCAACTCCAACTCATAACTGAAATGTAAAAGAAACCCAAGTACATATATGAAATGTCATGCAAAAGTACTACAACTGAAAGGGGAAACTAAAAGTACCCAAAAGAAAGTAAAACGACAGCGACCACAAGCCCGAACAGCTCCTCCTCCAACCGCAAGCTAGTAGTAACCAGCTTGATCTCCAACCTGCTCCAAGTGACCTGAAAAACAGTTTATATGTACATAGGGTGAGTATAACAGTATACTCAGTAGGATCCTCCCCAAGACTCTCGTGCAAAAGTAAAGAAAGCATGCTAAAGCCCAGTGAACAACAAGTGAAACTAACTCGTCACCTAAACAGGTATACTATGTTCCCAACCTCACCAAGGCTACTCTCACCAAGTAACGCATACAAGAATATAGCATGTAGTAAAGAATATCAAGGGTACCCCGCTACTACTTCCCCACTGGTTTGCCGCTTTGCCCCAACGACATACGTCCTGTGCATCTCTCTCCAAAGGCTTGCCCGTATCAACATGGGTCAAGCTCCACAATCTGCACCACGTGCACCACATAGGCTTGCCCGCAGACACCTGGGCTAAGCTCCACACAATCCTCACAACCAAAAGTAACTAGGTAGTTTCCGGGAGCCACCACAGCTCGAATAACGTGTATCATACGTCGGGTATTATACCTGAAGCCATTACAGCCCATACACCGAGTAAGGATCCTCAAGCCATCACAGCCTATACACGTTACACCTATAGTAGTCCATAAGATACTATATCCAGAATATATGTGTGTGAAATAACCACAAGCCATTACAGCCCTCTACACACATATATGGGTAAAACTAACCACTGTGCCTACCAGCACTAAGATCTACCAAGAGAAGAGAGCGGGGCCAAAGGGGGTAGTCAGCCATTCAACCTCCCATCAGAATGTTGGGGAAAACACCCCCCAGGGCTCAGAATCCCCGGGGTGTCAGTTGCCCTTACCGACAGGGTGGAGTAGCGTATAGAAACACAAAAAGTACAGAGTATATAAGTAACTCACATCCACACTATGGGCATTACCTAGTCTTAGATACAACTGCAGCTAACGTCTCTCAGACTCCAGGCTGCTACTTCTAAGACTAGGTATCCTATAAGCACACAACCAATTGAAGAGCTTTATTAGATTACTCCATTCTCATTTATCAGTTCCACTGTACATTAGTTAATTCTTTAAGCATTAATTAAGATTGAACAATTCCCCATTTAACTGAAATAGCGTCACTTTCAAAAACAACTGCTCCTTTTTAAGATTCACATCACCTTTAAATTCCAGCATCTCCATCCCCGTGGATTTTCACCATTTAATCAAACATTCAAAACAGAAATACTTTTCCACATTCCCAGGCATTCTAGAAAAACATCCTATGCTTCTAAACACAAAGGAGGCTCAACACGGTGAGTAGATATACTACCCGTCGAGTCTTTGCCGCCTATAGAAAGAGCATAGACCCATCCTCCATCGAGAGGCTAAACACGGAAAGCACGTGGCATACCCCGCGTGTCTTCGCCTCCTTCGGAAAGAGGGTAAGCAAGACCAGCTGCCTTGAGCAGTGGGGAAAAGTAAAGAAGATAAACAATCAAACCAACCACCAACATCAAACCATCACATTCATCTCATACCATCACCCTTGGTGTCCTCCCCGACACCCATATGCATAAACCGATGCATCTCGCCACACTAGGCATCATCCGCTGCCACAACTATAAGGCCTCCATGCCTCCACATATCACAACAACCATCCAGGCTCACATCACAGCACAAGCAGCAGGAAAACAAACATCACAAAATGGGCTCTCGGCCCTTTAACAAACAAGAGGGTAACTCAGAACCCTTTTTGAAATTCCAACATAATCTGTTCTCTAAACCATATTGAATTAACAGATTTGTTATTCGTAGGTTCCAATCATGGATACCTAATCAGTAAGCTATCACAATTAAATAACCATGCTTACTTCCCTAATTTGATTATCCTCAAATTAGAACAACTACAACAACGACAACAACCAGATTAATTTACATGCCTCTTTATCTTTAGCCAATTAATCAACAATTAATTCCGGCTTTACGTTCGTTATCAATTTCAATCATGAACGAACAATAAATCAAAGAAAACATAGATATCACTATATCTAGGAAAACATGAGGCAAACCGTTATCACGGTATAAAGCAACAGCATGCGATCAACCAATTCTTTTAATCCGGTTCAAGTATTTAATTAGGTCAATTTCATTGTGATCCAAAGGAATAAATCATGCTAACTCTACGATTGCACATATATAATTAGAGAAGCCATGAATCCCCTACCTCGAAGAGTTCTTGACGTCCTTTATCCACACAGCAGGTCACGATCCTCCCCTCGCGACAACTTATGTGGAAGAATGATCGACACGGCTTGGTTGCATCCAACAGAGCGGGATTGATCCTAGGAGTAAGGGTTGATTGTGAAACTCCTACGGGAAGGATTGAAAGGTTCTAGTGCCTCTTAATCGAGAACAAAGGGAAAGAACCAGGAAGAATGATATCTCGTCCCTTTTTAAGATTTAACGAGGTGATGGTTTAAGATCCATTTAATTCTCCATTAAAAACGGATCGCATTAACCCACGCGGTTTGACCACGTAAAACATTCCAAGACTTAGTAATAATTAATATAGGACTTATGGCATTTGAAACGGCCTTAAGAGCCCTTAAAATAAGGCTTTAAATGTATTTTACGTCAAAGGAAACGTCAAAAGGGGAAAAACTGTAGGAGTCTGGAAACACTGTTCACCCACCGTTACTGTACATGAAACTGATCTGTGAAACTGATCTGACTCACCGATCTGTCTCACCGATCTGACTCACCGATCTGACTCACCGATCTGACTCACCGATCTGACTCACCGATCTGTCTCACCGATCTGACTCACCGATCTGTCTCACCGATCTGTCTCACCGATCTGTCTCACCGATCTGTCTCACCGATCTGACTCACCGATCTGACTCACCGATCTGTCTCACCGATCTGTCTCACCGATCTGTCTCACCGATCTGTTACTGTTCATAAAACTGGAAACACTGTTCACAGAACTAGAAAATTGGCAAAGTGTTGGGGATAAGTCTCCTAGACCTCCCGGAACACCTCCAACACCAACATTTCACAAAGTAATGGACCAGAGAGGTCCGGGCCATTACAATTAGCCTATGGAAGGAAGATAATTTGAACACTAATCTGGTTCGAAACATGATAAAACATAAAAAAACATGGTTAATGCAATAAATGATTAGAAAAATATAATTTACAGAATCAATTATGATCCCGTGTTGATTTTGGAAGGATTAATAATGTAGAACCCCCATTTGGGAATGCATAACACAACAAATTTATCAAGGGTGAATGATAATCATGATATACTTCTACCAGAGTACAGAGATATATGACTAAATGATTTTTGTTCCATTTTAGGGCTATGAATGAAGATACTAGTTATATTTGTAGCTCGATAAATGGGTATACAAATGTTTTATGTGGATTATAAACTTTATGTAACTTTTTATGAAACTCTATAGGCTTTGGAAGATCACATGTTATGTAGTCCTTTTTCTATGATGGATAGGTTTGAATTCCACATTAAATACCACAAGTCTATGGGGAGAGACCACAAACCATGTAATATTATATAGACTTTCATGATATATACAAAGAGTATAGACATGGGACCCCATCTAGTTAAAGTTTTTTCCCTCAGTCAACATGTCGTGTATAGGTCTTTTTACTCACCATTTTGGGTAGTGGGACATAACCAGATGAGGACATAAGATTACACACTGTGTACACCATGAGACATGCCATGTACAATACTTTATATGTTCTAAAACAAGTATCTCATTTTTAGAATATCGATTTAGACCCAATAGAATTAAATTAAGAGCATTTTTTCATGTAGACTTTAGTGGTAGTCTTTGTGTTAACATGAGAGACATGAGGTAACGTAGCATGATCAAATAGATTCATCCAATATGATTTGTTGATATTGAGACTTGAGAGTGATCCATAAAAAAATAAATGGTTTGGGGATCCTCATGATGACACCCATTGGTAAAGGCATGGGTCCCCCAGTTAATGTATAGATCAAATTGACCCCCACTCCAAATCATCCATATGGGGTGTGTCCTTTATCTATGGAGTGGATCCCCTTTTTATTCAGAGAAATATACTGTATTGGTCAACCACCCTCATTGAAGTTCCCAGACCTACACACCCACAATTGCAACTATAATCACATTCCTTTAAAATTAACTTCACTAGAATGTGAGATAATCCTAGATAAACATTTAAAAATTTATCACTCAAATTACATCTCAACAAAATATCACATACCTCTGGGAAATTTTTTGTTTAGTTTTTATGATGGAATCTAACATATGATACTTATTTTATGATAATTGTGAACAATTATCCATAAACAAGACACACTATACTCCATTCTAGACTTATCAACGATGAAATCTATCTTCATAATCGGAGGAAATAAGATCATAAGAAAAGGTTATCCTAAAATATTAATAGTGATAACAATAAATTATAATAATTTATAAAATGTTGTGCATATCGTTATAATCATGATACATATGAAAATCATACACATAAAACTATAGATTATAAAACAGAGTTTAAGGAATGATAAATTTGATAAAATGAATCAAAAGATAAAAACATCATTCAATATACCAAATAAATGATAGTGTAATAGAATATTGTAGTTGAACTTTAAAATAATGAAAATACAATAGTATATGGAATAGTACCTTTATGTGAAACACCATTGGTTCCCATTGTTACGAGGAACAAAAAAACTCATGAATACTTCATGTATTGAGATATAAACAATTAATCATTGCATTGGAGGAAAATATATGACCTATATCATCATTCATTTATATGTACATGTGTTATAAGAAATAAATCATTCAAAATATATTAAATAATACATGGAATGTAATTGGGTTTCATTTATCGCATCTAAATGATCTTATATATAAAAACAATTTTCATATCCCATTTAAATGGATCCACATTAGGAAATCACCAATATGATAAACCCATTGTAAATAAATGAGTATCTAGAGAAATTCTATAACATTCTTTATACATATCCCTAAAGCATGAAAAAATATGGTACTTACACCATATATATAAATGATATATGGTTAATATAGTAATTTAAATAATAAATAGATTGAATGAATCTAGGTGAACACCATTCAATATGAGGAATATATAATATGGAAATAAAAATGAAATGATGTTAGAAGAAAAGAAATTCCTATTAATAGTGGAGGTTTACACATCAAAAATATAGAGAGGGGTTATTTCAAAGATTGGAAAAAAATAGAAAATATATATGATGATAGAATAAATATGTTATCATTTTATGAATATAATTGATCAAGAATAATATAATTTAAAGGAAAATGTATTATATGAAATAAACATTGGAATGATTTTTTTAGAAAAAACACATTAGGAATATGAAATATCAACCCCCTTTTGAATTAATTGTAAATGATATATTTAATAAAATAAGTATAAAAATAATTTATTATCAAAACTATGAAAATAATGAGAGAACAATCCATATAAGGTGAAATATGTGTATGAATGATTTGTTCGAATTGAATCAAACAAAAAAGTATATTTTATATTTTTTTAATCCTTATCTCAAAAGGTGCTTTCAAAAGTTATTCTAAAAAATATAATTTGAAATAATTAAAAAATATTACTTTTTTGAATAAGAATATTTAATAATTCTATTTGAAAATACATAAATGTTATCAAAGAATACATATGGTGGATGATAAAACATTTTATTTTATAATATACATAACACTTTTAAATATTTTGAAATTTCTTTTTGGTAAATTCAAATCAATGAAATGAAAAAAAATTCTTTATATGTAGGGGATGAAAAATATAGATGTTGGAAGAGATAACCCATAATTATGTTTCAAATTATAATGTATAACATCAATATAATGGAAAAATATGGACCAATGGGGGAAACCATCATTACAGTGGACATGAATTATAATTAACAATTTAATAAATCATGGGTGTTATTATTTATCGAGGAAAATGATATGAATTAAAGGGTAATTTTCCACTAGATATAAATAAAATGTAATATTAAATGAAATATTATATATTAAAATCCAATATTGTTCAATGTATGTTAAATTAGAAAAAATTTAACTCAACAAAAGGAGTTGAGTTAAAAATCCTTTAGGGTAATTGAAACATCCGAATAAAAAGAGCACAAGAGAGAGTTCCCATTATATAGAAACTAAAATATCATTATATGATTGATATTCATTATAGTTTTTGTAATTATTGATTTGAATAAAATATAACAAGAAATAATTCTTTGAAATACCATTCATGCCCCATGAAATTTAATTTGGAGACAAAGAAACCACTACAACCTTATAAACTTTTGATTCTAACCCCCTTGAAAGACATTGTTTCAAATAAAATTTTAAATCATTAAATAATATGATGACCTTAAAAAAAATTATTAATGTTGAAATAAACACACAATTCCCAATATATCATGGTTTATAATAATACCTATGTTTCATAGGGTTAATTGTTTTATTAGAAACTATTATTGTAACATCCTAGGTAAATAAGGAATATGACATTTTCATATTTATTAATATTTGTGAGTTAAATAATAATTTTAATTTAAAGGGGATGCTATATATGATGGCATACCCAACATGCAACAACAGGTTTCTTGGAACTCTAATGTTGGACACAACGTTGAGTAATACTGAAAAAATAATATAATAATATTTTTATTTTAAATGGTAGTCATCTCATAGTAATTGTTTTGGGGGGAATGAACATAACTAATTATTATATGATTATACATGTTTTTTAAATGTTTTTACATTTAACCAATAAAATTTAGAGGCTTAAAATGCGAATGAATACAATTTTAAGCATAAAAACTCTAATATTCATTAAAATGATGATTTACCACCTTTTGATGAGAAATAATTTTAAAGATATATTTTTTAACTTTTATATGTTATATTTGATAAAATAATATTCTTATTTATAATTAGGATATCAAAATTTACATTGGATGAAATTTGGGTTTTTTATGATAATGTTCATTTTTTAATGAATAGTGACAATACTATATTTTAATTCAAACCTGCCTTTTAATATAATATATTTATATAGTCATATTTTTCTTTTAATTTTTTTAATTTTTAATTAGATTATATTTTTACCATTTAATCTAATTTCGGTCATTGGATGTCATTTTACTCTCAATTTTGACATAAAAAAATGTAAATCATTTGATAATTTTTTTTCTCAAAAACAATCTTTTTGTGATGATAATATGAATTACTTTTAAATTAATTTCTGCCACTTATGTGTTTTGAATTTGGAAAAATGTATTTTATGTTTGGAATCAGTAGGTCTAAATTGTGTAAATAGATATCTTTTATTTTTAGACATTAAAAATATTTACTTTAGTAAAAATTTTATTTACTATAGATAAACTGTAAATCTGGTAAATAATGGTCAAAAATAATATTACAATAATATTAAATTACTCTTAAACTTGTCCAAATCCTATTAAATCATACATGTTAGACCATTGACATCCTTGGGACGATTTGGGACCCCATGCAACCACTTGGGAGTGATAATGACACTTTTTAGTAATTAATTTAATGTAATGGAAAAAATAAAATAAACATGAATCTATTTACTAAAACAATTTTTTATGGGGTAATATATGTTATATCATTGACTATAAATATTATTTGTAAATATAAATTTATTTCCTATATCATGTTATTTTTTATATTATTTATACAATATATAAACAAATTTAATTATGACACAATGGTGGTGTAGTGATTTCTTTTTTAATAAAGGTATCAAATAAATGATATTATAAATATTAAAATAAATCTAGTTTGAACCATTTTATTCCATCCACTAATTTTATATTTTAGTATGGCAAGTTATATTTTAATTAACGAAGGATATTATAAATAATCTAGTTGGTTTATATTTTTTAAGAAGTCATGGTATGAATAGATTTAAAATTGATATAAAAGAGTTTTTAAATAAATCACTCTTTTATTAAATGAAATAATAGTCCTAAAAATATATTATTTGGCCAAATGAAATATATAATGTAAAAAATTTCAATAATATTCATATGTTGTTTCTTGTATTTTTATAGTAAATATATTAACCGTATACTATGTATATAAGAGGACATGGAAAAAGTTAAATAAGTTAACAAAGCATTAAATAAGAAAGATAAAGATTAAAAAATATCAAAAACCAGTCCAATTATAATTGAATGATTATATTTCGACCTAAATGATCCTCATATTTGAATGAAATATGTTATGGTACTTTGGAAATAGAATATAATTTTATAATAAAATAATAGATTCAATCAATCCTAAAGAGCCCCTCCCCTCCCTTATAAAAGGATATCACATCTAACCCCTTGAAAACACCACTAAAGACCCGTGGAACATCCAACCTCTTCCAAAATAAGATATCAAGATCTCTATATTCGACATAAAATCCTTACCTAAGGCAAAACGAACATTAAGAAAGCCTTTTAGTTCAAACCAAATGGAGTTACCCGTTTTAAAGGTATTATCTTCCCTCAAGTACACTTATTTTATTTTACTTCTTCACTACCTATGCTATTAATATTAATTTTTAAATAAAAACCCCAGTATCCTCAATATAATAGGTGTTTTATTATTTGTATTCAATATATATTTACAAACACCTCCATCTAATGGATACGAACATAGTGTTTCTGTGTACGGCGAAAAACTACCTCATGAAACAATGATTGTTCGATTATATCCTACCACCTCTCATGGTGACCATTATGATGGAACTATTTTTATACATGGTATATATTATATTTATATTGTTTATTTGATTTTTTTTACATATATAAAATACCTTTATGGTTTCCATAATGGGTAAATGCAATAATTTCATTTGAGGATGTGTGGAATACCAACCCCTCAAATTGATATGAATCATTAATGACATAAATGGAATGTAAAAAGGATGGAGTTACTGAAATTATATTTGATATTATACTAGAATTATAATATACCTATGTATCATTAGTTTTTCATTCTATTAAATTTAAAATAAAAATGAAAGTAGCGTTCATGCGTACGTATGACTTACCGTCTCAAATAACAGTGCAAATCATTTCTTATCTCCAAATGTTATGTACTGTTATAAAAAAATTATACTGGATATATACGATATATATGATATCTAAATCATGAATTGAATTCTAGAGATAATTTAATTTTGACCACATGAACAACATTTAATTATAGGACTTTCAATTTTTACTAATGTACAAAATATCACAAAATGACCGTTATTAACATAAATGATTATGTAATATTTATAACATTGTAATAAGTAATATAAAAGGAATAATAAACATGAAAAAGGTTCTTGTGCAAGTATAAATAAACGTTAGTTTTTTATTCAAGAGATTAAAGCATGAACGAGTCAATTCATACATGAGTTAAGGGACTTCGTCTCAATCTCCTTGCATTGAGACATATTTTTATTTATAAACATCTTTTTTTATATCTTGTATAAAAAACTATGTATTTTTATTTGATTAAAAAGGAATCTTTCCTATAAATATTTATACTAAATAACAAAATGGGAATACTTCTTTTCAACAAACGTGGTGACAATGACCTTTCCGCTGCCGCGAGCATTATTGGATATTTGGAATCCTTAACAGACCATAATGGTTTTAAAGGAAAATAAATACCATATTCTATTTTATGTATTTTTGTATTGATAATTGTTTTGAAAATAGAATGGTTATTTCAATATATTTAATTGATATATTCATATTAAAATGTGGAAATGATATTTTTCCTTTATATTTGATTTATATTTTATGAATGTGTTGTGGTTCTTGGGAATTGTTTACGTATTTGGGCAGTTCCCTGATATTCCAAGGGTAGGTGAGCCCGAGATAGCACTCCAAGGCATTGTGTAATGTGACAGAGGTAAAAGTTAATGTTTCTCCTAATAGATTGAGGGAAAATAATTTGATGGGTATTCCAAATGTAACTCACTACGTAGTTGTGAAATATACAATTTATGTTCAATATAGATGCCACAAATTACATTTATGATTTATGATTTCTATGAGTTATTCATAATTCATATGTTTTCATGAGGTATGTAAAAGGGCTTATGTTTTGTATGTATTTATGGACTGAGGATTTCTTTCTTTATTTTATCACCCTTACTGAGCTTTTTATGCTCATCCCATGTTTTCAGAAATGTTTTCACAGGATATAAGGAAGGGAAAGAGAAAAGAAGAATTCAAGATGATTTTTATCAAAAAAGAACTTTTGTTTTCTTTTAAGAGTGAATGTTTCATTAAAAAATGTATGCTTATGAGAAGTGTCTACCTTGTATCAATTGAGAAGTAATGTAAAAGCTATGAACTAATTCTTTAAAACTCTAATCCTAAAAAGAACCTCCATGTGAATTATTAAATTAATTCAATATTAAGAACTGTTTAAGGTCGAGTCCTTATAGTTGGTATCAGAGGCTGGTTTAGTCAACTTTAAGAGTTAGGGTATAGTTAAATTAAACTCTATAAAATAATTTATCTTAATATTTAAATGATATAGCATTTAAATATTACCACGTTGGTCGCCTAAGATATTCTTATGATCAGAATGGTTTTGCGTAGAGGAAAAAAACAGCTTTGATTGGACAACATCATGAGGTAGACAACCTTTCAAATGAGCAATCACAGATGGTTGGAATCAGATCTGTTCAATCTGATTTAGTGATGGCACTTTGAATCATGCTATTAATAGTGGTGGTATCCATTCACAAGATCAGCCAGATTAGCCATAGAGGAATATATAAGTAGTGGGGCATTTAATTAGGCAACATCTATCGTCATTTAGAGGATCATTCAGCCCTATTCTTGCTGAAAAGTTTATTAAAGAACTGGAGAATATTAATTCTGTCCTAGGGTTTTCAGAATATCAAAAGGTTAGTATAACTGTTTAGTGTATTGATAGTGAACCCGATCAGTGGTGGTAGATGGTGAAAATAGTAGGGATAATGCGTTGATTGATGATCTTGATTGGGATGAATTCAAAGGTATGTTTCTTGAGAAATATTTTCTTAATGTGGTACATCTTAGGATAGAAATCAATTCCTGTAATTGAGGTAGGAGGATGACTCAATGGCTACTTATGAAGAAAAATTCACTTGATAGAAAAGTTATGCTCCAAATTTCATACGAGATCTTGATATTAAAATCAATCATTTTTTTCTCATGATTAATGCCAATGTATCAAAGGGATTTAGCATCTCGTGAATTCAAAAGTTATAAAAAACTTGTTCAATGTGCAGAGAAGGTGAAAATGGGGTTTTCTGATGATCATGTGTTCTTTGAAAATATAATAGAATAAGAGGTTGAGGTGGTAGACGAAAGGGAAGAACTCTTCAAAAAATTTTGATGGTAAGAAACATAAGTTTATAGTTTGTGAAAATTTTAGTAAAAAACACAGTGGGGAATGACTTTTGAATTATGGTAAGTGCTACTGATGTGGTAAAATGGGTCTGAAGGCTCATAATTTCACTAAAAAAGATAAATGTATTTATAAGAAAAAATATGATTTATGGTCATAAAAATGTTTTCAGTGTAATGAAATAGGTCATTATGAAAATGAGTGTCCAAAAAAGAACATAACTGAAGGAAATTTTCCAAAGTAAAAGAAGAATGGTGTGGTAAAATCCTTTAAAACTACTTCAGTAGATGTTGGGCCATCGAATGAAGTAGTAGCAGCTAAATAATTTGATTATTCAGATTATGAGAATGTGTTGTTTGATTCAGGTTCTATACACTCTTTCATTTATGAGATGTTTTCTAAAAAATATGGAATTCCATCTCATGATATGATTCCAGAAATTTTGGTTAAAACACATGGATGAATTGTTGAGACAAAAAGAAATTATAAGAACCTTCCAGTCCTAATGTGCAGAAAGAATATACATGAAAAACATATTGTTTTTCTTCTAGTAGAGTTTGATGTTATTTTGAGTATGTATTAGCTTTCCATTTACCATAATAATATTGATATGAGAGATAAAGAGGATTCTATTCAAAAAGAATTTCAGTTTGTGTAAAAAAATGAACCCTTACTTTTGATAACATATCAGGATGTTGAGAAACTAGTAAAATATGGAAATGAATGATACCTTGAACATATTGATAAAAAAAGGAACTATTCATATTACTGAGGATCTAGTGGTAAAGGAGTATCTTGATCTTTTTGCTTATGGGATTCCTGGTATAATACATGATTGCAAATTTTAATTTTTTGTTGAATTTGTTCCTGATGATAAGGAAATTTTAAAACCCCCATATCAAATTTCTCAAATTTAACTTTTAGAGTTAAAGAATCAATTACAAGAGTTATTAGATAAATGTTTCATTCGACCTAGCACATAACCATGAGGGGCTCCTATCTTGGTTGTTAAAAAAAATTTGTTCAATCAGACTCTGTATTAATTATAGAGAATTTTGTACATCACGGTTAAGAACAAGTATCGTTTCCCTCTTATCGATGACTTATTTGTTCAGCTCCAGGGAGCTCTATATTTTTTCGAAGACTGACATGAGGTCAGGGTACAATTAGTTTAATGTAAAGGAAGTAGACATTCTGAATAAAATATTTCATACTAGATATGGCCATTATGAAGTTGAAGTTATGCCTTTTGGGTTAACCAATTCACTTGATGTATTGATGGATCTTAAAAATAGAATCTTTCATGAGTTCCTAGATAAGATTGTGATTGTGTTCATAGATGATATTTTGGTTTGTTTCAAAAGTAAAGATGAATATTAAAGACATTTGAGGGTTGTATTAATAAACTTAAAATAAATGAAATTGTATGAGAAATTCAAAAAGTGTAAGTTTGGGTTGAAATATTTTTTTCCTTCATCACATTGTTTCACAAAATGGCATAACTTTTGATCTTGCTAATTTTTTTTATAAATTGCGAGGACCTAACAATATCACAATGATCCGTAGTTTTCTTGGTTTAGAAGGTTACTACTAGAGTTTTGTTTTTTTACAGTTATCTATCCCACTGACTATGTTAACTCAAAAATGTGTTTAGATCATTTGGACAGAAAATGTGATGACTGTTATCAAGAATTGAAAGGTTGATTAGTGAATTCTCTAGTTTTGGCACTGCCTTCCAGAAATTGTTAATTTGTTATCTACAGCGATGCATCTTTGAAATTAAATGGATGTGTCCTAATGTAGAAATATTAGTCAATTGATTATGCTTCACGTTAGATAAAACCTCATGAGTTAAATTACACTACACATGATTTATAATTAGCTGCTATTATTTTTTCTTTAAACATTTTGAGGCGTCATCTCTATAGAGAAAATGTGAAATATATACTAACTACAAAATTTTGAGGTATATATTTAATTAGAATGAATTGACCATGAGACATAGGAGATGAAATTAATTAATCAAGTATTATTATTTCATGATCTATTACCACTTGGAAAAGGAAAATAATGTGGTTGATGTGTTGAGTCAAAAGAGTAATTCTACATTAACCATGATAAATTTGGAACAATATCCATTGATTTATGATTTTATGAACTATGGAGTAGAATGTTTTGGTGTAGGAAATTCTTCTATTTAGTTTTAGGTGTCTGTGAAATCATCTCTATCAAACAAAATTAGGAAAGCGTAGAAGGAAGATAGTGAGTTGAAGAAAAAGGTAGAGTTTTTTCAGATGAGTATGGTACCTGAATTTAACACTTATAATGATTTTATTTTGAGGGTTGTGAAGTGAATATTTTTTCATTGTGAATCATACTTGATTAAAGAATTATTGTGTGATGGTCATATTTCACTGTTTTATGTTCATCATGGATGTAATAAGATGTATAGATATATTCAGAAGTAATACTAGTTGCATTGAATAAAAAGAGATATTTTTTACTTTTTTATGAAGTGTTTGACTTATAAATAGGTTAAAGTAGAGAAATAGTTGAACACATGGATACTTAATGATTTACCAAATCTAGAGATGAAATGGGAAAATATATCTATGGACTTCATTGTGGGAATACTAAAAACAACTCGAGGTAAAAATGCAATATGGGTTATTATTGATCTATTGACTAAATCTAGTCATTTACTTCCTATTCGAGATACTTTGTCTCTAGATCATCTTTCTTAGTTGTATGTTGAAGAAATATCCATGTTTCATGGAGTTAACCTCTCCATTATATCGGATCGTGATCTCAAGATTACTTCTTGATTTTATAAAGGCCTTTAAATGTCATTGGGAACATAATTAAATTTTAGTAAAACATTTCATCCTTAATAAGATAGGAAGATAGAATGAACAATTCAATCATCGGAATATATTCTAAGTACATGCTTAATGGATTAACAAGGATGTTTGGACCAATATCTTTCTTTGGTTTATTTTTTTATAATAATAGTTGTCATTCAATTATACAAATGTGACTATTTTGAAGCATTGTTTGTAAAGAGATGTAGAACTCCATGTTTTTTGGATGAAGTAGGTGACATGGAACTGATTGGACCAGAATTGGTATAAGAGATGTAAGATAACATTCAATTGATTCAGAAGCACATGAGAACTGCTCAGAGCTGATAGAAAAGATTTTCAGATAAACAGAAAAAGGATATTTCATTTCATGTAGGTTATCATGTCTTTCTCAATGTTTCTCTATAGAAAAGTGTTATGTGTATTGGAAAAAAGGGAAAGCTCTGTCCAAGGTTCATTGGATCCTAAGAAATCCTTGAGAAAGGTGGATCGGTTTCATATAGAAATTCAATAGATCCATGATTATCCAAGTTAAATAATGATTTTTTATTATTTAATGATGAGAATATAAATGACAGATTCACCTCATGTTTTTAGTCCAAAGATAGTTTAGTTGGAAGAAAATCATTCTTATGAGAAACAACCAGTCCAGATTCATGAACAAAGATAGAAGGTGTTGAGAAATAAGGTAATTCATCAGGTAAAAGTTCTATGGAAAATCCTTATGGGTGAAGAGGCATCATGGTAATTTGAGAATGCTATGAGGGATAAATATCCTCATTTATTGGATATGTGAATAAACTTGTGAGGATGCAATTTAAAAAGGGGGGAAGGATGCAACATCCTAGGTAAATAAAGAATACGACATTTTCATAATTATTAATATTTTTGAATTAAATATTAAATTTACTT
Source organism: Viscum album (assembly GCA_963277665.1). Taxonomy (NCBI): domain Eukaryota; kingdom Viridiplantae; phylum Streptophyta; class Magnoliopsida; order Santalales; family Viscaceae; genus Viscum; species Viscum album. Next base: position 919,072,169 of record OY728157.1, read on the forward strand.
TAAGGGTGATTCTATGTTCGATTGATTACTCGACACGTAAAAATGGGTTTCTTGGAAATCTTACATAGCACACAACGTTGAGTTATGCCGAAAAATAATATACTGTTATTATAATTTTAAATAGAAGTTAACACATATCTGTTGTATTAGTGGGATGAACATAACTATCTAAAATATGATTATACTGTTTTTTTAAATATTCTTATATTTATAAAATTAAATTTAGAATCTTAAAATGTGAATGAATCCAATTTTAGGCATAAACACTCTAATATGATATAAAGGGATGATTTAATGCATTTTGATGGAGATCCCATTATAAATATAATTTTTTCAATTTTATATGTTTTATTTAACAAAATAATATTCTTTTTTAGAAAGGGGACATCAAAATTTACTTTTGATGAAATTTTTGTATTTTTCTGATAATATTAATTTTTTAATGAATATTGTAAAATATTGAATTTTATTAATAATCTGCCTTTTAATCTAATTTATTAGTATAGATATATTTTTATTTAAAATGGTTTTATCCTCTAATTGGATTATATTTTTACCATTAAATTTAATTTAAGTCACTAGAAGTAATTTCACTCTTAATTTGGACCCAAACCATGTTAAATATGTAGATAGTTCTTATTTCTTAAAAACATGCTTTTTGTTTTAACAAAGGTAATTAATTTATATTAATTTCTGCCACTTTTGTTTATTGAATTCGGAAAAATATATTCCATATTTATAATTAGGAGGAAAAATTTGTTTAAATATGTAACTTTTATTTTTACACATTGGGTATATTTACTTTAGTAAATATATTATTTACCATTGTTATTGCGTAAATATGGTAAATAAGGGTGAAAAATAATATTATAGTAATATTAAATGTCTCTTAAAAATGTTTTAAAACAATTATACCATACATTTAATACCTCAGGAATCCTTGGGTTGATTTTGGGACCCCAAAAATCCACTTGAAAGTGATAATTACACACTGTATTAATTAATTTTAAGTAAAAAAAATTAACATAAAAATGAATATTTTTACTAAAAGAAATTTTATATGGGTTAATATAAGTTATCTCTTAGACTATAAATATTATTTGTAAAACTAAAACTATTTCTTATATCATGAAAATTTATTTATAATTTTGATACATTATATAAACCAATTTAATTATGACACAATGGTGATGCATGTATTGTTTCATTAATAAAGGATTCATATAAATGATATTATAAATATTAAAATAAATTTATTTTGAAACTTTTTATGCCATATACTAATTTTATAGATTGTTATGAATTGATATATTTGAATTAATGATGTCTATTTGAGCGAATCTAGTTGGTTTGGATTTTTTTAAATGTGAGGATATGAATAGTATTAAAATTGACATAATATTGTTCTTAAATCAATCAATATTTTATTAAATGATAAAACAGTCCAAAAAATCTATGATTTGAAAAAATAACATATGTGTGTCAAAAAATAACATTAGTGAACCATTTCCGAATCTTTTCTTTTAATAGTATATATATTAACAATATAGTTTAAATATATTATATGATATGGAAAAAGTAAAATAAGTTAACAAATGGTTAAATAAAAAAGATAAGGATTAAACAATATAAAAAATCTGTAAAATTCTTATTGGGTGATTTTATTTTGACTTATATTCACTTTATCTTCGAATTAAATATGTTTTGGACCTTTTTAACCCGAAAATCATTTTTTAATAAAGTATTGCATTCAAACATTCCTAAAGAGCCCCTCCTCTCACTTTTAATAGGTGATCACCTCTAACCCATTAATCACACCTCCCAGGCCCTGATTATCAACCACAAACTGCCCAAATAAGAACTCAATATCCCTATCTTCCTCATAGATGCCTTACCTTAAGAATAAATCACCTCAAGAATGATTTTTTGTTCAACCCAAAGGGCGTTACCCGATTTAAAGGCAACTTCATCCCTCAAGTTCTATTCTTTTATATTAATTCTCCACCCCTATACTATTATTATTATTTGTTTACATTAAAACCCAATTATCGACAATATACAAGGTTTTTTTGGGATATGGATTAAAACTACACTTACACACACCTCTATCTAATAGATACGAGCATAATGTTTCTCTGTATGACGTACTGCTGCCTCACAAAACGATGATTGTTCGATTATCTCCTTCCGCCTCTCTTGGTGGCCATTGTGATGGAAATATATCTACATGGTATATATATTAAAATTATATTTTCTCTATTCTTCTTCATTTTTTATTTATATCATACATATATGGTTTCCATGATAAGTAAATAACATAATTTCATTTGATGATGTGGGGACTATCACCACCACAAAGTGATATGACACATTCATGCCATGTGTGGAATGTATAAAGGACGGAGTTACTTAAATTATATAAAATATTATACTAGAATTAAAATATACCATTTTATCATTATGTTTTCATTCTATTTAATACTATATAAAAATGAAAATAGCTTTCATGCGTTCATATGGCTTACCGTCTCCATGAACGGTGCATTTTTATTTACTATCTGCAAATTTTATGTACTATTATTAATACATTTATATAGTTGAAATATATTATATATATGAAATATAAATCATGAATATCAATTTGGAGATAATGTAATTTTGACCACATTTAAAAATTTTAATTATAGGAAGTTCTTTTCTGACTTAAGTAACAAAAATCGAAAAAATGACCGTTATTAACTTAAATGAGTATATAATGTTTATAATGTTTTAATAAGTAATATAAAAAGAATAATAATCTGGAAAAAGGTTTTTAAGAATGTAGAAATTGACATTAGTGTATTTTTCATGAGACTAAATAACGAATGAGTCATGCCAGACATGCGGTAATGGACATCGTCCAAATCTCCATTCAGTGAGGCTTATTTTTATTTATACACAACCTTATTTTATATGGTGTAAAAACATATTTGAATTTTAACTTCCTTAAAAATAAATGTTATTCTATGAATCATTTTACTAAACTAAAAAATCTAATGTTTCATTTTAACGTACATGGTGACAATAACCTTTCGCCGTCGTGAGCATTATTTAATATTTTTCTTCCTTAACTATATGTAATGTTTTTAAAATGAAATTGAATTCGATATACTCTTTTATGAGTTTTTTTATTGAAAATGGATTTGATAATGGATTGGTTATTTCATTATATTTAAATTATGTATTTTTATTGAAATGTTGAAATGTTATTTTTCCTTTATTTTTGTTTTATGAGTTATGAATAAGTTATGGTTCTTGGGCTTTGGTTACATGTATAGACGGTTCCATGATAAACATAGGGCGGGTGAGACTGAGATAGATATCTAATGCATTGGGTGACATGAAATATGTAAACATTAATTTTTCTCATGTGAGATTTACGGAATAAACTTTCAATGGTATTCCAAACATAACTCCCTATGTAGTTATTGAAGATACAATGTAAGTTTGATATGGATGCCACAAGTTACCTTTATGATTTTTGATTTCTATGTGTTATTCATTAATCTTAAGATTTCCTGAGGTATGTGAAAGAGCATATTTTTTGTATATATTGATGGAAAAGTGATTTCTCTATTTATTTTATATCGCTAACTAATCTTTTTATGCTCATATCATGTTTTTTGAAAATTTTTTCAAAGGATATAAGGAAGGTAAGAGAAAAGAAGAATACAAGAAACTTTTTATCAAAAACATAACCCTTGTTTTCTTGTAAGATTTTTTATTTTATAAAAAAAGGATACAAAGTAGAAGTATCTACTTTGTAACAATTTAGATTTAATATAATATATATGCCCTAATTCTCCAATACTATAAACCAAAAAATATCCTCAATGTGAATTATTAACATAATTTAAGATTAAAAAAAGATGAAGGTCGGGTCCTTATAATTACTATGTTTCCTTGCATAGTTAGATGTAATATAACCACATGTTTGAAAAATAAACACTCTTTAGAAATTTGTTCATAAAATCATTCATCCTATATCCTTTTTCAAACATTTATAGACAATTATTAATGAAATTTATATTATTTATTTATTATTTATATTCATTATCTTGTGTGAGTAGTCTTAATAATGTGGAATTAGTATCATAATGATTGAGTTGTTATTTATTGATCTAAAAATTTCCATAATTGTATGGTCATACATTATACTATAATTGATTACTTATAATTTATTATAATGATATAGTTTCTTGGTACGGGTGTTTTTTTATCCTTATTGCTGAATTAAATGATAACCTTGTTTTAGTGATTTTTAGAAAATAGGTGTTTGTATCTCAATTGATGAAATTAATATTTATATTACCATTATGAAAATAAAAATATTAATGTTATATTATTTATATAATATATTATCAATAATAAATTTCTCATAGTCATTGAAAATTTTAATTTTTTATCAATTTTCAAGTAGGTGGTTAGATCGACTAAAACCTAAACATACCATAACTAAGGGATTATTATGATTATGAACATGTTTTATTTTTGAATAATAACATTATTACAGAAGAATATTGATATTATCAAGATAATTTTAATTTCTTGACTAATATTTTAATATATTTTTTAAATTATAATATAACTAGATGAAAAATTAGATACATTACTTCCACGATGTGGCATTCCTCAAACCGTGCGATGAATGTTTCCATTTCTTAATAAATGGGGGGGGGGGAAGAAAATGGATTATAAAATTTATATTAATATTAATAATAATGTTATATTTTTCACTTTAATTTCTCATATTATCTTCTATAAATAATAAAAAGATATGATGGTTAAACAAATGGAATTTGTCTCTTCCTTGAGGCAGTAGTTCACACAACGCATGAATGAGGGTTTAAATTTTCTTAATATAAAAATATTAAAGTGGATAATATTTATTCTGATAGAGTAATAAAATTCAGTATAAAGAAAAAACTGATGTAATTACATTGTAACTAGAGAGTTATAATTTATTCAGAATGATATAGAGGAAAATAAGTAAGGAATAAAATGAGCACTCACGTAGGAATCATTCCGTTTCACTTGGAGGATTCCCCAGAAACGAAGGTCATAAAAAAATATCTTATAACCGATGGATCAAAAAAAAAGTAATAATATTATAGATTAATCCAAATTGTCACATTTTAAGGTGGAGAACTAATCTATTTAGCGGTATTGAATGGGTGGTGAGAGGCCCTTATTATAAGTGTTGAGAATGGTTTTTTTGTAATATAACCTCTATATATAAATGAAAAACATCATATACATGTCATGTGGATATCTATATGGAAAATAATGAAGTGAGAGATGTTATATGGTCAATAATTCATCATAAAATTATTTTATTAAATATTTTAAATTGTTTTTATGTCCATTGGTCTGAAATATTCACTCTTAAAAATTTTAGTTTTATCATGGTAATTAATTTTTGCAGAACTAATTTAATTTTTATTGGTCAAAATAAACATAAAATTAATAAATAATTTATAAAGAATATATTCAAATTATGAAATGAATTTGATCATTTAAATTGTATATTCTTAACAATTTTTTTTAATATTTTCACATGTAACCCCTAAAAATCTGTTTTTAGAAAAATAATATTTTTAAACATAAAATTTAGGTGTTTGGAACATTATTAATTTATTAAATTTCATGAAATAAATTGGTTTATTATAATCCATATAATTGTTTTGTGGAATTATATGTAATTCAAAGGATTATTTTAGAAAAATAACAATTGAATAAATGAAAAGACAACAAATTATTTATTGAAATATATTATTTATGTATTTAATATGTTTGTCATATATGATATAAATTAGATATTGTATATTTACTCTGTACATTTATACACCATAGATACATATTTTTTAGATTATTTTTTTATAAACTCTTATATCATTCATTTATATTATTATAATTTACAATTTTTGTAAAATCTATATTTTCCATTAATCACCTAAAATGATCTGTTTTAGAAAAAAAATCACCATAGTATAATAATGATATGTGTAATTAAAAATAGAATTGAATTTTATAAACTTAAAAATAATTTTTTTATAAATTTATCTTTTAAATGTAATTTCAAAATATAACGGAAAACACCTTTTATTTTAATAAATGACATTTCTAATCTTCAACATCCCAAAATATAATATCATATAAATTTATGAATACATAAATACTGAAATAAAAGAATATAAATAAAAATATTACTTATTATAATAAAATTTTAACTCGGAAAATTTATATTTATTAATTTAAAATAAAATAAATTTATTTCAAAAAATTCTTCAAATGGCCTATTTTTTTAAAAAAATTAATCAAAGAAATATAATAATAATAATAATAATAATAATATATTGATAAAATGATTTTTCCTTTTAAAAAAAAAATTATTATGGTATTTTTTGAATTTAAATTATTTTTCTGGGTTTTTAGTCATGGTTTTCTTTACATAAATATGTTATGTGACACAAACTATTGAAGATTATATTAACATTAATGGTCCAAAATCTAATGTAGTTACATTTAACCCCTATAATAAATTATGTTCTACAAATTTTCATTATCAATCACATTTTAGTGTAGGTTGGGTGACTATTTTCATATGTATAATTCGAGATATTACATTTAATATGAAATCTACCTTACTCTCTTATAATATATCCAGTTAGTAGAAATTCCAAATTCAATATTAATCATTAATACAATCATATAACCAAATTTATATATAGTATTCATAGTAATCCTTTCCAAAAACCATTTGAATCTCTAAGAAACTAAAACGTAGTGAGATTATATATTAAAAAAAATTCTATCCATAACACTCGCTTGGATTAATAACTAGTATATATAGTCACAAACAAGACAATATATACAATAATCATAAAAATGAGATGAACATGACTACAAATAGAAAAAATAAATTAAAAATGACATGGTTACTAATATTATCTAACTAAAATTTTAAAAATAAATTAGACATTTACAATATCAACATCAATAATTTCTCAAATGTAATGTCCCTAATAGGGTTCCACTATAAATGGTTATCAAATATGGTTTTTGAGATGACCTAAGGCTTTCCTACTCATGTAATAGAGGATACCGACTATTAGTGAGGGTATAATGAGACACATAGGGAGTCTATACCCTATATATCTAAGAAACACACAACATTTAGGATATATAAAAATACATCACCATAGAATATAATCATCTATTTAAACAATAATTTTGAAAAACTGGGTACATTCACACAACCAATAATAGATATTCCATGCCCTTTCATACACAACCATGTGTAAAGGAATCCCAAAAATGATATGCTAAAAAATCCCTAAAATGTGTCCCATCACCAAGCCTCATTCCATCACCCATTAACATCCCTTAGCCAAAAATCAACCATATTTTATAGGGCCTAATTCATTATTCTATGCAGCAATAATGATGTTTATCCGATTACCCAATGGCTACCCTGTTAGGGTTTGTGTTCGATTCAGCATGCCAAAAAAATTATGTCAAACAAATATCATGTCTAATAGAAAGTGCATTGGGAGGTACAATAAACAAAAAGGGGGAAAATATAAACAAGTCCCATAGTTTAACAATTTTTAGATTAACCACATTTACTAGTAGTTCCATGTAATATCGATATTCATTAAATTTAATTCTGCCTATGCCAGTAACCAAAAAAATCAAAAAGGGGATAATGTTTATCTACATAATGGGGATACTCATTTCCCAACACAATATATATAACAAATTACCATGGAGAAAAAGTCCAAGAAATCATAAATATTACCTTTCAGCCCCAACCTATGAAATCATAAACATTATCTTTGAGCCTCAGTACAAGTAATCACACTACATGATTTTGTTTAGGGTATAAATAATAATTCTAACTCCCAAACCCATGCAAAAAAAGACTGGGCTAGGAGAATCATTCCAGATGACCCATAGGGGGAGAATCTATCCAATAATCCACTAAACCCCTTATTCATGTGCACATTCAAACCATTTTTCAAATTTACCATTTTATATGCCATACCACTTTCATCACATTCAAGCTATGAAAAAAACCCATAATGAAATGTTAAAAAACTAAAAAAATATCCTTGGTTTTATTTCACAATCCATATTATTTTAACAAGATAAACAAAAATATCATTGATTAGATCACATAAACCCTTCAATTTACCATTTAACAACACATTTCCAAACTGAAGAATAAGGTACACCCCAAGGGATTCTTTTAGCCCAGTCCAATTAGCCTCAACAATTTTTGTGGGGATCATGGGGGTTTAAATCATCATTTTATCATCCCATTTATCATTTTCCTATATGAAAACCGAATGGAAATCCCAATTACACTAAACAACAATCATATGCACATACATTAGAGAATCATGACTATGTGATAGATCTTGTAAACCACCTACCACAAGGTTGGTGATGGATTCTTTCCTAACCAAGCCCATTGATTTAATGTAAAACTCACTTTCCAGCCACAAAATATAAATATTACATAAAATATATATTTTGGTTTTATGTTGGAGAATAAAAAATATTTGATCCCATAAAAAAATTAGAAGAGGTGTGTTTGACTCACCATGAGCATCTATCCTCACCCAATGGGACACCAAATAGCTATGAAATGAGGGAGATTAATCCTTGAGATGTTAGAGAGGTGTTTGTTCAACAATATGGATACTGTTTGAATAATAAAGGGGATATTTGGGTGAGTATTCTTAAATATATAGGAGGAAAAATTGGAAATTCACCCCTTCATTAGGGCACACAGTTTGACTGTACGTTTGGCGAAACCCTTCAGCAACCATGTACGCACCTATATCCAAATGGTCCCTCGGTTGAATGGCCTCATCAAAAAAATATGAATATATAAACTATGTGGTGGATGTTCTACGTGGCTCGACAACAAGTCACTTGATTATTGGGCTTCCCCATGAATGGATTTTCAATCATGCATCCTCCCCCTATATGCCACTTAATTAAGGTGCATATTTACTACAAATAATGTGAATACTGTGAGACATACCCAATGCCTCCTACTTTATTACTTTTTAGTGACTAAAACCCATGTACACCCCTAAGAAAACTATTACAATTGAGAAACACTTAATTAACATTTTTTATGAAGATAAACTAAAACATAAATAAGAACGCCCATCATTAACTGTTCAGGATCAAACAACCTCCCCCTTATAATAGCTCATCATGGAGTTGTGATCCCAATAATTACATGATTTATAAAGTAAAAATAATGGGAATCAAGGACCAAATATACATATCACTACACCTAGTATCTTATTTAATGTCTCCATGCTTCCATAGCACTCAATACAACAACACAACATTACCCTATAAAACATTCTCACTGTGGACCACAATATGAATTGGATGCTCCTAAAAATATACATCATCATCAAGCTCCAAGTCTTTAATATCAATCAAATTTAATGGGTAATGTTGATACTTACAATTATGTAACACATGAAAACATCATACATTCCCTATACTATTTATAAAGATACACTCAGTATGCCATCAATCTGATGCTCTCCACAATATCAAATGGTCGCACGTACATGGTTGCTATCAATCACTGTTTATGAATCTGATAGTGACCCGACAAGGGTGAAACTCATAGGAACATGTGATAACCGACCATATACTCAATAATTTCATGTTTTCATGCAGTATATGACTTCTTCATTATCTATTAAGTAGCCATACATTATCGAATCATATAAACATTCTCTAATGTACCACACACAATAATGATTCCCAAAAACTCTAATTCCCCAACATCCATCTAGTACAACTGGTATTTGAATGTCCAAACATAGTGTTTTGAGTATATCTTCATATGAATTGTTTAAAGGTAGCTATTTTTGTATGATAAATAAATATGCTAAATTATTTCCCCCTAGGCCCACGAATGTCTAAGAAAAATAATCTTAACATTTCCTCAATCATCTAAATGGTATACTTCAACTACAAATATATTTTCATGAAAAATGATGTACACAAACATACCTAGGTTCTAAGCACCTTATTCAACACTTTCTAGAAGCATTGAGTAATCTATGAATCATGATCCAAAAAATTTATCCGGGGAACCCAGTACAAAAACACTATCTCTTGAACATATATGTCACTCAAATGATATATGGTAAAATTATTCTATATATTAATGAAATTCGTTACCTTGGTCATTAAATTTAGAACCACCCATATAGAATCATTCTTTGGAGGAATCAATGAAGAAAAACCACAAAATCAATCGAAATATCATCCCACTTCCATTAGAAAATGGGAAAGGGTAAAGAAAACTACCCAATCATTATTGTTAGACATTTACTAGCAGGAAGGTGTAACACCATGTCCTGAAATCAAAAATCCCTCTTCATCCATGGCCTCCAATACTATCTATATATACGATCATACACTTTGTTTAAATCAGTAAGAACTTACAAAATAGAATCATTAAACTCACATATCATCTCAACCCACAAAATCATTGGCAAAACAACTTTACCTCAACCATAAGTGATCTCATCATCCTCAATTGTCCATAATGGTGGAAAATCCCAACCATTATGGTTTTCCCTCTGAGAAAAAAACATTGGATCCCCATACTTACTTTACATATGCCATTCAAAATGCATGGATTAAACAACTATGGATGTGAGGATCATCTGTCCCATGCCCCGGTAAACATCAATACAATTCTCCACAAATTTAGAAATAGCATTCCACATAGAAATAGAAACCTATAATTCCATGTCTAATTTTTCATAGTTAAATATTCTGTAATGGTGTTCCCCTTTCTACATATATATGAAAACTCAAAATTGAAAGATATCATATACTCAACTAATATTCGCTGCTGAAGATTCAAACAAAACTAGGAGAAAATGTACATTAGTATTTTATAATTGGTGTACAGAAAAATTTTTCACCAATAAGGGAGTCCCATCAAAACCTAAGAGAAATATATAACAACACAAACATGAGATTATGTGTAGGATATTTTGATTCATGTGGAATCAACTGATGTTACCCATACAACATAACTAGATCACCCTACATCAGCACTACTCCATGACCAATACTAGATGCATTACCAAGAAAGGTATACTGTTTCCCTTGATTGAGTAGGATCAAAATTAGTTCGGCAGTCAATCATTTCCTATACTCTTGGGAAAATTATCAATAGCTCAATACTATATGAACTTGACACCCTTCTAAGTTATAACCAAAACAGGTGCTTCCATGTCGTAAAATTAATTTATAATGATTTAGTAATAGCCTTCAAAACGCAAAAAAAACATAGATATCCAAATTATTAGTGGGATACTCCCATGATAGTAATGGATGTACGTTTTCTGGGTGCAATGACATGCCTTCCTCAGAGATGATGTATGCAAGTAAATGTACACTACTGACCTAGAATAGACACAAAAATTTATTTTCATATAACAGATGTTGTCTTAGTGTACATAGAAGGATGCGAAGATGTCTAGCCAGATTTTCAGGTGTTTGGAAGTATACTAAGAATATTTCCACAAAAAACTAAAATTTATTACATTTACGGGTGGCTTATATGGTTTATAATGTCCATAACCATTTTAAGTGCATTCACCCCCCTCAATGACATTATGATGAACTCATTAAACCCCTACCTGATCCTAAATCCAATCTATGATATTTCAGATTGTGCCATTCTCATCTCGTAATACAATGACCAGATATTTTTTTCTACGAAAATAAAAGATCCCTTAAGTTGGAAAAAAAATATCATCAATATGCAGAAGATGCTTTTGGTTCATAACCATCATCTGATTCCACTTCCTGTAATCAATACACAAATAGAACATCCTATCGGCCTTATTATAAAAAAAATCATGAATCCTAATGTTACATACTTTAATGGGAAAACAATTTGTTATCCAATTCCTCTATTTGAGTTTTTATTCATGAATTTCATATGGTTTCATTATATATGGAGGAATGGATTCGAACTCTACACCAGGAACTAACTCAACCATGATCTCATCCTCAATCTCATGTGGTACCCCTGATAAGTCTTTAAGATGAACATCCAAGAACCAATACATCACAGAGAAAAATAAATCCTAATCTACTCCCCTACCATCATGAATGAGACATGCATCTTGGGCTGTATGATAACCTAACTACAGAAACTTTTTCCCTTTATGGACTTCATAAATATCACATTACCCTTTGTGTACATAAGTGTCACCCTAACGATATGTAAATGTTACCCACCGAAGATAATAATCAATATTCTACGTACCAATACATCCCCAATATCAGGTCAAAACCGTACATCCCATGAATATTAATGTCCCAAGAGATATAGCACCAGCCAATCTCAACAGAACACACCTTACATTTCATGACAATTTCTACCAGTACGCCGAAATGTTTTTTAGTCAAAATTACCCCACACATATGCTCCACCACTATACCCAAAACCAATATAAACTGAGAACATATTATATTATGTGAGTCACCAATATCGAATAATGCAGTAAAACGTTTGGACGTTATATAGATCGTACCTTGAATAGTCGATAGACCAGGCATGCCACCAACAACTGTAGGCCTAAATACCGAAAGATGAAATGTTCATATCCCATGGGCCCTGGTTCGAGTCCATGGTGTTGAGATACCTAGTTGATAAAGATGCTAATGTCTTGAAGAACCACATCTACCTCCTTGGCCAGTACTACTTTTTGAACTCCAACTGCCTACTAGGTAATGAGTTTCATGCCCCCTTCCAACACTATACATCTACATCGATCCTCTTTTACTGAATTCATTTTGACGGATCTTGAAGAACTTACGTACATTCCTAACTCTTTCTCACACATGACACTCCACTAGTGGATAAGTACAATAGACACACATGTTCCCCATCATTCCACATAGGTAAAAAAACTCCTTTTCACTACTCTAAGAGTCAAATCCTCTTCCATGATTTCTCTATCTACCACTGTCCTATGAAAGACCCTCAAAAGGAAACTTCCTACCATCAAAAAATTTACCACTAGACTACCCAACTAGAACCACATGAACACCACTAGAAGCCTAATTTATTTTTCCATTTGAAATGAGAGCCTGATCCACCACCTATGAAAACCTGTTATAATATTAGATATTCTCATGGGACTTGATCTCTTAGATAACTTTATTTAGAAAATGTATCAACGTTGCTACATCATCCCCTACCAAAAATGGAACAAAGTGTTTTGATTTAGTGATGTCGCCAGCGTAATCCATCATAGGAAGAGTCCTAGTAGTCATCCTCAAAAACTCTACAACCTTCTCTTGAGTCAGAGTATCTTAATAGAATTTTTTTAAAACAAAATTTTGGAAATCATTCCCCAACATACCATTTTCATGTTCATTCTAGACCCGAATATACCACTAGTGCTTCACCAAACCTCACAAAATATAAATCACCTATTGACTTTTTTCTCAAGTGGAGTCAATAAGTGATCTATAATTTTATTGATGGAATCATTATAGAAATCAGCTTCCATGTGTCAATAATGCATGATAATGTTATTTGGTATTGAAACTGAAACGCAATAGTAAGATATAAATACTCATGAAGTCCTACGCTAGGCCCCATTCTGTCACCGATAGAAACTACGAAATGTTCTCAGAGAAATTCTCTTCTCATATGTTACCTGGAATCACAGAGATTTTCTGCTCTACTACATGAGTTGCATTCTTTCTGAGGTAATCTTGTCACCAATATTGTAGATGTTTCTATGGTGTAATCTCTCTATAATGAAGAACTATTTCTTTATAACACAAAAAATAAATCCTATACAATTATTAAAAAAGATGGTCACTACTAGCAATAAAACAGTCATCTTAGATACACTATTCTAATGTTCTTGACCACATCTCAATTAATATCATCAACCATCCCTATTCTAGTATATGGTCAATATAGTTTAAACACAAAACATACATAATCACATGTATCTCACCAGGAACCCTTTTAAGCCATTTCACTTTAATAGATATAATTTTTTATAATTTTGGAATCATTTTAACCATTTCATTAAACATTTTTCAATTATTTTACAATTAAATTTTTTCTATTAGGAAACTTTTCATTAAAAAATGATTGGATTTGAATGAATTTAATATTTCCATACCTAAATTCAAGATGTTTACATGGTTGTTCCTAATAAAATGCATTTCATAGGTATCCCAAAGTGTCGAAAATAATTCATGTATATAGGAATTCATTACATTCTCATTCAAAGATGAAAAATCAAACATTATAAAAAATCCCACTAATAGTCCAGCAATCTTGGCGAAATAACATTCACATGTAATGAAAACACAAATAACATAAATCAATCCCTTGTTACATGGGTTTCTCGCAGTACATTCGTTATCTACTACTATGCATGGGATCCTTTCCATGGCCCATAATATCATATTCACCATTTTACCTTTCCAAAATAAAGTAAATAATTATAATGAACTATTATGATACCACTATTTCATATCCATACTCAGGTTCCACTCAAATTGGTTACTCAATAGAGTTTCTTACACAACGTCGTGCACACCTCCCTATATACCAGATGATTTTTATTATTAGTGAGGGTATAATGAGACCCATGGAGAGACTATACACATTTTATCAGAGTAATCCACAATATATAAGATAAAGACTAATAAATAGTCCAAAAAAATAATCTTGTAGTTCGAAAACAAGTTACAAAAACTAGGTACATACCCATGATAAACAACACAAATTTCGTGGAATGTTATTAAGTGGTAATTTAGAATGGAAAACCCAAATTAAATATATAATAATGAATCACAAAAATGTATCCCCCCATAATGTATGGATCCCTTGTCCATTCATTTCCCCAAAACCAAATTCAACCATATAGTATATGGAATTTTCCCTTACAATAATATCTAAACATGATGACTACCCCAATACCCAATAAGAATCCCTACTGGGGTCCGAGTACAGCTATATAGGGAACAAACAATAGTTTTTATCAAATAACCAATCCATTCAAAAGTGTAAATATAGGTAGGATAAAAAACAGAAATAAATTATAGTTAATATATTTTCATTAAAAATTATATGATTATACTATTTTACCACTAGTTACAAGTGTTACCAATGTTTATTAAATTCACTTAGGCATACGTTATTCAATAAAACAATACATGAGGGGGATTAATTTTTTCTACTCCATGGGGAAAATCAATTGACTACAGAATATATATCTTACAATATACCTTAGAGCCTTAGTTTATGTGATCATGGACCATACATTGGAGCCTATGTCAATGTTATACTTAAAATTAACATTGATCCTCAGTCTCAGCACACATACCAGTTACATTTGTTAGGTGTACAAAGCCATAATATTACTCTGTAACACATGTAATATATGGACGGGCATAGAGAATCGGTCTCTCCAACCATTGGGGGAATCCTCATTACGATGCCCCGCTAATCCACTTATTCAGGTGCATGTGCATCTCAATTTTTTTTTTACTTTAACCAATTTATATTTCATATAACATTCAACATGTTCAAGTCAATACCAACACCCCCTTATGCCATGATAACAAACAAATAAAATTTATCCATGTTTTCTTTTCATAATCCCACCCATGTTAACATGGTAAAGATAATTGTCATATATTTTATCTTATGAACACTTCAATTTAGAATTTAACAACACATTTTAAAACTCGAGGTTGAAGCAGACACCTTGGGCTTCCTTTAGCCCAGTCCAATTAACCTTAACAGATTCCATTGGGATATTGAGGGTTTAAATCAACATTTAATCAACAAATTTATCATTTACCACTAAGGAAATAAAATGGAACGACCAAAAAACCCAAATAAAATCATCGTACACATACATTATGACATCAAGACTATGTTATATAACATTTATACCACCTACCTCAAGGTTGTTGATGGACCCTTTCTCATCACTGACTTATTATTCAACCACTAGAACCCTTTCGTTCCCTAGACTAGTAGTATTTTACATATGATATATTTAGGGATTATGAAGCATAATAACAAATACAGGAGACCCTAACCATAATATGAAAGGGATAAGAGTGTTAGAATCACCCACAACATCAATTTACACCCCACAACAGTCCCAACAGGTTAGAAATGAGGGAGATTGATCCCTGGGATGGTGGTGAGGGTTTGGTTTATATCCAATAATACTGTTGGAAGTATGTGGGAGTAATTTTGGCGAGGTTTCATAAATAATGATTGGTAAATTTTTTAATTCAACCCCCTTATTGTGAAACATGGTTTATTTTGAGCAGTTCAAATAACCATGCGAAACTATTAACCATGTACAAAACCCAGGGCAGCGTAGTTAATGTAGGCTGAAACTACTAACCATGCACACTACCCAGGGATTCCTCCTTTTACCCTTTTCATATATCTGAAACCCCAATACACCCCAAAAATCCCCATACACTCGATAAACACTTCATTAATCTATTTAATGGATGTAATACTGAAACATAATGAATAAAAAACTGCATGGTATTTTCTAGATTTTACCTAAAATCAGGGAGTTAGAATCTTTCATTCATTTTTATATCATTTGTTTTACCTATAAATATATCCTCATAATCAAATAATTTTTCAGGTTTTTGATACAATTTAATATATTTCAAGAATAGTTTATAGAAAAACTAATGAATAAACATCCTTGTATGTTTCAAATAGTCCTCATAACATTTGGAATATAAAAATATATCAACGATACTTATCAATCAGTAATGAAAATAACTAATACTATCATCATAAAATTTCAATTAAAATGTATTCCACCCTACCTTATGTGAGAATCTGAAGATCACATCTTCCATCATAATAATGATATAATACGATTACTAACCATTTAATTATGATTCCTTATTCAAATATAATATATTATTGTTTCTAGATACATACCATTCATAGATGCATTTTCAATTATATAAAATCAAGCGACTAATAAATTGTTATTTTGGATAATAGAAAAACTATAAATATGAATATAAATCTAACTTGTCGTCCCCCTTAACAGCATTTTTTCAAATTTTGATCTTTTTGTTAATACTATGATTATCTTTGTTGAATTATCAGTTATGCATGGTCATAATTCTATTATGGTGTCTAATAATATTAGATAAAATAATACTCAAATACTTCATGATGGTTTATTTTAAAGAATATAAAATATCCATAGCATATCCTCAAAGAGTGTAAAAACTAGGTTTGAGTTTATGAATCTTCATTATGGAGTTAGGGATGATTGAGTTGATACACTATCTATCAATTTAAGTTTATTACCCATAGGTATATCTATGATAGATCCCACATACACATATTGTATATTTATAGGGATTTAATTCAAAAGATAACAAAATTTTATCAATTTTACCAAAACATCATCTTGTTATCCAATACCTTGATTTATTGCTTATATTTATAGTAGAGTGTTTCAATAATGTTCTCTAATCCTAATAAATAATATCTTAAATAATAACATAAATAACTAAACAAATTTTTTGTGTATACTGATTCACCCTCAACCGTCACTCCCGTGTACAATGATAAAAACATAAAGTTATAAAATTTTACATTTATAACAACTGATATTATTCAAGATATAGCAGATCAAATTTCACATTGGTGTTAAATCTATCCACAATCTCAAAAAACATTGGTAACATTTTGTTTTACAATATATATGGTAATGTTCTACGTGAAACATATTTTACCAATCATAAGAACATTTATTCATAATAGATCCAAACACGATTCCCTTCTAGACTTCTGATAGGATACCATCATCTTCATATCATAGAGAAATAAAAACAAAAGAATGAGTGAGTTTAAATTCTTAGTAAGTGAAAAAATTAATGATAAAAATAAAATATTATAATTGGAAATAATATGAGTATATGGGTATAATAAATATACATATGAATATCATACCAATAAAAAAGAAGATCATGAAAAATTCGAAAAGGAATAGAATATCATAATAATGGAATAAAATTAGTGACAATATATTATTCAAGAAATATTATCCATTAGAGTATATAATGGAAATAAAATACATCATTTAAATATGTTACACACATTAATATAGGGAACAATAGTCCCATGAGAGACACCATAAACACCCATTCTAGAAATAAAACAATATACTCACAAATAATTTATCTCATTAGATACAAAATTTTAACCAATGAATTGGCATGTGATATTGTACCCCACCCATCATTCGAATAGAATTATGGGCCTCATAATAAATCAATCATTTATCTTATGATAGGTAACCCATGGACACAAATTGGGTTTCATTCATCAAATTAAAAGGTACCCTAGGATGAAATTGTATTACATATCATTTTTTAATAGATTCACATTATGAAATAATAAATAGAAGAAACCCAATGAATATAAAATTATATATACACTTATTCATTAATTTTCAATGTAAATACACTTCAGAAAATATAATACATATAGTATTTACAATTTATAGATAAATGGTATATGGTTATGTTAATAATTTATCAAAACAAATTGTATGCAATATTGTTTAACATCATTCACCCAAATGAAAATAATAGGATATTAAAAAATGAAATGATTTTGATTAAAATTTATTCCTAGTTATAGTGGATGGTTAGGAAGAAAATGGATGTGACAACTCATTTCATTGTTAGAAAATAATATTACATAATCCCACCCTATAATGAAGTCGGATAGTATAATATCATGAATATTATAAATCAATAATAAGATATATAAATTGATAATAATGTAGATGAAAAAAATTTAGGAGCTTCTAAAAAATCATCTAGGACACATAAATAACTTTTTAATATTGAATAAATGATAAATGAAGTATTTTTTTAAAACTATGTGAAAAATAATTTTTTTAGAAACCCAAAAAACATATATATAAATATTTATATAAAATGAAAAATACCATATAAATATCATATCACAAAGGATATAACATAAAATTATATTATATAAAACATTTATTACATTACAAAAAATTAAATATATGGGTCATATAAGTAGTAATTTTCAAAAAAATTGACTGAAATATAGTGAAAGTAATTAATTTGCTTTAAAAAAAACATAAATAATATGCCCGTTAAAAAAATTAATAGTTATTATATGAAGTATATATTGGAATAAAAAACATTGAAATGAAAGGATAGAAAACCATTTTAACTATTATTCAATTTTTTTATTGAAAACCCACATTGCAACACCCCAAAAATTCGAAAAAGTAACTGGTATCAAATAGTTTGTATGACACACGACACTAAGAATGTCAGGGAATATAATTACAAATAATATATAATATATTTTATACTTTAAATAAATTAAATATAATTTATATTTGGAAATTCACAAGATATCGATATAGTGTTTGACATATTCAACAACGACTTTCTTCGATGACTTGAATTACACGCAAAATAGTGTTTTATTGAATAATAATATATGATTAAAATTTTATTATTTAATATAATACAATATAATCAACTATGATTAATTAATAATATTAACTAATTAATGAAAAAATATGGTTTAAAAAATAATTCATTGTTTACAATTTAATTATAACTGAGTATACAAACCAATTGAATATGAAGAAAATATTTTTATAGAGAATTTTTATGCTCGCAAAAATATTTCTACTTAATAAATTAATTTCATCAAAATAACTATGATATTTTAATGTGAATTATATATTATATATTCAATATAATTGTTTTAACATTCATCCAATATATTGTATAATCATAATATTGGAACAACCCCAATATTACACACAAAACACGATATTTTTGTTAAGGCATTCTCCACCTTTTAATGGAAAAAAATATTATATATCCCAATTTGGGAACTATTATAGAATATATATGCTAGAAAAAACTTTAAAATTGAAATAAAAACATACATATTATTATATATATATATATTTAATGTATTTTTAGGTGAAGTTTCATATTTTAATAAATAATGAAAAATACTAAATTTTAGTTCAAAATAGTTTTTCATCATATTTATTTACAGGGTTAAATTATATTTTAGGTTTTTCTTAATGATTAATTATTTGATATTTTTATAAATTAATCTAATATATTTTTTTTGATTCAATATCACATTGAAATTAATATAAAAACATGGAAATATTTCAGACATTTTTATTTTCAAACACACATTGTCATCGTGTCTACGGGATTAATTTGAAATGAATTTCTCCCACTTATGTTACTAGAATCTGGAAAAAAGAATCTATATTTTGAAAAAAATTAATGTATAATATATAATATGTTCAAAATATCTTTTTCCATTAAATATTAGTGAATGTAATTATAATTAATTACAATTATTTAGGTAAAACAAAGATTAATAAGAGACTAAACCTAATTCTTGAGGCCTGAAATGACATTAAAACATGTTCAAAGGAAATTTTATGGACATATATAGACCCTATATCCACTTGGATCATATTATTTCTTTTGTGGGAGCAAATTTAAATTTGAAAATGAATATGGAATTCTGTGGTAAAAATATTAGAAGAGTGCCCCTCCTCCTCCACTATATAAAGGGCTCCTCTAATCCAACTTCCTCACACCTCTCAAGCCACATTGACATAAATATTAACATCCAAAAATCTCCTAAATATCCTTCCCCTAATCATAGAATAATTTCCATAGGCAGAAATCGGTCCATGTATGAGTTTGGTTCAAACCAATATGAGTTACCTGATTTAGAGGTAACATTTTTTCTTAAGATTTTTAGTTTTATTTCCATTATCAACTCCCTGAAACTCTGCTGGTTAAATTATTATATAAAAAATTGTATAAAAATATATTAATATGTTTTTTTATAAAGGGTTTGATTTAAAAATAAAGGGACATCCATCTAATGGGTAACAAATATAATGTTTCTATGTACGATGAAATGTCACCTCACAAAACAATGATTATTCATTTTTCGTTTACGATCATTCACAGTTTTCCATTATGTAGGAAAAAATATTTCTATATTATTTATATGATATTTATTATTTCTGTATGGTTCATTTAGTATTTTGTAACACATAACCTTATACATTCTACTTTTTTTAAAATATAAAAATATTGTTTGTGGAAGTGTGTACTACCATCTCCTAAAAGAGATGCGATTCATTCACATAATATATTCAACGTATAAGGGATGCTTATAATTAGAAATATGATACATAGACAATATATATATTATTTTCATAACATAATTAAAATTCAATAAATATAATATATATCAATTTCCATAATACCCTTTCAGACAATTAAAAAGAAATAACGCCATTCATGGATCTGTGGACAACCACCTCATCCACACGATGTGATTATTTTTACATTATAATAATATTATATATAAATATATATGATTAAATAAAATAGTATTAAGGGTATAATTATCATTATATAATTTTATTATATTACTTACCTTCTTTCTCTAATGATCATTGAAAAATGGGAACATTACTCATGCAAACGTACGGTCTACCATGTCAATGATTGTAACGTGGATTCATTTTCCATAAAAATATTTAGAGAATTTTTTTAAAAGTATAATAGATTTATAAATAACATAATTATTTTATTTTTATTATTATTATTTAGATGTTATATAATTAATCATTAATCTATATTTTACCTACAAATGTATTTTATGAAATATAAACTAAATTTGGCCAAAAAATCCTATATAACCTTAATTGTTTACGACGTTGTATATTATGTAATAATAAGGGAAATAAATATTATGAAAATTAGGAAAAATGTTTACAAACAAGTTGACAACTAACATATGTTTTTTATTATGGAATATATACACAGGAGAAAAATCTCACATAAGGTAATGGATTTCATCTCACATTACATTATATTGAGTCTTATTTGTTGTTATGCTCATAGTTTCTTATATATGGTGTATGTACTACCATTTCTAACATTATATCTTGAAACCGATTATTATCACGATATTATATGTTTCATTTAATGTTATTACAATATGTATACTATGCATCATATTTTTAAATGTGTTATGGGACCCTTTGGATTGTTTAATAATTATTCTCCTCAGAAACCATATAATGATAATTTTTGAAAACTCGCACTGTATTTTATTGTTCACATTCCCCAAAAAATAACATATTTTTCACATAATTTATAAAATATTTTTCACATACATTCATTTTTTCATATAATATAATGATTCAACCATTAATTAGGATATTTTTAGTTTCAATTTGAATTATTTCATCAATGGGGATTTGAGTTAATGTTTCCAATGTGGAAATTAATTTCATAACCAAATTTCATTTCATTGGGTTATATACATCCTCCCTATTGATAATATTTTCTGATTTTGTGTATAATTACATTGAATATCCATTGACTTATATAATATTTTATACATGGATTCAAAATTGATACAAAATATCTACTTATTTATTGATTCTCACTCCTACACTATAATATTATCAAGTGTTTACATTACCATCTAATATTGTTTAGGATTTTTTATAATTTAATTTAAATCAAAGTAAATTATTTGATAATTTTCTAATAAAATATTTATGTTTTAGCTTCTATTATTATTTATGATATTAATTATGTAATATTATCAATTTTTGACATATTGGTACTCAAAATGTTTAAGAAATTGTTTTTATGAAAACATAGCCTTATTTCCATCATTAGTTAGAGTACCTATTATCTTTTAAAAAATATAATTTTAAAAAAAGTTTTAATGAATTTTTTTAGCATGATAAAGTTAACACATTTCTGCCTTTTTTGAATTTTACCAACGTTTTCAAAGTAATATTCTTTTCACTTTCTGATCAAGTAATTATTTATACCTTTTACCATGCAAAATAATGTTATTTTTTACCTCATATGACAGAAACATATATTCTATGCATCATTTCATTAAATCCTCATTTTCATGTTTAAATATCACTTTTTATTAGAATGTTTTTTTGAATGATAGTTTCATATAAAATCATATTCAAAAGGTTCTCCATAATAAATGGATATTCTACTCAAGAGGGGTTTTAATATTTTTTTAGTATTTATATTCATCAATGAGGACATCCATTTATTTTTATTCAACTTTTCACATATTTAATAAATACAATTCATATGAATCCTATTGATGGTATATTAATAAGTTGGCTTTGAATAATATTCACTTAATTTCATTGATTCATTTTTTAGTCCCATTTAAATATTCAATATCCTATGATCATTGAATATTTAATTTCCCCTAAATAATCCAATTCATTTATCATAGATATTACTTTATCCTAATATATATAAAATTTTACTTATGTTGTCCTCTTTGATTGTTATATTATTATTTATGGAAATATTTATAATTATTTATTCTTTATTCAATAGAGATATTTGATAAGGCACACTATTTATTTTGGTTATAAGATGGGTGGACTGTTTTGGATAAGAAATGTCGGATGGAGCCCCACCTTAATATATTTCCTTGATGTATCAACATGTTCACATGGGAGAAATAATTTCGGAATATTAAATGGGATACAATCTTGTGTTTTAATCCATACTATGAATGGTCATGAAAATATAGGTTTTCATGTGCATCTAACGTGACATCCATTAAGAAATAATTACCTTCATTTAGCTTTTTCTATTATTCATCCATTGGATTTTTTGTAGACATATCTATGGATAAATTTCATTTTTAGTTCATTGATTAAATTTCAGGTATTTAATTTTCTCACCTTTCTATATTTATTTTTCCGTACATAGTATTTTGAATTGATTGTGTTTTCATTTACCTTTCCATATTATTTATTAAAATTCGTTTCCTATTATTGATTACATGGAATGTGTGTTCTATTATTTTTCATTCCATGTTTATTTATTCCAATTAATTTATCAATACATCCTATATAATTTTTTCTTTACTGAGAATTTCAGATCACCCTTATTATTTTTCATTTCCTAATGAATCCAAAAAGCATATTATGAACTATTTTCACAGTTATACTAGATGGAATAATGTTATCCTCGATGTTATTGAGAACAAAAAAATTATGTTGTAATTATTATTTTAAATATTTAATACAATAATCATGTATGTATCTGGATTACCAAGACTAATAAACTCTCTGTCAATTAGGATTTGATTCCTTATAATCATGCCATTATAATTTATAGCAGGCACTAACTCGGATTATTCTATGGTCTGGTCAATACACATAATTTAATAAGAGTTAGAAAACATTTTTTAAAGGTGGAGTGGAAAATATTTATTTCAAATGAGATAAAAAATAATTATCATTACAATTATATAGGATAATATTAGTGGGAATTAAAAATATGGAAATAGAGGAGAAAATGTCTTTATAATTGATTAGGATTATCCCCAATAATGACATACCTTTGGGAGTGAAATTTTTTAATAGAAAAAGATCAAAATTAAAAGGTTAATTTCCACAAGATATTAATTTAAATATAAATTAAAAAAATAATAGTTTGTAGTAATAAAACATTAGAATAATGAATTCAATGAAGAAGAATTTTGACTTACTAAATGCATTTTATTTAACAAAAAAATCCTTATGGTAATCGAAACATATGAATCAAAATAATCTATGGTGGGGTAACAATTAATAGAGATTAAAATATCATTATATAAAAGCTATTAATTATACAATAAGGTTTTGTGGTAGTTAATACACTATAAAGAGACATTATTTTGTGCAATAAGAATCAAGTCTACAGAAATTTAAATTTTGGAATACAATCCCTTTCAAAAATAGACAGATTCTAGTTAAATTCTCATGAAGGATATGATTAAAAATGAAACATTTAATACCATCAATATTTATAGGAACATTATAAAAATATTAATAGTTGTTAGATGACCCATTCTAATGAAAACATAATTTATAATAAGAAATATTTCTTAAGGGAAAAAATTTACGTTAAAACCCTTTAACTTGTATTCCAATTTATTTGAATTCATTGTAGCCTTATGTATTTCAAATATAACCCATTTCATTACATATTTAATATAATTATTCATAATTATATCATTTTTAATCTCAATTTATAAATTTTATCTTCATGAATATTTGTTAGTTCTTATATATATTTTTTATCAGGTGTGAGTATTAATGATCATATTTAACTTATTTCATAATATCAATGTTGTAATTTTATTCTCCTCCCAAAGTTAACAATTATATCATCATAAAATTACTATTGTTAATGATTTGAAAGTATTTATATTGTTTTAATTTCATTATACTAGAGTTTTAAATACGATCTTTAATGATGAATATGGTGATGTAAATGTATTGATGATTTTTAATGAAAAGATGTCGTTAATAAGATGAATGATCATAATATTAATGATTGAATTATATAAAATAGTTAAATAATTATTTTCACATTTATATCATATGTTATTATAATTTATGTTCTAATAGTCATCCATGATATTGTTTTATATAATTGTTCATATTATTGTTTTGACCAACCAAAACATTAAAATACTCTATTTAATAGATAAATCTAACTATTAAATTGAATTATAATGGAATAATATCTATATTGTATAATATATATGGTATTATTTTGATATTATCATGTTCTAATCTTATTTAATATGATTTTAATCAATTCAAACGAAACTAGATGAAAAATGTTGTATGTTTTTTCATGGAGGCAATCGTGCTCTTAATTAACTGTTACTGTTTATTATTTATCAACGAATGAGTGGGGAAATGTTGATTATAATTTATCTGTTCATAAGAATAATTATATTATATGTTTCAAAATTAATCTTAATTTTTACTTTTATCACCATTGATGAGAGACGACCGTGATAAAAACAGAAGTAATCACTTCATGGAGGCATTATTCCACCCAATGTAAGAATCATGGATTCATTTTCCATAATAGAAAATGGGTAATGTGATTAATATTTATTACCATATAATAATAAAATTCACTACAATATCAATACCTATGTATTTATTAATAATTAAAAAATTATAATTTTTGATGTAACTATGAGTTAGAAATAAGTTACTGAAAAATAGTAATTAAGTTGAAAATTTTTGTGTTTTCATTGGATGATTCCTCATAAATAGAGCTCTTAAGACAATATATTATGAAAATAGGATTCATGAAATGTTATATATTTATAAAAGATTGAAAATTGGAATATTTTCAGGTGGAAACATAATTCCTTCTATGGTATTTAGGATGAGGTGGGAGGCCCCTTTTGTGAGTGGTGAGAATTACCTTTTTTAATCATAACCACTAAATTTCAATGGAGAACGAGTTAAATATTTCATGTGGATAAAAAATAGAACAATAATGGAATTAGAAAATATATAATACTTATAATACCTCAAACATTAATTTTAGTACGTGTTTTAAACATTTTATTTTGTCATTTAGTCATAGAATATTCGCTTTTAAATTGTTTGGATTTAATGTGGTTATTAATTTTAACCGTAAAAATTGTAATTTAATGAATAACTAATAAAATGGAACATGTTAAATATTTTAAGCAATTTTTTCCAAATATGTAATCTATTTTATTAGATATAATTTATATTTATTTTAATATTCAATTTAAACATTACCACTTGTAATCCATAAAGCCCATTTTTTTTGCAAAAATTTATTTTCAAGATTAGTATTTAGGTGTATGGTAATATTATACATGAATTATATTTTAATGATATAATTCGGATTATTATAAATAAAATAATACTAATTTAGTTTTAAAATCAATTGAAACCCAATTTGTTTTTTAAAATTAAATATGATTACAAGAAAGGACCCAAAATATATTTTATTGAAAAATATTTCAACTTCCCTTACAATGTTAGTAAAATTGTTTTAGAAATTAAGAAGAGAATTTTAAAAGTGTATTTATATAATTCATAAATACATATTCTAAAATTAAATGGATTTATGATCTTTATTGTCATCAGTATAAATCCATAAAATTAAGAGACATTGTGTAAACAAAATGTTTCAATATCGACCAAAAAATAAATTTTATTAGAAAAATATAACTAATTAAAATTTCCAAATTAGGATAAGTGGGATTATAAAATGATTTTTTTTTTCAAATTCATATTTTAATAGTTAAAAAATTATATTTTCACAGAAAATTCAAAATTTAGAGGAAGAAAATTCATTTATTAAAACATGAATTTTTAATGTTCAAGTGGCACTAATCATATTTCATAAAAAAATTTAAATATATTATTTTTTAAAAATTGGTTTATTAATCTAAATATTAACTATTGTAATTTAATTTTTATTGTGATGAATTTAAAATTTTATGGTAAAATACCATAAACATTTTAAAATGATTATTTAAAATGACAATTTTTAAATGTTAATCAGAGAATTAAATTATTTAATTTAAATATTTAATGAAATTTTATATTATAATAATTACATAATTCGTGTAATTTTAATATTTCAAGGTGTGTTTTAGATTGGTGTTACATTAGTCCGATGTTTCATTTCACACAAGTATGAGATCATATAAATTTACCTTGTCTAAAATCATAGTTCATTATATTATTAGGGTCCCCACCCCTCTTATTCTGACATTCCATAGGTGAGGTTTGGGTCCCCAATATTTGGAGGTTATTTCATTTGGACTCTAACATTAAGAATGTTTAAAATCTTGGAGATTTGGGAAACCTATTTATCCTTAGCAAGTTGTGAAGATCGAAATTCTCCACCCTTCAGTTGGGGTTTCCATATGAAATTATCTATTTATTGATTTTCTTAATATATAATTTTATCTTAGGTTAAGATAACTATTTTGTTGTTAGTGATTCACATTTTCTTATATAGGATTCATACTAGGAATGTATATCCTCACCACTAAATTGGATTTTTTTTCTTTTTATATCTTTTACAAATGAAAAACATTTAGATAGTGACGTTGATGGGCTTCATATTGGTGGAGCCTTATGGTGATGGGTGATAATGTATATCGTGGTTATTAGTTTCTGTTTACTTGAGAAATGATTTCATTCTCACAAGTTATTAGGTTAAGATCCCATATTGTTTTTGTTTGGGAATATATTTTTCCCCTTCATACCTCAGATATATTTATTTTACTGTACTCTAGTTTTCATAGAAATTATAACCTGAATTTCTTCGTATATGGAAAGTTATATATTATATATTATACAATAAAATAGTTTACATGAAGGTGTGTATGTTTACCTATTAATTACTCTATAGAATCATGTTTTTGATATCCTGACAATGGGAAAGTGGCCATCCACTAGCCTATTAATTAGGGAATTTAGGTTCCACTTTCATTTTTACACCAGTCCTAGTGGGGCCCCAATATGTTTCGAGATGTCATCCTCTCATATTAGTTAATTATAGTATATAGATTTTATTTCTCATAGGTAAATAATATCCATTAATTAGAAACATATTCAAATTAAAATTCATCCTCGTCCTAACACTTATATTGAATTTTAGGATGATTTGGGACCTAGAAACCAATTATCACTTCATGGAAATTTATATGGTATCAATTTAAGGTTAACCACACCATGCATAGTAAGGAATAAAATTACACTAATGTAAGTATGAAAATGTATTAAAATTTTTTTTTCCACCAATTATCTACTAGAGAGGAGTTATATTCTGGAGAATTCATAATTACCTTGAATTTAGTTTTCACTAATAAATCATCCTCTAGATTTTGAATAGGTAATTTAATAGTTTTAATAATGTTTCATAGTGTGAAATAATGTGTAGATACAACATAAAATAACATGTTTCATATTATTGAATATATACCCAACATATCTATCAACCCATCATTATTACAATACACCTTAGTTGAAATGCTGTCATATTCCTATCCTTCCTCCGTTAGAAATAATGGTATATCCCAATAGTTATTACTAACAAAAAATAACTTGAAGAGATGGTTTTTAAATTTTCCAACTTCCAAAAAATTGGAGAATTTTACCATGGGATATGAGATGATTAGAAAATTAATTTTCCTCCATCACATTAGTTGGATTCTTTATCTCCTTTTGATATTCATTTTCTTTATTTCATTCATATAAATTGTTTTTAAACATTATTTCCATCAAGATACAGTTTCTAGGAATCCTCTTCCAATTCTAATGCCTTGTGGGATGCTACATTATCACACAACCATGAGGATTATCTGCTGATCCTCCAGAGTAAATCTGTATCATTCACTTGTAATCTTGAGTTCCATGGGACTATAAAAAATAATCAATATATATTATATCTTTTAGGGAAACTACAAAACTATTCTCATCGATGTAGAATTATTGTACTAATAAATATTTTCAATGTATAATTTTTATTTGACTAATTAATTTTTTAATCAGACTTTTTTATCCATGAAAAAGCAGAAGGTATATCTAAGAAGGAAAGTGTATGTTTCCTCGTAATCCCAAATACATTCATCCTCATTTTTCCAGACCCCAATAAATTCTATCTACATTTTACGATGGAGTGTATGGGGGAATATTTTTTGAAAATTATATTCATGAATCTATACCATTCTATGGATTCAATGTCTTATTTGGAATTCATAATCTTTATTAGCTTTTACCACATACAAGCTTCTTCATATTATGGATATAGGACCAATGTAAAATTCTACAACATTGAGAATTTGAGGATAAATAATATTCTCTTAATATAACTAATATATTTTTGTACAATTACGGAATTAGAATATATTTGAAAAGTAAGAGGACATTGTTGTATAAAATATTAAATGGCATATTTTCCCCTAATAGTAGAATAAGGGAGTTCAATATGATAGTTTATATTTAGAATATCTTGATTAAGTTATAGTTGTTATTTCATGATGTTATAACCTCGGATCCCATATTATTGTATATTTTTTTTATGGAAATTTACACATGATTGATAAAATATATATTTGTATTATTACTCCATTATTAAATATTTAATAAAATAATGGAATTTTTGGAAAGAGGATACATTATTCAGTAATTATAACAATTAATACTAATTAATGTTTATGGAATGACATATTACATTACATATGATTATCTACGTAAGAATTGAATTTATCCATGGTTTATTTAATATATTGTTATCAAACCTAATATTATATTAAAATCCATTATAATAGTTTTTGAAGAACATATACATATCCTAATTCATATTACCCAAGAGTATATAACTTCATGTGTAGTCTTTGTCCCCCTCAATACTCACCGAGTGAAGGTTTAGTTGATACTCAATGATCTGTTTTTAGTTTGATTACCCCAATGTTAATCTTTACCACAAAAAAATTACCCTTTATATTATCCATATCTGGAACTAATTACTATAAAGTCACATAAACCATACAATACTAAAAATTAGTGGAAGTTTTAATATTTATTATTATCCTTAGGGGTTTCACAATATTTTTCTCATTCATAATCATGAAAATTATATTGATCATGATCTAATACCAACTATAACAACCCATATTTTATTACAAGATAATTAACAAGAACATCCCAAAAAATATAGAATATTAGTTTTGTTAGATGCTAAGATAAATAATAAAAGAGCATTAAATGAAACTACATCAACATTACTTGACATCTGTAATAGTCTCATATATACCAGTGAACTTATAATACCAAATAAGATATCCAATAGATTTCATAAAGAAAAGGTTTTATCTATAAGTCATAATAATGAAATAAACATATTGGTCATGATACATATGGGACAAAAGGAATATCATGCTGTCAAAAAAGAGGACAATAACGTGGATTCAATGAATAAAAAAATATCCTAAGATTATTGTAATAAACGATCATGGAATTGACATAAAATAGTAGAACATAAAAAATGTCCAGACACACAATTTAGACATCAATACCTAATATTTTTGGATAACCTCCAAGGAAACAAATCTTATATTTATATATATGAAGACATTACGAAATTAATTTTAGTGAAAATAGGGTGTATTATTCATATGTCTAACATAATTCATTCTAAAATGATTATATAAAATAAGGAATAATTTCATCAATAACCCATATAGAATAAGAACATGGTTGGTATAACAATCATATTGTTCATAAGAGTATAAAGGCATGTGACTCTCAACATTTTAAACCAATGAGAACTGAATGTGAGTTTAATAATTTAAATACCTGATCAATAATGTAAAATTGGGTTTATATGAATAACCCTAAAAATATGATTGGGTATTAAAAATGAAAAATGGTGGCATGGAAAATCAAAGTATGATTCCACCCAAATAATTGGAGAAAAATTATAAATAGTATAGGGTTAATGAGAGGTAATAGAATAATTTAATTGAACGAAGATTTGGAAAATAAATGAATTATTTTATGTGTATGAAATCATAGATTCATTAATATTATAATGCTTGCAACATAAAAAATACTAGATTTTAATGGAAGAGGAAGAGACTAGCTTACTTTAAAAATAATATACTTATGTTATAGAGGTTATTCCTTGAGAGCATGGCGGCATTAAAAGTAAAATTTAGAGAGATTATGAGAGTAATGTAAGTGATAGTGATCTTGGGTGTGAATTAAATGGAGTGGAGAGGTGGGTATTTAATGAAAATTGGGTAGAATTGATTATTATTTCTATATATTTTTCTCAGAAGACGAGCTTGATGAAAATGAAAACTGGATTTTTAATCATGGGTTTAACACCCAATAGCATAAAGGAAACAAAACAATTATTCTATGTTGAATTACATGGATCAGTCAGTTTACATTGCATTTCATGCAACCCCAATATTCTTATGATTGATAGTTTATTCAACATTCACCAACAAACATAAATTACCCATGATATATATTATCCTTATAAAGTATACACTAAATTGGTGGGTATAAATATAATGAACTAAATTATGATATATATATATATATATATATATATATTACTAAAAATAAATTATTGAATAATGTTTAGGAAATAAATTATCAATTTTTAGTTAATGATTTTATTCACCAAAAATATATTTCCATTCTAAATTATTTTCATTCACATTGTTGAAAAAATATTATAATAATTATTTAGATCTTTTAAAAATTTTATTTCATAAAAATTTATTCATTTTAGGAATCATAATATAAAAACTTTTTATTGGCTAAATTTTGGGATTATTCAGAGAATACTGATTTTTCAAAGAATAGTAAAAAATGTAGATTTTAAAAAAAATGAATAATTTTAGAGAAATTATATAATTTAAAGTTATCTATATCATTTGAATATGTTTTAAAGTAACCTAATTTATATTTTATCCACTTAATTATTTGTAATCAACTTTAAATTGTCTTTTATTATATGTTTTAATTTTTTTTTAAAACAGAGTTTTCATTCAAGTGCATTATATTGAATCATGTTTTCCCATTGTAAATAATTAAAATAATATAATTTATATATTTTATTAAATGAAATTTATAGATTATATATCAATAAATATTAATTTATTTCCATATGATGATTATTAATATTCATAGAGTTAATATATAAAAATATTTTCTTGGAAGAAATACTATTCTTAAAATACTATTTTCTCTTCATGTTTATGGGATTAAGGATATATTAAACTTAGACAATTATGTGAAATAAATTTGAAAATTAGAATCCATTTTTTTAATCATAATATTTTAAATTTCCTAAAATTTTTAGAATAATATTTTACCAAAATGAATAATGAATGGGTTAAAAAATTTATTTTCTGTGGTCAGGTAAAAAATTGATTTTATTAGGTCTTAAAATAGAGTGATATTAATGAATATTTAAAATATTATTATGCTAATTTAATTTAATGTGTTTTTTATAATTTTTACTCCAATCTATTTTAAATATGTAAATACTTTTCCACATTCCATTGAATATGACCCATATAATAAGTTAAGTAACAAAACAGGAAAAAAATATACTTTTCATCCTTTAAATATCAATAAAGCTCCCGAATAGAAAAAATGGAATGGTTGGTTATAGAAATTTATTTGAAATATAAAATATCCATTTTTTCATTGTAATTTATCCTTACCTTGTAATGATATATTAATTACATAGATTTTGTTAGAAATTACAACACATTACTTATTTAGATTGAAATTAAATGATATATATGATAATAAAAATATTAAAAGTGAACAAAATTGAGTGAATTAAGGTGTTATATTAATTTTTTATATATATTTGTCACGTTACATAAGATTGAGAAAAATGAATTCAAATACCATATCTGGCATGAGTTTGTTAAATTCAAATTAATTGAATAATGTCAACGGTAACATTAATAATTTTTTTTTGAAAAATAATATTTTATTAAATGATGTAAAACTACTAAAAATGAAATATTTCGTCAAGTGATTTCTAAATATTAATTATTTTAAACTAATAACCATTAATGGAATTAATTTTTTTTATCAATACATTGACCCATAATTAGTGAGAAAAACATTAGTAGTTCATTTAAGGTTAAGGAGGTGTTTCTTTATGTTACAAGCATTTGGGTTAAAATAAATACAACAAAAATAATATTTTAATATGATAAATTGAATTTCAGATGTATAATCACATTGTACAAATATTCTCATAGGTGCCACATAAACTTAGACCAAGTGGATAAATTACATATGTTAGAAAACTTTCTCACATATCAACAAATGAAAATGTTAAATATATGGAAACCTAGATATAAAAAATAGTGGTTAAAACAAGAGTTTATTTGTGTCTTGGAGTTGTGTGTTGGACTTATAATCCCAATATAGCTTTAATTACCAAATTTTCATCCACAATACGTAATGTTGACCTACCAATAGTGAATTTTTTTTATTATTTAAAAGAATTCCTCTCCTCCTTAACTACAAAAGGGCACTCACTCCCCTCACTTATTCACACATCTCGATCTATTTTTCATATCCAAACCCTCCACAAATAACTCCCAAAATTCTCTCCGCAAATCTTATAAGCCTTATTTTGTGATTAAATATAACACACCATGATTTTTAAAATAATTTTAATATAGAATTCATAAAACATTGAGTTCCAAAAACAATAATTTAATATATCCTGGCCAATAAACATAATTTTTCCACTTCTATAATTTGAATTTTGAAAAATCGATATGGACTTTTAAGTTAACATTTATATTTGGAGTCTCATAGAATCAACATATTTTTTTTTGAGTTGTAACCTGACCCTTAGAATATTAATTCACCTTTATGAATAGTTACTTTACTCATAGAAATAGTAATGTACCCTTATGAATATAAACATCACCCATGAAAGTAAAAATAAATAATAGGAACCTTACAAATGGATTCGAACATTTTATAAATTATTAATTATGTATTCATATATTGATTGTGATAAATAATTAATTACTATTTTACATAAATAATGTAATTCAATTCCATTAATTAGGATTCTAAATAAATATTTTGTTTTCCAATGATTTTAGATTATTTTATCATGATGTTAGTTAATTTACATGGGTTTTGTAAATTTAGTTTTGGTTGTAAAACTGTTTTTTTAGTAAATAATGATATTCCTTAAAATTTAAATTTCTCAAATGTAGATTATTATTTTTATAACATGGTGTCTAATTTTTTATTCTTCTCCACAAAATACAGCTATTGTGATTTTTTTGTATTTATCTGAAATATTTGAAATTTTACGGAACAGTTAAATATGTTAATTTACAGTATATATAAATTATAGGTTAAGTAAAATAATCCCGGAATGAAGGATGACATATGAAAACATTAGTGCTAAATAATATGAAAATATTACTATTATTGGTTATAAAAATTAGTTATATTTCTTTTCTTGATAAAATTAATAAAATAATTAATAAGATAATAAAAAATCACTCCTCTCCTCCACTATAAACCCCCCCTCACTCCGACTTCTCTTAAATCCTCTCAAGACTTTTTCCTTATCTATATTCTTCATGAATATCTCCCCAATCTCATACCCCACATCCGGAATCCATATGAATAATAAAATAACCAAAACCTCTAAACCAAAGAGGCTCTTAAATAAGATAACATCAAGATGTAAATTCATCTTTTAAATTATTTTACTTTATTTTCAACTTCCAATTTTTTATATCCTTAACTATCCTCTTCAAAATATTATAAAAACAACAGTACCTTACAAGTACTTTAATGTTTTTTTTATGATGGAATAAATTATTTTTATATTTCCAGTACCCATCGTTCATACTTGTTGTAAAAACACCATCTGAGATGTGATAATTTACCCCATTCAGGGACGATAGTTATTAATTTATGTTACAATATTTATTTATGATCTAGTAACCATTTTATGGTTGAATAAGAATATTATATAGGTTATATATCCTATGTATGGTTCTGTAATATTTTTTTTACAAATGGTTTAAATTTATAGATCATCTTGAGTTTGTTGTGATAAATAAACGCCAAATAACACAAACAATTATCATTAATGTTTTATGTAAAGATTCATCATCACTCCAAATAATTAAATAGATAATATAAGTATATAATATTTTGGGTGTTCAACAATCAAATATTTCATCAATTTTTTACAACCATTTTCATTCTACATGTTTATCCATACAGGAATATAAGTAAATCAATCATGAAAACCATGGAAGAAAACACTCACAAACATTGAAATTAAATCTATTCACCCATCTAAAGGCCATGAATGAACCTAAAAAGTCTATAATAAATCTATTATAAGTAGTGTATGTTATAGAATTATTAATTTATGAACCTAAATTTAATTATTCTGGCCATTAAGATCATGTGTGGAACACCTTTGGAATTAAAGTAATGGTTTCTTCATCTCACTTCAATTTTCTGTGTGATACGTCTTATTCGCTACAATAAATTGTGTATGTTGTATGTATACAAAACATTTATTTAAAATATTAGGACTCTTATTTATTTTCATGGTATTCAATTTATCATTTGATTGCGGCATACAAATCCATTGATTACAAAGTGGCAAGGGTTTTCCACCCAGACCTCCATTTTCATTCGAGTTAATTTTATTGTCTATTTACCTCAATTAAATTATTATGTATTATTTTTTACACTGCATAAATTATATTTATGTGTTATATATACATTACCAACCATAATAATTCTTTTTTTACAGGGATTTACTTATTTTAAAATGATGTTTCAAAAAATCTTCCTGAAATACAAACCAGATTCATGGGAGCTTCCTGAATTCTTACCAATATAGATGTGTGCTGTATAATATATTTTAAATAAAAACTATATTTTTAACATCAAAATATTTATCAAGGAAAAATAAATTGGTTCATTTCTAGTTTTATGAAAGAAACTCATTTGTTTCTATAAAATCTCTATAATGTTTTCCCTAAACCGCAGTAAAATGTTTCAATTTTAATGCTTATTTAATCGAACATCGTACATGATGGGACAACAATTATGCCTCAAATAAAATTTCAATGAACTAATATTTTCTTTTCTAGGATATTGATGTATATAATATGATTTCTTATTTTATAAAATTATTTTTTAAAATAAAAGTTTTTTCCAATGTAAAAAGCACTTTTTCTCATCTCCCTTTAACTTTTTTGAGGTATATTCCCAGTTCACCACCTCCTTAATGCATGTGGTCTACGTACTAACCATGGTTTTATTATATCTATAGTCTCTTTATTCTCATGATATTCTATGTTATTATTATTAGAATGATTCAAGGGGGTATGTGAATCTTTGGAATGTTTACAGATTATTTCATAAAGACTTTATCAATGACCTCATTTGTAAATATCTTCATATTTGTTATCATTATTTGTTGAATATTTTAATTTATGGAGTTATATATATAATGATATGATCTAGAATATGTATTTGAGGGGTTTTTTATTTGTTTGACTATGGATGTTCTATCTTGATACTATTGACCAAATTATTCAGAATGGTTAGTTTTTATGATCTATGATTGGAGAATGTTATTTACATTTCATATGTGAGTTCAATTTGAATGTATATTTTAATTATGATCACCCATATTATATGAGGAATTTATTTGAAATAGTAAGGTTCAGGTGAGGCCCTCTATATCTACTTGATGCATTGGAAGGTCTCATGAGAGACTCTATGGTCTTTGCATGAGGCCCTGAAAAAAGGGATATTTATGGTCGTGACACAAGGCTAGGACGATATTGTTATGATGTCCCACATTATCCATTCCCTCACTATGAATCTATAAAATTGAGAGTCTGTGGTTATTCAATGAGTAGAAAAATTACGGTTATGTTTTATTAGGGAATTATTTATTCAACTCAAATTATTACCATATTATGTTCATGTTTATTTTTAATGTCATGTGTACTTTTTTATATTCAACTCGCCTTATTATTTATGCTTTCAATGTATTTCATACCCTTACTGGGCATTTGAGCTCACCCCTTTTTTCTCATTTTCATTTACTAGGATGTGATGAATTATATTATGAATGAACTATAGTGATTACCCAGGAGATATAGATGTTTTCAAAGCAATTTCAAAGTCATATTTTTTTCATGTTATAATGTCGAACATATGTATGTATCTTGATTCCAAATATCCAAAACTAATCGATCCTTCGGGACAAATATTCCTTTTTTATATGCCAATGTAATAAGATAAGGTACTAATTTTTGGCAGTTGGGGTTTCATACATACATTTGGTATCAACATATGTTTAATATAAAATAATAAAAATGATTTAGAAAATGATTATTATTGAACATAACTCTACGATAGTCTTCGAGTATAAGTAAAAATGAATATCAAATATTTTTTGTAAGGAATATATTATGTGGATATCTATATCAAATACATCCATGTATGGATAATACATGTGGATATAGTTTAGACACAAATTTACCAAGGAGTGAAATCTACAACGAGGAGTTCGGGAATGACCCAGGCTATCCTGGTACATGACAATGGGTCTTACTTCCCACCTGGTTAAAGACTCCAAGGGTTTATTCTTTTGATAATTCATATTTTCATTGCTAGTCAATATAAAGTATTTATTTCCCAAAAGTAACCAGATTATATGGTTCAAGGATTTGTGATGCATAAATTTATTTTATGTTTTATACCATGTTTCTAATAATATAGAGATCATAATTTTATGGGATAATATAATATACAAAATTTATTAGAAATGGATCTGAGAATAATGAATGAGAATTTCACCAATTCATTTGATCCCATGAGTATTAATGATCATATATCTAGTGGTATTAAGCCATTATTTTTAATGGAATATAGTATCCTATGTTTCCACATTATATGAGGATAAAATATAATTTGTAAACAAGATATATAACGAATTATCCATGTCCTATAGCTTTTAAGGGATGAATGAAATGTTGAGGATGATTGAGAAAAAGAAAGATAAAGGGAATAAAGAAAAGGAGGGTTTTCCTACATGTGATAATTGTGTACAGAATAACCCCGTTAAGTACTTTAAGGTAATGGAAAATTGTTATAAATGTGGAGAAAAAGAACACCATTTTTTGATTAGATGGGAAATAAAATGGTTTCTAATATAAAATGCTTCAACTACAAGGGAATGGGACATTATGCGAATCAATTTATCCAACTTCAATGGAATGTTCTATAAATGATGTTATTGGATAATGATCAAGTAATGATACTATTATAGATGAAGTGGAATGATTAATATGGATCTTTATGAATCATGTCATTTTAATATTTTATCAACAATGTAATGGTTATAAGAATTGTGGAATATATGAGGATTGTACTGTAGTATTATTTCATTATGTTTTTGAGGTGTTATGGTGAATTATACCAAGGAAAAGTGACGCAGTAGAATGTTAATAACATGGGAATGTAAAAGTATAATGGAAAAAAACCCTAAATATATTCATAATGATTAATAAAATGTTGACGAAATGATTGATTTGGATATGTATTGTCATCCTCAAAACTGATTATTGTCATTTCTATAAGTGGTCTATACAATCATTATTGGAGTATGAAACATTTTTGGATACAAGGAATATATAAAATAGAATTTTTAAGGATGAATGAATGTTTCCAATAAGGTTTTATAGGTATTTGAGTTATAATCACATTTCAAGAGGACACATGATAAAGATATTCACATGTTTGGAATGAGAGAATTTATGGATGCTTCATGTTGATTAATGGTAAATAAGGCAGTAGATATATTGAGGAGGATAGATCATGGAGTTTTAAATAAATGAGGATCACCAAGGACCATGTTTACATATATCGAGAAAGGATTTATATTGAAATGATTCTAAAGTATCAGATAATGATCTTTTAGAATGTTACACCATATATGAAATGTTTTCTGTTGATCATTTTATGAGGTTTTATAGTTTAATGTCACTATATGATACAATTTATGCCAAGAGATGAATTATAGATATTTCAAGGAACAAATAGAGGATATGATTTTGTTTATGAAGTAGAAACATATATTTATAGTATTATATGTTAGAATAATTCAACAACTCTAGTAAACTAGTCTTAATATTTTTCCATATTATCATATTTTTTCATGATATCTATTAAATTTTTGGTAACATTAGTTTATGGTTTTGTGGTAATGATCTTTCATTTGAGAATTTTCTCTATCAGTTTCCATAAAACATGTTGGGTTTTTTATTATTCCATGACCGGGTTGTCGAATTTAAATTTCTAGTTTCGTAATAACTAATTCATTTCAAATTCCCTCTTACTAAGAGGATATTTAAACTGTATTTTTGATGTGTGATTACCATAAGGTAATTTTCAACTATCAACCATTGACATTCGATGTTCTATTTAAAAATTTGAAGATGATTTTTTTTAAGGAGGGGCGTATGTTACACCACATGATTTTCAAAATAAATTTAATCATTAATGTTTAAAACATTGAGTCTCTGCAAAAAACAATTTGTTATAACATATCGAAAAAACATAATTTATCTACTTCTGTTATATGAATTTCACAAACCAGACATACAAGGTTACGTTCATGGGGATATTTTGAATCTGATGGTATCAAAATAAATTTGGTTGAATATTAACATAACCCTTATGAATATT
This sequence comes from Viscum album, assembly GCA_963277665.1. Taxonomy (NCBI): domain Eukaryota; kingdom Viridiplantae; phylum Streptophyta; class Magnoliopsida; order Santalales; family Viscaceae; genus Viscum; species Viscum album. The sequence goes on from OY728157.1 coordinate 919,112,539, forward strand.
AATGTAACCTTATGAATTGTAACATGAACATTATGAATATTAATTTATGATTATGAATAGAATCATCACTCATGTACGTATAAATAAATTCTGTCACCTTACAAATGAAGTATATTATTTTATAAATTTTTGATTAAGTATTACTGTAGTTGTAATTAATAATTATTTAATTACAATAATATATTAACAAATTAATTAATATTCATAGAATGGGTTCCAATATATTCTTTTTTTTGTATTTATTTAGAATAATTTAATTATAACATAGTTAATATTTTTAGTTTTATAAAATCCGTTTTGGTTAAAAAGTACATTTTTTGACTAAATATTGATTTTAATTAAAAAATTAAATTACTCACCTTTATAAAATTATTTTTCTAAAACAGAGTCCATTTTTTGATTATACCCATCAAAAAGCGGCTGGGGTGAATTATAAGGATTTTTTTGAAATATTTGTAATTTTATTGAATAGTGGAATACCATAATTTAACGTATATTTACATTATAGGTTAAGTACACTATTCCTTTCCTGATGTTTGATTTAAGAATCCATTAGCACGAAATAAAATGCACATATTACTATTATTGATCAAAATTATCTATAATATTTCTTGTTTTGAGAAAAATAATAAAATAATGAATGAGATAATCAAAAATCACTCTTCTCATCCAATATAAAACCTCAGTCACTTCCTCTTATCTTCACTCTTATAAATATTTTTCCTTTTATAACATCAAAAAAATTAACCTCCCAAGATTCTCCCTCACATCTAGATTCCCTTGGTCTCACAAAAATACCAAAACCTCTACCCTAAGGAGGCTCTCAAGGAAGTCAACTTCAAGAGGTAAATTCCTATTTTCAATTTATTTACATTCATTTCATGAACCATTTTTCACTTTATTATCCTCAACTAACCTCATGAAAATATTATGAATAATAAAGTAACATAAATGTAAATTAATTTCTTTATGATGATGGAATATGTTTTTATCATCTATCTTTTACCCTTCTTTTATGCTAGTAGTAATAACACCATCCAAGATGCGGTAATTTTCCACATTCAAGGATGATGGGTTTTTAATTTCAATTACCATATTCAATTATGATAAGGAAAACATTTTATGTTTGAACAAGATTTGTATATAGTTAATATATCTTATGTATGGTTCTATAATATTTTTCTATAAATGGTATTAATTTATATATCAAAATAAGTTCGTTGTGATATAAAATTACCAATTAACCCAAACAATTGTGATTAGTGTTTTATATAATGATTAATATTCATCCAAATAAATAAATGAATTTTATAACTATGTAATATTATAAATGATAACTATTCACATATATATTCATTTATGTAAAACCATTTTCACTCTACATTCTTATCTGAAAAAGAATATAATTAAACCAATCATGAAAACCAAGGAATAAAATGCTCCAAAACAATGAAATTGAATATCTAACCCACCAACAGGAAATAAATGAACCTAATAAGGATATCATAAGTTAATTAAATGTAGAGAATATTCTGCACTTATTATTTCCTAATCCAAAAATTTATTATTCATGTTATTTAGATCAAGTGAGTAACACATTCAAACGTTGGGTAATGGTTTCCTCATCTCACTTCCATTTTTGTGAGATATTCATTATTCACTACTATTATTTGTGTATGGTGTATGTATACCTCCAATTGATTTATCATATCATTAATATATGTATTTTCATGTTATTAAATGTAGGAATTTAATATTATTAATTTTTGGTCATACGAATCGACTGATTACAATGTGATAAGCATTTTTCACACGAACCAACATTTTCATTAGGGTAACATTTATTGTATACTTACCTAAATGAAATTGTAATGTTTAATTACGTTCTAATAATAAATTATTTTTTACTATTCTATATATGATTACAACCCATAATACTTATTTATTTTATGGGTAGGTACATGTTTTAAAATCATCATTCAAAAAAATCATCCCAAAATTCAATCCTGATTCATGGGAAATTCTCGAATTCATAACTATGTTGAAGTGTTATATATAATATATTTTAAGAAATAAATATCTTTATAAAATTAATTATTTTGGGATGAAAAAATAATTTTGTTTATTTCTAGTTTTATGAAATCAAACATGCATTTCATCCTTAAAAGCTCTTTAATATTTTCCTTAAACCGCACTAACATGTTTTATTTTTAATGCTTCATTAACAACTCTTTTTTACAATATGGGACAAATTTTATGAAAAAAATATAATTTCAATGTCCATAAATTATCTTTTCATGGATATACAGGTTTAATATCTAATTTCATGTTTTATACAACTATTTTTCTAAAATAACTCCTCTTTCCAAGTTAAAATGTATTTTTCTCAAGAAGATTTAACTTTTATGAGGTATATGCATTGTTCAACACTTATTCCATGTAGGTGGAGTGTAATCTAACATCGGTAATATCATATAATGTGTCTCCACATTCTCATGATATTATAAAGTAATGTTACTTAACATTTTAATGGTGTCATGAAACACATTGGAATGTTTATGTATTATTTCCACAAGAATTTGTCAATGGTATCATTTGAAAATTTATTCACAATGGTCAACATACTTTGTTGAATATTGTAGTTATTTGAGATTTATCAATTTTTATTTCCTCTAAAATAAGTTATTGAAGGGGTTCTAATTACTTTGACTATGGATGTGATATCTTGATACCATTCAATATATTATTTCGAATGGTTAGTGATTATTTTCAATGAATTTGGAATGTTATTTACATTTCATATGTAAGTTTCAATATGAATGTATTTGTTAATAATGCTTGCCAGTATAATATAAAGAATTTATTAGACTTAGTATGTGTTCTAAGGTAAATGATATAGACCCTATGAGCATCTGTATGTCTCATGAGACAAACTATTATCTTGGCACGATGCCTTGACGAATTGGATATTTATGGTCATTTCATGATTCCTTTAAGGTATGGTTATGATGTCCCTCATTATGCATTATATCATTATGATAATTTTAAATTGATAGTCAATGTCATTATTCATTGATTAGTATACCCATGGTTATGTATTATTTTTTAATTATTTATTCATATAGTATTCCTACCCAATTAGGTTCATGTTTATTTTTAATGGCACGGGTTCTTTTAGTTATTCATCATGCCTTATTATTTATGCTTCCACTTTATTGCATACCCTTAATGAGAATTTGCGATCACCCCTTTATTATGATCAACGTTTCTTGAATGTGAAGAAGTATATTACGAGAGAACTCTAGGGATAACCAATGATATATGGATGATTTCAAAGGAATTTCTATTTATAATTTATTTTTATGTTGTAATGTTGAAATAATGTATGTGCCTTGTTGCCCATGTTACTATACTACTATGTCCATAAGGATTCATTTTTCTTGTTTATATGTCCACGTAATAAATTAGCCACCAGATATTGGAAATTGGGGTTGGGTCCTCATATTAAATTTTACCTTTTAAGTATTTATTTAATACCTATGGAGGATACAATAAGAAGAGATAATTTTATTCAACAAGCGTCTTTATTTAAATTCATTATCAACAAATATAATTTTTTTTAAACATGATGATAAAATAATATATTAATATATTAAAAATAAAAATTTGTTTTTATCTTAAGGGTACTACAAAAAAAAGTGAAAATTCTCTCAAATGTGATATAAAATTGTCATTAGTGTGTATGATGTACTACCACCTTGCAAAATGATGTCATTCATTTTTCTATTATTACCTCTCACGATAGTTTATGATGAGAGTTATAGTGTTCATATGTGATATTTATAAAATATGTATTTATATTGTGTTGGTATACCATATATATCCTTTTACATTACATTATATAAGTTATAGGTTGACATCATTCATGTGTATAGAGGAATACCGTCTCACTAAGCGATGCAATTATTTTTTTACTTAAGTGTTACATGGATGGTAATAAGGGAAAAGATAAAAATTATTTGTAATATAATTGATATATATATTATAAAAATAATAAATTTATCCTTATATATATATAAGTTATAATTTTTCTTTATCTTACCAGTCACTAAAAATAATGATAATGTCCTTCATGGATGTGTGGACTACCACCACTTTGAAGAGACGTGATTCCTATTTTCATCACCAAATCAAAAACATGATACATAAAAGTATATAGAGTCAAATAATATTTTATTAATTATATTAGTATCATTTTTTAAATATATTTTTAAAATACCTTCCTTCCATAATGGACTTTCAAAAAATGGAAACTATTAACTCATATGAACATCCTACCATCTCCATAATCCCAATGTTAGTTCATTTTTCATAACCATAATTCATGAAGAGTTAAAAAATTAATATATATATATATATATGAATATTATATAATTATTATTAATGAAGAGATATTTAAATAATGACCATTTTCCCGTAGTCATCCTATGAAACGCTTTTTTGACATATAATATTAATGTGACAAAAAAATCCGATATAAAATTAATCTATTATGTAATTGTATATAACATGTTAATTAGTGATATTAAATTAGTAAGAAACATTAAAATGTTTATAAGTCAAGTAAATCAATAAAAAAAATTATTATTCGGAATGATAAATACATATGTGACATTTCATACTCATGGACAATATTTTCTCATTTCACATTTATTTATGTGATATATATGCTATATTAATCACTTATTTTTCTTAGGTGGTTTATGTACTAACCATGAATATATTTTATGATTTTTTAAATAAATTTATTTTAATTAAATATCCATTTTATGATTTGTTTTCTATGGACTACTATTTCAATTTTACTATATCAGTAATGGATTGTTGATACAATATGAGTTCTTTGAGAATTATCTTCTCTTATGATCTAACATTATTTTATGAGGTGTATATAGATCCTCATTTAAAATTAGTATCATGAATTTATTTATTCTCAATGTATTTTAAGCTTCATTAAATTAAATCCTCTAGTTAGTCTTATGATTCAATAATAACAATGTGGTAATAGTTTTATGTTACAATCTATTCCATTATTGAGATTTTTTATGATTATGCTACCAATGTTAAGATCATTTGATTTATCTCTAATAAAACTCATTAATTTTATTATCCCTTTATAATTAATGATATTTCAAGAAATAGTACATTTTTCTAGTATTTGGTAATTAAAATTATATAGAAAATATTTGTAAGAAAATATGGCTTCAATTTTTTCTTCAATAGAAAATATGTTTTCTTCCAAAAATTTCTTTTCTGAAAATGGTTCCAAATATATTTGTCATTTTTAAAATTATTTCTCTATTGAATGTTTACCAATTTTTAGTCTTTGAAAAATGATTTTAAGGAAAAATTATTTCATTTCAAAAACAAATTAGTATTTTAATGAAAATATTAAAGGAATCCTTTGGCAATTTTCTAAATAAGGCACTTTGTGAACATTTATAGTTAAAAAAGGAATGTTTTTATATAGACGGTACTGAATCAATCACTATTATAAAAATAATTTTTTAATATTTTTTTTTCAATATAAAGAGATTATTTTTATAAAATTTTTTATGAAATATTATTTTCATTGAAAAGAATTTTAAAAAGGTTTTAATTTTTTAAATAATAATTTTAAAGTGAAAATTTTATATTACTCAAGACTGTTTTTATGATCTCTTAATGGTATTTCCTTTCATCAACTTGAAATTCTTTTATTACTTATCTTCTTCTAGTGTAATTTTTATTTATATAAACCTCATTTATTATATAGATGGAATAATAATGATTCAGATATATTTTTAAGAATCCAATTTCTATTCAAAGGGATAATTATGTGTTAATGACAATGTAGTGGAAACAATATATTTTCCCCTTTTAAATCCTATTTTAAAGTGATTAACATGTATCACTTTTATTTTTCCTATAATAATAATGTTATAAAGGGAATAATTATTGTTTATATATGTTTTATGATAAAATGAGTGATATATATAGTATATTCAGGTGTCCATTCTTGGAAATTATATACAATGTGTGTGACCAGATATCATTGGATGAGCCAGATATAAATTATATGATGCGCATGACCGAATATCTCTCCTATTAATTATGTAATTTTAATTTTTTCTAAATAATTATATTGGAAGTAGCCCATATGATGATTCTAATTATAAGGGTGCTATAAGGGAACTATAATGATTATATGAGATGTTGTTCCAAAATAACAGTATTATTTATCAATGATTTCTATGAGCTTATTTTTTCATTTAATCAACATTGGTAGACCTTGGATCATTATTATTTTAGTGATTCCTCAGACATGGATGCCACTAAATGGGTTCTCCAAGCGTGGTGGGCCACATGGAATCAATAAAATATCCCCAAATTCTAGAGACTTCCCACAGCAATGAGGGACTAGGGTGTGTCTGTGGGAAGTGTATTCCCTCATTATAAGAGTGCAGCACAATTGATGGACATAAATTGTAGTAAAAAGTGGAATAAAACTGAGCCAAAAGATGAATAATAATAACAATAAATATATCAACTGGAGAATGGTTATTTGATGTCATGTTACAAGAAAACAAGAAAATAGGAAAACATTTATACAAGAAAATATACATAAAATGTTCAACTAAATAAAAGGAAGAAAAGATACTCCATGAACCCCGAGATTCTACTTGTTTATCCACTATCATGGTCCATCCATTCAGCATGAAAAGAAGTTTTTGACGATGCACGCTTCCCTTTATTAAAATATCCAGTCATGTAATCTACATCATGTACAAAACGATGCCTAGAGAGGGTGTGAGAAAAATCTTAGTGGGCCACCACAAATGGTGTCTATAAAATCTGGACCAGGTAATGGAATATATCAGTGTACATCCATCCACATATAAGTAAAGATAAAAATACAATAATACTAAATAACAAAGTACCTACTTCATCCCTTATCAAGTGTCTGGACATGTAATTAGTTCATTAATTACGAAATTACCATTTAATGTTATTAGGTCATGTGAGGCATAACTAGTAATGACATCACCTCGTTATATTATATTTATTGAAAGTCCCAAAATGTAATAAGGAAACCATAAAATTGTATCAGGTGAGAATGTTCTAGGGTAATAACGAAGGTAAAATAGATCTTAGGGAATGATAACTCATTGGAATCTGAGTCTAGATATGGGGTAAGAGTGTAATCCAATTTGCGTAATCCAAGGAATTCCACAATTAGGTTCCCACCAATTCAATGGTGATCAACTAATGTAAAAAAATCCAAAGTAAGGGTAGGTCCATATAGGCTTTCACCATGACACCGAATAATATTGTTCGATCCACAGTGTGTATCAATGGTATCATGTAAAAATGTAAATGACCCTACAGTAGAATAACATGAATCCAAGTAATATGAAAGAACCAAAGTCCGGGTGGGTGTAATATTAAGAAAATTGCATCCTTGAATCGGAATGGGGTTCAAAAGTCCCAAGGTATTCTCCTCTTAGAATCCAAGGATATCCCAAGTTAGTACATACATATTGATCTTATAATCATGTGATCCCTCATCAGGTCCATGCCTTGTATTACAATATTGTTGATTGATCAAGTAGCATTGTAACCATTTAATCGATCCATAATCTACCATTAAGGCATAATCAATTATAGTGGTTCACACCACTACCTTCTATCAATATGGAACGGGGTGAAGAAGACATGTAAACTTTATTCAATATCATTTGATAAGGATAATTTATATGTTTAGTCTAGTTTTCATTTCACATTTCACATTTAATAATAAAATTAAAGAACTTACATTACGTCGGTCAAGTGGTGAACATACATTGTATATGCAGTTATGAAATTCACATTAATAAAAATATATTTATTATTGGAAGTATCACCTTTGGGAAGGTCAAGAGAAGGCACACCTGAATGGTGTCTTAAACATGAAAAAACAATAAAACCCAAATATGGAATAACCTTTTACATGGTAGCATATTGAGCTGTGGGTGTAAACGCTAACAACTAATCTCATGTTGGGTAAGATAATAACCATACAATTCAAAAAATTATTATAATGGAAGTTAAATTTAAGTAATAGCTCCCAAAGAAATTGGAGGGGGCCCTATGGATATTCAAAAATCAACAAACCTTTTGGATGAGATATAGACCACCCATCATAGGGTTGTATGATCCTTCTCAATCGGTAATGGTCCAAAATTATTCTTGGATTTGAGTAGATCTACGAAAAGGTAGAAAATGCCTGCATGATGATATCTATGTCATGAGAAAGAGATAATATGAATTTGTAAAAAGGACTTGTGTACTTACCATTGCACATCAAACATGATGAACATAATCTTGATTTGATTCTAGATGAAAGTGATTGGTGGATGTCAAGATTTTTCCATCATTAATTACCATTTTTAGGGGAAAAGGTATTAATCTCACTAGTTCGTGGATAATGGAGGAAGAGGGGGGGGGGTAAATAGATCATTAATGGCATTTTAGACATTATATCTAGAATTTTAGCATGTCCATGGTTTTCTTGTACATGTTTTCAAACCATGCACAAACTGTGTGAGATTGTTCTATATTAAATAACATCCTCGGCAAGGTTTGATCAAACATATCATAAGACATGAACATGTAACTATAAAACAAGGGTGTTTTCATAGTTAGGATGCATAGCCGTGCACCAACCGTGCTAGTTTTATTATTCTGATAAAACAAAATCCTCATTGGTTTCCCAAAAAGTGTGCCAAGCATACTTTTCAAAAAGAATGATAGTTTTCAGGCTCCAAACATGCCCCGAACACCCTCATAACCATTACTAACTCATTAGGGATCTATATAAGGTCCAAATGAATAATTTAATCTAAACGTTATAGGATCTATATGTGTGTGAAAAAGTGCTTTCTTGCAGTCTCCCCCCTTAAAAGAACTCCCCTCCCCCGGGTTCTCCTTCCAAGGGTAATGAAATACTATCCAAGAACAACTCAATCCATTTGGTACGTACACCGTATTACCTCTCCCATGTCTCATCTTATACTCGACCATGCTGCATTTCACCAGTACATAGGGACATACTGGCATCAGAGAGCCTATCTTCTTGGGTCAATGATATGCACTATATACTCCCTGAAGGTAGCATCAACATCTAACTCAGCTTCCTCAGAATCAAAAGTATGAAACAAGTTAGAATGATATTATTGAAGCTGTGAGAGCAGAAATATGTCATGCATGGCATGGCACCTCTATGGCAGAAGAAACTGATAGGCTACCAGCCCAACACCCTCTTCAATATCAAATGATCCTACATAACGGGGTAACCATTTTCTATTCTATCACAACCATATATTCCCTAACCTAGGTGATACCTGAATAAAAATATGATCCCCAACCTCAAAAATTATAGGTCTTTAATGGTGACCGACATAAGATTTTTTTTTAGAATAAAAAGTAATCATACACTTTTCGATCCTCTGAATATACTTTAATGTCTCTTGAATGAGATGAGGTCCTTGTAGAGTGGACATAGTTGCTTCTAGCCAGAGCTAGGGTGAACGAAATGGACTACCATATAAGGCCTCAAAAGGATCCATTTTAATCATCTCCTAAACAATAATATAATAGGGTAAATCGGTTAGTGGGATATTATTTTCCCATAAACCGTCGAAATCAAGGACACAAGATGGAGCATATCCTCTAGAACCTGTATCATTTATTATCATTGTCCATCAGTCAGTGGTTGAAAATTTATTCTTAGAAGAACCTCTTCTACCATGTCATTTTATAAACCCTAAAAAAATATGGAATTGGAACAAGAGTCTCGATCTGAAATGACAGAACGAGGAACCTCATGTAGGGCTACAATATCATGGAAATACAGTCTTCCCAACACATAAACTGAGAAAGTACCTCAAATAGGATTGAAGTGGCATGATTTTACTAGTTAGAAATTGACTACCTAGAGAGTATCGCTACACTTTGCTGACATAGGTAAGAATATTATGAGATAAAAAGTAATATAATCCCATTTCCATTCCTGGGCTGGAATCGGTAGTAACAAGCCTACTGGTCTCTAGTGCTTTTCCTTCATCTGATGACATTGGAACAGCAAGTGATAAATCTTGCTATCAGACATTTCATCTTAGAAATCATACACTAGAATCACATATCATGATACATCATTGAGATTACTGGAAGAAATTCCCACTAAGAAGCATGGGACTCTATTATTAACACCTCTCTCATGTCTATGGGGGCCCAAACACATACACGTACACATGGGATGTTATCTCTATCCACAAAACAATACAAGGGTGGGTTATCTTCTGCTATACACTCACTATGAAACAATCCTATAGGATTTAAAAACTCCTTACTCATCACCTTCTAAAGGATGGATGTGGTAACTGATAATGCGGAGAGCCATGAATACTCATGGCTATCATAAATCATTAGGTGAATCTTAGAAAAAGAGCCATTAAATTCCATTCATCATTGGATTCCTATGTGGCATTCCCTTGAGTCTTCAAACGTAGTTCATTAGTAACCACATTACCCTTTCCAAGTGTATATAAAATCTCAAATTCCAAACCTTGTAGATACATGACCAATATCCATTTTTTGAGGATCTAGTCATGCTATGAAAAGATATATTTGTCTCTCTTGTGGTCCCTATACACCACAAATCACATCCCTAAAACATAAAATCTTCACCAACATAAGGCACTGACCACTATTGCTATCTCATGGTCATGCATTGGTTGATTTATATCACGAGGCCTAAACTACTGCGATATTAATGCAATGACTTTGTCTTCCTGCATCAACACTCTTCTTAGGTCAATGCTTGATGCATCCCTGAAGATGGTATAACCTATTCCTTTCTTGGGAAGTATTAGAATAATTGTCGATAAGAGCTTCCATTTAATATCATAATGTGATTTCTCACATGATTTTGGACATGTTAACACTACACCCTTCATTGTATGACTTGTAAGAGGAGTTTAAAGATGTGAGAAGTCTTGTATGAAAATCACATAATATACTTCCAGCCCCATGATACACCATATATCAATCTCGTTCATGGGATACCCCCAATAAATTACAACACAAAAACTTTCTTTCTCAATATATACTCTTGATTAGAACATAATAAGACACAATAAGTGGGTGTTGTTTATCAAGAAGTGGCACTTACAATGATTTGAATAAAGATGATGCTCTCTTAGTGTACTCAAAATGATCTCAATATGATTGTCATGGTCGATACAAGTGATATAATACAATAAGATGTCATCCATGAAGACCATGACAATAGATTCCAAATATAGGTGGAAACACTATTCATCAAAGCCTTGAAATTGGAAGGAGTGTTCATAAAACCAAACAACATAGATTGGTACTCATACAGACCATACCTGCTATGGAAAGCCATACATGGTATATGTGATGGTCCGAAATTCACCTAATTATAACCTGAACTCAAGTCAATATTCGATAAATTCTTTACTCCTCATAGCTTTTCAAAGAGTTCGTCTATTCATGGAAGTGGATAATGGTTCATGAATTTAAGTTGGTTCAACCTATTATAATCGACACATAAATGAAGAGTTACAAATTATTTCTTAGAGAAAAGAATTGGTTAACCACTAGTGGATGTACGGGGATGTTTAAAACCTTTAGCCTCTAGATTCTCTGACTACCTCTTCAGTTCCATGAGTTCTATAGGTTCCATACTTTAAGGAGGAATAGAAAGAGGAGTTTCTAATTGATAAATCTCAATTGTAAAATCTACATCTCTATTAGGAGTTAAGCTAGAAAAATCATTGGAATGGACATCCATAAAAAATAAAATACTAGACGGAAATCTGTTGGAAGAAAACACAGATCCTCTGTGAGAATATTTTAAAATCTGCGTTGTCACACAACCTATCCCATGGTGCTTTTGTCTAGCTCTCCAAACATGGAAATTCTAATCCTCTTTGAAAAGATAAATACTGCCTTTTGGTGACATTAAAGAGACCATGTGGTGATATCAATCTAAAATGGAAATATAGTGGACAAGCCAGTTCATCCAAATAATAACATCAAATATCTTTATCAGGAGAACAAATATATTTCCCTAGAAATATTAATTACCCACCTCAACGGGATAATCCTTACCCAGATGTATGACCTCTGTCTATATTCCCAATGGTATGTCAAGGGTCATTGCAACATAGTGATACTATTTCTCTAGTTTGAGGCCATCTATGATAGATGTATAAATGATCATGTTTGAAGAACCTATAAAAAATAATGTAGGGATAACAGTGGTGTCTACTAGAATAGTACCTCTTACTGTAGAAGGTCCTACAACCTAATCCTCGAGTAATGACTATAAATTATCCACCTGGCCATATCCACATCCCTATGCAATAGATGAACAAATACGATCATGACTTCTTTTCTAGTGAAACTGGTGATCAGTGGTTGGACTACCAACTCCATGAATTCATTTTTGGCAAAACCAATCAGTACTATTCTGACTCCCCACATGACACGACACAAAAGATCTCTCTCCCAACGGTGGTATTTTGTTCATCATTTTCTAATCTATATTCCATTATGTATTCTTATGCCCTATTATTCCTTATTGATGACAGACTACAGAGCTATCAAATTGGATTCTCTAGCTGCCACTATCCTGATGTGAAACCACAAGGGAACATTTTTATGCCACCAGAAGAACTAATGGCCTAACATGTCACTGATCCCATAAACCTGATACTCATTCTATCCCTAGTCAAAGCTCATTGGTACAGTCCTGATCAACTATTGCAGATAATGTAGGTAGGATAAAAGAATTCACCAGAGTTTAATTGTTATACTAGATCCCATCCTCAAAATGTCCGGCGCGGTGAAGCTCATCACTAGCTAGAAGTGGTGAAAAATGTTATAAATCAGTGAAAGTTTCAGAATATTCCATAACTCGTATAGAACACTACATCAGATGGATGAACTCTCTGGCTCTGTCAGCTCTCAGTGCCTGAGGAATGAATTGATCATAGAATGAAGTCTTAGAATCAACTCATAATATTTCCTAATGATAACATGACTAGGTAATGACATACAACAAATGATTGGTCGAATATAGAAGCATGTATGTATAAATAGTGACTCTCATATATGGAGGATTTTATAGATGATCAAGGATATACATCAAGGCCTCCACCCAAGACTTAGTAACCAAAGAACTGCATTACCATGAAAAATTAGAAGGATGTTGCGGCTGGAAATCACAGGTCAGATCCACCATCTTATGTGCAACCCATAAAGCACCATGCATGGACTGAATTAGACATAAGAAATTATCATGGACTTGAGCATTAGTTCCTAGATCAGTTATAACTGGCGGTTCATCATGTGCACTATTTGATCTAATTCTACCGTCTCATGGACAACCATGTCTAGAGCATGATCGCCACCACCTTCCGGAGGAACAACACAAGAATTTCATGGTGGCATTGGTCTACAAACAACATGAACACACCACACAACAAGCTTAGAAAGAACGATATTACATCACTATCAAAATATGATTGAAAACAAACACATACCCATGGTATACCACCAAAACTACCCACATAGATAGCCAGGAATCTATAAGTGCTCAAGTATAAGTTTCATGTCATTTTATCAGTTAATTACTAGGTTCTCTCCTGTACCTTTAATAAATATGAAAATGTGGGATAAATATGTTCAACCAATTAAATTTTTATTTCATGATTCACTTTATAATATATATCAATTTCTGATTAATAAGTGCACATACACCTATCATGAGAAATGAAACCCGTTTATTTAATGTATAATGGCTAGATTCGGAAAATTACTCATTCCAACCCATTAGGTCCTATACACATCATGAATTGAGATGTGAAATCACTCATCCACACCCAAGAGTAATACTTTTAAAAGAAACTATAACAACATCAGTCCATAATCACAACCATATCCAATAATTCAAAGTAGTGAAATAAACCTATATGGAATGGGAATATGCATAAAATGTGAATTTGAGGAGCCTATAATGATGCATTTGACAATGATCCTTGTCCTCATATCATCGGGCCAAGGATGGAATAAAATCCTAAAATAGGGAAATAATAAACCACACCAAACAACATGTGCATCAACCAACAGTGAAATAATATCAACTTTATTAGGAAAAAGAAAAACAACAATTATAATTCAAGAAACATGGTTTTTACTAGGAAAATGGGCTCCTAACATCAAATCAAGGATTATGACCAAATCCTAAGAGTTTATATTCTCCATATATTGTATAGAAATTGTAAATCAAGAAAATAATCCTCCTTGGATACCAATATTTGACATCCCAGACCTGGATGGCACTTAAGGGGTTCCCTGAGCCCAGTGGGCCACATGTCCTCTAGTGAATCTCCCCAAACGCCAGAGGATTCCGACTTATAGAATGTGCCTTGGGTGTGTTTGTGGAAAGAATATGACATAATTATTAGAGTGTAGCATAGTTTAAGGATATAGACAGAAGTAAACAAGAGAATCAAACTGATGCAAAAGATAAACAAGAATCAAGCTAACTACATCAACTATAGAATTGATGATGTGATGTCATGAAACTAGAAAAATGCAATCCATAGAAACAAGACAATAAGAATAATATGTAATAAAAATAAAATAAACAAAGGATAGTCCAAGAATCTTTAGATCCTACCCGGTCATCTGTTATCATGTTCTATCCTAGCAGCATGCAATCAAGTGTTTGAAGCTGCATCCTTCCCTTTGTCAATAGCTATATTCATCTAATATACTTCGGGTATCAAAAGGCGCTTGGAGAGGGTGTGATATATCTCTCAATGGGACACCAAAAATGGAGTCTATAACATCAATAACATTTAATGGAATATACCAGTATGAAGGAATGATTATATAATGTAAAGATAACAATACAATATAACAAAATACCCATATACATGACTCAGTCATCGACTAGTGTCTGGACCTGTAACCAGTTCATTAATAATGTAATTTGCATTTAATGTTAATAGCCCACATGAGGAATATCTAGAAAAGGCATCACCTCGTGATTTTATAGGTAGTGATGGTCCCAAGATGTAATAAGGAAACCAAAAAATGATATCCAATGAGCGAGTTCCAGGGTAGTAACTAAGGTATCATAGATCTCACGGAATGCTAATGTAGAAATATATGAGTCTAGTTATGTGGTAAGAGTATAATATAAGGAGTGTAATCCAAGCCATTCAACAATAAGGTTCTTACCAAGTCCAAGGTGATCAAACTTGGTAAAACAGGTATAAGTAAGGACAGAGCCCTGTGGGCTTTCACCATATAACCTTATAGTCTATGTTGGATCTAAGAAGTGTATCCGAGGTATCACGTAACAATGTAATGGAACCTACAGTAGTATACTGAGAATCCAAGTAATAGAAAATAATTAATGTATAGGTGGGCATCAACATAAGAAATCCTCATCCGTGAATGAGAATGGGGTTCCCAAGACCCAAGGTATTCACCTCTTAGAACCCAATGTGAGCTTGAGTCATTCCATTCCAATATGATATTGTAGTCATGTAATCACTCATTAGGTTCATGACTTTTCTTCCATTAGTGTGGATATGACAAGTAGCATTGAAGTCATTTAGTCATGTCTTAATTAACCGTTAAGGCATATTCAACTATAGAGGGTAACTCTATTACCTTCCACCAATGTGGTAAGTGGTGATACGAACGTGTATCTTTTATTCAATTTCATTTGATAAGTTCAAGATATATACTTATTATACTATACATTTCACATTTCACATTTAATAACCAAATTGTATCACTGACCTAAGGCAGGTCAAGTAGAGAGCATACATGGTACATGCTATTATGAAATTATCCTTAAAAACAATCTATTTATTATAGCAAGGCTCACCTTTTGCATGGGCAGGTGATGGAATACACGAAAGGTGTCTTAAATATTCCAAATCATTAAAACCTAAATATGGCATATCCCTTGACAATATGGTTGATTGAGTTGTGGGTGCTAGTATTAACAACTAATCGCATATTTGGAAAGTCCATAACCATATCATTTTCACATGTATAAACATGGAGTGTAAATTTAATAAATGGTTCCCAATGAAATCGACGGTCCCTTCACAGATATTCCAAAATCATCAAACATTAGGGATGAGTTATATACCACCCACTATAGGGTGGTACGATCCTTCTCCTCTAGTAACGTCCCTTTATTTTCCTCATATGAATGTAGATCAAAAAATATTTTAAAAATTCATACATGGTGATATATAGGTTTAGAGTAGGAGACAAGAAGGTCGTATAAAAAGGACTCGAGTACTTACAGTTGTGCATCAAACGTGGTGAATGAAAGCTCAATCAGATGTCGGATGAAGGGTATCTCTTGATCCCTCGCTTTGGCATTCAAAAATATAATACTTGAGTGGAAAAGTACTTATTCTCTTAGTTTCTTAGATTGGGGAGGAAGAACAGGGTAAATTGATCCTTAATGCCATTTTAGAAATTATACCTATAATTTTATCATACAAATAGTTTGTTCTCACGTTTTGACAAACAATACATAAACAGTGTTAGATGGTTCTTTCTAAAATAACATTCTCCACATAGTTTGATCAAATAGTACGCAGTCCATTCACATGTACCATGGAAAAAATGCGCATTTACTTAGTTAGGTTGCACAAACGTGCGCCAACTATGCGACAATGATTTATATAGAGAAACACCATCTGTACAGTTCTAAAAATAATGTGGAAATCCTGCACAGTTTACTTTAAAATATGTGCCAAACCTGTTTTCCCAGAAAGATGGGTTTTAGGCTCTTAACATGACCTGGATACCCTTTAAACCCTTATAGACAAATTATTCATCCATATTAGGGTCAAAGTAAATATTTAGACAAGACATTAAGGGATCCATCCCTGACTGAAAAACTGGGATCTTAAAATTACTTATTATATATAGTTTGTTAAAAAATTATTCCATATATTTAAATTGTATTATTCATGTACTGATGGGTATAAATATTCATATGTTATATCCATACACTCTGATTATGTCATCAAACCCTTATGATCTTCTTAATCTCACTGATGAAAAACATATGATAATTCCCATTATTTCACATTTTGAGGATTTTATCTTACCATTATTTTGTTTCTATTTCACTTGGTTATAAATAATGATGTCGAATTATTTATTTCCAAAATGTATTTCATTTGGATGATAATGTCTTTTTAATATAAAAATGAAAACATGTGATTTTTTGGAAAAAGTTCTATTTATTGTCATATGAATTTTTTATATAGATGTTTTTCTAAATTCTATAAAACACAAAACCAAAAAGGTCCAATAAGATATATTTGATCCACGTTTCATTTTTAGATTATACGGTTTAGATATAAATTTTATTTCACTCTTATCATCATAAAATGTAAAAATATAATTTTTACAATTTTAGTACCACATCCTTGAGTGTGGGTTCTGGATTGTTATAATATACAGCATCATTCATCATATACACCATAAAATAGTATCAAGTATGTTGACCCTATATAGTACATGATGTGAGAACCCTATGAAAAACACGATTTATAATGTATTTTATATTATCAAAAATCTCATACATATACTAAAATCTCATTTAGATCATGATAAACATTAATACTTTTTACGAATCCATTCAAATTCTTCTACATATAATTTTCAAATAAACTGTCATATATTTTCAAAACATTATTTTCAAATAAAAAAAATTACATAAACGACTATATAATTGTACAGGTCAACGTAGGATTGAAAATAAGTATTAATCCCCAATATACAACTCATGGATAATCATTGATAATAGAAAATGTCAATATTACATAATCTACAATGCCTTTTAGAATGATCATGATAAAAAACATTCATCTCTCCACGTATACAAGTATAAAAAATAATTGATTTTTATAAGTCAAATTAATTTTTAAATCATAACCTTGTCCAATACATTCCATAGTCACTAGAAATACAATATATGAATATAGTATATAGTATCTCATGTATTCATGATTATCTATAATATAATGACTGATTTAATTAAATATGTTGCATAAAGGTTATCCATATAGTTGAGCACATCAATTTTCCTAGAATAAATTTAGTCTAATTATATCACGGTACAAGATATCATATTCTCTATATAAACAAAAATACCACATTGGTTATACTCAATTAATTACATGATTAAAAAAATAATTAAACATCTCTTGATTAGTTCAATCACCAGGATGATGTATGTGATGAATCTATGTATGATATTTAACATGTTAATTATTTTTTTCATCCAATGGTAATAAGTAATCATATAATGAATAGATACAACAAAATTTATATGTCTATATGATATTACATGTGATCTACTATATTTGGAAAATAAAAATTATAAGTATACATTTATTATGTTAAGATCATACTATTTATCATATACAAGAATATAATCAAACTAATATTAATATATAATCATAAATCATAACAATACATGATGATAATCAACTATAGATATGTAAATGAATTTCTTCACGGGTTTCATCATTCTATTATTCATGTAAAGTGTGTACAAGAAATTTTTGAATCACAAATAGAAAAAATGGTTTTTATAAAATTAAAATACATTTACCAGAAAGTAAAAAACTAATTCAATTACCATATGTATCTAATAATTAAATAAAATAAAGAAACCTCAATTTTATAAATGGATAACATATTATTCAATGGATATATCAAATTTTCTACTATATGTACTAAATAGGTCCTTATATCATTCCTCTTAATAATTAATTTAATGATATGTTATATGGAATGGTTGTGTTTGGTTTTTGATGAAATATGGGTTTATTATATTGAATAGTCGGTTCATTTCTATAATAGAATATATTTAACACTAAAAAAATAACAGTTACCACCCCTGTTCGACTATAGAATTATTTATAAAAAGAAATTATTTTAAATAATTATATATATAAATTAAATTGACCTCTATTTTTTAGTCAAAATGTTGGGTTGTTTGGGAGTCTTCCAACTAATTACTATGTAGTTGATGAAAAATAACAAACCATAGGTAGATATAATATCGTCAATGTTAGTTTATAAAACACTATCAATTTATCCCCTAATAATTATTTCATCCTCACATATAATTTCTAATTTTTTTAACATTTCTTATGTACTTAATGATATTATTAACTATAATCTAGTTATTTTCATTGGGATTGTATTGGTTTAAATTTTTTTTCTCAGATAGAAACAAATATTGTTTAAATTATAAAAAATAGAGCATATTTCACATCCCATGGTAGATACATAGGAAATAATACCCATGTTTCTCCTCAATATGTCTTTAATGAGTCATTGTGTATTCTTAGGAATCATGTAATGAGTATTGGTAAAAACCCCTATTATAGAGATCTATGATAACAATCTTACATAATTTTTAAATATTGAAGTTTTTAAATAGTAAATTGTTTGTTTTTATATATCTATATTGATATTTGTACATTGTAATTAAGTATACTTTTCAATGTTTTTCATTGTGAAAAGTTTCTAGAAAACACATTTATATAACATGATTTATGAAAAAAATTACATAAAATATACATATTCTATATACAACATGATTAAAAATTATCAAATTTTATACCTTCAAACAATATTTTTAATCAATGAATTTATTTTAATTTTATTTAATAAAATTTTCAGACATTTTGGTTCTATCATTATTAAATAATTACATAATTAATAAATTTATAAATTAGTAGATTCATTTTTTACATTAAAACCATCAGGTTACATCAATACACTTCCTTGAACAAATTTATGTCATGAAAGTTGTTTTTATTTATATTTAATATATAACATAAAAATAATAATTATATTTTATAATTATAAATATTATAATTTTTCTTATCAACATTATTGGGGTAGTGATCACTTTATTGAAACTACTATAAATTATTTTATTTTAGATTTTCACAAAGAAATTTTTATTAGTATTTTACCTTATTAGTACTTTTATTATGGTAAAACCACATTTAAATTATTGGTCTTAAACATTATGGTGCATCTACCATGATCCCATCATGGTTATAGTGGATAGACACTCTCTCTAATTTTCGTACCTTAGACCATTTCATATAATTATTACTCTTAACGAACAATATATTATATTAAATTTCAAAATATAGGAATAATAAATCATCATAATAATATATAATAAATCCCAATTTTATAGGATCTAGATAAATCCATCCATACATTTTATGGTCTTGTGTAATATATGATTACTATGTTATTTAAAATAATTTGAGAGAATTTCTATAAAATAATTACAATTCAATATTATTGTATATAAAATTCTAAATGATCACATTTAATTCTATTTAATCCTTAATTCAAGTGATATATCTCATGTAAATCACTATTTTGAGATATACGCACTTTAAATTTATAGGATTATTGAAATTATTTCACCTATTTTCGTTTATTTGACAATGAAAATAATAGTTATCTAAATTGGGGACAAGAATTCGCAAATCAAAAAACAATACACAAAAATAAAAACCATTGAACCACATTAAAATGAAATTATGAGGCCTCTAGTGAAAAAATAGTAGTGTTACATTATAATTTGTTTAGATGTAATGCAATTAAATAGTAGTGCATCCATTTCCGAATAAAAAAAATAGGATGAAAAATGGAGGTCAAAGTAACTCATTATTGATCAAACCATGTTCAAAATGCATGATCTTAAATATATTTATCTAAAATTATATAGTAAAGAATATTTATATTCAAAATTTATAATCCATTAAAAATATCCCAAATTACCTAAAATAATTCCCTCGTTTATTTTGAATTACATTGGTTCGTAATAATTATGAAAAATAACTTAATTTCCAAACAATATATAAAAAAAATTATTTATTTTTGAAAACTAGTATCAATTTTCTAATTCTATAAATAATCCACATGTTTACATTAATCAAATGTTAATTAATTTATTGTATAAATTTCTTCTCCATTGAAAACATGTAGATATTATTCTCCTCTCTTCACTTCTCTATTAATCTTGAAGGATTACTTATTAGAAAACATTTCTAATGCATATTAAAAATCTAATATCCATGATTCATAATTAATAAAATTTATTCTACATGATTCAGAAAAATATGATATGAATTCTTCTCATCAATAAGATTCCTCATCCATATATACTCCTTTCTTAAACAATTGTACTAAACTATAAATTTATCAATAATGATAATAAATATACATGGTATAATCTATATCATGGAAAATTATTTGGCGATTATCATGTCTGGTATCATTTGTGTATCTATTTTTTATAATATTCTATCAAAAAAAATGATGATCCTTTATGTCATAATTATATAGTGATCCAATATACTTATTTAATTATCTTTTGATTCTACCTAAGTATAATTAAAATCATATGATCTAGGACTCTTGTTTTAGATGTTAAAAAATTATTTGTCAAAATTTACCATATAGAAAACATGTCTATATTTCTTTAGTTTCCCAATTTTCATGGTTTTTTAACTAAGTGTAACCCAATGCTCACAATGGGATACCTTGACCGAGATATTAGGCTTACCCACCTCAATAATTCTATAAAATATATAACTCATGAGCAACCATCATTTCTATAACCATAAAAATTTTTACAACCAATTTAACTCCCAAATATTTCATTATATATATATCAATTTAAATAAATTTAATTTCTATGATATCTTATTTTCTGAGAACAATGAGTTTAAATAAACCCTGATATTCTACTGGATTATTATTACATAATGTGATAGATACCACATATCAATGTGATTTTAATATATAAATGAGAAAAAATATTTTATATAAAATTATTATTTAATAGTGTAGAAAATGAATTCATTTTCTATCATTTTTTTAGAAAATAAAATTTAAGTATTTGAAGTTTAAAAAAATGTTTTTATTGAAAAACTATTTTTATGAAACCATGTGTCTTAATATTTATAAATTTAATTGATCACTATTAATGAAATAGTTATGTGAAAATATTTTACAATATGACAGTTAGTTTATTTACATTCATTTAATTATTGGTATTTGGATAAGAATGATAATAATGTCATTTTTGGCATTAAAAAGTACATGTTCTTTAAAAGGGTTTTTTTATTTCATCTTGTCCATGATAACTACAAATAATTTCATCCATGGATATAAATTTAATTTCGTAAAATCTATATAATTTATTTAATAAATAATTCATAATATTAATAAGATGTTTTTTTGGAATCTTCTAAATATAATGATCTTTTAGCGAATAGTGAAAATTACTAAATTCTAAATACCATCACTTTTATGAACATTTTATGATATAAGAAATCATTAGTAAATTGTGAATCCATTTTCTAAAATAATAATAATATAGAGATAAATAAATCTCATAAAAAACTAGTTTTAATTTTGGAACCCAAAATAGAATTCAGTTAACATTAGTAACATTATATTCAATTTAAAAACTATCTTCATGTAATTAATTTTAATGTCAGGGATGGAAGGTTTCATTTGTTTTTAATTAATCCAAATGTTTAAAACCCATCAATTTTTAGTAATAATGTAAAATAATTCATGAAAATGTAAATTTTTACATGATTTTTGTGTAAAATTTTCTAGAAACATAAATATTCCATTTTCCAAAAAATTGGTTTTCGTTCATTTTGGGTTCTTATGTAAAACATAATTTCTTCCAAACATTAAAATTAAACATGGATGAATGACCATTTATTTTTGGTCATATAATTATATGAACATGGTATGCTATTATGTTATGAATGTTAATGTTTAAATGGGGTTAAATGGGACTAAATATGAGAGAACATTTACAAAGTATCCAAAACATTTATAAATGTGATTGGTGATATTATTTCATCACTATATCATTTTATCTTATAATTTATGGTTTATTTGTGCCTAAGGAATGAATTATTGTATATAATAAATTTAACAATTACAATGAATTATATGTGTCCTCTTGTCGTCATTTATAAACAGACACCTTTTCTAAAACCTTATTGAAATTGATTAATACTTCTTACTCAGAAAATACATATCACAATAACTTATAGATCTCCATACCATTAGGCTCTATCTTCTATTCAAGCCCTAATACCATCCTTCGATGACTATGGTGCAATACAATGGATATCTCAAACTGAATAATAGAATAAAATTTCATATAATGATAGTCATACACGACGTACGAGTTTTATGATAAAATATATCATTTTACCAGGATTATAAATGATAAAAAAATATATGGTGAAATTATATGATTTATCTTTATCATGTATTTGTTATTATCTTATCATTTAGTTATTTATATATATCTTTTATGTTTACTTTTAATTTCACTCAGTATATGTACTCATATATTTGAAATTATGTTTTTAGGAAAATTTTACCATATTTCCCTCTTCATCCCATAATATTTTCTTCCATGTTCTAATTTTATACTAAATGATATAAGGAATGTTTTTATTGTTATAAAATTACATATTAAATACTTATTAACCCATTTTTAACATTTTATAAAAAAATTTAAAAGGATTTTTCTTCTCATTTTATTGATGGGGGTACGTTATACCAAATTTTTGAATAGAATACATGTTTCAACATATACAAATTGAAATTACATTCCCACCATCCCATATACTATGTTAATTGAATATTAATTTATATGTTTTCATAGTTTGTTTTATTTAAAATGATTCTAATAATATTATATATGTTGTTATTTTGTAAATAAATGATTTAAAATTTAAAATAATATTTTCACTAATAAATGTTATTATGATATTTCAAAGGTATTTTTAGCTATTAAAAAAAACATTATTGTTAACTATGATTCATTGTAACCATAGTCAAATGATGAAATAATTATTCCATCTATATATAGTTTCTGTTTATGATGATCATATATTGATGAAACCCATATTATTTTTCATTAGTCATGTTATGATTAAGTATAAATTATCTTTTATGATCATGTATATTATATATGATTGTATTGAGATTATGTGATGAGTGGGTTTGTTATATCCAAATAATGTTTTTTTAAATTATTAATGCTTATGAGCTCAATGTGTAAAAACCTAGAATTTTATAAATGACATCCCTCATTAAATTTATTTAAATGAATTGTTATATATTATTGATCTAAAAAACAAATGCACTTATTTGGTTTTATTATATTCTATCAGATTGAAAATACCATTAAGAATCATTAAAATTGATAATATACATATTGAACACTGATGATATGATTATTATAGAAATATTGTTTTATCTTAAAAATTTATTCCCTCAATTAGTCGGAGTGTAACATATGAATAGAATTTACAAGAGATTCGGAGGGAGATAGAATCACTATGATTTTCCCTTGACCAATCCTAACATGATATCCAACAACATAAGCATCATTGCACCCATTTATCAGAGAATTTCAAGCATAGTGTGATCATGACACAAACCATGTAAACTAAACCACCAAATAAAATCTCCCCATCACCCACCATACCTATAGGTATTTTTCTTCGGTATTAAAGGGATATGTATCAATACCGAAAAATATGAATATGTATATTCTATTTTCAATAGAATAACTGATATAATTACTTCTTATAATAGATTTTTTATTTTGATACTATAAAACCCAAATTATATTTTAAAATAATATTCTACATCAATTAGGATGTTCATTTTGATTAAATCATCTAGTTTTCAAATAACTTTTATTTTAATAAAATTATATTAATCATAATTTTTAAAACAAAAATGGAAATATAATTTTTATTAATTGAAATGTAATTTATAAGTGTTTGAAAAATATTATTATCAAAAACCCAAAATTCCCAATGAAATAAATATTATTATATTGAAAGAGAAAATTATCCTATTTTTATAATTATTGTTTTAAAATATATATTTTTTAGGATAAAAATATTGGACTTATCTAAAGGTGATATTTTTTATAATTTTATATGAATATCAATTTTTCATATTAAAATTATATATAGTATAAATATACATTGTATATTATGACAACATAATGAACTAAATAGATTTAATAAATACTATAAATTGTGTGAAAAAATAAAATATATATTAATCCTTTAAAACATTGTTATTTTATTTTTGATTGATTAATTTTATAAATGCATTATAATTACTCCAAAACCGTTCTTATAATTTGATGTTTTATAAACATTTCTTTAAGGACATGACTCTCTTCCACCTAATAAAGGGTAATATTTTTATTAGTTAGGCCCTTGTAATTATAAAATAATGAAAACCACCCCTCTTTGGAAAAATATATTACCAAAAAATCATGGTACGGTTTTCTGTTGTAGTTATTTTATTATATAGTGTCCATAACCTATGTTTGTGAAATTATAATGAAATCATATCTTTTCTAATATAACCCCCAAAAATCACTCATTACCCTACACTCAATAAACATGGATCACATAAAAGCTCCTTCATCCCCTCTCTGGAGTCCTCCCAAGGTTCCCTCAATATCTTAACAAGTTCCTCTCACGATTTTGGAACTAGAGTCTCAAGGTAATGTATCATATCCTCTTATCTTTTTCAAGAATCACTATTTTCTAATACCTATTATCTCTATTTTCTAGTGTTGGGACATATTCTAACATATCCACTATACATACCCTATCATTGATAAATGACGTTATACCCATCTCACAATCATTAGTCCCTTTAAGGAATATTTATATTCCCCAAGTAATGTTGTGAAATTTTCACCATGAAATTCCATTCCAAACAACTATGTAGTGAATATGTGATCTCATTTCCTGTCATGGTTGTTCACCATTACGAACATAAAATTTATTTATTGGGGGATTAATATTATTTATTTGACACTACATTAAAATTTAATAAAATATCATGATAAATTATTACACATTTATTGATCTATGTGGCATACTTATGAATGTGAATAAATGAAAGAGATGGGAGTGCCCAAAATTATATAGCGCACCAATGCAAAAAGTAAAGTGATTCTCTAAAGATATGTCATGAAAGGGATTATGGATTGAACCTTAAACATCATGGGACTTTTTAAATCATCATTACATTGATTTTATACTTAACCAACGTTAATGATGTAGTGTTTTAAGTTGTTCCAACATTTCCCATGTTGCCTTTATGTTATATTGTTATATCAAGCCTCATTGTTAATGATTATGACTATCACCCATTTTATTCCCCATTTATATGCCTTTTTTTAACATGTATTACTTTTTTCAAGGTATTCCATGTCAATTACAATTATGGTCTTTAAAGCTCACCACATTCTTAGGTATATCCCAGGGTTATCTCATGCAGTATTAAGTATAAAGGAATAATATGATCATGCTAAGAATGTTTTCTAATAAAGAAAATGTATTATATACATTACCTTATTATGTAATGTAACTATTTCCCAAATACATTATCATTATCAATCACTTAGATATATTTATGTTTAATATTATGTAACAAATCATGAATAAATGTGTAATAATGAAAACTGTTTTTATACATGGTATCACTGGAATGGTTTTTTATTTTTGGGATTGTGATTAGAAAGCTCTAGCAAATTATATATGAAAAAAACTAGGTATAATAAAACATACATCAATTGTGTTAGATGATATAATTTGTAGTTTATAATGAAAATAATTCCATGTCTTGATACTACATGTGAATGTGGATTTGGAATTGATGTATATAGGGTTAAAACCAAAAAACACCATGTTGAGCTATACTCGAACGAGAACTGGTGCATGAAGAAATGACTTGATACACATATGTTATGAAACACTCCAAGGGTATGATTGGGTGAATTCAAATTCTCTTTAATAACCATTGATAAGTGTACAACAAAATTCATAAGATAAAATTTTTGGAAATTGATCATGGATAACAGATATTGAATCCTATAAATTCATAAGTTATGAAATAAATTTCATTAATATGTTTTCCAATAATTTTTCATTGATTCTCATTTAGTTTTTTAATAGTTTAAATATAATAAACCGTTATATAACATTTTATTCAAGTAATTGGCTAGAAATATGAGAAATTAGGTAAATTACCAATATGAGGGGTATTGTGTTGACTACAGAAAAGAGATGACCAACCTAATTGGAGAAAAAATAGAAGAAATTATGGAAATTATCTCTCAGATGAATTAGTTTCAAAATAAAACCATTGATCAAGATTAATTCCCAGATCCTCCTTTAAATGAACAACATACTATTATGACCATTATGTGACAAAGGCCTCTGACATTCAATGAATTTTTTATGTTTTTAATCATTGAATAATAGTCAACTCCATTGAAATGATATTATAAATCCTTTAATGTTTTGATTAATATATGTTTATATTGACTGATTATCATCTAGGGAAAGAGAATTATCAGTGGTTTTCATTATTCAAAAATATAAATATTTAGTATGAAGTCAATGAGATGGGTTTGATGAAATTTCATAATACGTTTTTTGATAAATATTTTCCCCACACTATCTAAATTAAAATGAATGGGAATTTCTATTTACTTAAGAATAAAGGCAGTGAATCTATAGAGGGAATGAGGAAAACATCATAAGCCTCCCATGATATGACTTCGGCTATTTCGTTACCCTAGGATTCAATGTTAACTACTATATTGGTGGGATAAGAATGACAATATGAATTATCCTATTGATCTGATATTTTGATAGCTATGATGAAATTTTCCGATGTTCCCTTCAATGTCAAAATATTGATCATAAAATCTTGAGGGTGTAAGAGGTATAAGAATAAATAAAAATATATTTTAATCATGGAGTTACTATAGAGAAATATAAGTATGAAATTAATTTTCCAAATCCCACTTATCAAAATTATAAAAGAAGTATCCCAATAATTTATTAAGGGAGATGAGGAAAAACCATAAGTGTGGGATGGAAGTTAACCTAGAAATATATGGCTGATTATAGAGTCCCACTAATGCGATGCACAAATGTTATATCAACCCATGATTAACATATATACATATTACAGAATTTTAAATGAATATTAAAAACATTAGAGAAATACATGGCTAAGGAAAATAGTAGTTTACTATCTTTAGATGCATAAAAATATTCTTACTTAGTGAAATATACACAATGTTTTCCACTATGATCTTACAATTTAGCACATCAACTTAAAACCATTTTTCATAACTTAGGGAAATGAAATATATGAAATGTGTGATCAAGGATTCTCAATATATTTAGGAAAAGGATATTGATAAGAATAACATTAGAATAGGGTTATGAGAACATGAGAATAACATTTGATGATCATAACCTACACATCAAAGATCATACACCGAATTTAAGGAATAAATATTGGATGTTCACAAGACATTGAACATAATTGAAACAAAATTATAATACATGAAAACATAAAATAGGAATAAGACATGGAATTTGTGGCATACACATAATCATAAAAAATATGATGTTAAGGATACCTATAGATACCATCATAACATGTCTGGCATGGGCTAATAACATGGGTACCTGTATAATGATTAGGATGGCCTCCCATGTCACCTCTGTTTTCATGATTGGGATAACATACCATGTACCCTCTTGGTTTAGGCTTTGGATTCCCACCAATGAACCCTCTTATTTCAAAAATAGGATTACCTCTCATTTAATGTATTGTTTCGGGCTTATGATTCCCTCTTGATTTGGTTTTGGGATTCCCTCCCATGAACCCTTTTGATCCCATAAAAAATTATCATTACTTAATGAATTAATGGGAGATATAGGAAACACCGGTCTCATTATAAAAGCATACATTCCTCTGTCACTAGATTAGAAAACATTCAACATCTCATTACCCATGAAATAGAATGGATGTCATTGCAATTTAATGAAATCGTAACCAATAGAAAGTGATAGGTTTTATGAAAATTTAATCAATGAATAGGACGTAAAAAAGCGTGTTTTGGAAGGATATTAGTCATTGAAGAGAAAAATATATAATAAACATCATTTCATCCCAACAAAAACCATTTATTTAAGAATGTGATGAATATTCATAAATAATAACATATTACATCATCTTAGAAGAAGAAGGATTTTGAAAGACCACGATGAACATTTCACAGGGAAAATATACGTTCATTGAAAATCCCATTCATAAAACCATTTCCAATACCAATTTCTTATGGATAAGGAATTATTATTTAATTTAAAACATTTATTGAGAAAAATATTATCTCTTCTTGAAAAAAATTTAATCCTAAACCATTAATCATTTGAAAACACTTTTTTTAAAACCCATTGAGAATTTAAATATAATTCCCAGAATATTATTGGAATCCATTTTATAGAAAAGTGTTTTTAAAAAAAAGTAATGAAAATTTTAAAAAAACATAAATCATTTTTATTTAAAATAAATTTTATGAAAACATATAAAGGGAGCTATGAAAATTATTTAAAATAATTTTTAAAAATACAAAAATATTTGAAAAAATATTTGATGAAAAAAACATTAAAATAAAAATGTTTCTAGAATTTAAAAAAAAATTCTTTAAAAATAATCTTGTAAACATATTATGTAATCTTTAGTGAAACGATCATCCTGACAACAAACATGTTCGTACATGCTATATATAACATTTTTACCGAAAAAGGTATTGAAAAGGGTGTTGATTGGAAACTGAAAAAAATAATCCATTTTAAACTATATTTAATAATTAAAACATGTGTCAAAATTTCCAATATTCATAATAGGAAAAAATTAATGAATTTTTATTAATATTTATATGAATAATTGTGTTTAATGAAAAGAAAATTTTGACAGAAAGGAGAAATAAATTTGGACATTCATAATTTTTTTATTATGAATATTAATTACATAAGAGTGAAAAATGGTAAAAATATATGAATATATCATGTTTTAACAGATGAGAATAAAATGTGTGTTTTCTTGGGATATGTATTAAAATATTAAATTAATGGAAGCATGGTTGTAAATAAAAATGATATACAACGAAGTTGTAGCCATAAACAACTACAACTTCGGTAAAATTGACTCATTACATACATGAGGTTATTACATAACATGAATATTAATATTTCATGAAATATTTATATTAATTATATTGCCTTTAAAAGGGATTTATATACACCCCATACAAAAATATAGTTTCATAACATGGCATATATCTTACTGAAGGCAACTTGAGATGAAAATTACATTACGGAGTTGGAAAATTTAGAACAATAAACCCCATGAAAGAAATATCATCACATGTATTTGTAAATAACCATAAACATATGTATAATAATATTGAAATAATTAATGGGTTAAATATACACTAAAAAAATAAATTAGTGATGAATTGGGCATATATCTCATAGTTAAAAAAAGTGATATGAGAAAAACCTGACATTATTTATTTAATTTATTCATATAATTTTGAAACAAAATTATAATAAATATAATTTAATTACTAAATATTAAATTACTATATAAATATATATCATACCATATTTGAATCATTTATGACTTTATATTACCCGTTTTTAACAATTTAATGTTGTAGTAATGTTCTTGTTAATAACTGCTTTGTTTTTTTGTATTTTGTATGACCTTTTATTATTGATCATCAAACATATATCATTATTTACAAATTTAAATAATGAAAAAAGGTTTAAATATCATATATATTCAACAAATAAACTGTTCGGATAATATATAAATATGGTAATATGAAATGGTACACACCATCTATGGAGATGGTAGGTTTTACGTATGTAAGAACATTGTCTCTATTTAATTATCATTTTGAATGAAAGAACATAAATGAAATATATATATATATATAACACAATTAATGTACAATTATTTTCTCAAATATTTCATATATATATTTTGAAACCATATGTAGTATATTCATTATAGATTGTGAACGAATCACATCACATTGAGAAGTTGAGAGTCCGCACATCCCCAAATGAAATTATTATATTTACAAAAAATTAAAATACCAATGGTATGTGATATATAATGATTAATGATCCACAAAAATATATATCATATATATCATATAAAACCATAGTTCCCATCATAATTCCTAACCATGAGAGGTGGTAAAAGAAAAAAGGAAGTATATTGTTTTGTGAGGTAGTACTTTTCCGTACACAAGAACGATATGGTCGTTACCCATTATATAGATGTGTATGTATGTATAGGTATAAAAAATATATATATATCATATAATTATAGTGATATTAATTAAGTTATAATATAAGTATTTTGTAATAAGATTTTATGGGATGGATAATGAAAATAAACAAAAAGTTCTTCAGGAAGGATGTTACCTGTTTGTTGGGTAACTCCATTTTGTTGGCACCAAAGAGAATCAATGGATTTATTTCATATAAAATTGAGTGATATATAATTAATTGACGGATATTTAGAAAATATTATTGAATATTTTGCATGATACATAGTTATTTATTTGTGTGTGGAAGGAGAAGAGTGAATACCTTTTTATTATGGAGGAGGAGTGGTATACTTGAAAATACCAAAAGCTAAGACCAATTGGTAGGACTCTGATACCTTATTTGATTCCAATATTGATCAAATATTTGATTAATGTGAATTAATGGTGGATCCCAATCACCAAAACTCAAAAATAAGTGCAATTTTATAATTTTTCCCTTATTTATTGTGTTTCCGTATATTTTTCATTTTGGTTTTTCATTTATGTAACATGTTCTCTAACCTATGTAATTTTACCATTATGAACAAAATCAGGTTAGATTTATTAGTAAATATATCACCACATAATTATAAATTTGGAACCTATTTTAAAAAAAATATCCTAATTTTGGATTTTAATTTTAAAACAAGCTCATGTAACGCACAAAAACATTTGTTTAACCTGAACTGTGCTAACAGTTTTTTTTACATTTTAGAGGTCTATATATTCATTTTAAAAGACCATTTTTTGAACGAATAGCACACATTTTATATATATTGAAACATATAATTAAATTTAAATATTTGAGTATTTTGATTAATTTTAAATCATTTAATAAAATATATATATTTTAAAGTAACAATAATATCAATTTTGACATTCTCTATTTTATTTTACTTTCAAAAAATAATATGTTTTAATTAGAATATATTAATTTAAAATCTATTGGAAATTATATATTCATACATAAAAATAATGTAACATACTAACTCATTAAATTTTATTTTATTTTAAATTTTTATCATCATCTCTTGTATTTATTTATTTACATAATAATCCATAAGTTATCATTTGTTAACAATTTAGTGAAACTATTTCATATCTACAAATTATTGATAAATTATTATTAAAACAATAAATCATCTATATTTAAAACTGATTTTCATAATCTAAAATATGTTGTTTTTTCGATATATCATTGTTTTATAAATTTTAATGGTTATGAAATTTTTTTTTCTTTTTTACTTATTCAATGTAGAAAGTAAGGAAATGTTTTTTGAACATGATCCAAATAAAAGAAAAAATTAAATCCATGAGGGGGTAATGTTTAATTCTGGACATCCAATTACTTTTGCACATGTTACTATGTCATTTTGGTCTTTAAGTTCGAGGTTTAGTCCAAAAGTTAGTTTTTACCTTAATCGCAATAAGTAATTTTAACCACTTTATGTAATATTTTTATACAAAACTAATTAGGAATTATTAAAAATTATGAATTATTATGATAAAAAATTTTGAATCAATTTTTACAAAATTCCAATCAATGATGTTTCATGATTTCATTTAAAATTAAATCAATGGATCTGTCTTGATAGTGGGTTTTCAAGTAAAATGGATTAAAATATTGGGATATTTTTTTATCTAATTTAAATATATAATTGGATGAAATGAAAAAAATCGGCATAATTGGTGTATATTTAATATTATTAATCCTTTCACACAAATTAAATTATAATTTAACAATATAAATAAATTTGAAAAAAATAGTTATGAATTCAAATTCGGTGTTATTTACTATTCATTTAAAAAACATCACTAAAAAATACAATAAATAAACACTAACATAATTTAAATGTTTTGATTTTAAAAATAATATTTATTTTTACATCTAATGTTATTAAAATATCCAAACAATGGATTTTTAATAGGTTCCCCATTATTCGACATTGAATGTTCCTTAAAAAAATATTGACTTTTATGCGAAGTATTGGGTTTGTAATTATATTTTTCTCATAAACTATATTGGATGAAGGTATACTTTATTTAATTTAGTATGTAATTTATTTTAATATCATTCATTTATTTTAATTACATTAATTTATTTGGATAAAACAACTTTTTGAGCATAAAATTTGTTTTCTATTGAAACACTTTTTTTAAATTGAATTTGTTATTATATTATTTGCTAATAAATTTTAACAAATTCATTAAATTTATATCTATGTAAACAATATATTTTCATAAGTTACACAATACTATTCATAACCTCTAATTTAGCTGATAATTTATATCTTATTATTATAAATAATTATATTTTAATAATATTCTTTTCTTCTCTAAAACATGGTCTGACATGTAATACATGCAATCAAAGGGACTCTGTATAGTGTCTAATACAAGATTGACATAGTTTTTAGTGTACCAAATGTTAATCTAAGTGTTGAATGTAGCGAAATATTTACTTGGTGTTTCATATAATGAAATCCAAAATTATTGAATTGTAAAGACCCGTACAATTCAAGGATATTTTTTTCTTAATTTTCAGTAGAATTATACAACAACACAGTTTCTGACGGCACCTGATTCCGAGGCCCGGTGTGCACGGAATCATTTTTCCGAAGATTAGCTCGGGTACGTTCAGTGAACGAACGAGCGGATTTTTCTATCTTTTGAACCGGTGCTCAGAATCGAATTCCAAGGGCACTGATGGAATCACAGCGCCAGAATTTGCTTAGAAACACCATTTCCAGAGTTGCGTTTCCTCGGGTGTGGTTTTATATTTTTGTGGATAAGTTAAAAAATAAAATAAAAGTGGTGAGACACATTATTTTATTTTACTTAAAGCGGCTTAACCTATGTTAAGCGGATAAGGTGGAACCCACTATATCATACCCACTTGGTAGGATATTTTTGAGGTGGGGCCTGCAAGAGCCCCACCATTTCGTTCCTTCTAAGTAACGCACCCGACCCCCTTTTTAATGAAGTCAAACCGTACGTTTTTTCTGGTTAAGAAACGCCTCATTAATTTGGGCGGTTAAATCGTTACAATTAATTCATTGAAATAATTGTTCATTTCTTTTCATTTGATTTTCAAATTATTATGTTATGATAATAAAATAAGGAAGGACATATTTTATTATGGTTGAGTTTTTGTTGTGTTAAGACTTTGGGAGAAAAAGAGAGGTCTTGAGGAATCTTCGTTCTTCAATGAAGAACGCACCGCCACCGACGAAGAACGCCGACCTCCGACAGAGGACGACAGCGAGAGATGCCTCCCTTAGAGATCACCTAATGCAAACGAAATTCATTCAATGACACATTCTTCCACGACGATCCTCTTCTTCCGCGATGGTTAATTCCGCGATGAACTCACGTTCGACGACAACACTGAGGTAGGGGTTTTATGTGTTTGTATTTCGTGATTACATCCGTCGTTTTCTTCCCTTCAAATTTAACCACATGATATCGTAATAACGGGAGGAGGTCGGACCGCATGAAAACGGCCGACACTCCTCACCTTTCTGGTTGTTGATATCGATACGGCTCGAGCGAGGCAACGTGGTGCCGAAGCACCGCGTGAAATTTGTTAAAGGAAGGGCATAGAAGCGTGACGCTGTAACACTGCGCCGTTGGAAACAAGTAAATCTGTGGCACCGTCACGCCGCACCGTAGAAGATGAAGAAAAGATGTTTCACCGTCACGTAGTGCTGAAGGACCACTAACGCACCACGGCCAGAGCGGGGCCGCGACAGAGGGGCGTGGCGCTGTCGCGCCGCGCCAGACGAGCCAAGGCCGCGCCCGGTTCTAGGCCGTGGCGGAGCAGGGGATCCGGAAGCCGGTACCGGGCTGCCGGTGTTGGAGCAGGGGGACCGGCTTTGCCGGTCCTATGGCCGCAACAGCCGGCCGGCTGGGGTGGGCTAGCCGGACAAGGGAAAAGCCGGGGGTAACAAACCCCTGGCCGGCTAGCTGAGCGGCCCCATAAAGGGGCTGCAGTTTCTCAACGCGGGGGCAGCGTGCCCCCCGCCCGCTTCGCTCGGTTGTAATGGTCGAGCTGCCCGCCTGGCCCCCTGGCCAGTGCCAACGCGCCCCGCGCGCTGGGCCTGGTCGTGCCTAGGCCGGGCCGGGCCGCCCCCAAAAGGGCCGGACCCAGACCCAGTTCGGGTCGACCCTGGGGGTATCGGGCCGAGTCGGACCGAGCCCGAACCCCTTAATATCGAACCTTTTTTGGTTAGTTGCCCATAACATGAGCTACGAACCTCAGATTGACACACCGTTAATTGTGTAGATATCCTTGGATCGAGACGGTCATTTTGGTATACTACACTCAGGGTTTCGGAGAACTTTGAGTCCAGTCGGGTTGGTTTGTACACAAAACCAACTAGGCCCTTAGAGCGAAAACGCTCATAACATGAGTTCCGGAAGTCCGATCGACATGACGTCGACTTTGATGGATTTTGCAAACTGAGACGGTCTGTTTGGAATCTCCACTCGAGGTTTGGACATAGGTGGAGTACGGTCGGGTTGGTTTTGACTTAAAACCCAACTGGGCCCCTGGGACGAAAAAGCCAATAACTCTCAGACCGGACGTCCGATTAACGCGCCGTCTGTGACGTTGAGTTTCTATTGACGATACAGAACATTTGGATACATCAACTTAGTACTACGCATCAGTTTATGTATCAGCCCTTCGGCTCATGGAGCGGACCCTCCTGAATGAGCTTGCTATGTGCGGGAACCCTAGAGTTGGCTGCGACTGTGACTACGACGACGACTTTGCAGAAATCCTCTGTGGATTCGATGGCGATGACTACAGCACTCGGAGATCCTACGTGGATAAGTGCTACTGATCATGTGTGGGTTAGCACTCAGCGGTCCTGTGTGGGCCAGTGCCTACAGATCTTGTGTGGGTCTGATCCTGTGTGGGTCATTGCGGGGATTAGTTACCTATCGACCCTGTGTGGGTCAGATCTTTAGTGGGTCATTGCGTGGGGTAGTACCTATCGATCCTTTGTGGGTATGACGGCTTAGATTAATCAGTGGATATATCTGATCATCTCTATCATCATACGATGAAGTATACATGTGGGAGCTGAATCTCAACGTGCTTTCCTATGTGGATTACGTTTTGCTTTCCTGTGTGGATTGGGTTGTGATTTCCAGTGTGGATGTGATCGAACATGGGCTCAGATGTTGGAGCTGAACTGGAATTGATGAGTTTGGTATATGTATGGGCATATACCTATGCAGTGTCGGATGTTACTTCGTGATTGCATATTTCCTTTGTGGATTATCCTTTGTGGATTTTGGGAGACCATTGGGGGTCTCGGGGTCCCTACTGAGTAGATTATACTCACCCCTGCACGGGCTATGCCCACACTACGTTGTGTTGGTCGCAAACGACAGACATCGCTGATCTTGGTAGAGGTATGAGGAGCAGGTCGGTACACAGAGATGGACCACTATGTAGGATGTACTCGGAACGGATGGCTGGACCCGAGGAGCTGTGGAGGCTATCTGTACTCACCCTTCATGTGGGACTTCCAGTGGACGGATCGAGGATGCGGCTTTACTTTCAGTTGTTGTTTTCCCTTTCCAGTTGTACTTTACTTTCAGTATGTGTTTGTATACTGGCCCACTTACTTTTCCGCACTTACTTTTGTATCAGTTTTTACATAGTATTTACTTCTGCTGCTTGCTTACTCTGTGGTGTTTGTTTACTTTTCAAAGGAAATTTCATCCCTTTTTATAGGGAATTATGCCTTGGTGCTAGTCGCCAGCCCCAGGCCTATGGAAGGCGGGCTTGGGGTAGTCACGGCACAGGCCCCGGGGACGGGTTGTGAAATATTGGAATCAGAGGGAGGTTCGGTTCTACTGTAGAACTCAGGACTCTGATATTTTTTTTTGTGAAGCAATAATGTTAAGATTATTGACTGTGGTTATCAGCCCAAGGAGTCCAGTGTTGGTGTGGCGGCCAACGTATCCGTACATCAGGACCCTGACTTCTGATTTCCAATTTAATACACGAAAACATTGATTCCATGTGTGTTTCATGTTTTCTTTTTGATTACTTTATGTCAGCTCACCAGGTATACTATTATGACTGTGGCGCACCTGTTTTTTCTTTTCAGGATGACCCCATGACGGTAGCCAGCTAGGTTTCCAAGAGTTGTGTGTGACGAAAGCCCACCGAGCGACGAGGCCTCGGTATACAGCCCTTTGAAAGCAGAGGCACCGACGGTACCTCTACCCACCGATCCACCGATGCTAATAGCCCCAGCCGCTGATGATGCACGTCGCCTTAGTGCACTGCATGAGTTTCAGTTCCAGCGACAGCCCAGGTTCCGTGGGGAGACGGACCCCCAGGTAGCCGAGTATTGGATGGAGGTAGTTGTATGGGTTTTCAGGTTAGTGAGGATACACGCAGACCTCATGGTGATTCTCACAGCGAGCCATCTGCACGCAGCAGCAGGCAGATGGTGGTGCTTGATGCTCCAGGTGCACGATGAGGCATCTCTTATCTGGATGGACTTTGAGATCCTTTTCCACCCAGAGTTCGTCCCACCCACCCTTAGTGCGGTGCGCATCCAGGAGCTTCTACATCTGCGGTAGGGCAGCTCGAAGGTCGCCTAGTAGTCGGTGAGATTTACCGATCTCTCGTACTACTCGACAGACATCTTACGGGACCCATTCTTCAGGGCCCAGACCATCGAGCATGGTTTGAGGCAGGGGATCAGGGCATCGCTGATCTCCCTCCTCATCCTGACTCTGGTAGGGGTACTGGAGCGAGCCCTTCTGATCGAGAGCTTCCATGCTGAGCCTTCATAAGAAGCGAGACCTACCGCGGGGCGGCACGTAGCAGAGTATTCTGCAACAGGCAGTCGACGAATGGCTAATGGGTCCAGGCAGACCAGACCATCAGGAAGACGACCTCAGGACACTGGCTCAAGAGTGCGGGTCACACAACGTAGAGACATTATTTTGCGAGGTAGACAGTGCTACGCGTGCGGCGGGCAGGGCAACATGGCTCGTGACTGCCTGACTCGCCGTGCCGAGGAGCAGTAGACGGTTGAGGGGCCACCGAGGAAGAAGAAAAGGGTAGACCGTGGCGGTCCGCAGGGAGCAGGTAGACGAGGCAGAGGAGTTGGCCTAGCAGCAGGTGGTGGGCGACACTTTGAGGCTCTACCACCACCACCACCAGAAGGTCCACCCCGACCACAAGGTGCTGGCGGTCAGAGACTGGCACAGCTCTAGGCAGCGGAGGCCAACGACCACAGTTCCAGAGATGATTCGAGGTACTATCTGTGTCTATTCCACCCATGCTGTAGTTATTATATACATAGGAGCGAGTCATTCATTCATTGCAGCTGCCCTTGTATGGATATCGGAGATTCCGACAGAGTCGTTGGCTCAATCCTTACGGCTAGAGACTCCTATGGGAGATGACTTGACGATTACGCACTGGTGCCGGCAGTGTGAGATTACTCTAGGAGGCGAGAGCTTCGGCTGTGATCTTCTTGTAGTGGCGTTAAGGCCTTACAATGTCATCTTGGGCATGTATTGGTTATCTACTATCAATGCTCATATCGGCTATATTAGGCGCAAGGTGTGGTGTGTATGCACTGACGGGAGCAGGTTCACCTTCACCGGTGAGAAGGGAGCCTTCGCAGCACAGGATGGACTTCCGCAGAAAAGAGGATAGCCCATCACTCATCAGTTGTCTAGACTCATCCTAGGAGTAGTTGACGTGTGAAGTCCTGGTTTTCCTGCAACGGTGGATTAGTATGCGGGCGTTTTCCCCGATGACGTTCCAGGACTACCTCCTCGTAGAGAGGTAGACTTTTATATTGATATCTACCCCGGTATAGCCCGATATCTAGTCTAGCATATCGGATGTCCCCCGCTGAGCTTCGAGAGCTACGATTACAGTTGGAGGACTTGTAGGGCAAGGGATTCATCCAACCCAGTGTTTCACCCTAGGCTTCCCAGATATTTTTCACCAAGAAGGCGGACGGGAGCTAGCGACTTTGTGTCGACTATCATCACCTAAGCCAGGTGACAGTGAGGAACAAGTATCTGCTACCGAGGGTTGATGTCCTCTTTGATCAGCTCAAGGGAGCACAGTGGTTCTCAAAGATAGACCTCAGGTCAGGCTATCCCCAGCTTAGAGTTTGGGATGAGGACATGCAGAAGACAGCCTTCAGATATCGGTATGACCACTATGAGTACTTGGTTGTGCCTTTCGGTGTAACCAATGCTCCCGCAGTGTTCATGGGCCTCATGAACAGGATATTTCAGCCATAACTCGATCGATTTGTCGTGGTCTTCATCGATGATATTTTGATATACTCGACCATTGAGGAGATGCACGCCTACCATTGTGGGTTGTACTAGAAACACTCCGAGAGCATCAGCTTTATGTCAAGCTCTCGAAGTGTCAGTTCTGGATACATGAGGTCCACTTCTTGGAACACATCATCTCTGAAGCAAATGTTGCGCTGGATCCTGCGAAGATCGAGGCAGTGCTAACTTGGGAGCCACCCAGGAGCGTAATGGAGGTGCAGAGTTTCTTGGGACTAGCTGGATACTATCAGAGATTTGTGCCAGACTTCTCTAGAGTTGCGGCGACACTATCATCTTTGACAAAGAATGGGAAACCCGTTGTGTGGTCAGACAGATGTCATTAGAGCTTCCCGGAGCTGAGACAGAGATTGACTAGAGCACCTATCTTGAGGGAGCCGGAGGAGGGAGTAGGGTACGTAGTCTACTGTGATGTATCAGGGACTGGACTCGGATGTGTCCTGATGAAAGAGTGGGCATTGATTTCCTATGGATCACGTCAGTTGAGGCCGCATGGGTAGAACTACGCTACCCATGACCTGGAGTTAGCAGCAGTGGTCTTCGCTCTAAAGACATGGCGACACTATCTGATGGGCGAGAGCTTTACTGTCTTTTCTGACCATCAGAGTCATAGGTACATCTTCTCTCATAAGGACCTGAACCTGAGACAGCGGCGCTGGCTCGAGTTCCTCCAAGACTATGACTTTGAGATAGTCTATACTCCAGGGAAGGGGAATGTGGTAGCCGATTCTCTCAGCAGGAGGACCAGCATTCAGCTACATGGGGAGGCAACAGAGCAGCTAGCCTCATTACAGATATCCTTTGTGGATAGAGATTGAACAACCTTCCTTCAGTCTCTCACAGTCACTCCACCACTACTGCAGTGGGTCAGAGAGGCACAGCATGTGGACGCTGACTGTGAGATGCTGCATGCGTAGATATCCTCACGACAGGAACCTGATGGTTTCTCGTTAGGAGAAGAGCACGAAGTCCTTTTCATAGGACGTACCTTTGTACTAGTTTCTTTGCGGGGGTAGGTGCTGAGAGAGATTCACACTTCCCCATTGGCGGTACATCCTGGGGTGGCGAAGATGTACCAGGATTTCAGACGACAACACTGGTGGTCGTGCTTGAAGAAGGCTGTGGTGGAGTTTATTTCTCGATGCCTCACCTGCCAGTAGGTGAAGGTAGAGCATCAGGTACCAGTAGGCTTGGTACATCCCTTGGATTCCCTGGAGTGGAAGTGGGACGGGATATCTATGGACATCGTGACTGGAATTCCACACACTTCCAGAGGTCACGACTCCATTTGGGTGATTGTCGACTGACCCACCAAGTCGGATCACTTCTTACCCATCAGAGAGCAGGGCTCTGTGGAGAGCTTGGGACGTCTCTATGTTCAAAAGATTGTATGAATTCATGGTGTTCCATCGTCTATCGTCTCCGATAGAGATTCTCTCTTTACTTTCTGGCTTTGGAAGTGGTTGCAAGAGGCATTCGGGACAATGCTACGTCTGAGAACTTCCATTCACCCTTAGAGAGATGGTCAGACGGAGAAGACCATACAGACTCTCGAGAACATGCTCTACGCATGTGTCCCCAACTTTGGTCGTAGCTGGGAGAACCACCTACCCTTGGTGGAGTTCGCGTACAACAATAGCTACCACTCCACAATCGGGATGGCACCATACGAGGTGTTGTACGACCGACCTTGCAGATCACCGTTGTGCTAGAAAAACCATGGGGATTCATCACTTGTTGGACCGTAGATGGTCCAGGCCATGACAGAGAAGGTCCAGGTCATCCAGGAGCAGATAAAGATAGCTCAGAGCCAGCATAAGTCTTATGCTGACAGGAGGCAGAGGCCACTGGAGTTCGAGGATGGTGAACATGTCTTCTTGCGGGTCTCACCTCGATGTGGATTACAGAGATTTGGCCGAGCCAGGAAGTTGTCTCTATGCTTCATCGGACCGTTCCAGGTCCTCAGCAGGATTGGCGAGGTGGTGTATCACCTGGCTCTACCACCTCAGTTGCACCGGGTGCACGACATCTTCCACGTATCTCAGCTGAGGAGATACATGCACGACCCGACGCATAGCATTGACCATGGGGAGATTGATGTTGATGATGGAAAAACCTTTGCGGAGGTCACGGTGGAGATTGAGGATCGACCGGAGCGGGTCCTATGTGGACGGTTGATTCCTCTAATGCGCATTAGATGGCAGCACGAGAACCTCTAGGAGAGAACTTGGGAGCGGGAGGCTCAGATGCGTGCTCAGTACCCACTTTTGTTTCCCTAGTTTATGATGTATCTTTACGGGGACGTAAAGCCCTAAGGTGGGAGTGATTTAAAGACCTGTAAAATTCAAGGAATTTTTTTTCTTAATTTTCTATGAAATTTTACAAGAACACAGTTTCTGATGGCACCTGATTTCGAGGCCCGGTGTGCCCGGAATCATTTTTCTGAAGTTTAGCTCAGGTAGGTTCAGTGAACAAACGAGCGGGTTTTTCTAAATTTTGAACCGGTGCTCAGAATCGAATTCTGAGGGCACAGATGGAATCGCAGCACCGATATTTTCTTAGAAACACCTTTTCCAGAGTTGCGTTTTCTTAGGTGTGGTTTTAAATTTTTTGGGGATAAGTTAAGAAATAAAATAAAAGTGGTGCGGCACTTTATTTTATTTTACTTAAAGCAGCTTAACCTATGTTAAGAGGATAAGGTGGAACCCACAATATCCTAACCACTTAGTAGGATATTTGTGGGTTAGGGCCCGCACGAGCCCCACCGTTTCATTCTTTCTATGTAATGCACCCACACCCCCATTTTTTATTGAAGTCAAACCCTATGTTTATTTTGGTTATGAAACGTCTCGTTAATTAGGGTGGTTAAATCGTTAAAATTAATTCATTGAATTAATTGTTCATTTATTTTCTTTTTAATTTCAAATTCATATGTTATGATAATAAAATAAGGGAAGGACTTATTTTATTATGGTTGAGTTTTTTTTGTGTTAAGACTTTGGGAGAAAAAGAGAGGTCTTGCGGATTCATTGTTCTTCAACGAAGAACTCACCGCCACCGACGAAGA
This sequence comes from Viscum album, assembly GCA_963277665.1. Classification (NCBI taxonomy): domain Eukaryota; kingdom Viridiplantae; phylum Streptophyta; class Magnoliopsida; order Santalales; family Viscaceae; genus Viscum; species Viscum album. The sequence goes on from OY728157.1 coordinate 919,155,444, forward strand.
ACGCCGACCTCCGACGACGGACGATGGCGAGAGACGCCTCCCTCAGAGATCACCTAACGCCAACGTCGTTCCTTCCATGACGCTTTCTTCCACGGCGATCATCTTCTTCTGCGACGGTTAATTCCGTGATGAACTCTCGTTCCACGACAATGCTAAGGTAGAGGTTTTATGAATTTCTATTTCATGATTATTTCTACCCTTTTCATCCCTTCAAATTGAACCACCTGTTATCGTAATAATGGGAGGAGGTCGGACCGCACGAACATGGCCGACACTCCTCCCCGTTTTGGTTGTTGATATTGATGCGGCTCGAGCAAGGCAATGTGGTGCCGAAGCACCGCGAAGAATTTGTTAAAGGAAGGTCGGAGACCATGTGTGGGTCCGATCATGTGTGGGTCATTGTGGGGGTTAGTTACCTAACGAACCTGTGTGGGTCAGATCCTTTGTGGGTCATTGCTGGGGTTAGAACCTATCGATCCTTTGTGGGTCCGACGTCTTAGATAAATCAGTTGCTATATCTGATCATCTCTATAGTAATACGATGAAGTATACCTGTGTGAGCTGAATCTCAACTTGCTTTACTGTGTGGATTAAGTTATGCTTTCATGTGTGGATCGGGTTGTGATTTCCTGTGTGGATGTGATCGAACATGGGCTCGGATTTTGGAGTCAAACTGGAATTGATGACTTTGGTATATGTATGGGAATATTCCTAAGTAGTGTTGGATTTTACTTCGTGATTGTATCATTCATTTGTGGATTATCCTTTGTGTATTTTGGGAGACCATCGGGGGTCTCGGGGTCCCTACTGAGTAGCTTATACTCACCCCTGCACGGGGTATTCCCGCACTATGTTGTGTTGGTTGCAGACGACGGACATCGCTAATCGTGGTAGAGGTACGAGGAGCAGGTCGGTACCCGGAGGTGGACCACTGGGCGGGACGTACTCGGAGCGGACAGTTGGACCCGAGGAGCTGTGGAGGCCATATGTACTCACCTTTCAGGTGGGACTTCCAGTGGATGGCTCGAGGCTGCAGCTTTACTTTCAGTTGCTGTTTTCCCTTTCTAGTTTTACTTTACTTTCAGTATGGGTTTGTATACTGGCCCACTTACTTTTCCGCACTTACTTTTGTATCAGTTTATACATAGTATTTACTTCTGCTGCTGGCTTGCTCTGTTGTGTTTATATACTTTTCAAAGGAAATTCCTTCCCTTTTTATCGGGAAGTACGCCTTGGTGCTAGTCGCCTGCCCCTGGCCTATGGAAGGCGGGTTTGGGGTAGTCACGGCATGGGCCCGGATGACGGGTCATGACAGAATTAGTATAACAAAAGCTATATTCAGTGTACTCTGAAATGAAAATATAAAAAAGATTAAATTATTTAATTTTAAAAAGATATATCAACGTGTAAAAGTAGGAGTTCTCCAGTAAACCCTATATGCATTGTTCATTGTTTTAAATGCAAGGAACAAGGGAACCAGTCCAACCAGTGCACTAATCCATTGGTTTTCATAGACAACCAACAATATCTCAAGCAACAAGTGTCATATTTTGTCATCACAACCATGTGGTAGATACCAAAATTGAAGTGGTGATATGTATGCTTGTTATCCAATCATAAATAGAGAATATAATTTTTTTTTATACATCTACATATTCCTTAATATCATGAATTTTTAGTAGAACCAATAAAACCCCACCACAAATCATGGAAGTAGAGGAGTCAATGAAAACACATAATTTTCCAATTATTGCACCCCATGTATATAACTCAACCACTAAAAACGTTTGTGGGAAGAAATTACTAGGGAGCCTTATAATACACCCTTTAGTGGAATTTGATTTAATTTTGGTCATGGATTGGATTTCCTTATAGTGATCCAAAATAAATTATGACAAGAATTAAATCACTCTATATTGGATGAATCGTCCTATGATTCTGTATAAATGCATGATGAAGGATGAGTCTTTTATAGAACCAGAATATCGAGAATGGATAACATTTTTCTGGGTGAAATCTTAGATTTCTCAAATTATTAAGTCAGAGGGAGATATATTCAATTAAGAAATTCTCTTTATTAGGGAATATAATGAGGTATTTCATGAAAAATTATCAGGTCTTCCTCCTTGCTGAGATGTTGAATTTTCAATCAAGAATACACATGGGGAACTACCAATATAAAATACAACATACAAAATGTCTATTATGGATGTTTATGAGATGAAAAAACAATTATAGGATAATCTATATAAATGGTTCATCATTTGTAGTGATTCACCTTATGTTACAACAGTTCACATTATTAAGAAGAAGGACTTTTCAATAAACCATTGAATTTATTTTCATAAGCTAAAAAATATCACCATAAAAATAATTATCCACATACATTGGTTGATGAATTGTTTGATCAGCTACATGGTCCAAAAAACATTTCCATATTAGATATTTTTTCACGATATTATCAAGTATGTGTGAAGGATAAGGATATCCACATGACAACATTACATAAAAGGTATGGGCACTATGACATCATTGTAATTCTATTCTGACTAACTAATTCTCACGAAATGTTAACATAATTGATTAATAGTGTCTTTAGAGATTACATGGAAAAATTTGTGGTATTCATGATAGATTATATTCTAATATACTCCAAAATAACGAAGGAGAATGAGGAGCATCTGATCACAATGCTTAAAAACACATAAAAGAGATGATTTATTAAAATTACAACAACTATGGTTATAGTTGAATGAATTATTATTATTGAGGAATGATATCACATGTAATGGGTTATACCTATACCCTTCGAAGATAGATGTAATTAAAGGATAAAAAAGGAATGAATATATGAATGAAATAAAAAATTTCCATGGGTTATCTAGGAAATATTTTCTACTAGAGAGAAGTTTCATAAAACTATACAATATCTAACCAAACATTAATTAATGATATTACTTTTTTTGGAACAATTATTATAATAAGAGTATCACAGAGTTGAAAAATTGTCATGTTTCTTAAACAATACTCACAATAAACTCTAGTGGAGAACATATCATGGTATTCAATGATTCTTTGAAGAAGGGAATAATATGTATACTAATGAAAAATGACAATGCGATTGACTATTAATTTTGTAAATTGAATTTACATGAACTGAACTACCCAATTCTTGATATGGAGTTAGTTGTAGTTATATTAATATTTTTAATCTAGTGGAATTATCTCTTTGAATATATGTTTGAAATATAAATGGATCCCAGACTCCTCAATAGTATAGTGACACCAAAAGAAATGACTATGAACCAGTTAAATTGTTTATAACTAATCAAAGACTATAATAGATCAATACACTATAATATTGGGAAATAAAATGAAGTTAATGATTATCTATGTAGAATGAATGTTGGAATTCTATAATTGTTGTCAACTGAGATGGATATGATCATATTAGACATAAAAATCATGGAAATGGGAATTATAAGGGATGTAAAATGTTTTTCCAATGTTGTGTTTGGGTAGTATTTATTTAATATATTATACAAGATTGATGTTTATAAAATAGGGGTTTTGGTTTTCTGGACTCACCACATTGTTGTTAACCTTCAAAATGTGTCAACGAATCCATGCCATCTATTGAAGACATGATGTATAATATCAAATTGATAATATGATATAGACTACATGTATGAGGACATTAGATCATGACATTTGGAATGAGGAAAATAACTTGGGAAGTCATTTAAGATTCAATGTAAACCTAATGATACTACTATTTTTTTTTAATTTAATAATATCATAAGTTGAATAGAAACAATGTGATGCAATACTTTTGAAAGAATGTGGGATGAAAAGTAATTGAAATCATAATAAGGATTTGTTGGTATGACATAAGTGATGGAAGGATTGTAAGTTACAATATTTCATCATTTATGTGGGGTATTAAAGAAGATGATGTTAAATATTTTTATAAATCATGTTGATGTCAAGATATAATTTGGTGTTTATGGATGAGAGAATAATTGTAACGACCTAGGTATTTATAGAATAATACCTTTTCATTTCTATTAATATTTATGAATAATATATTGATTTTATGTTAAGGATGAAATTTTTTGGATAGGGTACTCAATATGTAAAAACATGTTTCTTTGAAATCTTATGTTCTACTCAACATTGAGTTATATCGAAAAATAATATAACAATATTATTATCTTAAATGTTAGTTAAGATATAGATGTTGAATTTCTAGGAATGAACATAACTAAATAAATTAATGTTAGACATGTTTTGGAATTTCTTTAACACTTATCATATAAATTTTGAATCCTTAAAATAAGAATTTATAGGATTTTAAGCATGAAATACTCGAATATACTTTAAAATGCCGATTTACCTCCTTTTGAAGGAGAAAGATTTTTATATGTAGTTTTTTTCACTTATTTATGTTCCATTTGACAAAATAAACATCTTCCTTTATAAGTGTTACATTAGTAATTACATTGGGTAAATTTTTGGTATTTTTCTGACAAGGTTCATTTTTAATTAATAGTAAAAAATTATGCATTTTAAGTCAAAGCTGGCTTTTCATATAATTTTTTATACTATTAGATTTTAATTTTAATTGGGTTTAATGTGTAATTAAATTATATTTTTATCATTTAATCCAACTTTTTTCAATAGAAGTAATTTCACTTTAAAATTTGATATAAACTCATGTCAATATTTAGGTAATTTTTACTTCTTAATAAAACGATTTCTGGGATTGACAACAAGAATTAATTTTAAATAATATTTTGAATATTATGTGTCTTTAATATTCAAAATTTGACAATATATTTGTAATCAAGATGTAAAAATTTTGTATATAGGTACCTTTTATTTTTAAACATTATGAATAGTAACTTTAATAAATATTTTATTTACCATGGTTAAAGGAAAAATCAAGTGAATATGGGTAAAAAATAATATTATAATAAAATTAAATTACCCTAACATATGACCTAAACAAACTGGATGGAAAATGATTAACCATGGTCCCATTTTGGTCAATTTTAGAAACCCATGGATCCACTTGTGTTTTAAAATGATATTTTATTACTTTTAATTTAAATTTAAGGAAAATATAACCTAAACATGTATCTTTTGGTAAATATATTTTTATATGGGGTTATATAAGTTATCATTTAGATGATATAAAGTCATTGTAAATATAAAATTATTTCCCAAGTCATGTTATTTTATATATTGTTCTTAGAGATTATATAAATAAATTTTAGTATGACACAATGATGATGTAATGATTGCTTCATTAATAAAGAATTCAAATAGATTAAATTATAAATGTCAAAATACATGTAATATAGTTTTTTGTTGTCATCCATGTATTTTATGTGTAATATTTTCATTTTATATTTTTATTAATAAAGTTTTTTCAAATCAATCAAATTGTTATGGAATTTTTAATAATGCCATGATCTGAATTGAGTTAAAATTTACCAAATTCATATTTTTAAATATATGATATTTTATAAAATATTATAAAATTTTAAAAAAAATATATGATTCTTCCAAGTCGTTATCATATGTATAAAATTTTATTATTGACTCTTTAATTAGATATTTATCAATTTTTCTAATAATTTTGATTCTCAAAGTGTTAAATGCTTGATAAAACGGTAAGAGAAAAAATGGTTAAATAGAAATGATAAGGATTAATAAAATCCATTACCAATATAATTATTATTGGATTATTATATTTCAAATTATACTCATATTATATTCTATGACTCTGAATTTGGACTATTTTTTTCTTCACGTTGAATTTATAATAAGATAAGAAATCAAGATATTCTTTAAGTGCGCCTCCTCCCTCTTATAAAATGACTCCACCACTAATTCTTACCCACACCTCTCAATCCCCCATGGATCGTCCATCCTAAGCCCAGATAAGATCCAAACATCCCTCTCTTCTTTATATAATCCATTTCCTAGGAAGAAGGAAATTCTAGAAGGCCTTTATTCTTAAATCAATAGGAGTTACCCAATTCGAGGTAACGTATTCTCTCAAGTTCCATTCAATTATTTTTCCTTCTCTACTCCCCATAATCTTCTAATTCTTTATTTACAAAAAAAATAAGTATATTTAATATAATAATTTTTTAGGATAATTAATCAAATTACACATACACACACCTCCATTTAATGGGTATAGAACATACTTTTTTGGTGGATGGAGAACTACTGCCACATGAAATGATGATTGTTCAACATTATCCTACTACCTCACAAGGTGGCCATTATAATGGAACTATAATTATATTTGATATATATGATAAATATTTTACCTAGATTCTTCTATAATTATCATTATTTACATACCATTATGCTCTTTATTTTGAATAAATACGATAATTTCATTTGAGGAAGGGAGGACTACCACCCCCTCAAAGGGATATGAATCATTCATGCTACACATTGAACATACAAAGGATTGAATTAATGAAATTATGTAACATTTATAACACATATATTATACTATAATTTTAAAATACATATGTATCATTTAGTTTTCTATAATTTAATTATGAAAAAGAAATGAATGTAGCATTCATGTGTACGTATGGATTACCATCTCCATAAATGGTGTGTTTCATTTCCTATATCCCAATGATGTAGACTATTCTAAATACATATATACTAGATATATATGATATATATGATATCTAAATAATGATTATTATTATAAATAAAATGGAATTTTGACCATATAGAAAATTTCTAACTACAACAAGTTTATTTTTACCTAATGTTTCAAATATTGAAAAATTTATGATATAAACTCAAATTATATGAAATCATTATATGAAGGTAATAAATGATATGATCAAAAATTAAAAATGAAATTATTTAGAAGCATATAGAAACTAACTTAATTTTATACTTTATGAAATTAAAAAACTAATGAGTCATGTCAGACACAAAGTAAGGGACTTTTTGTAACACCCCAGGTAAATAAAGAATACGACATTTTTGTATTTATCCATATTTGTGAATAAAATATTAATATGACTTTAAAGGGGACGCTATGCTCGATGGCGTACCCAACACGCAACAACGAGTTTCTTGGGAATCTTACGTTGCACTCTAATAATAAAATAATATTATTTTAAATGATAGTTAACATGTAGCCGTTGTATTGGCGGGAATGGATAGAAATAACTAAAATATGATTTCATATGTTTTTAATTGTTTTTACATTTATCCAATAAATAATAGAGGCTTAAAATACGGAAAGAATTCAATTTTAGGCGTATATGCCCTAGTTTTCACTAAAGGTTCACTTATCACCTTTTGATGTTGAACCATCATTAAATATAGTTTTGTTCACTCTTAAACATTCTTTTGGACCAAATAAAACTCTTATTAAGAATCGGGACATCAAAATTTACTTTGTGTAAATTTTTGGTATCTTTCCGATAAAGTTCATTTTTTTAAGGAATAGTGTAAAATGTTGTATTTTAATTCAAAACCACTTTTTAATCTAATTTATTTATATGATTAGATTATCTTTTGAATTGGTTTTAAAGTGAAATTAGGAAATATTTTTACCATTTAATCCAATAGTGGTGGTTGGAATTAATTTCACTTTGAAATCGGACTTAAACTGGTGTCAATCTTTTGATACTTATTGTTTTATAAAAACACGCTATTTGCTCTGACAGCGGGAATTAATTATTAAATTAATTAATGTGACTAATATGTTTTGAATTTTGTAAAACGGACTTCATTTTTGAATTCAGAATATCAAATATATCTTAGGGTGAATTTTTGGTAATTTTCTGAAAAACTTCAATTTTTGATGAATAGTGAAACCACTAAGTGATAATCAAGCAAACTGATTTTTCAGTTAAATGAAAGTTTACCACTAATGTGTATTGAATTTTGAAAATCCGACATACATGGTTGTCATTAAGAAGTAAAATGTGGTTCAATGAGATTATAATAATTTTTTGGTGAATAGTAACTTATTAAGTTTTTAATCGCGATTAGTGATAATTAGTGTAGTTTAAGGTATAAATAATACTTTAAAAAAATGAAATGACCTAGACACATGTCACAACCCTATTGGTTGTGTCATGGCCGACCAAGACAAGCCATGGCCTAACTTGGGGACCCCATGGATCCACTTTTGTTGGGAAATAACATAAAATACTTTTTATTTAATGTTAAAGTGAAAATGACACTAACATAGTATGTTTTACTAAAACAATTTTTAAGTGGGGTTATACAAGTCCAAATTTTGATTATAAATAGTCATTGGAAAGATAAAAAGATTTCCTATATCATAGTAGTTTTTTTATAATTTTTAGACATTAAAGAAATTAAATTATTTATGACATAATAATGATGCAGCGATGACATCATTATTTGACAATTTAATTAAAATGGAAAGATAATGAAAAATCTACAATATACACATGGACAAAACCAATTGGATGAGTGGATTTCGATGCCTTATCACCTTATCCACGAATTCTACCAATGTGGGACCCTTTAAAACCGAAAAGCATTTTCAAATAAAGTAATATTTCTTTGCTTTCCAAAAGTGCCCCTCCTCTTCTCTTATAAAAGGCCCCCACCTCCACCTTATTTCACACACTTCAAAAGCCTTTGGCTCGGCCAACCCCTGCCCATTTGCTCTCTCCACATCCCTCTCCTCATCCTAGAGGATTTACCTTGGGCAGAATCCTTTCAAAGGAAGACTTTAGGCTCAAATCAAAAAGAGTTACACTTTTAAAGGTAATTGTTTCTCTCATATTCATTTGTTTTATTTTGCTTCTCCAACCCCCTAATCTCTTTTTATTTACTTCTTTTGTAACAACAACAGTATCTTAAATATACTAGGATGTTGTTATAATATTTATTTGAGCTACACTCTCACACAACTACATCAAATGGTTAAAGAACATACGGTTTCCGTGGATGGTGAAATTCTGCCTCCCGAAACGATGATTGTTCAATACTCATTTAACACCTTCAAAGGTGGCCATTATGATGTCACTATTTTTATATATGATATATAGTATGTTTATGTTTTCCTTAAGATTCTGTTTTTTTTACATTTTGGTCAAACCTTTATGGTTCCCATTATGGGTAAACACGATATCTTCATTTAAGGAAGCGCGGACTACCGCCCCCTCAAAGTGATTTGATTCGTTAAATACCATATGTGGGACATATAAAGGATGGAACTATGATATTAAATATGATATTATACTGGAATTATAATATACCTTTATATCATTATTATTCCATTCTATAAAATACGCATAGAAATGAAAGTAGCGTTCATGCGTACGTACGGCTTACCGTCTCCATGAACGGTGCATTTCATTTCTTACCCCTAAATGATTATGTAATGTTATAAATGCATGAATGTACTGGATATATATGACATATATTATAACTACAACATGAATACAATTCTGGATATAATAAACATTTGGCCACATGAACAACATGTAATTGTAAGAAGTCCACTTTCGACTTAAGAACCAAATACCGACAAAATGAACATTATTAACTTAAATGATTACATAATGTTCACAACATGTCAATAATTGATATAAAAGGAATAATGAACTTGGAAAAGGTTCTTAAGAAAATAGAAATTAACTCAAGTTTATTATTCAGGACGTTAAAGAACGATCGAGTCAAGTCGGACCCGAGGTAAGGGATCCTGCAACTCTCTTTCTCTTTAAGTACACTCTTTTATGTCATTTATTTTAAGCTCATCTTTCTGATGATTGGGATGTTATTTTATATTAATCCTACTGTAATTTTTATGTTCGTGTGATGAGAGACCCTATTCTCTCTCATCAATCCATTTTGGAAGTTTTATGTGGCGCCGTTAGGCTGCCGAGTTCTCGTAAGGGATTTTTCATCTCACTTTTATTCTCATGAGATTTACGCTACTTTTGCCACAAATTTCATTGAGTGGTGTATGTACTGCCCATTATTCTACACTTTGTGTAAAATACTTTCGTTTATGAGTATTTACATCAATGACCTATTGTCTTTCTTTCATGGGGTGTATGTTTTGAAAGATACCCAAGTCGGTAAGGGAACCTTTCACCCTCCTCTTTTTTTAAAAGACTTCTTTTGTTGGGTCTTTTAATTTACATATTGTTATGTTGGGATATGTTATCATAGATCCTTATTGATGTAAATTTTATGTCCAAGTGATGAGATACACTTTTTATCTCTCATCAACTCATTTTGATGTGATGCCGTTAGGCTGTCAAGGGAACTTTTTAACCAAATTTCGATTTCTTTGGGTTCAACATGTAGTCATTGAATATGTCATCCATTGAATATATGTGAATGTAATTTTATTGTTTTACACTTAATATCCATTTATATTGAGTGTATTTATATTTTTCACACATATTTTTGAGATTGATTTGTCCTTAATTTAAGGATACCTTCTTTATAAGGGATTTCGTCACATTTGACATTTCTATTGAGGGTTCATTGTTGTTATGCACCAATTCACTCTTATATGGTGTATATACTGTCCTTTGGAGTATTATATCATGAATCCATTTATTCTCATGATATTATAAAGTTCTAACTAAATGTTATTCCTCAATTATTGTATTCAAGTGTCTATAATTTTGGTAAAACCCCTTTAACCAAAATATCGTTTTAAATGTTTTAATTATTTGTTCTTATTAATATCCATGTTTTCAAAATGGTTTTAAGGATTTATTTATATGGATATTAATGGTTTAAAATTTTAATCTTCAAGGTGGTATGGGACACTTTGATTCACAAATCTTTTTATTAAATGTTTTAAATGGTTTTGGAAATGGTTTCTTTTTGGATTCATTATTTCAAAATACTAAAATGTTATATTGTGATTGAAATGTGGAAATGTTTTGTTTCCATTATGCGTGTTTTATGTGATACATGTATGTTATGGTTCTTGTGCATTGTTATGAAGAACGGGTGGTTCCGTGATAAACTAAGGGCGGGTGAGCCCGTTATAGCTCTCCAATGCATTGGGTAACGCGAAGGAGTGAAACGTTAAGGTTTCTCCGAAGAGATTTTAGGGAATATACTGTGATGGGTATTCCAAACGTAACCAAGAGGGTTACTCCCTACGTAAGAATGTTATGAATGCCTCAAGATACCTTTATGTCTTATGATTTCTATGATTTATTCATGTTTTGAGGAGTTAGGTTAAAGTGCCTATGTTTTATGGGTAAATTATGATTTCATCTTTATGTATACATGAACTCATGTTTCCTTTCCATATTTTTATGTCCCTTACTGAGCTTTTTATGCTCATCCCAAGTTTCTGAAATGTTTTTCAGGTCAAGAGGAAAGGTACATGATAAGACGTTAGAGTCAAGGATGTGTTAAGAGAGAATCCATATTTTATTTTAAATATGTTCTCGTTGATGGGAAGAATGAATATTGTCTTTTATGTAATCCACTTTGTTTAAATGTGGAATGTAATGCAAGTTTCATGATCTAATTCTCTAAAACTCTAAACCTGAAAAGATCCTCAATGTGTAATCTTGTAATAACTCAAGATTAAGTAAGTTTTAAGGCTGGGGCCTTATAGTTGGTATCAAAGGTCGGTTTAGATAACTTTAGAGGTTAGGGTATTCCTTAAGCATAAGTGACATTACCATAATGGTTAGGATTTCAGAAAGAGTCCTAGTTTTAGATAAAGTGAATGAGTAAGTGTATATTAGTGTTTATCTTCCTCATTAGTACATGATGGTTTTGTTGATATACTCACACTGACCTTTTTGGTTTTAGTAAATGGCTGGATCTAGCAGGCACCAAAGTAACAGTGGATGTGAAGGAAATTGTGATAGTCTTTTGAGCAAGCAACTGAATGATATGGGAGCTGCAATGAGAACTCTTCTGATTATCCTCAACCAACTATCTGGAGTCATGATTGACCACCTAAACCTTGGAGTTTTCTCTAAGGCATCAAATATGCAAGAAACAAATCCCTACGGAAGTGCAGGTAATAATCATAAAGGTATGAGTGTTCAAAAACCTATGTGTCAGAGATGTGGAAAGAAACACCTAGGGAAATGTTTCAAAGGGACAGAAATATGCTATAGATGTGGAAATGAAGGTCATAAAGCAAGAACCTGTAATGGAAAAAGGAAGCATCCCGTTGACTCGAGGAAAGAGAAAGAAGTTCTTTCTGAGGGATCAATTGAATGTTTTAAATGTGGTGTGCATGGTCATTATGCAAACACATGTTCTATGAAGAAGTATCGTGAATGGGGTCACCAAGAGCGTACAAATGTTCGTTTACCAATACCTAATGCCATTCCTATTGAGGATGAAGAAACTGACAATGACCAATCAAAGGTATGTACTATTTCATGACTGTTGTTTTCCTATTTTGAAATCTTAGGATATGATTCATGATTTTGTTTGTAGGAAAGAGGTATTTCGGAATAGGTTGGAAAGGAATGGATAATGGATCATGAAGAATGTTGAATGAGTAAGATGTCAACATATAAGGGCTTCAAGAGTTATGGTGAAATTCTTAAGAGTATTATGTCTCTTTTGATGATGGGGTTACATTAGAAGACTTTTTATATTATGTGTAACCCTGATGATTAATATAGGCAAATTTTATCCAAGGAATAGTTACCTTTTCTTTTGTGGACATAGTTATAAAGAACCACTTGGGTTTATATGATCCTTACTTTTGAGGTAATTATGGGTTACTAAAGGTTATGATTGAAGTGGAGGGCATGAGATGAAATTGAGGTTAAAATGTGTTATGATTATTTTGAAGATTTTATCTCGTTTTGGGGAATGTTTTAAGAATTATATAGTTTTGGAAAAAGGACAACACGCAGACCGTGTGACATCCCGTCGCGTCGGACAAAGCTGCGGGAATCGAACCCACAACCAAAGTGCGACTGGTATTTATCGCCTACCACTGGACTACGTGAAGTCCCTGGTTAGTTTGACTGATTCTTTTGGTTATATGATTTTATGAATTAAGAGTAAGTTGATTTTGGGTTATTTATTAAAATGATTACCCTATCATGGAGGATATGTGATTGGGATAATTACTTTTCAATGCGTGACTTTAGGAGCAACTGATGTTGTTTGGAGATAAATGTTACGATTTAACTTGGAAGACTATGTGACTAAATCTTTCAAATATTTGGGTTTCGATCTTATATTGGTTTACTTTGAAGAATTTTATGGACAAATTGTTTATCGAATGATCCTTGTTGAACATTGGGTTTTGTTTGACAAATTTTGGATGTTAAGAATAGATTTTATTTTTATAAAGGGTTATCCTTTTCTGGATTATCCGATCTTGTACTAGCCTTTTTGGTTTTGTTTTTGGATAAAGTCTAAAGACATGGGAAGTATATAGCTCTCTTTTGTGGATTAGGTGATTCTCTAGAAGTTGATTATGGTACTCTGAATGCGAACAAGTCTCCCTAAATACTCGTATTTTGAAAAAAATATGAGTTTGATTAAGGAATCTAGTAAAAGTTGAAGGTCAACATGATAAGTGATTATGTTTCCTTATGAATAAAATTCCTCAATAAAATGTAACTTAAAACAAAAATGTTGTCTATTAACTTTTTCTACTAGGGAATCGAATACCGTTTAACCCATCACAAGTTTGTGATTTTCTCGTGGTTAACTTTCTCCTAAACATGTTTTCTAACACTCTCCATCAGAACACGACCCTTTGTTTTTTACTCCATGTCCATATTTTCATACTTGGAGTCCTAGTATGGGTTAACTCGGGTGACCTTTGTACTTATCTTTCTTTATTTTAAAGTGATTGTTTTACCAACTCTTGTTCCGATGTGGGACTTCCAAGGATGTTTCCAAGTCCAATTTTAAAATTGCGCGGACGCAATTCCCAAAAGGGGGGAAGGATGTAACACCCCAGGTAAATAAAGAATACGACATTTTTGTATTTATCCATATTTGTGAATAAAATATTAATATGACTTTAAAGGGGACGCTATGCTCGATGGCGTACCCAACACGCAACAACGAGTTTCTTGGGAATCTTACGTTGCACTCTAATAATAAAATAATATTATTTTAAATGATAGTTAACATGTAGCCGTTGTATTGGCGGGAATGGATAGAAATAACTAAAATATGATTTCATATGTTTTTAATTGTTTTTACATTTATCCAATAAAGAATAGAGGCTTAAAATACGGAAAGAATTCAATTTTAGGCGTATATGCCCTAGTTTTCACTAAAGGTTCACTTATCACCTTTTGATGTTGAACCATCATTAAATATAGTTTTGTTCACTCTTAAACATTCTTTTGGACCAAATAAAACTCTTATTAAGAATCGGGACATCAAAATTTACTTTGTGTAAATTTTTGGTATCTTTCCGATAAAGTTCATTTTTTTAAGGAATAGTGTAAAATGTTGTATTTTAATTCAAAACCACTTTTTAATCTAATTTATTTATATGATTAGATTATCTTTTGAATTGGTTTTAAAGTGAAATTAGGAAATATTTTTACCATTTAATCCAATAGTGGTGGTTGGAATTAATTTCACTTTGAAATCGGACTTAAACTGGTGTCAATCTTTTGATACTTATTGTTTTATAAAAACACGCTATTTGCTCTGACAGCGGGAATTAATTATTAAATTAATTAATGTGACTAATATGTTTTGAATTTTGTAAAACGGACTTCATTTTTGAATTCAGAATATCAAATATATCTTAGGGTGAATTTTTGGTAATTTTCTGAAAAACTTCAATTTTTGATGAATAGTGAAACCACTAAGTGATAATCAAGCAAACTGATTTTTCAGTTAAATGAAAGTTTACCACTAATGTGTATTGAATTTTGAAAATCCGACATACATGGTTGTCATTAAGAAGTAAAATGTGGTTCAATGAGATTATAATAATTTTTTGGTGAATAGTAACTTATTAAGTTTTTAATCGCGATTAGTGATAATTAGTGTAGTTTAAGGTATAAATAATACTTTAAAAAAATGAAATGACCTAGACACATGTCACAACCCTATTGGTTGTGTCATGGCCGACCAAGACAAGCCATGGCCTAACTTGGGGACCCCATGGATCCACTTTTGTTGGGAAATAACATAAAATACTTTTTATTTAATGTTAAAGTGAAAATGACACTAACATAGTATGTTTTACTAAAACAATTTTTAAGTGGGGTTATACAAGTACAAATTTTGATTATAAATAGTCATTGGAAAGATAAAAAGATTTCCTATATCATAGTATTTTTTTATAATTTTTAGACATTAAAGAAATTAAATTATTTATGACATAATAATGATGCAGCGATGACATCATTATTTGACAATTTAATTAAAATGGAAAGATAATGAAAAATCTACAATATACACATGGACAAAACCAATTGGATGAGTGGATTTCGATGCCTTATCACCTTATCCACGAATTCTACCAATGTGGGACCCTTTAAAACCGAAAAGCATTTTCAAATAAAGTAATATTTCTTTGCTTTCCAAAAGTGCCCCTCCTCTTCTCTTATAAAAGGCCCCCACCTCCACCTTATTTCACACACTTCAAAAGCCTTTGGCTCGGCCAACCCCTGCCCATTTGCTCTCTCCACATCCCTCTCCTCATCCTAGAGGATTTACCTTGGGCAGAATCCTTTCAAAGGAAGACTTTAGGCTCAAATCAAAAAGAGTTACACTTTTAAAGGTAATTGTTTCTCTCATATTCATTTGTTTTATTTTGCTTCTCCAACCCCCTAATCTCTTTTTATTTACTTATTTTGTAACAACAACAGTATCTTAAATATACTAGGATGTTGTTATAATATTTATTTGAGCTACACTCTCACACAACTACATCAAATGGTTAAAGAACATACGGTTTCCGTGGATGGTGAAATTCTGCCTCCCGAAACGATGATTGTTCAATACTCATTTAACACCTTCAAAGGTGGCCATTATGATGTCACTATTTTTATATATGATATATAGTATGTTTATGTTTTCCTTAAGATTCTGTTTTTTTTTACATTTTGGTCAAACCTTTATGGTTCCCATTATGGGTAAACACGATATCTTCATTTAAGGAAGCGCGGACTACCGCCCCCTCAAAGTGATTTGATTCGTTAAATACCATATGTGGGACATATAAAGGATGGAACTATGATATTAAATATGATATTATACTGGAATTATAATATACCTTTATATCATTATTATTCCATTCTATAAAATACGAATAGAAATGAAAGTAGCGTTCATGCGTACGTACGGCTTACCGTCTCCATGAACGGTGCATTTCATTTCTTACCCCTAAATGATTATGTAATGTTATAAATGCATGAATGTACTGGATATATATGACATATATTATAACTACAACATGAATACAATTCTGGATATAATAAACATTTGGCCACATGAACAACATGTAATTGTAAGAAGTCCACTTTCGACTTAAGAACCAAATACCGACAAAATGAACATTATTAACTTAAATGATTACATAATGTTCACAACATGTCAATAATTGATATAAAAGGAATAATGAACTTGGAAAAGGTTCTTAAGAAAATAGAAATTAACTCAAGTTTATTATTCAGGACGTTAAAGAACGATCGAGTCAAGTCGGACCCGAGGTAAGGGATCCTGCAACTCTCTTTCTCTTTAAGTACACTCTTTTATGTCATTTATTTTAAGCTCATCTTTCTGATGATTGGGATGTTATTTTATATTAATCCTACTGTAATTTTTATGTTCGTGTGATGAGAGACCCTATTCTCTCTCATCAATCCATTTTGGAAGTTTTATGTGGCGCCGTTAGGCTGCCGAGTTCTCGTAAGGGATTTTTCATCTCACTTTTATTCTCATGAGATTTACGCTACTTTTGCCACAAATTTCATTGAGTGGTGTATGTACTGCCCATTATTCTACACTTTGTGTAAAATACTTTCGTTTATGAGTATTTACATCAATGACCTATTGTCTTTCTTTCATGGGGTGTATGTTTTGAAAGATACCCAAGTCGGTAAGGGAACCTTTCACCCTCCTCTTTTTTTAAAAGACTTCTTTTGTTGGGTCATTTAATTTACATATTGTTATGTTGGGATATGTTATCATATATCCTTATTGATGTAAATTTTATGTCCAAGTGATGAGATACACTTTTTATCTCTCATCAACTCATTTTGATGTGATGCGGTTAGGCTGTCAAGGGAACTTTTTAACCCAATTTCGATTTCTTTGGGTTCAACATGTAGTCATTGAATATGTCATCCATTGAATATATGTGAATGTACTTTTATTGTTTTACACTTAATATCCATTTATATTGAGTGTATTTATATTTTTCACACATATTTTTGAGATTGATTTGTCCTTAATTTAAGGATACCTTCTTTATAAGGGATTTTGTCACATTTGACATTTCTATTGAGGGTTCATTGTTGTTATGCACCAATTCACTCTTATATGGTGTATATACTGTCCTTTGGAGTATTATATCATGAATCCATTTATTCTCATGATATTATAAAGTTCTAACTAAATGTTATTCCTCAATTATTGTATTCAAGTGTCTATAATTTTGGTAAAACCCCTTTAACCAAAATATCGTTTTAAATGTTTTAATTATTTGTTCTTATTAATATCCATGTTTTCAAAATGGTTTTAAGGATTTATTTATATGGATATTAATGGTTTAAAATTTTAATCTTCAAGGTGGTATGGGACACTTTGATTCACAAATCTTTTTATTAAATGTTTTAAATGGTTTTGGAAATGGTTTCTTTTTGGATTCATTATTTCAAAATACTAAAATGTTATATTGTGATTGAAATGTGGAAATGTTTTGTTTCCATTATGCGTGTTTTATGTGATACATGTATGTTATGGTTCTTGGGCATTTTTATGAAGAACGGGTGGTTCCGTGATAAACTAAGGGCGGGTGAGCCCGTTATAGCTCTCCAATGCATTGGGTAACGCGAAGGAGTGAAACGTTAAGGTTTCTCCGAAGAGATTTTAGGGAATATACTGTGATGGGTATTCCAAACGTAACCAAGAGGGTTACTCCCTACGTAAGAATGTTATGAATGCCTCAAGTTACCTTTATGTCTTATGATTTCTATGATTTATTCATGTTTTGAGGAGTTAGGTTAAAGTGCCTATGTTTTATGGGTAAATTATGATTTCATCTTTATGTATACATGAACTCATGTTTCCTTTCCATATTTTTATGTCCCTTACTGAGCTTTTTATGCTCATCCCAAGTTTCTGAAATGTTTTTCAGGTCAAGAGGAAAGGTACATGATAAGACGTTAGAGTCAAGGATGTGTTAAGAGAGAATCCATATTTTATTTTAAATATGTTCTCGTTGATGGGAAGAATGAATATTGTCTTTTATGTAATCCACTTTGTTTAAATGTGGAATGTAATGCAAGTTTCATGATCTAATTCTCTAAAACTCTAAACCTGAAAAGATCCTCAATGTGTAATCTTGTAATAACTCAAGATTAAGTAAGTTTTAAGGCTGGGGCCTTATACTTTTCCTCAATCTCTTTTCATTGAGGCATATTCTGATTTATACACAACATTCTTTTAAACGGTGTACAATTAACCCCTTTGAATTTTACATTAATTCAAAGGGAATATTTTTTCTACTAATAATATTACTAAATTACAAAAAGAATTTTTTTAATGTTTGTGGAGACAATGACCTATCCGCTTCTATAATAGTTATATGATATTTGGATTTCACTATAAGACTTCATGTTTTTAAAAGGAAAAGAAATCCCAGATTCCCTTTTAATGTAATTTGGTATTGAAATTGGTTTTCCAAATTGAATGATTATTTCAATATATTGAATTGATTTCTTGTGATTTCAAATGAATTGTTATTAGTGAAATGATGATATTTTTTATAATTTTTGTTTTGTTATTATATAATGGTACATGGGAATTTGACGTGTGGTTACATGATAAATCAATGATGGATGGTTATTTGATAAACCAAAGGATTGGTGGTTTCGTGATATTCTGAGGAAATGCAGTTACATTATAACCTCCAATGAATTGGGGATTGAAGATGTCCATATGGCTATTTCATTTGTAGGAATGATTTGTGGAAGTCGACCATATGGTCATTCCATTTAACATTGATTATGTCCCATGTTTAGTTTTTATAAGATATATATATCATTCTATTGGTTTTATTGTAATAATTTGGTTACAGAAGAAGGGTAAGAAACAAGATTATATCCAGTTAAGTGTTTTTTATACTTTTTTAAGGTGAAAAGTATTACATTATGATAATGTATACATGGTTTTCATATTGTTTTGAAAACAAATCATTTTCCCTTTGTGAGTATCCCTTATTGAGGTTTTTATTGTAATCCCAGGAATTTGAAATACTTTTCACATGACATAAGGTGGAATAGGGTCAGGGATGGGATCATGAATAAGTCATGTGGTCTGAAACATGGAACTAAACATGATTCTTTTCTTCTAAGAGTTTTTATTTAATTAAAAAATGGATACTGAGTAGAATTGTATACATGTAATATTCATGTTGTTTTGTATATGTAATGAACTAATTATCTAAATCTATAAATCTGAAAAGTCCCTTAATGTTAATTATTAACATAATTAATGATTATGTAATGTTCAAGTATGGGGCCTTATAGTTGGTATAAGAGGCCACAATAGACATCTTTCGGGATTATGAGTTTTTATTGGACACGTTGTTTGTCTCTATGTAAACTCTTTAAGTTATGTTCTTATTTTATAACTTTTTTAGAACTAGGGTAGTTGGTTACAAATTGAAGGAGGAGTATCTCAAATGAAATTCCTATCTCTTCTGGATGAATTGCTTGAAATAATTATTTAAATGTCATTTGCAGATGATTATGAAACATTTTCTAACATAGAACTCACTAGAATGAAATTATTTGAGATATCAAACACATTCACTATACCTCGAGACCATCATGTATCATGGGTTGTATTTAATCAAATAATATTTTATCAGTATTCTAATATTTTAAATAAATGTAACTATTTTCATGGAATTTTCAATTATTTTACCATATCACAAGATTTTGAAGCATATTATGATTTTTGTAAAAGGTGCTGAAGAAGGAGACTCTTGCACAAACTTATTTGTATTTTCTTTTTAATTTTATTCCACCATCAAATACATAAGTTATTTTTAATGGTCCATTGAATTAATGTTTCAAATAAAACTCTGTTCAAATGTTTTATAAATAGCATGTTTTGTCAGATGTTTTGAAATTATATGTCGTACATGTTTATTTGTCGAAACTATTATTTTGTAAACACCCATATGACCCAAGTTGTACGAGGTGTATTTGTATAATGGAATCAGATGATTTTTAAGGATATGTAAATAATTTTTGTAGTGCATGGCCCATCTATTTATGTGAACAAGTTGACGATTAAACCAGGTGACACCACGAAAAACGTACGATGTTCATTATTTGGGAATAGTTTTCTTTAATCATATTAAGCTAAAATATTTCAACATATATAATACTTCATGAATTATGATATTGAGGTCTTTATAAGTTCAGTTGAAAATGAGATGAATAAGAAAACCATTGAAGATAAATCAAATTTTTTTTATTTTTGAGTTTTATAAAAAGGATAACACACAGACCGTATCAAATGCTTTCACATCATACAAAGCTATAAGAGTCAAATCCACAACCAATGTGCGACTTGGATTTATCACCTACCACTAAAATATGTGAAGTCCCGGGATAGTAAAACTAATTTTTTTAGTTAAATGATTTTATGGATCAAGATTATGTTTATTTTTGGAACATTATATTTATCAAATTGATATCATAAGTACTGAAAAATGATTTGGGGATTAAGTGACAAATTTCATTTTGGAGGTAGTTCGCTCTTTTGGGAACACTATATGCCTAAGGAAAATATAATGTTGTGGGATTTCATTTGTGGAGATATAGTGGAAATTTAATTTTCATGGAATCATTGTTTTATTGTGGACTTATAGAGATTTGGGTTATTTATGGAAATGATTAACGTATCATAGTGAATATGTTATTAGGTTAATTAAATTTCCTTATAAGACTTTATGAGTAGCTGATATAATTTGGAGATAAATGTTATGATTTATGTGGAAGACTATGTGATAAAATCCTTATAAAATATTATTTTGAAACATAGTTTGGATAATTTTGAATCATATTAATGGAAAATTTTTATTTAATGTTCTTTGTTGAGATTTGGGAATTAATTTTTAAATTTCAGAGACTAAGAGTAATATTTCATTTTATAAAAGATAATTTTTTTGGAATCATTTTTCTATGAAGCTTTTTACTACATGACAAAAAGAATATTTTTATTGTTTGCAGAAACAATGACCTTTTTACTGCCATAATAATTTTTTTATTTTTGGCTTCCTCTATAATCCTTCCTATTTTTAAATGGAAAATATGTCCCTTATTCCATTTTTACATATTTTGGTATTGAAAATAGTTTATGAAATAGATTGATTATTTCAATATCATGAAATTATATCTTTTTATTTCTAATGAAATATTATTAGTGAAGTGCTGATATTGTAATTAATTTATATTTTATTATTATATAATTGTACTTGGACATTTGACATGTGTTTATGTGATAATCCAATGACATGTGGTTATGTGATAAACCAACTAAAGGGTAGTTCTATGAGAAACCAAGGACGGGTGGTTATGTTACAAAATCCAATGCATTTGGTATCAATGTTTCTTTTACGGATATTTCATTCGTAAGATTGATTTAGGGAAGTATAGCATATGGTTATTCTATTTAAGTAGGATTATTCATATGATTCCATTTTATATTCTTTATGTTTCTTTCTATCAGTTATATGGTAATATATTGGATATTAAAGATGGGTATGTTGTGAGATTATATTTAGTGAAGTGTTTTTTGTAGTTCATTAAGGTGAAAATTATTACTTTATGATAAAGTATTCATGGTTTACATTTTGTCTTAAAAATTAATAGTTTTACTTCTTTTTTCACCCCTTACTGAGTTTTTATGCCCATCCTATGTTTCTGAAATGATATTTCACAAAAATTAAGGTAAAATAGGGTTAAGGATTGGATCCAAATAAAATCATGCTGTTTAAAACATGGAACAAAACATATTTCTTTTCTTCTATGATTTTTCTTTTTTATGAATTATTATTACTGAGTAGAGGTGCCTAGATGTAATATTCATGTTTTTCAGTATGTGTTATGACCCGAATATCGAATGTTATAAACTAGAAAAGATCCCAAATGTAAATTATTATCTTAATTCATGATTATGTAATGTTTATGATTGGGAACTTTTAATTTGAAGAAAACTAGTATAATATATATTTATAATAAATATCAGTATCATCTATGTGATATTATTATAAGGATGAATGATTGATCTTACTTAAGTGAAGATTCATATTCGACACTGATCCATCATAATAGATTCTGAAACAGATTCTATTTATATTGTTTTTTTCAATTTTTATTTGATCAAGAATTTATCAATGATATAATGTCCAGTAATGTTTGAACTGTTTGAAAAAGAAATCCATTGTATAGATTCTGTGACCGATTAACAATGTTCGGATCAACAATTTAGACAATCATTATCATTATGTTGGGTTATATTTCTGTTTGGTAAAGTGGAAATGGATTAATTATTTGTTATCTTTCAAATGGGTCAAGAGAAAAAATAAAAAAAGTATTGAGGCATAAAACAGTCCATCTGATGCACACTGATACCCATAATGTCATCAGACATTGAACTTCATTGGATAAAATTTCATTGGTATGGAGAATTGAAGAAAATAATAAATAAAATAATGACATGGGATTACAGAAAAATTATCATTGAATGATATTTTTAATGTTAAATAATGTTATGAAAATAATAAGAATAGTTTTTCATTTGACATATATAATCTTTATGATAATACTTCTAGTGGTTACAGGAAGTTATCATAAAGTACTATCTTCATAATTGTATATGTTTTCATCATAATGAAGTATAAAAACGTAGAATCATAATCGAGCTTCAGACTGAGCAATCAGAATGGAGAAATGATTTTAATCGTGAAGAAGTATGATGTTTTTATAACATACGTCATGTTCCTAGAAGTATTGGGGAGCGTTTTTTTATGAAAAAAGATGATGACATAAATGAATAATAAATCATGGAATTTGGAATTTTGAAGAGTGGAAAAAGAATTTTATTCCTGTATTTTCCATTTCAGGATACTTATAAAATGTGAGAACATGAAATTTTTATGAGGATTGAAACACTAAGTGTTTGCACGTGTTGACAGTACAAATATTGATACTTTTATCATGTTTTGATTTTCTAAATGGGGGTTTTTAGGATGAATCTGTGGATGATAACAAGGGTTAGGATCAATCCGATAATCTGATAAAGATACAATATTCTAAGATTCATCTATGTAAGTTCATCATTGTGAGCCTATTAGAGGGACATCCATCATAGAACGATTTATTGTAAATTGGTCCTTACAAAAGAGGGATCGTAAGCTACATACTGAGTTTCTACATAGTTTAACAAGAAAGAGTTGAAGGATAATCAGATAGATAGTAATTTGATATAGACCATCTTATAGAGGTTATCAGACCCTAGCAGTCTTTGTCTACTTTTATTCAATAAATTTTATGGAAAATGTTTATAGAAAATGTTACATGGGAAAAAATTTACATAAATAATTTTTTATGTTATTGGATATTGTATGTTGGTATAATTTTATGCATCTTACTTTTAGAGGATGTGAAGACTCTATGATGTGGTTTGGAAAAAAAGATGGAAAGTGAATCTTTTAACTATTGACACATACCATTTTCTAAAAAAGATTGATTGTTTCACTGGGGCCTATAACCAGCTATGGGAAGTGGATACTAAAAAGTATAGTTGGGGGTATAACGAGTTATAACATGATTGTTTCTATTGGGAATGTAAAAGTTTTCAATTCATGTTCATTTGAATTCTAAAAAATTCATTGTGAGGGAATTTATGTTTTTTGGACAATCCATCATGGAATGGAATATGTCTATTTATAGAACCTTTTAAATATAATGTTCCACCTTCTCATTATATTAGTTTCTTGAAAAAGGTGAGCATGATAATATATAGTATAGTTTATCATAACATCGACAAATTTAAATGGTTTATAATTTTCTTCTGAATTAGTTAAGAAAAATTCTTACAAAAGTAAAGGGAACCACTGATTCATCCCCTCTCAGTGGTCTTAATCCAATTTGGTAGTATAAGATGGTATTATAGGTGGTTCAATCTAAAAGATTCATCTTTGCGAATTAAAAATTCCAATTCCATAAACTATAATGGGATTAATGTTTTCAATGGTTTGAACTATCATGTCTAAAAATATAGAATGCTACGATATGTTATTTCTGTTAGTGATGATGTTTTGGAAGAAAAAAGTAATGTATTTCCTCTTTTTATAAATAATTCTACACTTATTTGTACTAATAAGTAAAAACATGAGTATTATAGAAGAACTCAATCTTCATTATTCTCTTTAATAAATAAAAGTGATTTTATTCAATTAAATGGCATTGTAACCCCCAATAGAATATATAATAAGTTGAAAAACATTTATAAAGGAAATAAAAAATATAATAAGGAATTATTACAACTATAAACTCTAATGTATGACGAAGTGAAAATTAATGACCATGAATCTATTGGGGAATAATTTAAAATGGCGAATGATTTTCTTAAAATCATCTCATGACTTTATGAGAAGCTAGAAGATTGTGGTATCATTGCAAAAATATTGAGAATAAATCCTTCTAAGATTGATTCCAAGGTTTCAACCATGGATAAAAAATATCAATAAACTATTTATATGGATAATATTCTTAGTAATCTTGTTAATTATTAATTGAGAATATAGAAGGTTATGAAATTTAAATACTATGTTTATCAAGAAATATAGTTCAATTTTATAAAATGGTTTAACAAATATTGATGTTAAATATGAATCAATTTATTCATTATAAGGGGATGATGTAGATGATTTCCATACAATATTTCCCTCATTTCTATAAAATAAAACAACAGAAAATGAAAAATGAAAAATTATAAAAAAAATTGGAATTATAAATTCAGTAAAAATGTTAGATAGAATTTTCTTTGATACAATTTTAATGAATATATGTCTGAAGAGGATGATGATAAATATTTGAAACAAAAGTAAGAGAAACAAATTAAAATATTCTCCTATGACTAAAATATGAAAAAATTTCAGAGTAAAATAATTAAGGTTGATTCCACGTCCAATGATTAATCTAATCATTAACATGACTCTATTTATCATGTTATAAATGGAAGATAATTTTCAAATAGTGATGATAATGTTGTTGAAATTATAGGAATGGAATTTATTCTCAATGTGAATTTTTAAAAAGGAAATTGTGCGTGATACTCAACTAAAAAAACAAATGAAGAAAAATGTACAAAGAATAACATTTTGAATAATGTAAAGATAGAAAATAAAGAGGAAAATATCAAATTTATTACTTCTATGAATATAAAATTGGTGATCCTGAATGAAAAAAATATCTATAACTAAATTTTAGCTGAAAATTAGAACCTATTCAAGAACGAATATATACTTGTTGAAGAGAATAAACAGGTCAAGTAAACTATAGTTGAATCTAAACTGATAATAGATGTTCTAAATGTTTTTTTTGGATTTGAATGAATTTGAGTTTTTTGAAACATATTCAATTATTATTATAACACAATGTTGAATAATAATGTTATGTCAAAAAATCACCAAAGTAGATGATGTGGAAGGTTAGACATCAATGGAAGGGGAAAAGAAAGTGTTACAAAAAGAGGTTTTTTAAAAAACATATCTCATCATGTAAGATAGGAATTAATCCAGAAAATATAATTCTTTGAAAAGTGATGCATGATTTGTGAGGAAAAAAAAATTAATGAACAAGTTCACTTATTGTCGTGAAAATCACGATGCATAGGTAATTATGGAATTTTTCTATGTTTTTATAATTAGAAATTATTAACGCGAGTATAAGAGGTCTCTACTAGGAAATCTGTATGATCCAGGGGTGATATGGTGACTAAAGAAAACCATACTATTCGAAAAGATTTATCATTCCATAAATGAAAAAATAGATGGTAATAATGTCAGAGACTCAATAATGAAATTAGAGAAGCTGAATAAACTTGAGTATATTATGAAATATGAGAAACTTAATCATAATGATTCTAAAAAGAATGAATGTGTACTTATATGGCCTTAAGTAGTTATAAGTTATAGAAATATAATAGAATCACAAAAAAACAATTAAAAGTTGAAGGAATAGTTTTCTGATATTATATGAAAAGTTGATAAAAAAATATTTCAATGGATTGTTAATTGAATTTAATTTTTAAAAAATCAAGGGATGTGAGAATGAAGGGAATGTTAGTAAAAGGTGTTAAATAATTATGCAAGAATAAGAGGAAGACAAGAAACAATTGTAAAAAATTGGATGTAAAAAATGATACACAATATAATGTAAAGAAGAAATCCATTTATGAGAAGGATATACAAAAAACTAGATATAAAAAATAGAATATTGAATTGAAGGACAAAAAAATCCAATAGAAAATCAATAAAGATGAAGAAAATTTCCAGAATGAGAGAAGTATCTATGTTCTAACTTTTATTACAATAATCACTGAGTTTCATCCTTATTCCTAAAATTTTTGTGTTTGTACTAACATGTCTTGAATTGGATGAGTTGAATTATAGAAATGGATGTTGAATCTATTAATATTGTTTCAAAAAAATGTAATGTTGTTACAAAATATGTATATTTTTTTGAATGTGGTGTTTTATTCTCAACAAAATAAACGATATTTTTATTAATTTGGAATAATTTTTCATTAATATTAATCAATAACTTTCAGGATTTCTCTAGAAATTTAACATATAAATGAAACATGAAAATGTATTACTTGAATAAATAATTGGAATTTTTTATTATTGAGGGAAAAAAGGCAAAAAGTATGGACATGAAGAAATGATGAAGTTCTAGGGAAACACCCTTAACAAAAAGATTACAATACATTATAAAGGACATAGTATTAGAAACAATTCGAATGGCATCATCAGGACCATCTTTACTAGATATGGTGTCATCCACAGTGTTTCATTCCCTCTAGGTGTGAATGAATTTTTTTCCATGATCAATATATCTCCTCCCATTCAAAATCATATAAAACAACTCCCATGGGACCTATTTACATACTTTCATCATGCTAATGAAAATTTTGGAATCATAATGCACTTCATAGATACCAAATTTGTATAATTCTTCTAGTTGGAGACCTATAATCAAAACATTCACCTCTGATCTAAGGGAGTAACCTTGTCCATTGTAAGTACTAAAAAAAATTATTGAGCATCTACCATCAATACCCAACCTTCCACCTCGCATGGATCCTCCAAGACATGAATAATCCATATTGAGTTTTTTCCCAGAAGTAGGAGGGTAACAACACACCCATGTCACCCTATTGGATCTAACATTATCTTCTATTATGAGAACCACACTATGAATCACTTTATAGAGAGAAGTATAAGAATACCCCCGAGAGTGGAGACCCCCCGAGATCAGCAACTAGAGATCTAGTCTGCACATGGATAATAGAAAGAGAGAAAGATAAGACATCTCTTTCTTGGTTGTGAGCCTCCCAGATTTCCCAACACATTGAATATAACACCATTCAATGTACTTTTTCCTCCTAGCCACAAGCTTATGACCCCCTAAAACCAGTTGAAAATGTATAACAATAATGCTTTCTTATTGAAAACATTGATAACCTTACATATGCTATATTTTTTTCTACATCAGGGTTTCCCATTTAGAGTTAATGTTGTTTAGTTAAAGGATATTTGTTAGGAATATCATGTGATACATATGTTCTCCTAAATAATGAATTCATTGGATTGAGACCCTAGAAAATGAACTCATTTGTAAATGATGGGTAAACATTTCATGATGTCCACTTCAAATTATTTTTAGAAAATAGGGGGAAAACTTAATTGTGAGAGATAATATGGGTATTATAAAATAAATGGGGAGAATATGAAAAAAAAAATCACACGTGTTTCATTGCAGTGGGTATTCAATCCAAACACATAGGGTGATATTGTAAGGCCCAAGTTGTGTTTTTTTGTATTTTTTTTCAATAGATGATATAGTATTGAATTTTAAAAAAGATGAGTTTTCTTCCAGACTCACCCCGTTAGACTAACCATCAAGATCATCACATATACATGATTCAATGAATCTATCTAATAATAATGGGATAGGAAACATACCATCTACATGAAAGTTAGTCATAGTCCACCTGTATGAGGACATCGGATCCTGACATCAATAATGAGGAAACGAACATCAAAGGTCATATAAATTTCATTGTAAACATGAATAATATTTTATATTATGCAATTAAAAAAGTCCTTTGTTTTCTAGAATGACTATGATGTAATATTTTTGAATTTAAGGGGGAGAATAATTTATTCCAAACATCATTAAGATTGGATGAAGAAAAATAAGTGATGGAAGGATGTGATTTTTTTCACACTTCCCAATTTTTGTTAGGAAATGATGAGGATGATCTAAAATGATTTCATAAATCAGGAATAACTCATGATAAAATATGGGGTTAGTGAATGAGAGGAGAATAAGATGTGAATTATTATAGCTACTAATCATTAGTATAACTATCATTAGTTTGACAACATTATATGGCTAGAACATTGTTCTTGAAGAAGTAAAAATTTCAATGTATAAATTGATCCATAAAAATATATTCTAAGACCAATTCTATTTATTTATTTGGAAGCTTTTTTATATCATATCCAGAGATTTTTTGTGATATAATTTTGAAGAATATTTGAATTGATGGAGAAAATAATCCATCAGAAGGAATCAGATAATGATTAACCAAATGAGGATTATAATTATATTCAATAATTCTAATTAGGGTGAATTATATTTTTTGGGTTATAGAGGAAAATTATTTATTTTATTTTCTCTTTCATATCTATCTATAATATAAGAACAAAATATTTAGGATAAAGCAAATCCATCAAAAGCATGCTGATTCTAATAAAGTCATCGGTTGAGGAATTTAATATGATGTGGGATCATCAATCTGAGGAATTGATGAAGGGGAAAAACATTAAATGCATGATCATACTTTAAATGTATTTTAGAAGTATATTTTAAATGAAATATAATGTTCTAAAATTTCTAAAAAATGTTCTTTGATTTGATATAGAGAATATTTATGGGCTGAAATTCATTTCTTATAAGTGGTTTTTGTTATGGGTTATCTTTAGTTTTGCATATGTTTTCTTCCCCATGAATTATCGAAATGAAGAATCATAATGAATAATCTGACTGAAGTATCACACTGGAGAAATATTTATAAACATGAAGAATTATGACATTTTGAAGAGATTTTATAGTTTCACATTATTTTTGAGGAGAGTATAATAAGTCAAAGATAAATTATATGTAAAAAATGAATCAAGGAATCTTGAATTTTCTTGAGATGGAGAATAATTTAATTTACCTTACGTTTAAATATTTGTAATTCGTTAAAAGTATAGTAGAAGAAATTGGTATAATGTGTAAAACATGAAGTGTTAGCATGAACAGAGATTATAAATACTCATTAATTGATTATGTATTGAGTTTCCAAAAAGTGGTTCTTATTTAGGTTGAAGTTGAGGATGATCATTAGAGTGAGGTTCCATATGATCATTTGAGAAAGCTCTAATGAGGGATGCTTCATTGGAATAAGTCCATCAGAGTGATCCTATTAGGGCGATATCTTTCAAGGAAAGGATCATCATCCCATGTTACATTGGAAAGATAAATTTTCAGTTTTGGATTGGTTTTATACTTCTTTGAACATAGAATATTATAAGGAGAATTTGAAAGAATCCAATTTAATGTTGACCATCCATCAGAGGTTACCGAACCCTAGAATATTTGACTAATTTTTTCTAGGGATGTTTTTCAGACAATGTTTCTTGAGATTAATTCAAGAACATAAATTTCCATTAATATTTTTTTATCTTATTTATGATTGAATGAATGAAACATTTTATTTTACCTACATGTGGATGTAGTGAAGAATTTGTTATGTGGATCAAACAAGTTGAAGTAATGTGACACCAATAAATATGGATACATACTAGTTATAGAAAAGGATTAATTGTTTGGGTGTATAAACAGATCTAGGAAGTGTATACATAAAATCATAGTTGGGTAATATCACTAACTATAGTATGAATGATCCAACTAATATTTTAAAATTGCTCACTACTTGTTCCTTTGTATTATTGAAATAATATATTGAAAGAATCTGTGTTGTTTGGACTCCCTAACACAGAAATGAGTAGGCTTTTGTATCGATCCTTGTAAATATAATTTTATTCATTATTTTTATATTTTTTACACATTAAGGGAGAGGCTGAGAATATGTGCATGAGTATATTATAAAAATAACATATTTTAGAGGTTAAAAATGTTTTCATAAATATGTTATGAAAGAATCATATAAAAGAGAAAGGAACAACTGATTCGACCCCCTCTCAGTGGTCTCATTACTATTTTGTAAAAATAATATCATCATCAATTATTTCAAAAATGATTTCACAACCATACCTTCTGGATAAGATAATGGATTATGAAAGTGGTGATTTTTTAATTTAGAAGATCGTTGAAGCTATAATAAAATGGTAGTTCTCAGACATCAATGTTAATTAATAAGGAGTTGTATGATTTGGGTCATGAAAATGCATACCATAAAATTTCTCATTATAGAAGGATCAATTGGATAACGCACATAACACGAACATATCAATCCATTCATGAAGCACAATAATGTATCAAAATCTCTAAGAGAACTATTAATGGGAAAATAAAAACAATTAGATCAAAAAATAATCATTAATATTTCATCTATTCCTATATGTGAAGGGATATGGGAATAAAGGGGATGATAAATCCTTTTCCCATAACTGCATAGAAATGAAAAAAACATTAACATGGACTATATCACTATCCTTTCAAAGACACCAAATGGGAATAATGCAATATAGTTTGCAGTGGATATTATTACAAATAATTCCCACTTAATTTCAATTCAAGAGGACATCTAAGTCAATCCACTTGCAATAAAATACACTGAAGAAGTGGTGAGGTGGCATGGAACACCTCTATAAATTTTATATGATCATGATCTAAGATTCACCATTGTGTTCAAAAAGTGTCTCCATCATGATCTCAACACATATTTGAACATCAACAAAAATTATCGTCATTAAACTAATGGGAAATCCAAGTGGACTATCTAAAAACTTAAGTACGTATTTTGATCTTTCTTGATGAGCTTTCAAGGAGGATGTGATCAATTCATACCAATGGTATATTTATCATACGATAATAATTTATACTCATGAATCCAAATGGATCCCAACAAAACACTTTATGTGATGTTATTTAGAACACATACATGTTGGGATGATGTTGGGGAACAAAAACGGATAGGTCCTAAAATAGACTGGGAGATTATGGAATGAATCAATACCATTCATCATAAAATCAAGGATTCATAACATCTATAAAAAATATATGTTTACTATCATCGATTATACATTGAGAGTGAGGTTGGAGACAAGGTATTACTTCACCTATCTCCATGGATGAAATTCATGAGATTTGGGAAGAATTGAATGCATAGTTATGGATACATTAGTCCCATTTAGTTCCTTGATCACATTAAATAATTGGACAATCTTATAGGCCTCACACCTAACCAATCTTAGTTACATGATGTATTCCAAATATCACTCTGGGGAAATTACATACGAAAAACCTCACATGTACATAGCCCATAGGTGATATCATTGGAGAATGTTCTTTCTTATGAGGATCAATTGGTTAGGATATTAGACTGTAGAGATAAATTTATACAAACATAGAAAATTCCCATGGTCAATGTTGTGTGAAGAATACACATGATTGAATAAGTTTTGTGGGAAATAGAGGAAGTGTTGAAATATAATTATCCTCATTTTTTAGTGGGAAGATAATAAATATGGGTGAATTTTTGAAGGGGGGAAGATTCTATGGAACTGAACTTTTATAAATAAAATTCCCATTGAAATATAGTAAAATGAATTATTATATTTTATGGATATCGAATGAACGTTCACTCCATTAGATTTATTATATATTTTCATATTTAAAAGTTATATTAATTGAAATTGATTTTAAGATTTGTATTAATACCGGGTTTTAAAAAATCATTTTACCAAAGACAAACAATGTGAAGTCAACAAACCATAGGATCATATCCTATAAAAAAATTATAAGAGCATCCACGGGAGATGAAATATCTAGGATTTGCACATGACCATGACCATGATGATATCCAATAACTTATGTTTGATCGAAACCGTTTATAGGATAATTTTATGCTTATCGATATCATGGATCTAACCATGTATTATAAACCATCCCCTAAAAGTCACACCATAATGCACCTTACACATATCGTGTTTTTTAGTGTATTAAAGGGATATGTAACAAGGCCATAATAATATGAATATTTATAATATATTTTAAATAGAATAATGTTTTTATTAACTTCTTATTGAACAATTTTTATTTTCATACTATAAAAGTCAAATTGTATATGTAATTAATAATCAATTTCAAATAATATATCAATTTGATGAAATGACCAATTTTTGAAATAAATATTATTTTAATGAAATATTTTCATTATGTAATATATATTATATATATATGAGCATATGACTTTTATGAAGTCAGTTGTAATTTTTTATGTGTTCAAAAAATATTATTGTAAAACCCCATCATTTCTCAACGAATAGCCATTATTATTTTAAAATTTAACATTAACAAATCAATAAAATTATTTTTTTAAATAATTTTTTTAATGAGAATATATAAATTATCCAACGGAGGATATTTTAAAAATTAATGAGAGTGTCAAATATTGAGGTAAAAATTAAATACAATATAAATATACGGTGAATATTATAACATCATAAAGAACAAAAAATGATGTAATCATTACTATAGTCGGTATCCAAAACTAATTATATGTTTCTATATTAAAATAATATTATTTTATGTTTGTTTTATTAATTTTATAAATCTTGTAAGAATCCTAGAAAACCTATATTATATTTTAATATTTTAAAATCATTTCATTAAGGACATGAACCAGATCCACATCAATAATTGTAATATTTGATTATGTTATTCCCATTGAATTATAAAATAATTAATATAAACATTATTTTTAAATGATAATGGGACATTCATGGGATTGTTTCTAATTTGCCTTTTTTATATAGAGTCTAAAACCTATGATTCACAAACAATAAAGAACCCCTGTCTCTTTTACTATATAAACCCACCAAATATTTTATTTCCCTCCAATAAAAAACATTGTTTAACATCCTTACTCTAGCCTATCCAATGTAGATTCCTCCCAGGGTTACCAAGAGTTCTCACAGTGCTCCCCCTAATCTTTTTTAATCGCACTGTTGTGGTAGAGGATCCTTTCCTTCTCCTCGTTATTCAATCATCTCTAATTGGTTAGGCTTTTTACCTCAATTTCCTAATATTTTGATTTGTTATCACATAACCCACTTACTATATCTTTGATTAATAAATTATTAGTGTTTCCTTTCACTATCATTAATCCATTTGATGAAAATTTATATTCCCCCAGTATGCTGTCAAAATTTCATAGCGATTTTCCATGCCTAACAATTCTTTAGTGAATCCCTATACCAATTTCATATATATATTGTTCATATTTATACTATTATACTTATTTTATTAGGGAATAACATGACTGTGTTCCACACTCCATAATATTTGAATAAAATTTAGTGATAAATCTATCCATGTTCAATGATCGTTGTGGAACATGAGAGCTTGTGAATGAAATTAATGTGATGGGTGCACCCATAATTATATAGTTCTCAAATGCATTGGGTAACGTTGTAGTCTCATGAGACATAGTTCAATGGATTAAAGAGTGAAACTAATATATCATAGGACTTTTCCGTCATGTATACATGGTAAGTAGATATGACCTAGGTTTATGGTTTATTATTTTATGTTGATTCCTCGTTTCCAATATTAACTACATGATACCAAATTATATCATGGTTTCTTGTTCATGTTTTTTATTCTGAACACTTTTATACCCCATTGATATTCCTATTGTAAAAAATTCATATAATTATTTATTTTCTTATATATTCATTCTATTATTGGGATTTATATATCAACACTTTCTTAGGTATGTTCTTAGGATGGGCCATACAGTTTTATGTACGATGTAATAACATGAGCCTAACAAGTATGATTTTAATAATGATGTTGTATTCAATGAGTTATATTGTTATGTAATGTAACTATTTACCTAGGATACTAGACATTTCCAACATTTGGGTTGTATTACGTTCAATATTATTTAATAAATCATGAATTAATGTGTAATAATATCAAGTGTTTTCATACAAAGGGTATATGGGATGATATGTTGAAATCAAAATAGGATACATGTGTGGTTGTTCCATGGTAGAATAAAATTCATAAGTGGTTATACCTATACTAAAATGGGACTTATGTATTGGTTGGTATACATCAAATATATTTTCTAAGAATATGTTTCTGCTACACATTTTGTTCTACCCATGTGACATGTTCTTATACATATGATTTGACCTCAGTGCTCATGATAATTGATTTTGTTATGATTCATGTATGATAATCATCCAAATCCTTATATCATGATTATGATCTATAGTTTATAATAATTTAATATTTTTAGCTCATGTTATTATACCCATATTTTCCTACTATGATTACATATCATCATGGAATTATATCCCCCATGTTTAACCATACTCTAAATCTGAGATCACATAATTTTAAATTTAATTTACTAGGATATAGAGATAGACATTAATTATGAATAAACTAAGTAGTGTATTATGTTTTAATTGTTTATTGGAAATTTTAAATATCATTCATGAAATAATTTGATAATATATCTTGTATATCTAGACACTAAACCATTACAATTCTGGTGTGAGTATTTTATTGAGATGTATTGATTATTCATATAAAAGGATTTAATATTTATGTATATAATGATTGGGACAAAATTTTTAGAATAAATTTTAGGATTAGTTATTTTTAGATATTGGTAATAGATAAAAATTTCAAAAAATTAGGAGATTATTCAATGTATAGGATAATTTCTTAATGTGTTGGTAATGTAGATGTTGTGTGGTTTATTTTGAAAATAAATCCCATTCTGGATACTGGAATGATGATGAGGCTGTATCACTGATGCACCTAGAGGTAACAACTCTGAAAACCGATTATTGATTATTAAATTGTTCATAACTAGCGCATGATAAGTGGGCATAAGTATTTACCATAGGATAAAAACTCTTGATGTATGTTCTTTAGTTAATTAACTTATTCATTATGAACCATTATGAAGGATTTGAACAAATAATGAAAATGCATGTCCTAGGATATACCTAATGTATCAGTGAAATAAAATATGGTATAAGATCTACTAACACTATGATTGATTTTTTAGGATTATGTTATTTATGACTTGTATTTTTATTGATAACAATAAAATATTTGGATGTATTAAATTTTTGGAACTTGGATGAATCATATTAACATAAAATATTTTTGAAGATGAAATTATTTTAAAAATATAAAATTGAATGTTATAAGAGATATAATTGAGAATTATATTTCTTTTCCTAAAAAAATTAATTGATTTGAATCATGATAATCATTTAAAAAAGAATAGGTTGAAATAGTATATTGTTCCGTCCTTAATAAGTCAACAACCTGATTAATATATTTCGAACACTAATTCCCTAATAACTAAGAAATGGATTAGTACCATTCAAAATATTTGAATTATTATACACAGTTTTTAGTATGAATATGTTTTTTATAATTTATATCATTTAAATGGATAGGTATATTAATATTGGAATATAGTCACAAAAATTGTGCAATAAGATGAAATTTAATCGATGGAATGATAAGAATTTAGGATGTTATTTTTAATTAAGCACATTTATATTATTATTTTTGCGTAAATGAATATTGAATCCCATGAGAACAAATAAACAGATGTTGAATCCATTACTACATATGAGGAATATTTTATATGAATTTTTGAAGAATTATTTGGTATTATAATTTTCATTAATGTAATATTATATGATTCTTCATTGGCATAAAACCATTTCTCTAATGGGAATTATCCAGAAGAGACATTAGTTGCTTTGAAAAAATTATTTTCTGTGATATCATTATAGAAATAGATATTTGAGTCACCCATAAATCTCATGGTATTGATAAAAATAATTATGAAATTAAAATAAAATTATAATAAAAAAAAACATGGGGGCAGAAGGTATGTATTGATTTATGCTATATGTTTGGAAATAAACAAGGAGGAAAATATCTTAAAGGTACTATTAAATGAATAAATTTTGGAATGTAAGGAAACTAGGTAATAAAATGACATTGTGATGGAATGTGGTAAGGAAATGATGTGAATAGAGAGTATTCTCCATAGAATGCAGCACCGACACTCTAATGTTTCTAATGAAATTAGTATAGGTTATATACTAACCTATTGTTGAATCTGATAGATAAAAATATTGATAATTTATAGGAACCTCCTAAGGATAGAAAAAAGTGCAATATCATGTGATTGCTATTGCATACTTGGATTATATGAAAAATGTGGTGAATAGTACACTTAATATCCTCTTAAGAAATGGCAATGTATTATTTTATTTCTATTCTAGTCACTATTTTATATATGATGAGTTTTCTAATAGTATTATGCCATAAAATTAATGAAAATATATTGAAATAGTGTTGAAAATTCCTAATAGTATGACAATCACATCTCAGGTCATTGATTGTTCTCTAATAGAAATTTGGGAAAATGTTTTTCCAATATATCTTATTTTTATCTATCTCGTTGAATTTTATTTGATTTTGGGCATGGATTGACACTCTATATACTGAGATCATAAATATTTCAATGGAATGAAAATTGCATTTCTTATTTAGGATTAACTTAGGATTTTTTATCAGTGTAATGATGAATATTAGCTTACAATTGAACAAAATTCCATTTTCGTGGTCTTGATTTGTTTCTCTTAAGGGTTGTCTTTCTATAATGGTTTTGTAAAATCTCAATATCGATTATATGAACACCATATGAGAGGTTTTTTTGTCCTCCCAAAAGTGACTCATAATTTTCCTCCAAATATTGATGTTTATTTTTCAATATAACTATTAACTTAAGAGACACCTATTTCAGAGACTCTATAAAAATTGCCTTATTGAGTTGTAGGAATTGAGGAAGAAACTCCTGTGAATATGATAAGAGATTAATTTTTACAGGTGTTTCAAATGGGATGCAATTTTTATTATTATAAATCAGAAAGATTGATTTATGTGACTCAATATAGATTTTCGGGAACATAACAACATCACTATGAATAATAATTACACATTACCTCATGTTGATGATTTTTTATATTAGTATGAGGAGCACAATATTTTCCTAATATTTTTCTTCATTTTTCACTATCAATTTTTTGTAACAAGTGAAACACAAATAATATTATGATCTTAATGGTGTATGAATACTACAAATTACTAATGATTTCATTTGTTATTCCTAACTAACGTTCAATATTTATATATTTTTTTAATAGTGTCATCAGAAATTACCTCAGTCATTTTGTGATATTATTTCTAGATGATATAATTATAAACTCAAAGATAAAGGAATATAAATAAGTTTATTTGAGGATTTTTTATGAGATTTGATAAAATATATTCATAATTCCTCATGAAGGAATTCTATTTTAAAAAAGTTTAATCAATGGTGCAAATAATATCCATCGAGGGTATATCAGAGACTCATTGAATGATGGAAGTTGTTGATTGTGTCCCATTCCAACTGATGTGATTGAGATTTGTAGTTTTCATGGATTGGATGGTTATTATTGATTCTTTATTGATAATTTACCATGAATATTTAATACAATAATAGTGTTGACACATAAGGAATTCGTGTTATTATAGATATATGAATCTTAGGAAAATATGAAGGAGTTGCAAAAAAACAATTTTAACACAATTGTGGTTACACTATTATACAAAATATAAGGTTTTGTGACCTATAGTGAGTCCCCAAATATGGGACTAGAATGCATCCCTATACAGGAATACAAGGTGATATCTATGCCTATATGAAATTGAAAAAACATGATAAAAATAACACCACACATTACTTGTTTGTTAACAATGTTAATTTTTTCATTGATGATATAGAGGCATTATAATAAATGGGAAATTTGAGATATATATAATCATCATTAAAGATTAATGTATACATTAAAATAAATGGGGTTTAATATGATTCATATAAGATGGTTTTAGTTTATTAATTTTTATGAAAGATAAATATGTTACCACCATAGGAAATACAATATGTTGAATGATTTTATATGTAAAAATGATCATTCTAGATAATCTAGAATGAGGATAAAAACTATCCAATATATATGAATTTCAATTGATGTATAATTAAATATTTGTGAGGGGGGAGAAATATTATCTTTTTAAAATAGGTGTTTAATCACCTATTCATATAAATATTAAATGATGAATAAGGATGATGTAGAGATTAAAATAAATATGAGAAATGTGTTGATATAAGTTTTTTATTATTGAATTATATGTTTTAATAACTGAGTATTTATGGAAGGATAATAGGAAAAGGGGTATTGTGGAGTGTGTATCTCACTGCTTGATGTACTGAAAAGATATTTATGAGTGGAAATTGTCTAAAGGTATATAACAACCATTACCCATACCACTTTGTAAATGGGAAAATTTCATAATGAATTTCATCATTTGACCCCCCAACAAAAAAAAGGAATACATTCATCTATGTTTTGGTACATCACATAACCAAGTAATAATATTTCACTGCTACCAGATAATATTTACCTATTGTTTATATTTACCTTTTATAATTGAGGAAGTGGTATGGTTATATGGATTTCATCGTTATATTGAGATTGATTGAGATTTATTTACATCAAATTCATAATGAATTATTAAATATGATTTGAACATTGAATTATGATTCAATACTATCTATCATCCTCATATATATGGTTTGTTTGAGAGGACCATTCAATCCATTGAATATATGATGATATCCTATACTACAGACATCAAATTTGGTTGGGATCAACACCTTAAATTGGTGTAATATTCCCACAATAATGGGTTTCACTCGATAATCAAGTTGGCTCCCTATGAAGCACACACGGATAAGAATATTAGAAGTCAAATTTTCTAGGATGAAATTGGACAATGAATTATAATAGGACTTGATCTATCTGTGTAAATGATATAGAAGTTTAGATCCATTCAAAAAAACATTAGGTAAATATGAAGTCAAAAAAATTATTCATACAATCATATGTGGGATCAAGCGTCTAAATCTGTTGACAATATATTCCTATGAACAAATATATAGAAGAATGTTTATATAAATAGAATGATGGTAAATACAAACCATAGATATATCAGTCATTTCATGATTCTGGATCATAATGGTTTATTTTCATAACACATAGTCATTCCCCCAAATCACACCTATGTTCTCAATGTCCTCCATGTATATCTATATATAATGTTATTTCTTGATCCCTTACATGTACCCAACACATAGGCTATAAAATTGGAGCATTCTCCTTCTTATGTCAAGAATAAAAAAAAAGTGTCCAACCTTCTCTAAAGGAGGGGACCCTATAAAACCCCTTGTTGTAAGCTCTTCATCCTAACATTGGATAAATCAATGGCCATTCGATCTCACTAAGTTCCTCCCATTCCGGGCCCTCCTAGGACTAATTCATAAGGCATGGGGTCTGAAAAGGTCAAAAGATATGTGATAGAGAATCCCATAGAAGGGTGACTATAATGATA
Organism: Viscum album; assembly: GCA_963277665.1. Lineage (NCBI taxonomy): Eukaryota > Viridiplantae > Streptophyta > Magnoliopsida > Santalales > Viscaceae > Viscum > Viscum album. The sequence goes on from OY728157.1 coordinate 919,195,739, forward strand.
CTTAGTATGATCCCCCCCCCCAAATCCCCAAACAATATGAAGGGACTGGAAGGCACCAATCTACTCATCCAGGCCAGAAAGAACAAAAATGAGAGATAAACTCCATCTTAAGAAAATCACCAACTAAAAATCACTATTCATCTAAAATTATAGGATTTTTCATCCAAAATAATACTACACCACATGGATACCCCACAATAAACCCCAGGTATACTCGACTAAAGCATAAATACATAGGAGGTCCTCACTTCATCGCCAGAGATTGATTCTACTCAAGGCTACAAGAAAACACATAACCATGAGAGTACACCCCATTGGGTCTCAGACCATCATCCCCTATAGACCATTAGAGATAACATGATCATCAGATATCAAAAATAGGAATGTCATGCTAAAACTCAGTGGAAACCCAAAACTATTCATATAAGTGATCACTTCTATGGTCTACTCGGGGATTTGATAAACCAATCTGATAACTCAAAGATCACTCAGACATGGGATCACTCTTAGGATCAACTGGGGGATACCATAACAAGATCTGTCATTCTACAGATAACATCAATCAGATAAATGATCATCGCCCTTATATATGTGTTCATGAAGATGTAGAAAACCCCATCTACTATAATTCACAATGAAGGGTATTGAACTAATGATACCACAACCCTACTAAAATCACACACTGAGTATGGGTTCTTATTACCGATGATACCAAAACCCTACTAGCATCGCCTATGGCATAGGGGATCATATACCCATTGATGCCACAAAACCCTTCTGGGCTATCCTATCAGAGAGGGGATCAATTCACAAGTAGACTAGGCCATAGAGATATCAAGAACATGATCTAGGAAAAAGATAATCTAGAGGATAATGCCTTGGCTATATCGGAGTGATGCTACAACTCTATATGATCACATCATATCGAGGTATATCAATCCTGTAATGAGTACATAAATACTGAAAATTGTTATAGCGTAATGACTAGGGGAATCAATCAACCCTACTGGTCAAGGCATTACAGACCCAACCAAACCACCCAAAATCTCAATCACACCACGCTTCCTAGGGAAAACTAATGGCCACCATCATATTCTATGCTTAAAATCACAGAACATATACTATATATATTCCCCAAATGGATTACTAGTGAAAGGGATATTTTCACCACAACACGACCAAATAGGTCCTTATGGGGCCCACACCTCAATCCCAAAAAACATCCAATGCATCACTCCACTATGATCCTCTTAGAAAAACACACATTATCAGGTATTCATTCATCCAAAAAGGATTCGTAGTGAAGTAGTAAAATTTCCCCATTAATCACCAAAATGAGCCTCATGATGCCCATACCTCGATTTTGATTTAATCACAAGAAATTTATTTTTAAATGCACACATTAAATTCAAGTATGCAAATCCAGTTAAGGTGTGTCAATTGGACATCATGTACATGAGATAGGTCTGATACCAGATTCTCTAAATAATTATTATTATATTATTATTACTAAAGTTGGATGTTTCATGACACAGAGAATTGATCATGAAAAAAGTTGTCCAACTATCCTAAAAAGGCCAGCCTCAATGAAAGGGACATGTAGCCATTGATAGAACATGAATTAGATGTCTAGTTTGAGAGTTAAGTGGGATTAATGATCCTATGTTTCATTCTGGCTGGACCGGTCCGCTTAGTCGATGATAACATGCTCTGACTTGCCAATTCTGTTTTGTCATACCACTACCCTGAATAATGGTTCGATTGCCAAACCACCACATAGACTCCTCCATCCATCACTCCGCACTACCACCCAAACTAGATCCACCACCAAAACCTTCCTCCTCCACCAGAAACCACTGTGTTGCTCCTTCCGCAGTAGGAATTCCACTGGAACACCGCTGGAGCACCACCTGGGATTCTACGAACCACCAGGATAACCCTGTTGCTCCATAAACCAATCTGAGACTAGTTTTGGAAATATTATCGCATGTTCTACATTGAAAATGTGATGATTCACCCAAAAAATAAGCATAAACGAGAGGATCATAATTTAAACATAAAATTCCTACTAAGGGTCAAAGCGTCCTCCCTTCTGGGTTACATCTACAGTATGAAGCTTTGGATATATGATATGGGCATGATTACCGTCAAGATCAGTGTTTGATGGCACAACATTTTGTTGATTCAGGCCGATTTCTCATCACCAATGAGGGAGAAGGGGAGGGACTTCTGGTGTGCCCACCCAGGGTGGGGGAATGAGGATATTGATTTAATTTTATAAAATCAATAACATCCATTTATACCCCTACCAATGACTTCCCCCAGACCCAACACCCTTCACAGACAATGATTATGTCATGCCTAGGGTAAACACAATATTCTAAATGCAACAACGGTATTAGAAATTCGATCTAAGAATTTGTCCTTGAATTATTTGATCCAACATACCAAATAAATAATATTAATTTATTTAGGGAAACACTCTCGATAAATGTTTCCAAAGAAATCATGCACCCAAAAAATCGGTACCCCACCAAGTGAAAAAGGAATGCTCCGAACCAAACCATTGCCACAGTTTTTTGGTCTGATCTACCATTTATGAGAAAAACAATTTCTATAATGTGAATTGTATAAAAATAATTAATACGTTCTTAAAAAATATTATATGGTTACTAGGCCATGGCATTGCTCGTCTCCTTAGCTCCTCACTCTAGAAGTATATACATGAATATCCCCTACTCTGATAGGGACCAATCAAAGTCATTACATCCTCCCCACCATAATATTTTCATCCCCAAAATTCCAAAGGGTAGGCATGAGGGAATGAAAATGAACTCTCACCTGGGTCTCCCTCTCCCTCAAGTTCACCAAAAACCACCATAAAGTTATCATGGGTAACCATTATAATAATAAGAACACAGTGAAGGGACACAAAAGGTATTCCACAATGAAGTCCAACTCATCCCAGGTCAACATCAATCACCTTGGCACATGTATCCTCAATTACGATGGGTGTGAAACACCATGAACCTGGTCTCCTATAGTCATAGGTTCTTGTTTTGTGCCACAATTCAATCCTGATGTAGAGATCAACAAACCAACTATAAACCCACAAGTCAAAGTGACTCATCCACCACACATCAATACTATCTGGTTTCGGCAGCACTGACTCATCTTCATGGTTTTGTATCAAATCTAAAGAACATATCTTAGTGGGGAATGTGTACCTCATTCTTGTGAGTTTGAAGGCATATCAAACAACACCACGACCTCCTTGCGGGACTCATGTATCAAGAAGATGCAAAATCATGAGGGTATAAATAAAAAAATATAGATTCTAATGCACACATGTGGTCTCATTGGTACCTTCTTGAACTCCCCAACACACAATCCCACCCCAAACAAACAATTCCAAGGGAATCATCCACCAAACCATGACGTTGTCAGCTTTGTGTGGCAATGATTCACCCACATAGTTTTAATCACATCACAAACATGTGTCCTGGTGGGGGAAAGATCCTTCTCATCGTGCATTCAATGATACATCAATAAATAGAAAAATAGGGTCTTACAGACACCCTAGAAAAACATAAAGAAAGAAACAGAATGAAAAGATTAACACCTTATAGTGTAAGTCCCACTAATTTAGAATGTCTAAAGGTCACAAAGAATACCTTTATCCATCCATGAAGAATTTGAATTAATGGACTTTATGGTGTGCAATTGTCATCAATCCCATCCTTTCACATCCTGATCCAGGTGTGGACCCCACCTGGGGGTACTGTTGGTGGCAACACATACTGTAATCCACCTCCCGTTGCTACGCCCACACTTCTGGCAGGTCTACTTCAATACAGACCTCCCTGCTCCAAATGATACCTCCACCAAAGAGGTCTATCAAACGTCTCCCTCTCAGAATATTGATGGGACATAGTATCACTATCAAGATGTCCTCATCCATCACAAGTATAAAATGGCCTCTCCTGTTGTATACCAGAAATGGCCTGAGATTTCTGAGCCTCAGATCCGCTATTATCGGGATGCCTCCTGAAACACATTTCAAACCCAGAACCTAGAAATGGTCATCAGATGCCAGCTAACAAACCATCTACCGGGGTCTTAGATCGCACATTCCTAGAACTAACTGCTACAGTCTTCTCAGCTATAAATCACTCAACCACCAATGCACACTCTAACAGTCCATCATAGGTCGAGATGCACAACGACACCACTGATGCCATGATCTTTTGAAAAAAATCCTCATTCAAAGGTAAATGCTCAGAATAACAGATCCCAAACTGTATCCAGGGAGTGACATGACATATATGTGAACCTCACCAATTACTTTTCCACAATCTTGAACACCTTCCGAATCTGTAGATGCACCTGGATAAGCACCAAATATTACTGGGATAGACAAAACACCTCCCTAAAGAGTTGCTTAAACTCAGCCGATGTTAGTGTCTCATCGCCATAGGTTTTTGTCATAAGAATCAACCAATGACTAACCAAACCATGAAAAGGAACACCACACAGATGACAATCTGATTGGGATCTGTCCTTTCTAGTTGGAAAACATAAGTGACTTCCATTAGAATGTCATCATCTTCCTAGGGGTATGGGTCATCCGAGAACCTTATTGGTAACTACCTCTAGAACACCTGCAATGAACTCCTCCTACGGCTATCAATATCCTGCATTGATGGTACGACCTGTTAATCGACATGTCCTGGATCAGCTAGAAGACAACGTGGAGATCCAACATCATAACCAATGCTCTGATCTAAATCCTCTACTCAGGTTGGATCATCACCACAATCTTTTTTGTGGAACCTTACCTAGCTATCTTTGTGGAGACAACCAGAAATATAATAAAGTCTATACATGTTCAAAAGGAATATATGGAGATACGACTCAAGAAGGATAAGGAAAACCGAAATCCTTGTCTTATAAGATGCATCTACAATTATTTCCCTCTAACCAGTGTCCTAATTTCCCACGTTCATACATAGGTAATCGATGTCTCGATGAATCAATATTTTGGATGTCACACAATCACTGGAGCCATTTTCCTAAAATATTAACTTGAAACAATCTATTAATTTAATTATTCAACCCAACCCAAGCTCATGATTGTGGTACCAATGTGGAAACCCCTCTGATACCACTCTCTCCTAATCTGACCTGAAATGTTCTAGGCTATAATATCCTAATCACACCTATAATAGGCCAAGGACTAGTGAGTAGCATCGAGTAAGTTATAACACACATGGGAGACATTATCCCAAGGTACCTCTATGAAGCCACCCACATACAACTCCATGAAAGGGTGAAAGGATATATAATAACTGAAAATAAATGAATTCATACATCTAGCTGAAACTAGAGTACGACAGAAGTACAAAAGGTGAAAATACAGGTCCCACAAAAAGAAAAACTGAAAAAGAATCCAATCATATCTGAAGGAGGGGATCACCATAAAACACTAGCTGGAAACCTCCTAATCCAGGATACATTGAAAAACTTGGTCAGTCCACCTCACTATGTTTTTTGTACTCCTAGTCCTCTGGGGACTCCGTCGAAATACATGTGGTCTACACAACACACAAGATATGTGTGTGAAAACCCAATTTAGGGGTGATTGTATAGATACTAAATAGGTGATGAAAAACTTCTAAGATAAATAGAGACTAAAAGCAATGTGTTTTCACATCCCAACCATAGGGAACCCAAATGAGAGATAATCTACATCATGATTCCCTCATCGAATAAAAAGAACTTGTCAGATTTAACAATTTAGGATGCCATCTATGTTGTCACAACACCACAAAGAATACCCATAATGAACACCGATTTTACTAATATCTAGCCACAATATATAGTTGATTCTCTCCTCATCTCTGGGGAAAATTTACACTCGAGACAATAATCCAACACATAACCTAGAGAAAACACTCCAAGAAGTCTCACACCACCATCTCAGATGGCCCATTCGAGAGAACACAATCATCTGATATCGCCACTAGGAAACATCAAGCAGAAAAATAGAAAAAAATAAAAAATATGTGATTGCTCATATGGTCCACTAGGGGATATGAGAATACAATCATGTAACTCAATGATCTCTTAGATAGGGGGTCACACTCAGGATCCACTAGGAGATACCACAACCCGATATGATTCTCTAAAGATCACGTCACATAGATAGAGGATCATCCCCATGTATAAGTGTTTAAAACGATGAAAAAAACACCCATATATTATAGATGATGATTTTGGGGATTGTACTGATGATTCTACAACCCTAACTAAACCACACACTATGTAGGGGTTCATATATATATTGATACAATAGTCCTACAAGTATCACTCGATGCGTAGGTTATCATATACCCAAAATTCTAGAAAAACTTATGGGGTTGTCATAATATATAAGGGATCACTGCTCATGTAGAGTTGGTCACAATGATACCAAGAATGCAATACAAGGAAACAATAATCTAGAGGATCTCATCCCAGCCACAATGGAGGGATGATACAAATCTATCTGAGATCATCCTGTCGAGGGGATCACAATCTTGTATCGAGGATGTAAATATAAATAACCCTCATATAATAAAAACCTAGAGGACTCACTCAACTACTCTAGTCAAGGATTTACTAACCCAAGAAATTCACCGAACTTATCACACACACCATAGATCAAATACCCAAGCCTTGGTCACCATTGCGTTCTATGCGAAAAAAACACACATGATAGTTTGTTTACATACCCATAATAGATAACTAGTGAAAATGGAACTGTTCTCCACATCAATCCCGAACGGGTGATTTTGGGTTCAACACCTTGATCATGATACACATCTAAAAAATAAAACCATTTATATTTTCTCATAAAAACACAAAAGATCAAGTATTCATTTATCCAAAACGGATACCTTTTGAAATGTCACATTTCACCGCAAATGCCCAAAACGAATCTAATAGGGCCCATAACTCAATTTTGTTTTAAGAACCCAAAATTGGTCTAGAAAATTTAGCATTAGATTCAGGGTCATAATTTCATTGAAGACATGTAAATCCGAAATCATTTTCAGGAGATAAGTTTGATACATTATTCAACAAATAATTAATAATATATTATTAATATTAAAACTAGACATTTTCTGCAACCAATAATCTATCATAAAAGAAAATGTTCTCCAACAAGCCTCAAAAGGTCCTCCTCGAAGTAAGGGTAACTTCACCATAGCTGGCATGTGAATCAGACTTACAGTTTGAGATTTATGGTGTTTAAAAGCTTCGGAGAACGTTCTAGCTTGACCAACCCACTATGGAATGCTCTTTCTAACTAGGTTGGGCCACTCATGCCAACCTGGTCAGGTTTTCTAGTATGTGTCCCAACAACTCATCCCAACCCACCATACTGCTTCCCGACCTCCACCATCTAACGCTCTATTCCACCTCTGTGATCCATCAGAACCATTGTGTCGTCGCTAGAACCAGCATCTTCAATTAGAAACTACCTCTTCCACAAGAAATAATCGTTCAGCTTCCATCCATGGTCAGACCATCACTAGAGCACCACCAAAGCTTCGGCAGACCACTTGGATCCTCCAGATGTTCCCCAAAACAATCTGGGACCAGTTTTGGAAGCCTCGGGACACAATCTTGTTATAAACGATGATGATTCTCACAAAAATGAAGAATAAACGAGTGTAACAGCTTTGAAAATCAAATATTACTAGGTTTGGGAGAAAAAATTATGTTATGGGGTTAGATCCAATTTTTAAACACATGCTATTCAATCTGGAAGCAGTCATCATCATGATCAGAGATTGATGGTGCCTCATTTTTTCAAATCCAGTAGGTTGATCATCGCTGAAAATAGAGAAGGGTCGGGGAATCTATTTTGTGAACCAAGGGTGGGGATAGGAGGATATTGATATAGTTTTATTATATCAATATCATCCATTTAACTATCCTCCATTGAAATTATTCCAAAATAACACCATTCATAGACTACGATTATATAACCCTTATGGTATAAATGACATTCTAAATGAATCTATGGGCTCGAAAATTTGATTCGATAATCCATTCAAGTATTTTTTAATTCGAAATCCAAAGTAAATAAATTTAATTTATTTACTAATATTCTCTCAATAAATTATTCCATAGGAATCCAATACATAAAAAATTTATACCGCACATAGGGTAAACATTAGGCTATGGACTTAAATGTGGACTCATTTTTCTAATATGATCTATTGTTTACGATATATCATGTTTCCACCATGTTAAATGTATAAAATTGTATTATTTTTTTAGAAAACTTTTTTTGGCGTACCAGACCGTAGAAACACACACTGCCTCAGTGTCTAGCATTGGTCATACATGAAAACACAATCCAGATTTTGACAAGGCCTAGTCCATGTTTCTACATCTTCCCCTCCTTATGACATTTCATCCTTGAAAAGTAAATGTCTAGGAATGAGGGAATGAAATTGAACTCTCAAAAAGTACTTCCTCACCAGTATGTTCACCGAAAATCACCAAAAATCCACAAATGTTTCTTGCGATTCCGACCAACACACACTCAGTGGAACCACATGGGCTACCAAACCCAAATCCAGCTCATCCATGGTTGAAATTGTGATCTTGGTAACATGTCTCCTTAGCTGCAACAGGTTGGAAACCCTAACCTCTTAGTCACCTACATTAATTGTGTTTAAAGTTATGCCATGTCACTAACGTGAGGTGTATACCGATAAACATACTCCAAACACACACGCCAAAGGGACACATCCACCGCACCTTGATAATATTCGGTTTGGGTTGTATTAACTCACATGCATGGTTTTGCTATGCATATGAAGAATGCATAATTATGGGGAAATGTAACTTATTCTTATGAGATTTAAGCCTCATCAAACCACACCATGACCTCATCAATCAACTCACGTACAATGTAGACACTGAATAAGTGAGGGTATGAAAGAACCAAACAGAAATTCCCAAGAACACATTGGGTCATACGAGGTCCTTCGTGCAATTCCCCAACAAAAAAACATGTGATAAACATAGATGTCACAGGGAATATTCCAACACACCTCGACATTGTCCGCTTTGAGGTGCACTGAATTTCCCACAATGTTTTGGTCATGTCACAATAAAAAGTATTGGTAGGGGAAGGATCTATATTACTCATGAATTCGATGCTATATAAAACAAATCAAATAGAGGGTCATACCAACACTCTGATGAAGCATTAAGAAATAAAAGCAATAGAGACAGTACTTCCTAATAGTGTCTATCAAACTACTACAGAAATTCAAAAGGACATAGAGCATACATCTATCATTCTACAGAGCCTTTGGGTGAAAGGCCTCTACTGCCTGTAGTGGTCCCCAACCCCTTCCTCAAGCTCCCAGTGTATGGAATGGACCCTTTGGGGGTGGTGTTGGGGAATGCACACACTTTATTCCACCTCCCACATCTACACCTACTCCTCTACCATGTTTTCCACTATAAAAACCTCCATGATTTAAATGTTGTATCTTCAAAGGAAGTACATCAACCGTATCCCTCTGAATAGCATGGAGATGAATAAAATCTATAGAAAGATGTCCCCGACCATCACAATCATAACTCCATCTCTACAATAAGTGTCCATAAATAGAAAAAAATTTACGAGCCTCATATCCTCTATTCCAGGGTCACCTCCGGAATCTCTCTGCATGCTCAGATCCCTAAACATACCATCAACCACCATCTTCCATGGTTCCAACTCCCTCATGCCCAGTACTAATGGTTAGAGTCTAATTTGCCTAAAACATATCCAACACATAATCCCACTCCAAAACTCCATCATTGGTGTGAATTCACAACATCTCAACTGAAGCACTGATTTCCCAATGCATACCATGCTTGATGGTATGTTCTCGATATAACAGATCCCAAACCATATCTAAAGAGTAAAGTGATAGGTCTGTGAACCTCGTAGAGTACTATACCATGAAAAACCTCTCATTCTCAAGATATAGAAGCTCTTGGATATGCACCGACCTCAGTATGGCTGGATAAATCTTCTCCATGAAGAGATTCTCAAAATAATCCTAGGGGAGTGTCTCCTCATCGTGGGTATGTGTCATAAGCTTCCACCAGCAACTAAATGAACAAGGAAAAATGATCGTTTCTATGAACACTATTTTATTTGGAGGTGTCATAACTAGGAGTAAAAGTAGATTTACTATCACAAAATAGACATAAAGTTCCTAGGGGTCAGGGTTACCCTAAAACCTTGAATATTTCTTCCTCTCGAACTCGTGCAACACACTCAGCCTACCCGCATCCATGTACTTCACTTCTGGCATAACCTACTACTCAAAAGGTAGTTGATCACCTGGTGGACCACAAGGAGGTCAAACCACATAACCAATTCCCTGCATTAATTCCTCTACACAGTGAAGATCGTCACTAAAATCATACGGTAGAAACATAGATGGTTGTCATCATGGAGGAATCCAAAAATACAATCAAGTCACACCACCGTCAAAGAGTGCCTATGGGGAGAAAACTCAAGAAGGAAAAGGATAACCCAATAACGAATATTATATAGGGAATGTACCATGAGAACCCTATGAAAAAATTAATAATGTACTAAGTTGAGAGATAGGTAATCAGAGTCATATTGAATGGATATGTCATTTTTCACACCAACACTAGAGTCCTCAGCCTGAAATCCAAACTAGAAACACTCCAATACTATCTCTATGCAACCCAAATCAAGCTGAAAACTATGGTCCCATAGTGGAAACCGCTCTGATTTATCTGTATCATGACACTACCCAACAGGACCTGAGCCGCTACTCCACAGGCTCACCTAAATTTGGTCAGGGGGTACTGATTAGCACCTAGTAGGCTATCACACACATGGGAGGACTATGAATAAGGTACCATTATGCACGCACCCAAATACACCACCATGAATTAGTTCAATGATATATAAAAACATAAAAGCGATGAATGCATGCATCTAACACATAATAGAGTACAAAAATAGTACAAAAGGGGAATATTTAGGGCCCACAAAATGAAAAACTACAAAAATGTCCAATATGCTCTGAAGGAGGGGATTACTATAAATCACACACTAGTAAGCTCCTAAAAAGTGTTCCGTTGAAAACCCTTGTCATTAAAACTCCCTGAGCTCCTCTTTCTTTGAGAGCTCTTAGGAATCCATATAAAGGCTAATGGATTGCACAAGACATATGGTATGTGTTGAAAAAGGCAATGTAGGGTTGAGTATAAAGATACTCAGTAGGCTCCCCAAACCCCTAAAATACAGGGAGAAACTGAAAGGAAACAATCCTCTCATCCCAACTTAAGGGAACCCAAAAGATATAGAAACGACATCTCCACACCATACTCTTCTAAACACAACAAGATATCTCACACCATAAGGGGGTTTCATCCGATATGTGATAACATCACAATGAATTTCCAGAAAAAAACCAAGTTTACTCATCTCAGGAACTGAGAAATAGGAGGTTCCAACCTCATCGTTAGTGACAAATTCATCTTTTGGATCTACGGAAGTACATAACTTGGAGTAAACACACTATTGGGTCTCACACCACCATCCCATATGGAACATCTGATAAAACACACTCATCAGATATCACCGCTATGAACGTCACCCTAAAACTCAGTGGAATAAAAAACTCCCCATATAGGGGATAACCTCTTGGGTTTGGTAAGGGATATGAGATCCCAATCTAGTAACTTGATGATCTCATAGATTGGGGCCCACTCCCAAGATACACTCGGGGATACCAAAACACTATCTGACATTCAAAAGATCACATCACTAAGATAGATGATCATAGCACCTGTATATGTGGACATGATGATGTCATATACCTCATATGGTATATCTCATGAAGTAGGGGATCATAATGATTACAGAACAACCCTACCTATACCACTCACTGATTAGGGGCTTGTATAACCGATGATACCATTATCCTACTTGAATTTCCCACTACCTAGTGTATCAAATACCCAAATATTCCACAAAAACACTATAAGGACGTCCAAAAGGATAGGGGATCAACTCCAGTGTAGATTGATTGTATATAGGTACCTAGAACCCAATCTAGGGAAAAAATAATCTGGAGGATCCCATCTCAGATGCACTATATGTATGCTACAATAATAACCAAGCTCATCCAATCAAGGTGATCTCAATCCTATACCGATGATGTATACACTGAAAAAACAGGATGTGTAAGGTCCAAGGGGACTCACTCAACCCTACCAGACAAGGTATATATCACCCTACTAACCTAGAAAACATCACCTACACACTATTCCTCCTAGGTCTATAACATGGCCATCATAACATTCTATGTGAACAAACAAATAAGGTAGGCTATTTACATGCCCAAAAGGATAACTTCTGAAAATAGATCTTTTCACTATAACAAGAGAATATGCTTCATTGGGGCACAACACCTCATACTATGAACACATCAAACTTATCACACCATTTAAATACTCTCTGAAAAAAACATGGGATCAGATATTCAATTGTCCAAAATGATCACCTGGTGAAAAAATTCACATTTCCCCGCAAGCACCGAAAATGAGCCTCAGGGGCCCCACACCTTGATTTCAATTTAAGAACGCAAAATAATCATTGAAATGTCCACATTGAAATGATGGTTTTAACACTATTGAAAATATGTCAACATGAATTCAAACATAGGAGATTCTTATAATATAGGATTCACTTAATTATAATTTTTATATTATTATTATAGAAATTGGGCGTTTTGTGCCATCAACCATAGATCAATAAAAATAGTTCGCTAAATGGACTTTAAAGGTTATTTTAAAATAAAGGGTCTCATCACCAAATATGGAACATTAATCAGACGATAGGTTTGAGTGGTATAGTAGTTTAGATCTCCCTAGTGACATTCTGGCAGGACTTGAATGCTCCAGCTAGTCCGCTCCACATAGACTAAACCACTCTAGCCAGCTCGATCTGGTTCACCGGACTTCACACCAGTCCCATTGACCAACCCTCAAAGCTATCCTAAATCACCACACCACAACACATCCTCTGTAGCCTCTTTCATGTTGCGCCATATCAACGATGAGCCAGAACCACAACTCCACCACTAGAAACCACCTCCACCGAAAAAACTACCCCCACCACTGGAAACTACTATGCCTCATCCTTCCTCAGCCAGACCATTACCAGAGCACCATCAGATCCTCAACGGTCCACTGGGATCACCACAGTGCTCAAAATAATAGTTTGAGACCTGTTTCTGAAACCTCAGGACATGATATAAATATACAGATTGATGATTCACATAGAAATGAATTATAAAACATTATAAATTTTTAAAAACCAAATCGTTCTACATTAGGGACAAACGATGATGCTTCGAGGTTAGACCGATGCTTTGAAGTCGATGCTGCATGATCTTGGAGCGATCACCATCAACATCGAAGATCAATGATGATTCATTTCATCAGTTTTGTCCAGTCAATCATCACCAATGAGGGAGAAGGGGAGGGGAATCCTGCATACAAACTAAGTGTTGGGGAAGGAGGATATTGATTTAATTTTTTTAAATCAATATCATCCAATTTAATCCATGCCAATAACTCTCCTTCAACCATGCACCCTATTCAGACATATATTATTTTTTGTCTAGGGTAATCACGACGTTCTAAATTCAACCAGGGTCTCAAAACATTGACCCATAACAATATTGAAAAGTTATTTGATAGGAAATCCATAATAAGTAAATTTAATTTTTTATGGAAATGTTCTCATTAATGTTTTACATCGAAAGCATGATCCCAAAAAACTTATACACCACCGGGGTTAAACGAAATGCTCTGAACTCAATTGTGGCCACCGTTTTCTTACCCGAGCAACCGTTTTATAGAAAACTCATTTCCACAACATAAATAGTCTAAAAATTATTAATATTTTCTTAAAATTGACTCTAGTCACACAGGGCCTTGAAATCGCATGTCTCCCCTTCAAATAACTCTGGAAATATAAGTAAAAATATTCCAAATTCTGAAATAGCCAAACCAGAGTCGTGATAGCCTTTATAATAGAGATAAATTTATATTGAGGAATACTTACTAGATGGTTTATGTTCATTTTATGAAGAAAAAATTAAAGGAATCCACATAGGAACATGAGGATGTGATAAAGGAAAAATATTTTCATTTATTTTCTTTCGAGTGATGGAATTTTTCGAGATAATATAATTTCAACAGTGCAAAATTTAAGACAATCGGATTTTATGATATATTTTTATTTATATAAATTCAATTTCATTAATATCATTATTTAAATGTAACACCGAGTTTAATCATATTGAGATATAAAATTAAATTATTAGTACTTAAGGTGGATATTAATGCCTAGTAGTAGGATGGAGGGTATGAATATGACTTGATATATTATGAAAAAATATTTTTTATACATGTATATAATATATTAATTATATATCAATATGTTAGAAAAGAAAATTATTTTTTTCAAATATTAAAAGCTTCAAATTTTTAAAATACAATATTTTGCATGAAATGAACCTTTATCTTAATAAATTTTATAATTGATTTTGGAGAAATAATTTTTATTAATTTTTTAGAAAATATATTCCAAAAAATATATTGAGATTAATTTCATTAAGGTTATTACATATGGAATGAGAATAAAGTCAAATAATGATTCAGAATTTTTATTCGCAAAAATGGTTTTTATCTCATTTTGTGCATTAATACTTTAATTGATTTAATGAACATACATAAATAATATTATCAATAATTAATATCATTTATGAAATATTATCTTCATGACATGATAAGTAATATATTTTGGGAATTTTCAGAAACGAATGAATTAGAAGTGAATTGGGAAAATATAAATTTTTAAAATGCTATCACTTTTATAACAATATTTTTAAATAAGTATTTATTATAAAATTGAAATACAAATTAACTTTACAAAGATTTTATTACTAAGTAAAATAATTATTTTTATTATTTTTAGTTATAAACCCATGATTTTCTTTTTTGAACATAACATATATATTAATCAAATTAAAAAATACTTTTCGATCATTACATATAATGGTTGGATGGAAGGTTCAATTTAGTTGTTAATTGATCCAAAATTTTAATTAAATTTGCGTTATATTATAAAGCCAAAAAATAAGTCATGGAAAACCAAATTTTATGTATATTTTCATTAACTCATTTTCATATCATAAAAACATTTTTTTCATGTATTTTGTGTTCTTATATTTCACTTAATTTCCACCACTTATAGAAATTTAATTAGATAAAACGGATTGAAAATTTGGAATAATCATGTCGATTTTTATTGTTTTCCAAATTTAAATTTCATCATATAAAAAATTTGTCTTCGTAAAAACATACTTTATCATGACTATTTTTAAAATGTGTTGAATCTTATTTAACGTGTAGATAAAAACTAATCTATATTCAATAGTTTCCGAAATATTATTAGTTTATATTATTTTATTCCTATATCTTGTTATACATTAATTTTATGAGCCTTAGATCCAATTGAAATTCTTATGATATATATTATTTTTTATATGTAAATAAATTCCACGTGATTCATTTATGAATCTTATAAAGAGGAACATCATATCCTAAATTATTTGAAAACATTAACACAGAAAAAACTAACAAGAAAGGACATAATACCATCCTAGATTAATTATCATCAACCATGATCCTTTTTTATTCCCCTATGACCATCCAATAATGACATTATGTTTAATCCAAAAGATTTATACAAAATAATTGAAGCTGAAAAGCTCTTACGAAGGAATTCAGACTGAAGGTAAGTGTTTTATGTTACCATATAACTTTTTAACGATTTTTATAAAAATAAATAATTATTTAATGCTTAAATTATTTGATATATATCGAAAAATATTATTTATTTTCACTTCCTATTGTTTTTTCTAGAGATGAAAAATTTTCATTTCATTTTTCCCTTTCTCTGAATGTGATCAAATTACCATAAGAAAATGTTTATGAAAAAATGAAATTATATTTCCATTTAAATTGGGTATAATTTCATCAATTTATATTTTATATTTAAAATATTTTCAATTTTTTTTATATTTTAAGATAATTGATTAAATTAATTTTTACCCATGTTTTATATTGTAAAAAATCATTTCACAAGGAATGTTCATGAAAATTTATGAATGATGAACTTTTTACCAAATATTTTAATGAAATATTAATTTTGTGTTATAAAATGTAAAGTCATATTCCATAAAAAAGACAAATAGATTATTTGAATACTAATTTAAATGATTTCATAGTTCATTTTAAATAAACTAGTTCACCAATATTCAGAAAAATATAAATTTTTAAATAACTATTTTCTAAATAAAAATGGTATTTTCGTAAATAAATTGTACAATGTTATTTTAATGGTATCATAATCTATGAAAACATCCATTTATTTTACATATGATTCATTGGGGTAATTTTATAGTGATAGAAAATTAATTCATTCCAGGGTTATATAATGATGATGATGATGATAAATTGATGAACACATTTCCTTTTCCATGGGTTATGTATTAATGAAATGACAATTGTTTTTATGAACATGTGGAATATATATGAATTGTAAATTATTATTTTAATTCTGGGATCATTAAAGAAATAATATTAATTGGTTATTTTGTTAATTTGTTTTAAATTACATTGTACACGGGAGGTTGTCCAATACATGAAACAGGGTACATGAGAGGTTATTTCAATCACGCAAGATGGTATATGGGAGGTTATCGCATGCATGAAGCAGGTACATGAGTTTATATCACATAAATAATATATAAAGAATATCTTTGTGTATTCATGACATAAGAAATATATTATTTTGATTATTCCACTCAGTATGACATGTTATTATACTAATAAAATGATATAATGGTTCTTGATATTAGAATATTTTATGAATCATGTTGTATGTTCTTATGAAGCCCTATGTTATGATTGAAATATAAAATTTTTTTGGTAAGAATTTCAAAATATTAATTCATATACATATACTCATATTCTATAGAAATACATATATATGATCATTGATTAATATATCCCATGTTTACCAATAGTATGCATATGAGTTCACACATTCTTATGTTTCCTTTCCCCATGTTTTAATGAATGGTTTTATGTTGGGTATTTCCAAAAATGTTTCTATGTGAGATGAAATTAATAAGATTTGTAAAAGATATGTCATTATTTTTTTAAAAAAAATTAAACCTTTATGGATTCATGGGTTTGTATTATTATGATATGTATTGAATATTCATTTAAAATGTTATAATATTCATGTTTATAGTATTTGGGTAACCACAATGAAGATATTTACATGTGTGTTTCCATTATAGGATCCCAAATAATCTATTTATATGTATTTCATAGTGTCATTTGTTCTATATCCATCTTATAAATATTATTTATAATTTTTAAATTTAATTTAATCTATTCATATAATATTACACCCATTTTTTCACTATTATATCACATTATCCAAATATTTAATTTTTTAACATACCAAAATATAATATCCAATCCTATATATACATATAAAAATACATCACTAGAATAATATATATGAAACCATTTCTTGTAAATTATATTTCTGATTAAAATATTGTTCCATGTTCTTGAACACCTCTTTCCCTTTGTTCCTACCATAAAACGATTTATAGAATCGATCTAGTAATTTCATTATTTGTTTATTTTTTGTCTATGATCATTTTAATCTATCATAGACCAATGTTCTAATGGTCAGAGGAATATGGGGCATTACCTGGAACACTTTTGATTCACATTAGTTTGGAGGAAATGATTTCTTGCTCACCTCACCATTTTGGGGAAATTTATTACAACTCTTGAATACCTTTATATTTTTAAGACATTATCTTGTATCCTTCCCAAATCATAGTACACAGAAATGTTACTTCCATGAAAGTTATTGAGTTAAAACACATTTATATGTTAACAAATATATATAAATCATAAGTTCCCAATTTTTCTTCATTTAGTTGATTAATATGTAGTCTAAACCCTCATATCATGGATCTTGGGAATTTATAACTCTCTAGGGTGTTAATATATGTTGTTTTTCTGGGATAATGTCCATGAAGTTGATTCCTAAGAATTTCTGTGAAAATAATCAATCCCCATTTAGTTTCGTACAAAATAAGGAGTCATGTCGTACCATGTTTGGTTTTTTAATAAGGACAAATGTGGTTCCTTTTATTTTTTTCATCAATCAAAAATGGTAAGAAATGACAAAATCTCATGGAGTAATCCTACATATCATGGATTATAATAAACAAACACAACACTGGCGCGGTTGAACTTTTTTAAATAGTTTTACTTGAAAATCCCATGTAGTTTAATTTCATAAAATATTTATGTTTTTATATAATGTTAAAATTGATAAATTAATGTCTTGAGAAATGTATTTGGGATTCATTTATGTTGGACTACATGGTTCTCCCAAATTTGTACTATTACACATCTCAGTCATTCTAATGAAATAAAAAAATAAAACCTCATTGACCATATGAGTCCTGATTAGTATGAGAAAATGTAGATAATATAAGAAAAAGTATAATATATAAGATATCTAAAAAAGGGTTTAAATTGGTATTACACACTAGGATATCAAATTCACGGTACTTTTGAAGATAATATAACATAAATTATTTAGGGAAAACAAGAGGCATATCTTGACTCAGATATTATGATGAAATTTGGCACTGTATCTCAGATGAAGACAGTATATAAAATAGTGAGGTGTATTATTAACTAAGCCATTTATATGAGGATTAATCATGATATTAAATTCTCATCTAACATAACTATTTTTAAATAAACATGAAAATGTATAATTGTGGTGTACACTTAGTAAGAAGCCCAATTAGGACACATGTTCCCTAAAAAGATGGAAGTAGAAGATTGATCACACATTACACATGATCACCCCATACAGATCATCCGGTGTGTTGGTACATAGAAACAATAGTATATGGTTGGAGAATACACCTATTAGGATAAACATAATAAGTGGATTCTTTATAGATAATTTTTTAGAAATTGACCCCAAGGATATGGACCTGGGTAAAATAGAACACATGTATATGAACAGAGTGATTTGGATCCTTGGTTTATACACAAGATTTAATTGGATCCAAATTATATGTTAAATGAGAATTGGAGTCTTGGTTGAAGACCATTGTTAATGGGTTCCTAGGTAGAAGACCTTGGTGAGTTAGAGCCGTATAAATGATGCTACTGGGAAGTGGTTCTTAGGATTGCTGGTGAGAACTTATGTGTTTGGGTTCCTAGTTGATTAGATCCTATTTTGTAAAAATCAATTGTTGGTTCACTATTTTTTTGGTTCTTATGTAGTGGATATAATTTTGGGGAGATCAATTATTGGTTCCCTAGTGTATCGGATCACATGTAGGGGAACCCAGGTATTTACCTCTTATTAGTTGGTCAACCATGAGGTGGGGCCCATTTTATTACCTAATAATATTCAAAATCATGTACTAAAAGCCTAGTCATTGGTTTCCCCAAATATAAGAGGAATGGGTTTGAGTCCCCGTAGTATGTGACCTGTGATAAGGGTAACCCATATAGGGTGATCTTTTAAGTGATTATCTCCTTAGTGTTGGGATCTCCGTTATGAATCATTAAGGAAGAATTGGGAATGTTGTACAGTATTATATGATTTTTTAGATTACTTGAGTAGATAGACCCAAATAATGGTGTTTTAATAATTACTACGGAGAATAGAGAATGGAGAACTTTTTTTCTTATAGAATTATATGAAATTGGGAAAATGGTCCTTTATTTATAAACCATGGGGGACTGGGGTAAAAATTTCACATAGTGGACATGGGCATGTGACAAGGGTGTGCTAAGTAGATTTACTCAACGGTGTGTTGGGTTCATGTATTAGAATATTAGGAATTATTCCAAGGAATAAGAATACATGATCAACTTAGAATATTTTATTTTTTTTCATGAGTTTAGGGATGACTAGAAATTTACCTTAGTATGAAATTGAAACATGAAAAAATTACATACAAAATCAACGGTCTATAACCATGATCTGTACAGATTTTGGCGATCAATAAGTAGACATATAAATTCCATTGAATTTAACCTTACCCCATTCATATATTGTGTCACAATAAAAAATTAATTTTGATACCCTAATAAGAGAAAAGACCCACAAAAATTTGTTTTATAGATTGAAAAACATTTTCATTAGAAAGAAAGGAAATACATGGCCTAATTATAGTCTGTGGTTTTCACCACAACATTACCAAATTGTGTAATGTTTTGGAGGAATATATATCCTCTTGTATGTGGGTAACCAATAAATACATGATGATCCCATTTCTATCATCCTTTTATGAAAATTATATTTCAATTTTTTTTGAGGTGTGACATATGTATAATTATATCATCAATGATTCTATGAAAATGTAAATGAAAAATAATTTATTATGCTAATAAACCCCCCTTATAATTTCATTTTTTACAGAATGAAATTAATATTATTCTAAGGAAGCATATTGAAATTTATAAAATACATTATTATCTGACAGGCATCTAGAACTATTTCATATATGGTTGATTATACATCTATAAGGGGTATAATCTAAATTCTCATGACACCCATATGAATAATTGAGTCAATGTTTTTGGTGTGTAGACAGAAGGAATTATAAAATAGTGGATTTTGACATTCTTATTTAGATATCATAAAATAAAACCCAACCACAATGGAAAGCCAATAATAATTTGATGATGGATGTAATGGAATAAATGTTGAATTGGTAGCTGATTATGATATAGAATATATTATCATCACAATGTATCCTATGAGAATAGGAAAAAATAAACAAATACATCTTGGATAAGCGTAACTGGGTTGAACAAGATCTTGTAGATGATAAAAATAATGGCTCTATCCTAGTGTAATGTTTTTAGGGGAAGACAAAACCCAAACTATTAAATACATATTCTAGGTACACTTTTATAGATCTATCTCATAAAAAAGAGAATAATCTTATATAAAATATACCACTAGAAGCATCTTAATGTATTTTAGGATGGATCAATAAATCAGAGTTTTTATGATCACATGATAAGGACCTTACACCATTAAATGGATCATAAAAAAATACGTGATAGGAAAAATTAAGTTCCCAAAAAATTCATTTTTCAATGATCCTAATGATTGAGATTAATTTTATATAGTTTAATAAGGTTTTCCATATGATTCTTATACCTTATAATCAATTTCCATTACCAAATATACAAAATGGGAAGGCTAGTTTGTTGGAAATCAGTCATATTATAGGATTCCCTATTAGGGTTATCAAGATATCATGTTTTTTTCTTTTTATCTTATTAAGAAATAAGAATTTTTCCTTTTTAATATAACATGAATTCATGGTGACTAGAGACTTTAATTTTTCATAGCTCACCCTCTACAGTTTTTTCATCCTAGAAAGTATTACGTTTCATTCCATTTTCAGCTTATGGCCACAAAAATCAGACTATTGTTGCATGAATTTAGGGTAAGAAAAGGTCAATCAGTTTATGGGGAAACCCAAATCGTAAAATTGGTCATGTAAACTCGATTTGAAAATAGATCAAAAATACACTAATGTTAACACTATGAATGAATTTTCCTTATATCATAAGTCCACAGGTGTTATACTGAGGTGTTATTATGTTATCATTCAAAAGATGAGAACCACATACCTAATATTAATAATATAATAACTGAATCTGAACCCACGTTGTTTTAATTTTTAAGGGGAGTATCTCCACTCAAATTATGTTTCACATCATATGAGATACACAACACTATATTATAGGAAAAATAATAGGATGTTGCAATGTTCCTTTAAAAGTGTTTATTATGAACAAATATGTAACATTGGGGGATCTTCGGTCCACTTGAATTTTTTGGTTATTGAAAAAGAAAATTGTAACATATTAGTGTATTAAAAAAATTATTTATTAAGACATGTGGGAGTAGCTGAGAATTAGTAATGGATAAATGAGTGGTAAATCACAAGGGATGATCACACCGAGGTAAAGTGTGACCTTTCCTCTAGGACCGAAGAATACCATTTTAGGTAAATAGAGGTTCAATTTGAACTACTCTATTCACCATAAATTCATACATGGGTCTTTAAGATCAATCAATCAATGTAATAATTAATAATGTAAAGTTGGTATTTAAGAGTAATAATTGAATTAAGGTTACGAGATTCCATGAGGAGCATCGTGGCTAATGGAATTTTGGTATGGATTCAGACACCAATGATATAAAGCATGTTCATATATAAAATTCACTTCAGGGTATAGTTGAGCACACTAAATTTTACGCCACCATTTAATAAGAAAATTAATGTGGGTACGGGAAATAAACATATTCACATGAGTAGATGATCACAGAAATGTGTTGTCCACTCAATGATTATAGGATTAAATTTCTTGAATTAAAATGTTTCCATGTCCGAATTGATAAATTAATTGATGACTTTTTAACAGAATAATGGTTATAGTGAGCATAAATTTTATTTTTATAGAGTAATAAAGTGGGGCCCTATAATAATATTTACATTTTAATCATATGATCATACTTTTTCCTATTTTTTTAATGATTATTACATATCTATGAGATAATTTAATCGTTCCCATGCTTCCCTTTGTTTTTTTCACCATTCAAAGAATTTGTGTATCTTTTTATTATTAGTTTAACATAATTCCATTTGTATAATGATTTTGTTTTATGATGGGATGTCATTTTCTAAACAATGATAAAATATATATAACTATATGAGAAAGGTGTACCTATCATGAATGAGGTCTTTATTATGATATAGATAGTTATAAGGAAGGAAAAACAATTTTTAAGTAATGATGCTTGGCCCAAAGAATAAAATGTATGATGGTGGAAAGGAATACGTTTCTATATCCATGCACCACTATATATCCCAAGGTATCATGAATGGAGACTCAAATTGTTATTAATAAAGTAATCCCTATATATATCTTACTCATATAGTGGAAGGGTCATTTTTATAATTCTAGTAGGACATTATAACTAGAAGAGTCTTCAGGGATTCTATTAAGGATAAAAACATCAGGCGGCCTTAGAGGTGGCTAAATATTCGATAGATTTGGTTTTTATATAGAAACTATATAAAATACACTGTTATATAGATTAATATCTCATTTATGGATGTTGGGTAATAAATAATGGGTCAATCTATAAAATTTAAGGAAATTTAGTGTGCACTATATGTCTTCTTGATTATCTTAATGAAAAAAGGCCATAGATACTATGATTATTAGGGTTATAGGACGAGGAAAATTATGTAAGGGAAAATGTATAGATCTATATCATGTATAAATAGAAAATACCTCACAATAGTCTTAATTAAAGAATAGAAACCTGATATCAATTAACAATATATAATATATTAATATAAAGTGGCGTATTTTTGGGATTTCATAATTTGGACCAATATATGTGATCTTGGAATCACCAAATATATTGATAAAATATTAATCATGAAACACAATATTCTAATAAATCCCAATTATAGAATATATTAGGAGAGAAAAAATGAATGAGAGGAAAATACAGTGATGGAAAAGTGATGATTTGTTTTATATTTAAGGTGAATGAAATGAAAATATGGGATACTGTATATATATCATTGAATTCATTATGAAATAGAATTTACACCCATGAATACCAAGTGAATATATAATGATGAATATTTGTTCTTATAGGTACCATTATATAGACCATACCCAGTAGTTAAAGGTAATGTAATGTATCTAAATAATAAGTGAGAATTTCAAAAAGTGGCAAGAATTTATTTTGTCATAACACAATTTCTTGGATTCTATACCATATACTGAGGGATCTCACATATATATACCCTATATGAATGACATATTTTTCATATTTAATGAAGTAATCTATGAAATTTATGGTCTTATAGGAAGGACCATATATCATGTAGTTAAATATCATGTGACAATCAGTTTGATTTCTTATACATTAAGGTCAAATTATGATGACCTTTTCTATGTAGTTTAAATTCATTTGTAATGGATTTTTATAAATTTCATATTAATTTTTTAATTTATTGACCACTACCTCACGTATTTTATCATCATGAAACATAGAAAATCCTCAATAGAGTGATCAATATTAAATGGAATAAAATAATATTATATTTCAAAACAATTTAAACATGGGTAATAGAGATGATTTAAATCATGTCATAAACTATTTGAATAAATCTTGATTGAATGATGACATGAGGGAGTAAATCAACAATGTGTAATGGAGAAATAAGTTCCATGCTATTATAAAATAGTATATAGAGATTTAGGGGAACATTTAATCTAAGACCAATATATCCCCTAGTAATTAAATAGACGCTCAAAGGGCTTGCTAAACTAATTCTCAAATGAAATTAAATTGAAATAAAATATTTAGGTAGGGGATCATTATCATTCATTAATATCATTTTTTTACTAATTTGAGAAATTTAAGGTCACATGGTTTGGACTATACACTTAAAAATTTGTGATCATGTGGTCAAGACCTCTTGTTATTTTGTTTAGGGTACGGGAACTATGAGCTCATGCCATGCAGTTTAACATTATGTGGATTGGAAGTATAATTCATTATATATATATTAATATCTATATGAAAATATATTAATGGATTTAAGAAGATCTCTCTCATGTGTAACAGAAATTCATGATATAATTTCATTGTACGGTTGTCGACAGACCTGATGTGGATGAGTTGAAACCCAAACAATAGAATATAAAAAAGTATAATGACGAATTTTCAAACATAGTACACAACATAAAGTATATTTTCCGAATACCCAACATGAATGATAAGAACCCAAATCTATGATTATAGTATATAAAATTAATGTATAAATTTATGGTAAATAATCTATACAGATACTGCATTTACATAGAGATGAATTGCTTGTAATGAAATTTGGGGTCATTAAGTTGAGTAATTTTAGAGATTTTTTTTCATGTTGGATTAATCATACACAACCAGATTTATTTTAATGTGATAAATAACATAGTCCATGAATTTAGGGAAATAATATAATTTCTAATTCTATGTAGTTTCAAGTCATGTAGAATGGAATATATAGTAATATATTTAATGTAAAATAACCAAGATTTTAATTAATCAGATATGGTTCGTTTGACATGAATCCTCTCGTTGAGAATATGAGTGACTAAATTACATGTTCCATGTGACATAGTATTCTATAAATCTATTAATAATTCATATATATAAATACAGATTCATTAAATAAATATGAATCATCCTTAAATCATTTTCCCATGGATATTGATGTGGATACAAGGATTTTGATCATTCATAACTACATCTTCAAGAGATTTTATCACCAAACCGTCAATTAGTTTATGATCTATGGAATAAGTGATGCCTAAAACCACATTATTAGGAATACTGATATATTTATCATCTATCACTATGATTTGGGAGACCATGATTCTATTCACATAGTTTGTGTGTTCTAATATGGGGTTTCGTATTGTTGAATTAGATATTTGGGATTCACTAACTCGATTGTTCATTATTTTATCTTCTTTTGTTTCGAATCCTTTAAGATGAAGAAATCATAGATTTATGTCCCTAAAAGTTATTTATATGGGTAGTATATAACATAGTCTCGTTATTTTTCCACATAGGTCTCATATTCATTTATATGTCAAAATAGTAATTTTCACTATTTAAAAGGTTGATCTGCTATAAACATGCCAAAGTGAGAATGAATATGACTTGCCTCATTAATCACTGAGTTGTGAACAATAAACATTATCCCCCTAGGTTCAAAAATTAATTTGGTTGAAATGAGAACACAGTGTAAATTGAGATCTAGGTGCTAGTTCATTGATAAATTCACAGGAAGACAATGATGATATTGAAAACTAAAGAATGAATGAGGTTATTGTTAGACTGGGAAATATAATTTTCATGGGGTCTACATGCTTATTAATGAGGTTAAATTAAGTCTAAGGTACACCTTATGTGGGGGTAGAAAATATTAAAACACTGCAGTCCTATGGGATTGGGTACTTCACTTCATGAATGTATTCTTTTGTTGGCAGTATAATTTTATTATAAAGAAAATATCTTGAATGAAATTCTTAAATAATGTTTTGAAGATGATAATTTTCTTATGGAAATTGGGTTATCTAGTTAATATAAGAGATTTCCTTGTGGGATTTTTGGGTTCGAAAATAAGAAGACATGATGAAACCATTTCCTTTACTAATGACATAACCAGTGGATAATGATGGGTGTCTACATATAGTCATTAATGAGTAGGTATTCTATTAACACAAGATAAATTCTATATAATCATCGTATTATTAGGTTTTAATAGGTTTACAAAAACATTATTTCATGGTATGTTGGGAATTATTAATATCATATTTTCTAATTATAGGAGTAGTATATGTTAAAACCTTATGATGTTTATATAATTATACATGTTTCCAATTTTCCCTTTAGTATTATATTAAATAAAACATGGTGAAATTTCTTTAATCCCAATAAATACCATATTTATGGAAATATGGGCTACAATTTTGAAACACCCCACTTTCTCCAAATTTAATTTTTAGAACCAGTATTATAATAATTGATGTGAAATTGTTTTCATTGTTAGAGGTGAATCTCACATGGTAGGTTAGAACCCATTGGACCATTTTTTGTGGTAGATTCATGTTTTCTCATTTGGTGGATTGATTCCCATTTTACTATTTGGTGGGGAATTCCCAATTTTAATATTTTTATGTAATATAGATGAAACATGTTTGGACTGATGTGTATCTTCACATATGTTAGGGTTATGATAAAGAACTCAAATTTTAGTCGAGTTAAATACTATAATTAAGAACCTAAACATGTGAATTTAAATTTTTTTTTGATTTCTTCGGTGTTGGGTACCTCAGTCACTAAAGAGATAGAAGGGAGATATAAATTATAGATGGAGCTTTTATGGGACCACCTTCATGGAGGTGGTTACCAATGTCTGGTACAAAGGGTTATTGGGTGAGTCATTTAATTAGAAGGAATTTTTTAATAACCTAAATCTATTTATTCCCCCCTCCTATATTCTCCCCCACCACAATCGATACAAGGGGATGATGGGGCTCCTTCCATTGTGATTATGGATCCTCCCCTCTCATGTACTACATGTTTCATGTGTAGTTTGGCGTGGCTGGAACCCCTCAATTAATCCAATACTATAACATCATTAAATTATTTTTATTATTGTTTCACATCAATGAAACCGTACTGTAAAGAATTTATGAATGGTATGAGTTTATTTTTTGTGAAACACTTTTCGGTTTTCCCTTCTTGGTGATTCAGATTCTCAATAGATAAGGTAATATATCTATACCATTTTTAACATCATTATAAAATGGAATTTATTTATTTTCACATACACATGTTAGTATCCACATGGTACTTCTTGTTTTGATTTTAGCAAGAGTGTTCAAGGTCGTTGTCGATATGTTAGGCTCCATAGAGGGGATTTATGGGTTGTGTCCCTTAAAATTAGTGAAAATTATATTTGTATATGGAATTAATCTATGACTATATTCACAATTATTTGTTCTTTGAATGATCATTTTTAGATCATTTCAGTCTAGTGTGGTCATGATAAATAATACAGCGGTTTCGGTAGTGAATCCAATTGACCATGTTCATTGTAAATAATAGATGTATGTTGGGTAAATGTGATAATGGTAGGGTTTTCCATCATGGTAAATTTAATGAGATGGTTTTATTTTGATTTAGAAGGGATATGAGTATTTGGATAATTGGAATAATGTTTTAGGTAGATAATATAATTATATGCGTTTCTTGAACTTGTTAATGATAGTCTTGTACCATTGTATATTACTAGGGATATATTTATGGTTAAATGGTTTTGGAAAATGTCGTTTGGGTATGAGATTAATTAAAATAACATTGGTAAATGATGTAATGTCTTTGTAGAATTCATAAATTAAAATACTTTTTATTTTAGTAAAACCATGAGTGAGGTGGATTGTCCTATTTGTGTAAATGGCCATTCATAATGTTACGTTAGGATATGGATATTATGAGATGCTTCCCCTTTCATGTGAATGTTTATTCATATTATTTTTCTTGTGTGTGGAATTCCTTTACCACATGGAAATGGTCCAGTATGAATGAATGACCTCTAAGGAATACTCAAGATTTTTTATAATGCATCTTGTGCCTCCTAGGAACTATAAAGATGATCTAGTGTGATTGTTGGGATTTCAAAAAAACCCTCAATATGTGCCAGTGTGATTGATTGGTCATCCTATAACAAACAAGAATGGATGGCTTTTTAGGATTTACCTCTCTAGACACATCAAGAATAGATCCGGGTACTTGATGAGGAAGTTACCTATGATAAATAATGGGTGATGGGTAACATGTTTTCTATGGTTATGAATGATGTTACATCAACCAATGAGTTGAAGATGGCAGTGTGAGGGTTTATGGTGGCCTCGGTTTTGAACAACAAAACAATGATTTATATGTTTATTTATCTATATGGCTTGAAATACAACAAACTAGTTTATGTAAGAACCTAAGTATGCACTCAAGTATGGGTCATTTAATTTTTGGTCTAAATCGTTTTTTGGACCTATTATGGATGAATAATCCATTAGTAATGGTAATGAGTGTGTCAAGGGATTGTTCGACGCCTTGAAACCATCTTGATGGGGAATACTGGCTTGGCGTACTCTTTATAGGAAACCGTGTATGAATTCCGAATAGTTTTCCCAACTGTGCAGATGGTGTTTTATTGGACAAATTCAACTCGCATGGTTTTTGTACGGTAGTGCAGCCTAACCACGTAAACTCGCCCATTTACCAGAAATTTGTGCTAGGCTATCTCACGGTTTGATCAGACCATTCAGATGATGTAAATTCTGGTAGAACCATCTTACATGGTTTGATAAACCATGTGGACAAACCGTGTGCATGCTAAATATCTAGTAAAATTTTCCTAAATGACCTTAATGGTCTATTAAGCCAGCTTATACTCTCTAATTCTATAACTAACAAGATGAATCTCTTTTACCCTCATATTGGAGCTTTTGTAAGGCGAAATCTAGCGATCAATATATCCCATTCATCCAACATCTGAGAGAGTTTTCCTTCATCATGTTAGATGTTCAATGGTAAGTACCCGAGTCCTCTTTATACATTATTCTTCTCTATAACCCTTGAACTAAATATCATTATGTGAGATTTTTTCACCATTTCATAGATATCCAGTGATCTGAAAAAAATAAAGTGATGATAATAGAGGAGGAGATTCATACAGCCCCAAGGTGGGTGGCTTATAACTGATCCCTATAGATCATTGATTTTGGAATATTCATGTGGGGCCTGCTGATTTTATCAAAGGTTGTTTCATAAATTTACAAGCCTTGATTGTACATGTTTGAATAGTATGGTTATGCTCTTTTAAAATATTTTATTAGTAGTTAGTGGTTACACCCACAACTCAGTCCACCTCCTGTTGAAGGTTATGCCATAATTTGGATTTAGTGTTTTTTCACATTTAATCCACCATTCGGGTGTTCCATTCCTTAATCATTCTAAATGAGAGTCTTCTTATAATGAATGAATACTTATTAATAATAATTTCATAATAGAATATACCATGTATTATCACCACATGGCCCATTTGTGGAAAGTGCATTAAATTGATTATTAAATGTGAAATGAGATTGGAAAGTATAATAAGTATATAACATTGGATTATCAATAGAGATAGAATAAAGTTTACATGTCCACAGAACACTTTGACATATTCATGGATGTTAGATGAGTGAACATCTAGGAATGAATATTCCTTAATTGTAAATAAAGACTTGATTAATTGGTTACAATGCTACGTGGCCTATACAAACTAATAGAAGAAAATTCATGAACCTAATGAATGATTACATGATTAAAATATCAAAAAGTAATGGAATAACTCAAGCTTGCATTGGATTCTGAAATGAGAATACCTTGGATCATTGGAACCCCATTCCGATTCAAGGATGCGGTTTACATAGGTTTATACCCACCTAGACTCTGGTTCTTGTATATTCCTCAGATTCCATATATAATATCATTGGGTCCTATGCATTATTATAGGATACCATAGACAAAATCTTTGGATCCACCATATCTAGTTGGTTCCATTGGGAAATCCCATCATTACCTATCTTTTCATTGCCCCTTTTTACCTTGGATGATCACCATGGACACAGTAGGAGACTTATTGTGGAATTACTTAGATTACGCTATTTGGGTACTACTGAGTTAGTGTTCTATGAGATCTTTGTTACCTTGTTTATTACCATGGAAATGCCTCACTTGATCTCATTTTCCAGTTTACATGTTATGTTTGGAGACCTTCACTACTTATTCTATCATGAGTTGAATTCAGTGCATGAGGTTCCGCACGTGAACTATTAACATAAAATTGTAATTAATTAATTAATGAACCAGAAACTGGTTCAGACACATGGCGAGGGATGAAGGATGTACTTCGGAATTTAGTTATATTGATATGTTTTCATCACATTATATATGCATTCCAGAAAACTGCTATATTCAATTA
Source organism: Viscum album (assembly GCA_963277665.1). Classification (NCBI taxonomy): domain Eukaryota; kingdom Viridiplantae; phylum Streptophyta; class Magnoliopsida; order Santalales; family Viscaceae; genus Viscum; species Viscum album. Next base: position 919,226,629 of record OY728157.1, read on the forward strand.
CATGGGACTGATGTTACATAAAGTTTTGGTGGTGGACCACTATGATTTATCTCACACCCACTCCCGGCGTCGTATCGTACCAGTAGAAGATTAAATGACTCTACAAATTGACAAAGGGAAGCATATAGCTTCGAACACTAATTGCTTGCTGATTGTGTAAAAATTAAAAGTAGATGGTTGAGTTGGATCATAGGATTCTTGGATTAGTCATTATTTCCCTTTACATTGTGGATCTTTTAATTCCTACTATCTTGTATCCATGTTTTACTTTTTTAAAGTAACATGAATTTACATCATCATTCTCCAAGATAATACTATAATTATTATTCTTATTATCTATTGCAGTAGTTGGCTTCCACAGTTTATATATATTTTCTCTACTTCTTACTAATTATTTATATACCTTCAACTCCACTACACTCTTCTAAATATGGAATAGTCTCCCCATAGACACATCCTTGGCCATCAAGCTTATTTCCAGCCTCTAGCGTTTAGGGAGATATGCTAGAGGCCTTGTGGCCACCTGGACTCGGGGAACTAGTTATGTTGAATTTTGGTATGGGACATCACAAAGTTGTATCAAAATCGTTTTATCTTCGTTATATTCAATTTTAAGATAATAGATTGGAGAATCAGAAGACGTGATACTTGGTCATATTCCATGCTTGGGAGTTGTGAATCCATGATCAATGTAAAATCCATGTTACCCAAAATGAAATTTTTGTTCTATTATGACTATTATAGAGGAAATTACATCACCATTGGGTTAAGAACATGTTTTATGGTGTAATTGATTTATACTCTGATTGAGAATTTCTGTCAACCTTAGATCAATGATATGATGGAAATGATCATTTTACATGCATCATTATAGGAACATAGAGTTCACAGGTTAAACATTGTTTCATGCCATATAGATACATTTTATTTCCTTTCATTGCTTGATATACTTGTGATTTTTGAGTCATGTTGTGATTTTTTACATGTACTTGTATCACAGTGGCAGTGATTGAGTGACTGAATGTCTCAATTCCTACGATGTATGGGCCTTCATGGGTTCAGATGAGTAATTTATCGATTCGATCCACTATGTTATAAGTAAGTGGGTGTTGCTTCTAGTGATAAGTGTATTGGAATTGATTACTCAAAAATAGCTATTAATTATAAGGTGAATCCCAAAATCTAAAATCAATTGGTTTCATATCATTATATCACCTTGTCAAGTCTATTAAAATTGAAAACGTGAACCTGTAAGTTAATTATAAGTTGACATGAAACATACACTTGAGAACTTACTGAAACCTAGCTATCTGTGTACGTACTTTGGGGTAGCATGTCTTGGTTAGTGAGATTTATTACATTGTATTTCTAATAGTGATGTTATATTATTCTTATATTCTTGTTCGGAGTTCTATTATTTTCATTTTTATAACAATGCCTCCACAATTTCCATCTGTCATTTTCCACGATGGTGGAGATGACCGTGTTCTAGACATGGTAGGTCTCGAGCCACCAGTCTTACATCCAATATTGCCACACGAGGCACCACTTATAATAGATGATCTGGGAAATAATTCCCATGTCTGTGATAGTTTTATATGACTTATGCAGCCTATTATTTGTGCTCCATAGGTTGTACTTATGATGGATGATCTGTCTCACGAGTTTCAGCAGCTGCATCCTCCTACTTTTTTAGGGGATGGTTTTCCCCAGGCTATTGAGTCTAGGATTGATTCAATTCCGAATATCGTTGATCATTTGGAATCACATCCAGAATAGATATTCAATCATCATACTTACATTCTTCGGGATTCGTCGAAGTGTTGGTGGGATGTGGTTACCTAGGCCAGTCGTCATCAGACATGTTATGGGTTGATTTTCAGACTGCCATTTATGATCAGTTCTTTCCTCAGGCACCGAGAGATGACAAATCTAGAGTGTTCATGCATCTTGAGTAGATTTCTATGTCATTTATGGAGTATTCAACATGTTTCACTAATTTAATGTTCTTTTCACCACTTCTAGCCGGTGAGGATCTTTCACGTGAAAGATGTTTTGAGTATGGGATCTAGCACACTGTCTGAACATAGGTGAATGACATTAACCATACTACCTTTCTAAAACAGTTTATCGGGACCTTATCACTTAGCTTAACCTGAGGTACGACACAAGTACCGAGTGCGATGGTTCAGTGATGCGCCAGGCCAGTAGTTCTTCTGGATGTAGGAAATGTTTCATTTCGGTTTCTCCTTAGGGAAGTGTCAAATATAGTATCCAGTTAAAATATATGTGGTGTGTAATTAGTGTGGAAAACAATTTCATAAGATGTAAAAATGTGATAGAGACCATATGGAGTGTTGGTATTACGGCCATATGGTCCATTTTCATCATTTCTAAAAGGTCATTAACAATCATTAATTGGTAGAGGATCAACATCCACTCCAACTACATGTGTGAGTTCTTTTTCATTGTGTTAGGCGGGGTGTTAGACTCACATCGGTAGGTCTAGATGAAGAGGAGGTTGTTTTCGTGGTAGTCTGACCTCTGATCAATGATAGAACCAAAATATCAGTCATGATTGTGGTAGCCCATCTATTTTATAGGGTCATGGATAAGGTCAATTGCATGCTTTACATTCAATAATAGAGGATCAGCCTACAAGAATGTCTACATACTTGGTAATATTCTTGTAGCCTCCAAAATTTTCTATACGTTTTTTGATAGAGGTGCTTCAAAAATGTTCATTTTTGTATCTATCATGGTATGTCTTATACTAGTGATACAATATCACTATGGTGTAATGATACTTCATAGACCTTTGAGAATAAAGACGGAGGGCATATTCCAGTGTAGGGACTGACACCTTGAAGTTTGTAGTTACCATTTCTAATGGTATCTATTTTTTTCAAGATAAAGGGATGAGATGTCATTTTTGGGATGGACTGGATAGTCAACTATCATGCCTTTTTAGACTTCTATCGTCGCCAGGTTTCTTTTTCATCACCGTATGTCAGCAATTTTTTTTTCAAAGGCATGTGGGATATCTGGGCTTGAAGATCTAGACCAAAGCATCATGGTCTTGGTGGAGTGACCTCCCACATTGCAAATCATTTAATAGAGTATCGGGGTTTTCTTAAAATTGATTTCCATCTAGTATTTGATCATTTTGGGAAAGTCTTTCCTGATAACTTCTTTAGATTACCACATAAATGAGAGGTAGTGTTTACCATTGGGATTGTACTAGGAGAACCTATAGTATACATTCCTCCGAACAGTATGGAACCTACTGTGCTTTAAGATCTCAAGTGGAAGATAGTGGACCTTGAGGACAAAGGGTTTATACATACTAGTACATCCTCTTAGGGTTCACACATGCTTTTTGCCTAGAAGTAATATGGATATTTTCATTTATTCATGGATTATAGAAGGTTGAACTAGCTTACAGTCACGATATTGAATCCATTTCCTCATATAGATGATATCCTTGACCAGGTCTGAGTAGAAAAGGTGTTCTCTATGATTGACCTGGGATCAGGTTATCATCAGCTATGAGTCAGACCATCAGACAGACCTCATATAGCATTATGTAGTATCTATGGTCTGTATGAGTATATTGTTATGTCGTTCAGTCTTATGAAAACTCCGTTCATTTTCATGGATTTGATATATAGGGTGTTCAACCTCTATTTGGATTCTTTTTTGTTGTCTTTGTGGATGAAATAATGATGTATTCTCTCACTCATAATAAACATTAAAAACATCTTGATATTGTTACAAGTACACCAAGAGGGAATCATATTGGTTCCATGATTTCTAAGTGAGAATTATAGATTGACAAGGTCCACATCATGGGTCATATTAACTCCGAATCAGGAGTTTCTATTGTCCTTGAATATATTAGTGGTGTTGTTTCCTGGAATCAGCCCAAGAACGTGTTTGATATCGGGAGTTTCTTTGGGATCACAGGATATTACATTTGTTTCATACATGACTTCTCACATCCTGCTTCACCGCTTACTGGACTTAAAAAAAGGGTGTTAACTTATTGTGGTCACAAGCTTGCAGGGATGCCGTTCAAGAACTGAATGGTAGGCCTGTCTCAACACCGATTCTGATTCTTCCAGAATTTGGTAAGGGTTATATCATCTTCAGAAAAACATCAAGAATTGGCCTTGGAGTAATGTTGATGATTGAAGTCAATGTGTTTGTGTACATATCTCTAAAGTTGAGGCCTCATAATAGAAATTAACTAACACAGGACCTCAGTCTAGAAGCCATTTTCCAAGACTTGAATTACTGGAGACATTATCTGTTGGGTGAGCATATTTTGGTGTATTCAGATCATAAGAGCCTCAAGTACATTTTTTCACAATTAGATAAACCTTGAATAGCATATATTTTAAATATCAGCAATCCTTTGATTTGAGCTTGCTTATATTCCTGGAATGGCCAATGTGATCGATGATGCTCTGAGTCTGAAAACTCAAATGCAAGCCGTACAAGAATCTCGTGATAAATGGAAGTTAATATAATGCCCCAGCCTTAAACCTTACTTAATCTTGAGTTATTACATGATTACACATTGAAGGATCTTTTCGGGTTTAGATTTTTAGAGAATTAGATCATATAACTTGCATTACATTCCACATATAAACAAAATGGTTACATAAAGATAGTATTCTTCATTCCCATCAATGGAAACACATTTAAAATAAAACATGGATTATTTCGTGACACTTCCTTGACACTATCATCATATCATGTACCTTTCCCTTGACCTGTGAAAAACATTTCAAAAAAACTTGGGATGAGCATAAAAAGCTCAGTATGGGTTATAAAAACATGGAAAGGAAACATGAGTTCATATATACATAAGACTGAAATCATACTTTACCCATAAAACATAGGCACTTTAACATACCTCATAAAATCATGAATAAATCATAGAAATCATAAGACATAAAGGTAACTTGAGGCATTCATAACATTCTTACGTAGGGAGTAACCCTCTTGGTTACGTTTGGAATACCCATCACAGTATATTCCCTAAAATCTCTTCGGAGAAACCTTAACGTTTCACTCCTTCGCATTACCCAATGCATTGGAGAGCTATATCGGGCTCACCCGCCCTTAGTTTATCACGGAACCACCCGTCTTCATAATAATGCCCAAGAACCATAACATAATCATATCGCATAAAACATGCATAAAGGAAACATAACATTCCCACATTTCAATCACGAGATATCAATACAACACATTGATATAATAACATTATGAAAACCATTTTCAATACCAAAATAAAAGAAAAGTAAAACATGGTATTTATTTTTCTTTTAAAAAGAAGGTATGGCTTGTAGAGGAAGCCGAAACTCAAATAACGGTCACGACGGCGGAGAAGTCGTTGTCGCCGCATACGTACGACAAAAACATTCCCTTTTGTCATTTAGTAAACGCTTCATATAAAAAAGATTCCTTTTGAATAAACGTAAAAGTAAAAGGGGTTTATACACCCTATAAAAGAAAGTTGTGTATAAAATAAAATATGCCTCAACGAAAGGAGATTGAGACGAAGTCCCATACCTCGTATCCGACTTGACCCGACCGTTCTTTAATCTCCTGAATAATAAACTTGAGTTAATCTCTACTTGCTTAAGAATCTTTTTCATGTTCATTAATCCTTTTATACCATGTTATGAACATCATGTAATCAGTTATGTTAATAATGTTCATTTTGTCGGTATTTGGTTCTTAAGTCAAAAATAGACTTCTTACACTTACATGTTGTTAATTTGGTCAAAGGTTCATTATATCCAGAATGGTATTCATGATGTAGATATCATATATGTCATATATATCCAGTACATACATGCATTTATAATATTACATAATCATTTAGAGGTAAGAAATGAAATGCACCGTTCATGGAGACGGTAAGCCGTACGTACCCATGAACGCTACTTTCATTTCTATTTCATATTTTATAGAATGGAATCATAATGATATAAAGGTATATTATAATTACAGTATAATATCATATATAATATCATAGTTCCATCCTTTATATGTCCCACATATGGTATTTAACGAATCAAATCACTTTTAGGGGGCGGTAGTCCGCACTTCCTAAAATGAAGATATCGTGTTTACCCATAATGGAAACCATAAAGGTATGCCCAAAATATAAAAAACAGAAGCTTAAGGAAAACATAAACATATTATATATCATATATAAAAATAGTGACATCATAATGGCCACCTTTGAAGGTGTTAAATGAGTGTTGAACAATCATCGTTTCGGGAGGCAGAATTTCGCCATCCACGGAAACCGTATGTTCTTTAACCATTTGATATAGTTGTGTGAGAGTGTAGCTCAAATAAATATTATAACAACATCCTTTTATATTTAATATACTGGTTTTTTTACAAAATAAGTAAATAAAAAGAGTTTAGGGGGGTTGGAGAAGCAAAATAAAACAAATGAACATGAGAGAATGAATTACCTTTAAAAGTGTAACTCCTTTTGATTTGAGCCTAAAGGCTTCCTTTGAAAGGATTATTCCCAAAGGGAATCCTCTAGGATGAGGAGAGGGATGTGGAGAGAGTAAATGGGCAGGGTTTGGCCGAGCCAAAGTCTTGTGGAGTGTGTGAAATGAGGTAGAGGTGGGGGCCTTTTATAAGAGGAGAGGAGGGGCACTTTTGGAAATGAAAGAAATATTACTTTATTTGAAAATGTGTTTCGTTTTTAAAAGGTCCCACATTGATATAATTCGTGGATAAGGTGATAAGGGTTTGAAATCCACTCATCCAATTGGTTTTGGACATGTGTAGTTCATAGATTTTATATTATCTTTACATTTTATTTAAATCATCAAATAATGATGTCATCGCTGCATCATTATTATGTCATAAATAATTTAATATATTTAAAGTCTAAAAATCATAAAACAAATAATATGATGTAGGAAATCTTTTTATGTTTCCAATTACTATTTATAATAAAAAATCTGATCTTTATAACCCCATGTAAAAATTGTTTTCGTAAAACATCTCTTGTTTGTGTCATTTTTACTATAACATTTAATAAAAAGTTATTTATGTCATTTCCAAACCAAAGTGTCTCCATGGGGTCCCCAAGTTGACCCATGGATTGTCTTGGACGGCCATGACACAACCAATAAGTTTGGGACATGTGTCTAGGACATTTCCTATTATTAAAGCATTATTTATTCCTTAAACTACCCTAATTACCACTAATCGCGATTAAGAACTTAATAAGTTACGATTCACCAAAAAATTATTTTAATCTCATTAAACCACATTTTAATTCTTAATGACAACCATGTATGTCGGATTTTCAAAATTCAATACACATTAGTGGTAAACTTTCATTTAACTAAAAAATCAGTTTGCTTGATTACCACTTAGTGGTTTCACTATTCATCAAAAATTGAAGTTTTTCAGAAAATTACCAAAAATTCACCCTAAGCTATATTTGATATTCCGAATTCAAAAATGAAGTCTATTTTACAAAATTCAAATCATATAAGTCACATTAATTAATTTAATAATAAATTCCCGCTGCCAGAGCAAATAGCGTGTTTTTGCAAAACAATAAGTATCAAAAGATTGACACCAGTTTAAGTCTAATTTTAAAGTGAAATTGATTCCAATGACAACCATTGGATAAAATGGTAAAAATATATTCTAATTTAACTTCAAAACCAATTCAAAACATAATATAATCATATAAATATATTAGATTAAAAAGCAGTTTTGATGTAAAATGCAGTATTTTCACTATTCATTAAAAAATTAACATTGTCAGAAAAATTCCAAAAATTCACACAACGTAAATTTTGATGTCCCAATCATAAATAATAAGTTTATTTTGACAAACATAGTTTATAAAATTTGCAAAAGATAGATTCAAAAATGGTTTGCCATCAAAAGGCAGTAAAACAATCTTTTAAGAATATTAGTTTATTCCATGCATAAGATTGTATTTATTTTATTTTTAAGCCTCTAAAACACTATCTTAATCATTAATAGACATGGATAAAAATATATATTATTCATTACTTACTTGGGATGTTACATCCTTCCCCCTTTAGAAAAGTGCGTCCCCACAATTTATTTACTTATCGAATAAATGGGGGTACTTATCCCTCATTGCATTTTCAGATTCACATGTTGCCTCTTCAATCATGGGGTTTTTCCACAAAACCATTACCTGGTGAATCACCTTATTCCGTAACACTTGCTCCCTGTGGTCAAGAATCTGGACCGGTTGTTCCTCATAAGATAGTTTCTCTTCCAGCTGAACTACCTCTGGACTCAAAACATGAGATAGATCTGTCATATACTTTCTCAACATTGAAACGTGAAAAACATTGTGTACCTGAGATAAACTCGAAGGTAAAGCCACTCGGTATGCAACTGATCCAACTCTCTCCAGAATTTCGTATGGTCCAACAAACCTTGGACTCAACTTTCCTTTCTTACCAAATCTCATCACGCTTTTCCAAGGAGAAACCTTGAGAAAAACATGATCACCTACCTCGAAAGATAGATCCTTCCTCCGGTTATCCGCATAACTCTTCTGCCTGCTCTGAGCTGTTCTGATGTGTTTCTGAATCAGCTGAACTTTTTCTGCCATCTCATCTACCAATTCTGGTCCCATCAACTTTCTTTCACCCACTTCATCCCAGAAAGCTGGAGTTCAACACCGCTTCCCATATAATGCCTGAAATGGTGCCATCTGTATACTGGAATGAAAACTGTTATTATATGAAAACTCAACAAAAGAAAGATGTTGGTCCCAACTTCCCTGATAATCCATAGAACAAGCTCGTAGAATATCCTCCAATGTCTGAATTGTTCGTTCTGACTGCCCATCTGATTGAGGATGAAAAGCTCTACTAAAATTTAATTCAGTACCCAAAGACTTCTGAAGGCCATTCCAAAAGTTAGAAGTAAACCTGGGATCACGATCCGATACAATGGAGAGAGGAACTCCATGTAACCTGACTATCTCATTAAGATACAAACGGGAAAGTTGATCAAGATAGAAAGTATCTCGTATAGCAAGGAAATGAACAGATTTGGTCAAGCGATCAACAATAACCCAGATTGCATTATTACCTCGAGATGTCTTCAGTAATCCAACAACAAAGTCCATGGATATATTCTCCCATTTCCACTCTGGCACTGGTAAAGGCTGAAGCATCCCTTTCGGTAACTGCCGCTCTGCTTTAACCTGCTGACAAGTCAAACACTTCACAGTAAAATCAGCAATATATCTTTTCATTCTATCCCACCAGTAATACTCCCGCAGATCTCTACACATCGTAGTACTTCCTGGATGAACTGAAAACGGAGAACTATGAGCTTCACATAACAAATCTCTCTTCAACTGTGAATCACAAGGCACACACAATCTCTTCCCAAATCTCAAAACACAATCATTATCAATGTTGAATTCAGGCAACTTACCTTTCTGAACCAGCTCTACCTTTTTCTGCAACTCACTATCTTGCTTCTGTGCTTGCTTGATTCGATCTGATAGAGAAGATCCCACTGATACCTGAAACAAAACAGATGGACTTCCTGCACCAACAACTTCTATGCCAAAGTTCATCAAATCGTTAACCAAAGGATCACGTTCCAACCGCAACACTGTTAATGAAGCATTACTTTTTCGACTCAAAGCATTAGCCACTTTATTTGCTTTTCCCGGATGGTAATGAATTGTACAATATTAATCCTTGATTAATTCCATCCATCTCCTTTGTCTCATGTTTAACTCTTTCTGAGTGAATATATACTTTAAAATTTTGTGATTAGTATATATTTCACACTTTACTCCATACAAATGATGCCTCCAAATTTGTAATGCAAAAACAACAGCAGCTAGTTCCAAATCATGTGTAGAGTAATTTACCTCATGAGTTTTCAACTGTCGTGAAGCATAAGAAATTACCTGATCATTCTGCATTAGGACGCAACCAAGTCCTTTCAATGAAGCATCACTGTATATAACAAACTCACCATTCCTGGAAGGTAGTGCCAAAACTGGAGCATTCAACAATCTTCTTTTCAATTCCTGAAAACAATCATCACATTCTTTTGTCCAGATAAACTTAACACCCTTCCGAGTTAGCTTAGTAATTGGACTAGATAACAGTGAAAAATTTCTAACAAACCTTCGGTAATAGCCCTCCGAACCAAGGAAGCTACAAATCTCGGTTACATTTGTGGGTTTGGCCATTCTTCCACAACTTTTGTTTTTGCAGGATCAACAGTTATTCCATCTTTAGAAACAATGTGACCAAGGAATGAAATTTGTTTCAACCAAAACTCACACTTGCTGAATTTCCCATACAATTTCTTTTCTTTTAAGGTTTGCAAGATAACCCTTAAATGTTTTTCATGCTCCTCTTTACTTTTAGAAAACACCAAAATATCATCAATGAAAACCACCACAAACTTATCCAAGAACTCATGGAAAATTATATTCATTAAGTCCATGAATACAGCAGGTGCATTGGTTAGCCCAAAAGGCATTACTAAAAATTCATAATGGCCATATCTCGTACGGAACGCGGTCTTCGGAATATCTGCCTCCTTTACCTTCAGCTGATGGTACCCCGATCTGAAGTCAATCTTTGAAAAAAACTGAGCTCCCTGGAGCTGATCAAACAAATCATCGATATGAGACAAAGGATATTTGTTCTTAACAGTGATATTATTCAAGGCTCTATAATCAATGAAAAGTCTCATAGAACCATCTTTCTTTATAACAAATAAAACAGGAGCACCCCATGGTGATGTGCTAGGTCTAATGAAACCTTTCTCTAATAAATCTTGCAATTGCTCCTTCAACTCTAGAAGTTCAATTTGTGCCATTCGATAAGGGGGTTTTCAAATTGGCTTAGCATCCGGAACTAAGTCAACAGTAAACTCAACTTCCCGATCTGGTATTATTCCAGGCAACTCATCAGGAAAAACATCAGGATACTCATTTACCACTGGCACATCATTAATCTGAACAGTTCCTTTATTTTCAACGACGTGTGCAAGGTAACATTCATTTCCATCTTTTACAAGTTTCTCGGCCTCTTGATATGTTATCAAAAGTAAGGGTTCATTCTTGTAAACAAACTGAAAGTCTTTCTGAAAAGAAACTTATTTAGCTCTACAGTCAATCTTAGAATGGTAAATAGAGAGCCAATCCATACCTAGGATAACATCAAACTCTACTAGAGGTAGAACAATAAGGTTTTCAAGTAGGTTCTTTCCACAGATAAGGATAGGAAGATTCTTATAAATTCTTTTTGCCTCGACATTTCCCCCAGTTGTTTTTACCAAAAGTTCTGGAGTCATTTCTTGAGATCGTATTCCCATTTTACTAGAAAAGGTTTCAGAGATGAAAGAATGTGTAGACCCCGAATCAAACAACACACTGGCATAATCTGAAAAAACAAACAAAGTACCTGATACAACTTCATTTGATGGCCCGACATCTGCTGAAGTAGTTGCAAAGGATTTCACCACCCCTTTCTGCTTGTAGTCTAACTGCTTCCCATCACTCAAGCTCCTTGTCGGACACTCGTTTTCATAGCGACCCATCTCATTGCACTTATAACATTTCACTAACTGTAAATCAAATTTGTTCTTACCTTCACCTTGATCCTTTTCAGTGCAATCACGAGCCTTATGTCCCATCTTACCACATCGGTAGCACTTCCCAGAATTCAGAAGACATTCCCCAGCATGCCTTTTGTCACATTTATCACAAACTGGAAACTTAGTTCTCTTACCATCAGACTTTTTTGAAGAATTCTTACCTTTCTCCTGCCACCTCGGTCGCTTCTTCTACTGGTTGTTATAGAACACTTGGTCATCGGCAAACTCCATTTCCACCTTCTCAGCACATCGAACAAGCTTTTCATAACTTTTAAACTCACGAGAAGCTAATTCCCTTCAATATTTTGGCTTTAATCCTGAGTAAAAATGATTGATTTTACTATCAAGGTCCCGGATAAAATTTGGAGCATACCTTTCCAATCGATTGAACCTTTCTTCATAGGCAGCCACTGAGTCTTCCTCTTGCCTCAATTCCAAGAATTGCTTTTCCATCCTAAGTCGAACAGCCTTAGGAAAATAATTCTCAAGAAACATAACTTTGAATTCATCCCAGTCAAGAGCATCAATCTCATCGGCGTCCCTGGTATTTTTAAACATAGACCACCACTGATCTGCTTCACCCTCCAAACGGTAAATAGCAAGACTAACCTTTTGATTGTCTGAACACCCCATGACATCAAAAATCTTCTCCAGTGCTTTAATCCACCCTTCAGCTAGCATAGGGTCAGATGATCCTCTGAATGATGGTGGATGTTGCCTCATGAAATGTTCCACCACTGACATGTTCCTCTACTGTTGGTCTGGCTGATCTCGTGTATGGATACCACCGCCATTTATCGCTTGAGAAAACTGCGCCATTACTGTAACAAACTATTCAGTTCCAATTCCGACCATTTCTGGATGCTGATTCGGAAGGTTATTTCCTTCCGTATGCCTTCCTAGCACTGCTTCCCTGTTTCCTCTGTGGAAAACCATTCTGAACAAACATGTCTTAGATGAAGCAACATGGTAATATTTTAATGCTATATCATTTCGAAAAAAAATATTTTTGGATAATCATTTAATAGAATTCTAACTCCTAAAGTTATCTAAACCGACCTTTGATACCAACTATAAGGCCCCAGCCTTAAACCTTACTTAATCTTGAGTTATTACAAGATTACACATTGAGGATCTTTTCGGGTTTAGAGTTTTAGAGAATTAGATAATATAACTTTCATTACATTCCACATATAAAAAAAGTGGTTACATAAAGATAGTATTCTTCATTCCCATCAATGGAAACACATTTAAAATAAAACATGGATTATTTCTTGACACTTCCTTGACACTATCATCATATCATGTACCTTTCCCTTGACCTATGAAAAACATTTCAAAAAAACTTGGGATGAGCATAAAAAGCTCAGTATGGGTTATAAAAACATGGAAAGGAAACACGAGTTCATATATACATAAGACTGAAATCATACATTACACATAAAACATAGGCACTTTAACATACCTCATAAAATCATGAATAAATCATAGAAATCATAAGACATAAAGGTAACTTGAGGCATTCATAACATTCTTACGTAGGGAGTAACCCTCTTGGTTACGTTTGGAATACCCACCACAGTATATTCCCTAAAATCTCTTCGGAGAAACCTTAACGTTTCACTCCTTCGCGTTACCCAATGCATTGGAGAGCTATATCGGGCTCACCCGCCCTTAGTTTATCACGAAACCACCCGTCTTCATAATAATTCCCAAGAACCATAACATAATCATATCACATAAAACATGCATAATGGAAACATAACATTCCCACATTTCAATCACGAGATATCAATACAACACATTGATATAATAACATTATGAAAACCATTTTCAATACCAAAATAAAAGAAAAGTAAAACATGGTATTTATTTTTCTGTTAAAAATAAGGTATGGCTTGTAGAGGAAGCCGAAACTCAAATAACGGTCACGACGGCGGAGAAGTCGTTGTCGCGGCATACGTACGACAAAAACATTCCCTTTTGTCATTTAGTAAACGCTTCGTATAAAAAATATTCCTTTTGAATAAACGTAAAAGTCAAAGGAGTTTATACGCCGTATAAAAGAAAGTTGTGTATAAAATAAAATATGCCTCAACGAAAGGAGATTGAGACGAAGTCCCATACCTCGTATCCGACTTGACCCGACCGTTATTTAATCTCCTGAATAATAAACATGAGTTAATCTCTACTTGCTTATGAATCTTTTTCAAGTTCATTAATCCTTTTATACCATGTTATGAACATCATGTAATCAGTTAAGTTAATAATGTTCATTTTGTCGGTATTTGGTTCTTAAGTCAAAAATAGTCTTCTTACACTTACATGTTGTTAATTTGGTCAAAGGTTCATTATATCCAGAATGGTATTCATGATGTAGATATCATATATGTCATATATATCCAGTACATACATGCATTTATAATATTACATAATCATTTAGAGGTAAGAAATGAAATGCACCGTTCATGGAGACGGTAAGCCGTACGTACGCATGAACGCTACTTTCATTTCTATTTCATATTTTATAGAATGGAATCATAATGATATAAACGTATATTATAATTCCAGTATAATATCATATATAATATCATAGTTCCATCCTTTATATTTCCCACATATGGTATTTAACGAATCAAATCACTTTTAGGGGGTTGTAGTCCGCACTTCCTAAAATGAAGATATCCTGTTTACCTATAATGGAAACCATAAAGGTATGCCCAAAATGAAAAAAAAACACAAGCTTAAAGAAAACATAAACATATTATATATCATATATAAAAATAGTGACATCATAATGGCCACCTTTGAAGGTGTTAAATGAGTGTTGAACAATCATCGTTTCGGGAGGCAGAATTTCACCATCCACAGAAACCGTATGTTCTTTAACCATTTGATGTAGTTGTGTGAGATTTTAGCTCAAATAAATATTATAAAAACATCCTTGTATATTGAATATACTGGTGTTGTTACAAAATATGTAAATAAAAAGAGTTTAGGGGGGTTGGAGAAGCAAAATAAAACAAATGAACATGAGAGAATGAATTACCTTTAAAAGTGTAACTCCTTTTGATTTGAGCCTAAAGGCTTCCTTTGAAAGGATTCTGCCCAAAGAGAATCCTCTAGGATGAGGAGAGGGATGTGGAGAGAGTAAATGGGCAGGGTTTGGCCGAGCCAAAGGCTTTTGGAGTGTGTGAAATGAGGTAGAGGTGGGGGCCTTTTATAAGAGGAGAGGAGGGGCACTTTTGGAAATGAAAGAAATATTACTTTATTTGAAAATGTGTTTCGGTTTTAAAAGTTCCCACATTGATATAATTTGTGGATAAGGTGATAAGGGTTCGAAATACACTCATACAATTGGTTTTGGACATGTGTAGTTCATAGAGTTTATATTATCATTACATTTTATTTAAATCGTCAAATAATGATGTCATCGCTGCATCAATATTATGTCATAAATAATTTAATTTATTTAATGTCTAAAAATCATATAAAAATACATTGATGTAGGAAAGATTTTTAGCTTTCCAATTACTATTTATAATAAAAAATCTGATATTTATAACCCCATGTAAAAATTGTTTTCCTAAAACATCTCTTGTTTGTGTCATTTTTACTTTAACATTTAATAAAAAGTTATTTATGTCATTTCCAAACCAACGTGTCTCCATGGGGTCCCCAAGTTGACCCATGGCTTGTCTTGGTCGGCCATGACACAACCAATAAGGTTGCGGCAAGTGTCTAGGTCATTTCCTATTATTAAAGCATTATTTATACCTTAAACTACCCTAATTACCACTAATCGCGATTAAGAACTTAATAAGGTACTATTCACCAAAAAATTATTTTAATCTCATTGAACCACATTTTACTTATTAATGACAACCATGTATGTCGGATTTTCAAAATTCAGTACACGTTAGTGGTAAACTTTCATTTAACTGAAAAATCAGTTTGCTTGATTACCACTTAGTGGTTTCACTATTCATCAAAAATTGAAGTTTTTCAGAAAATTACCAAAAATTCACCCTAAGCTATATTTGATATTCCGAATTCAAAAATGAAGCCTATTATACAAAATTAAAATCATATAAGTCACATTAATTAATTTAATAATTAATTCCCGCTGCCAGAGCAAATAGCGTGTTTTTACAAAACAATAAGTATCAAAAGATTGACACCAGTTTAAGTCTAATTTCAAAGTGAAATTGATTCCAATGACCACCATTGGATAAAATGGTAAAAATATATTCTAATTTCACTTCAAAACCAATTCAAAACATAATCTAATCATATAAATAAATTAGATTAAAAAGCAGTTTTGATGTAAAATGCAGTATTTTTCACTATTCATTAAAAAATGAACATTGTCAGAAAAATACCAAAAATTCACAAAAGGTAAATTTTAATGTCCCAATCATAAAGAATAAGTTTATTTTGACAAACATAGTTTATAAAATTGTCAAAAGATAGATTCAAAAATGGTTTGCCATCATAAGGCAGTAAAACAATCTTTTAAGAATATTAGTTTATTCCATGCATAAGATTGTATTTATTTTCATTTTAAGCCTCTAAAACACTATCTTAATCATTAATAGACATGGATAAAAATATCTATTATTCATTACTTACTTGGGATGTTAAAGTTAATGCCCCTATATTATGAACATCATCTAGAGATTCATGACATTCAGGAGAAATACTTTCTCTCAAACATAATTGTTACCTCTTCCCTCCTTCCGAATGTGATGAGTCAGATGTTTTCAAATCCTCTAGGTTTGGTTCTTGGTGAGCGTATATCCAGAGTTAACCCACCTCCTGATTTTTCTGTGGACCGAGATGAAATCCTACGTCTAAATGGACATATTTTGGTTCCAGTGTATATGAAATAATATTTTATGAAATATCATCACACTTCCAAGTGACAGTTCATCCAAGAATATCATATATATATTAAAATATGAGACGCCGATATTGGAGGCCTGGAATGAAATGTCATATTCTTAGATTCATCACTATGTGTTCCAGCAATTGACAGGTGAAGGCAGAGCACCATAGACCTACAGGCTTGTAACATCCTCTTCTATTCACAGAATAAAAATGGTATGATGTTGCTATGGATTTTCTAATTGGCTTAACTAGGCTTCCATGGTGTAGTGAAGCTATCGAGGTAGTCATTTCCTGAATAACAAAATCATCCCACATCATTCTTGTATAGGATAAATTATTTAATTGATGAGTTGGTAAAACAATATGTTCTTGATATCGTATGAATACACGGGGGTCCACATACTAACATTTAAGATAGGGATTCTCATTTCACGTCACATTTTCAGCAAGGTTTTCAAAATGATATGGGTACTCAAGTGATAGTAATTAAAAATTTTCTCCCTAAGACTATTGGACAATTGGAACATACAATACATGTTTGAATGGATATAATCCAAGAATGTGTCCTTGAATTTAGTGGTTTTGGGGTGACGAATGTCCCACTAACCATGTTCTCCTGTAATAATTGTTTCCAGGTGATGATTCAGATGGATCCTTTTGAGGAATCATACGATTGGCCATGTAGTTTACCCATGTTCTTGGTAGAGGTAGGTGAGGCTACCCTACTAGGTCTTCGTATTTTTCAACAGTCATCAGAATAGGTTTAGCTGATCAGGAAGCGTATGACTAATGCCCATTAGGGATAGAAATAGTTTTCCCATCACCATTTATGACATCATGAGTTTGAGGATAGGGATTGTATCTTTCTTCGGGTATCACCCTATCTAAGGAATAGACAGTTAAGAATGCAGGGAATGCTATCGCCTCATTACATCGGGTTGTTTGTGATCCTAGGGAGAGTCAAGACAATATCCAATCATTTACTACAACCTCAGAGGTATTATCCCATGAATGATGTCTTTCTAGTCTCACAGCTTCGCCAATATCATGCTGAATTATTTCATAACAAGGATATAGAGGAAGATGAGTTAGAGGACGATGCTACCTTTGAGTAATATCTAGTACAGATTGTTGAATGAAGCACCAAGGCTATCTGAGGCATGTCTGTCCCTCTCGTACGAGTGCTATGGAAAAACATATGGCTATAGGATGAGACATTGGAGACGGAAGCCGATGTATGTGCCTAGTGGCCAGATTTGTTCACAGACAGTGTTTCTTTACCCTTCGAATGAGAACATGAGGTGAGTTATTTTGAGTGGGGAAGACAGTAATAACCCATTATTTCAATTAGGTATGGATCCTATAATTTTCAGTCTAAATATTTACTTTGGACCTATTATAGATTCCTAATGAGTATATAATGGTTCTGAGGGTTTTAGGAGATTGTTTGGAGTCCAGAAACCCATATATTTGTTGAAAACTATCTTAGCGCATGGTCTAGAGTAAACGATTTATAAATTCCGCTTGGTTTGCCTAACCATTCAAATGATGTTTTTTTGGATAAAGTCATATCAAACGATTTTCACATGGCCATGTGTCCAAACTGTGAAAAATACCATTTTTTAAAGGTACTTGTACGTGGCTTGGAGCCACATTGTTCAAACCCTGCATAGGATTTGATTCAGGCAGAACCATCTTGCATGGTTTTGGCACAGTTTGAAAAACTGTGGGGACAAACCGCGTGCTGGAAAAAATTATAGGATTTTTTTTTAAAAATTATCTTAATGATATATTAATGAAACCATTTCTCCCAAATCTGAGAACTAGTGGGATTAATCCCTTTTCATCTCATTTTGGAGATTTTTGAAGGCCAATGATTGGGATCAAGAGATTTCTTTTGTCCGGCATCTGATCAAGCTTCTGTATAATACGCTCGATGTGAAATGGTATATACTTGAGTCCTCTTTATCCATTCTTCTTCTATATTTCTCGCAACCTAGATATTGCCATGTGTGAATTTTTCACCATTTTATAGATCTACTCTGATATGAGGAAAATTAAGGGGCGATACTAGAGGAGGAGAGTCGTACAACCCTATGGTGTGTGGCCTATAA
This sequence comes from Viscum album, assembly GCA_963277665.1. Taxonomy (NCBI): domain Eukaryota; kingdom Viridiplantae; phylum Streptophyta; class Magnoliopsida; order Santalales; family Viscaceae; genus Viscum; species Viscum album. The sequence goes on from OY728157.1 coordinate 919,245,321, forward strand.
CTCATCTCCCAGTAACATTGATTTGGGAATATTCTATTGGGGAAAACTAATTTCATTAAAATATGTCTCATAAATTTACATACCATGATTATACTAATTAAAATTTTAAGGTTATTACCCATACAAATATATGATTATTTTTTTACTGGTTTCACCCAGAACTCAATCCGGCTCATGTCGAATGTTTTTCCATAATTAGGTTATAGTGTTTTGGATCGATTGAGCCACCGTTCGGGTATGCCTTTCTGTGTCCTTTTTTAATGTGATTCTAGATTTAATAAATGACTTGTTTTTATTTATAATTTTTTAATTTCATGTACAATGTATGATCACCACTTAACCCGCCTAAGGTAATTTCTTAAAATTGATTATTAAATGTGAAATTTGAAATTGAATGTATAATAATTTTATAACTTGGACTTATCAAAAGTGGTTGAATAAAGGTTACATTTTTGTATCACCCCTTTCAATACTGGTGGAAGGTAGCAGAGTAAACCTCTATGAATGAATAAACCTTAATTGTTAATTAAGACAACATTAAAAGGATGAAATTCTACATTCCCTATCCATAATAATAGAAGTGAAGGATTGAACATAATGAATGCTAACAAGACTAAAATACTAAAATGGAATGGACTGACTCAGTCTCTCCTAGGATTATGAATGGATAATAACTTAGGACTCAGGATCCCTATTCTAAAGCAAAGATGTCGTTTTCATAGGTTGACACTCACCTAGAATCCAGTTCTTGTCTATTCCTCGTATGTTAGGTATACTACTGTGGGGTCCATCACATTAATATTGGACACCTCAGACACACTCCTTAGATACAACATTGACTAGTAGTTTCCATGGTTAAAGCCTATCAGGCCCTATCTTTTCTTATCCCTGTTTTACCTTGGTTAATCAGTTCGGACTCAGTAGGCACCTTATTGGGGAATTCCCTTGATTATGATCCTTGGATTACACTCTTACCCCCTAGCTAGACTCATATACTAATGATTTTGTGTTCCATGATATCTATGTATCCTTGTTTATTACCTTGGAACACCCTCACTGAATATCATTTGTAGGTTTACATGTTATGTATTGGGACCTTCACTACTTATACTAACGTGAGGTGATGTATGTATTGGTTGTGCCTCAGTTGACCTATTAACATTAAAAGGTAATTTTTTAATTAATGTATTTGTTAATTGTTTAGGCACCAGAAGAGGGATGATGTAGGTACATGGGTATTTAGATATATTGTTCTATTTTACTCAATTTATATTTGAATTCCTGCACACTACTATATTCCATTAAATGGGACATATGTTATAGACACCATTGGTGGTGGAACACTAAGACTTATCTGACACCATCATCAAGTAACGTTTTGTACCCTGAGTAGGTTACACAACTACAGGTATTGAAAATTGTAATAATACAACTTCGAACACATATTTTCATTTTAATAGGATGGAGCTTGATAGTAGATGACTATGTTGGATATCAGGATGATTGGAGTAGACTTTTATTTCCTATATTTTGTTGAAAGTTTTACCCCTATTGTCTTGTATCCATGTTTTCACGTTATCAAGTAACACGAAATTGCATCATCATTGTCCTAGATGATACATTTATTATTATTCTTGTTATCTATTGCAAATGTTTTCGTTCACTAGTTATTAATATTTCATCTGCTTTTTAATATTTATTTATATTCATTCCATTGTGCTACACTCTTTTAATTACGGAATAGTCTCCCCACAGACACACCCTAAGCCTCACTTTAGGTTAGAAGCCTCTAGCATTTGGAGAGATGCACTTGAGGCCATGTGGCTTACTACGCTCGTGGAACTTGTTTAGTGGAATCAGAGTTCGGGATGTCAGAGTTTAAAAAATAACTTAATTTTTGATAAGAAAAAATTGGTGGTATTATATGGGATTTGTATTTAAACCCTTTATTTTCATCTTAGTGTGAATGTAACCTATTATTGGAAAGATATTCATGGGTGGTCCAAGAACAAATTTAGGGATGTAATTTAGGGGATGAATGTAGTTTGAGGTGGTTATTGAAAAAACTAAAGGAACTTTGTGGAGATTAACATTATTTATTTATTTTGGTTATTTTGAATATAGGTCTACATCATGTGGGGATATCAACAATGTATGTATTTTGTAATGAATACTATATATTATACCATGTGTGGCTGTAATTATTTTTTCAACATCAAATATCCCCTATTTACATAAATAATTGTTTCCTTTATTATGTAATATATATTGATTACCTATTACTGAAGGTATAGTCTCCCAATGTTCCCTCTACGGCCCTCACATCTAGTAGAAAACCTCTTACATAAAGGGAGGCATTCATGAGGTCATGATATGCTACCCTATCTTGGATTTTGTAATCCATTCCATGGGAAATAAAATGAAATATTTAAGTAGTCTTGTTATTTTAATTAATATTTTTGGCTATGTAAAGGGGATAAAAGATGATTTTGGGAATTACTAAGGAACTGATTACTAGGATTAGTTATCCTATATATTAGAGAATTGTAATTTTTCTACGGATGAGATTAATGTTATTGTTGATCAATGTTACCATTGGCTAATTTAAATCGATAAAAGAACATGATGTTTGGAATTTATGATATTAATGTTTATGATATAGGGGATTTTTTCATGGACTAATTTGATACAGTGGGTGAGTTTATACATCATATATAATCATGTTGTATTATATTTCTTACACATGGTTTCATATTATTGTAGGAGGCTAAAATTTAATACATACCAATAAATAAATATTTGGTGTTTTATAACATATATTATTTTTCAAACATAAATTATTTAGTATGAGAATGTTGTATTTTATTATGCATGTGTATGAACAATGTAATGTTGATGGTGATATAGTCATGAGCCTTGAGTGGGTGTCTATGTGTTGTTTTATATTTTTCTATTTACGTTGTTTTATGTTATATACATGATTTTTACAAATGTTATTGAAAACAATAAAATATCAGGACATAAGAGGATTTGAATTGATTTCATCAAATATTGGTTACAAAATATTTTTTGAATGATAAGTGGTTTTCGAAAACTTTTAAAGGGCCATTTGAAATTGAATAGATATTTTAGTTGGCCTTTTTCACGTTTGGACCATATTTTGGAAAAAAATAATGTTTTTTTATTAAATTATTTTAATTTGATAAAATGGTTGGATTTATCGACTGCTATTTTATTGAAAATCCAATTTGATTTGAATGTTTTCCAATTGGATTTGAACTATTTTCCAAATTTTTTTGTCAAAATGTAAATTTATATTAGATTTCAAAAGGTTGAATTTGGTAGGATCATCATGCCAGGGTATTTTATAGGCATATTTCTCTGATTGAAATTGGGTTTTTATGTTTTTCATGTGATCATTTTTGGGGGAACTTTTAGTGGTGGTTGGTATAGATCTTTTCCAAATTGTTAGATTTGTTTTATTTTCTAATATTCAAAGAGGCACTATTTTTTATGAGTGGTTTGGAAATTATCCATTATAATTGGATGTGTGTGGAGGTTCTTTGGTAGTTTGGGCCTTATGTGAATGGATAATAATGGTGTCATAGAATGGATTGGTTAGTCTGTGATGTGTAATGTTATTTGTGTGTGGAACTATCTAGAGAGAGTTGACATCATTTTGGGAAATAGGTGGCCACAAGATCTATTAGTAAGTTATAGACCCTCTAGTGGTAAGGATGGTGTGTTGTTCTTCTTATTATAATCGATTGATTTAGGTTGGTTATTCGGGGTTTCCACCATGAGTGGATGAGATGTGGCTCTAGCTGAGAAATCCATGATAATTGAAATTAATGTAAATGTATGACTTTGAAGAAATAGGTATATGTTAAATAGATGGATGATCTGTTTCGAAGGCCTCAAGAGGTGTGAGAGCAGGTTCTACACAATAAATTGGGTGGAAAGGGGGTGGGAATATTATTATGGTAGGTAAAAATAAGTATGCGACTAGATTATGGAGACCTTTCGGTGATGATTCTCAATCATTATGGGATGAATAGTATGGGTTTGTTAGGTGGGGCTTTATTTTTGAAAATAATAAGCTGTATTGGAGTTTTAAGGAGTTGGGAGTAGTTCATGGGTGATTTTTTAGAATAATATACTGAAAATAGTTGGTATAGTGTGGCATGTAGTGGATCATGAAAGGAACTATTTTCCCAGTACATTGATGGGACACATTGTAAAAAGATTAAAAAGGTTGGTAAAGATGGAAAAAGGATTACCATGTGGATATAGTTTCAGTCCCGTGGACAGACCTTCTATTATGGTAAAAAAATTATTATTTGGAGTGGATGTAACCATACATGAAATTATGTAACGAGAATATGATATTAGAATATTTTATTGGGGATTCAATCTAAATATCGTCTTGGATTTTAATTTAGAGTTAGGAAAAAAAAATTATTTTCTGATGGGTTATTAGAAACAGAAATAATGGTGATTAGTTGGTATAAACATTTAATGTCTGTAGGTATTTTCTTCAAGATTTTTGGGAGTTGTAAGAGATTTAATGAATGGTAGTTCCTAGTAAAACTACAATTGGAGTGATACATTCCTAAAAATCCAAACCCTCTCATGTTTTGTTTTCATATTAGAGTGTAGATATTGGATTTGAGGGTACATCAAATCAGATAAGTGCTAGTATTCATCAGTGGATTATTGTGGGTAAATGTTCATGTTTATGATATGAATATAAAATTGAATTAAGATATTGGTTTGGACTTCAATATTTGATTAGTAAATTTTTTAGCACAATGTTGTTAATAAATAATCATTTAGAGGTGATATTGAAACATTGTATGAGGTAGAGTATCATTTCTTAAATTCATCCAAAGAAGGGAAATCTTGTACATTTTCCATGAAATAGATACAATGATTTTGAGAATTCATTTGGAAGACAATTAAAAATGTAGTGATTGTGTTTTGAGGATAGAACTAATGTTTTTTATGTAAATTATGTTTTTTGGGTTTGGTGTTCACTCTTTCTGAAAAGTAGTGTGATGGGATATTGGAGATGAGACATAGGGATTAGTATAGCATTGGTGTTGGGATAACATGATGGGAGGTGGTTTGGTTATTGGTGACCCTTAGTAAAGGGGGTGGGAATCAATATTAGGACATGTGATTCCAAGTTAGGATCAAAAGCTGATATACTTTGGTTCTATAAAAGATGTCATGGTTGATGGTTAGTGGTGTCGGTAGAGTTGAATATTGAGTTTAGTGGATGCGTACATTTACAGATGTTTTGGTTGGATTTTATTCATGATGCTATGATTTTTTGAGATATGGATGTATCCCTTATATTTAGTTGATTTGGATTTGTAAAATTTTCCTTATTTTTGATGGTTTTTGAGGTCATGTGTATAGGTGATTGGATGAAAATGGGAAATGCCCGAGCCTATGGACTGGTAATGTTGAAAATTTATGGTGTATAGGGGGATAGTCATGTGGGAGGCCATATCCATCGTAATAGAATTGGTGGGATGGTTTAGGTAAAGGAAGTTGAATTACATTAATGGATGTGGGATACACTTATGAGAGTATTGACCGGATAGGTTTTTGTGAAAGCTGCTGGTACAACTAGTAGATTGGTCCATTTTCAGCTATGTATACATTTATTGTGAGATAGTGTGTTGATGGTGTGATTCATGGAATGAACGATTAATAAAAACTCAATCATTTGTTTAACAATGTGAAAACACCGTGTGAAGATATCTGGTTGAGAGTTATATGTTGCTTCAAGGTGTATAAAATTTGTGTTATTCGGTATGGGAGTCAGTCATGCATAATTGTTTTTGAGGAGGATCAATAGATGGACCTGAATATTTCAGAATATTGTTTGGTTTTTTAGGAAGATACCCATTGGGATGCACTGTGAAGATGAAAAAATATTCGATGCGTAGTTTATAACACCCCTTGAAATTTTTTGTTAGGTTTTGATTAGAATTACTTTCCAAAAAATGTAGATGTTTTTATTATTCAAATGATTGAGGTTTTTGGTTGATCAGATATGGCACATGAGATGGGGAAATGGATGGAAATTGCAGTTGGAGGTGATACATTGCCACCATCAAGTCAGTTGTCTTCCCAGTATACCAGAATCAACACATAGTCCCACATACTAGTAGGTTTTTTCTATAATGTACAAGATGTGGCATCTAGATATTTTTTACTAGGGGTATTTTTTAAATTTCCTAGATACCCATACTACCCATACTCCTTCCCCAACCTCATCTGAACCAGCCAATGATGGTTATACAACATTGTTGATTCTAGATCATCCCTTCTCATATATTTCATATTTGATGTGTTGTTGGATGTGGATGGATCTAATTTATATGTCTATATAGTTTCTTGTCTAAGACACTTCTTCCAACATGGGTATTTTCATTAGAAACCTAATGTGTTGAATTTAGGGATGGTTTAATGGAATTGGAGTATGGGGATTGTAACAACTTGATGTTTTATTAATGAAATACCCTTTTAAAAATAATAAATTATTTATTATGAAATTTAGTCCTAGAAATCACATGAACTATTTTCATTATCATGGATAGTTAGTGTCTGTTAGATTTGAAAACCCATTATGAATCATAACCCTTCATAGTATAGATATAATACAATTATCGTATGAATAGCATATATATATATATTTATAAAAATAAAATTTACATACACATATAAAAGAGATGACATCGACCTGTACCGCCTTACCCATTAAATCTCATGTATTTGAGATTATGAGGTTGATATAATCCATAGGATTCTACCTCAACAAAATCTAATATGAGATTAAATAACTAAATCATGATCCAACACATTATATGTGATATGTTTAATCTCATCATAGTAGCCACCCAAACCATGTTCTCCAAACAACTCGATGAAAATTCTTATTATCAGACACATTACTCTTAGGGAATTCACTGTTGTAATTGAAGGACATGTATCTAGACCCTTAATGTATTATTTTTTATGTTTTTTATTTTTTATAAAATAATTATTATATTTATATTTTATTATATTATAAGTATTAACAATTAATATTGATTCAAAATAGTCCTTGATAGGATAAAACACATACTTTTGGGAAATATTTATTTTTTATTAAGACTATAATTTTCAGGAATTCGTAAATTTATGAAGTATGTGGTAGTTTTATAAAATTTTATTATTTTATAAAATTTATTAAATATTCATGATTATATAGTTTTAGTGAAGTCAAATATAATTTTTACAATGGTATGAAAACCATTATTACCCAAACAAAGTATTTTTTGATAAATAGAATTTTTGGATTTATAAATGTGAATTCTAATTATATAATTATTTTCATCAAATAAATATATTTATTGAAATAAATATAATAATATTGTATAATGGTTATATTCATATTTTTCTTAGGAAGCCTTTTTTGGGGTAATAACTAAATTCAATATAATTATATGTTTTGTATCAGGAAATCATAAAGGTAAAATAGTGATGTAATAAATACTATACAGAGTATCCAAGATCAAATTTATGATTACCATTTAAAATAATCTATTTTTTTGAATTTATTTTATTTATTTATATACCCTTAATGTATCTCTCAAAACCTATATTTTATTTTATGGTTTTAAAATCATTTTGTTTTTTAACATGAAAGACATAAACATAACCAGGGTATAATATAAATGATTTCCAATCATATATATATATAATATGTAAATAGACTCTTATTTGGCAGGAAATATTCTGGTTTTTATTACTCTATCATATAGTGTCCAAAACACATGTTTGAGAATTAATAATTATTTCCCCACTCATTTTATTAAAACCAAGCAAACAACTCATTTCCCCTTATTCAAAAACCATGGATCAAGAAGTTATTATACCAAGACCTCTTTACATTCCTCCAATGGTTCCCCCAAGATAATAAAAAGATCCTCCCATGCATTAAAATGCACACAATCAAGGTAATTTATCCTAACGTTCTAGTCGTTATTCAAAAACTATTTTATAATATAAATTTTGATTTTAAATTACTCATGGAGGGTGATGTTCATGAACATCAATCCTACTATCGTTACAATTATTAAATTTTGATAGGACCATTTCAATCTCATTAATCCCTTTAATGAAACAGTCTGTAAAACCTTTACAATATCCAAATTATTCATTTTTCATGAAAAAAATGAGTATGAATACCCATACACCATTCCACCAAATAATATTAACCAAGATATACATGAGCATAATTGATTAGGAGATTTCATTTATTTATTTCTCAGTAGATTAAATGTGATTAAAATTGGTAAAAAAATCCCTATTTTATTCGATCTATATTGAATGCTTATACATGTACATTTTCTGAATGTGATGAGTGAGACCAAAATTATAGTACTCTAAAAAAAATACTTAATGTTTTTGTAACATGAGAAATAATGTATGCAATTACAATGAAAACCTAATCAATAATAGGAAATTATCAGCCTTGTGATTTATTCATAGATATTTTTCATTACCTATCATTGTGAAAAATTCTATGTTGCTTCAACACTCCATGATTATGATGATTTTATCAGGTAATTTGAGGCTTCAATATTAAATGTTACGATTCACACACCTTTTATGTCTTATTGATTTTACTATTAACTCACATGTATTACTTTTGTCTTATTATTATTTGATTATTTCCTTCCTAGGAATTATATCATTCCTCTTTCTCATGTGCATCCACAGTTTATCCCATGTAGTTATAGATGATGTAGTTAATAAAAGACCATGTTATGGATATTATAAATTATATTTTTGTTATTATTTTTCTTGTTGTAAAATTAGGTACCAAATTACCTAAATACACAAGGCCCCAAAATCATATGAATATTACTTAAGGTTATATATGATTATTAAATCATAAAATAGTATGTATTAATTATATGGGTTTTCATATTTCATTAAAGAGTAATGCCTCGTTATTTTTGGGGATTAGTATTATAGAAATCTAGGGAAATCCTTATGAATAAGTCTTAACATATGAAAACATACCCTATTTTTTGTAAATAATAGTTTTAGTGGTTTAGAAGAATATAAAATGTTATCATAATACTATTTGTGGTTGTGGCTACGACAAAGGTGTATATTGGGGTAATATGATTGACATGTTGAATTGGGATATGCTTGTTTTTTACCAGGTGAATCAAAATAGGCCTCATTGAACACTTGGCTTCACACTCTGATGAGATATTCTTTGAAAAAATAAAAATCGTTTTCCTGAACCACAATGTATGGGAAAAAATACACATATAAAGTAAAATTAGTAATCACATCAAGGATAAAATATATACAAACATTGAAATTCATAGGTTATAGAATAAATGTTATCTATCTATTATCCATTCAATGTATAATGTATACTTTTCTATATTTAATAACATGAAAATTATCAACCATAAGTCTATTTTTAATGATGTTAATGATTATAACCTGAGTTAATTTGTGAATGGAAGGATTATCAAACATTCATAAGCATAAAATTTCAAATGAGAAAAAGGTTGCACCTTTTATTTAATATCAGATAATTATGGTTGATCTATTAAAACACCACTAGAAAACATGGAATTTGAGCTTTTAGTAAAGACTGTAAGTATAGAAATTAATGATTCCCATGTAATAAAATACTCCCTGAACCATTTTTTTGAGAATAACTTAATAGTAATCCTTGTGATACTTCCTTTAGTGGAATTTATTTATATTCATGGTATGGATTTTTCCCTTGTATCGAGCCTACATAAATATATGGAAGAAGTAATTCACCATTTATATCAAGAATCAACCTCTTATTATATTCAAGTATGTAAAAGTGGATGGATATCATTTGGAATTGTCTTCTCAAGAAATTATATTATTTCACTTTTTAATTCATATGTAGAAAAAATTATTTAGACCATTGAAAATATCATCCCGGAATACATGACCATTGTGAGAGAAATAGTTCTTCAATTAATGATCTTGTTTTTCACCTAAATGGAAGTTCAAATTCTAATTAAGACATATACCTAGAACATGTAAAATTATTGGGGAATGTAATCTAGAATAATAAGATCATTGAGGATCCTATAAAAAAGGGTAATTTAATGATTGAATAGACCAACCTCAGGGATTAAAATCATTTATTTCCATGGATTATCTTCTTACTATATTATATTTTTGACAATATTATAAGGACTGTCAATCCCACTAACCAAAATAATGAAAACCGTTGTAATGTTTTCCTATATTAATGAATATAAAGTGAGATTTAATGAGAGGAAGAGGAGGAGAAATATATAACATTTATTGAAATTTATCACTAGTGGGGATGGATTTGGGATCTACAATGACACATAAAAATGGATTAGGTTATGATATTATTAGTGGAAACAAAGTGAGAGCCTACACCTCCCTCTAATTAATGATATATGAGAATACCTATCGAATTAGTGATCTTGAATTTGTTTTATTGATCATTGTATTGAGGGTTTGGTGACATTACGTATATGGGATGAAGTGTGAAAATATAAGGACCAGAAAAACAACAAGTTTATATTAACACGAAAGGATCACTATATACACCCATGAAAGTGGTTAGAGCTGATAATGGATTATTATTATTCAATAAATTAAAATCATGTGATAGTGAAAAAAGTGTATGTTACTTTGATTAGAATGGATATTTCATACCAATCTCGGATGGGGATTTCAATTGATCCAATAATCATGGACATGAAGAGGATGGACAATGTAATAAAAAATTGATATTCATCAAACATATATCAAATAACTACTCAACCATGTATTCTTGTGATGAATATGGAGGAGGATAAGGATGTTGAGGTTGTATAGAAAAAATTATATAATGTTCCAATGTTCAAATTTTTTAAATATGGATTCATACGGTATGGAACACATATATGGGTCCCATCAAATCCTGAATTAAATAGTGATCTTCTAGAAGATGTGGTTAGTTCGTACCTCTCAAATCACCCAGAATGTACTAAGATATGTAGTAATCTTAAGAAAAACATTTTTTGTAATAACATAAAGAGGGATATTCATGAATTATTATCTCAATTCTTAGAGTTCTATCAAATCAATGAAGAATGATAATATTCATGGTGTATGATGGATCTGTTACCATTACCAAAAGGGAAATGTGAAAAAATAACATTGGATTTCATCATAGGACTCCCAAGGATACATAAAATAATTTATACCATATTTTTTATAGTAGATATAATTAAAAATTCAGTAAATTTATCTTTGATCAAGGATATTTTTCTCTAAACACACACTTCATGATATATGTAAAGGAATTTTTTATTTTGTATATTTTTCCAACTTCTATTGTATTTTATCATGATATTTGGTCAACCATGATGTTATAGTGTGTTTTTAAACAATATTGTCATATAGAACTATGATTTACCACTTATAATCAACTTTAGACAAAATATTAGACTGAAGGAGAACCTAAAAATCTAGAGGAAATTTGGAGGTATTCTCAATTTTTCTTTCATAGATGTTTGGATCAATACAGTCCCATAGTGGAGTTTAGTAAAACAAAATTTTCAATTATAGCATTCAAATAGAACATATTTAGCCATTATATGGTATGAGGTGTAGGACCACAACATGTTTGAATGGATTTAGAGAGTTTAAAAGCATTGGAATTATTATTTCCAATGAGATGATGAAGAAGATAAAAACCACTCAATGTCATATCAAAATATCACAAAGTCAATGGAAAAGATATGCAGTCAATTTTTAGTGAGACTGGGAGTTTATGATTAAGATAAATTATTCCTTCTTATATATATGTGGTATAATGTATTATGGTTTTTTATGAAGTGAAATATTAATAAAGGATAAGTCAGCCCCTTCAGGTTCCCTAATTGCATCACTATGGTGGAAAATCAATAAGAACTCTGACATAACCTATCTCAATTACATGATCTATTCCATACATCCCTCTTGATGAAGTACACACCAGACCCATCATATAATCACAATAAATAGGTTATACCATTTAATAATGATCCTTAATATGATGAGTAGTAAATACTGATATTAGATCATAAAGACAAATTTATGTGAAACAATATTGGTCACCTCATTAAATTTTCATGGTGGAACTATAAGATTGAGGAGGAAATATGGGAACCAAAAGTTGTGATACAAAAAACGTACCATCATTTTTTATAGTATGAATAAAATTTCAATGGTAAAATTTCAAATAAGGGGACAAATTCAATGAACCAATGTTTTATAAATTAAATTCCATTTCCAAAAGAACATATGCCTTATTATGTCATGTTGTTGTAGAAAACACATGCACATCAGTAGTTATTTTTGAAAATTATATTATATTCGATTAATGAGTCCATTAGGAATTAAAACCATTTAAAGATTAGTAATTAAAAAATTATCATATTATTATTATATCTATGGGTTATGATAAATCCAAAAGACATAGAAAAAGAATGAAATGTACTCGACCATTAGGTGTGTACCCTATGAATCACTTTGCTTAGAGATTTTTTTGAGATACAATTAATGGGATTTATCCTTAAAATATTCATTTCCACTATTCAATTACTAATGTATGAGTGAAATAACTCATGGGAAAAGATGAATATTATCAATATCACAACCCAAACCCTATTCACTGAACCATCCTAATTAAATCTCACCATCGCCCACATTACCATTAGAAATTTTATTATGTTGTAAAGGGATTTGTAACTAGACCATAAAAATAGGGATTCTAAAGTTATATTTATAATAAAATAATGATTACATATTTATTTTATAGTAATTAATGAATATATAATATGTTTGATAAAAATTATAGTTTGACATGATGAAACAAAAATTTTATACTATATTAATTTATAGTTTTATTCCAGAAACTATTTTTGATGATTTCATGAATATTTTAAATGAATAATATTTTAATAATATATTATTAATATAAACTATTATATAAATATAACTAATTATATAAATTTACAAAAGAAAATAATTTTTTTTAAAGGATAGAATAATTCTTTTGGGAACCAATTTTGTTAATAAATGGGTATTTTCTAATTTAAATTAGTAAATAATCATATTTATTTAATTATGTTGTTAAAATAAATGTTATTTTTGGAATCAGAACATTTAAATTATCCAACGGTGGAATTTTATAATTTTTATGAAACAATCATGTTTTAACATAAAAAATAAATATGGTAAAATTATATAATTTGTATTATGACATCACAAAATACCATGTATGATGTAATAAATATTATAATTACTATCCATGAATATAATTATACATTCCAATAAAATATTAATTTATTTAAGTTATTTGATTCTTTTTATGAACACATAAATAATCCTTCAAATCATATATTATATTTTATGGCTTTGATTTCCATTATTCATCAACATGAATCACATAAAAATCCCCTTAGGTGTTATTTTAATAAGACTCATATGTATACTAATAAAATAATTAAATAAAATCATCTTTTTTAGACACAATGGGAAAAACCAAGGTATGGTTTGTGTTTCTGGTTACTTTATCATATATAGTTTGAAACTTGTGTTTAAAAATTAATAAACATTTAGCACTCTTTTGCAACAACAACCCACCTATCCCACCCATACAAATTCACTAAAAATACATAGAGAAATAATTTATTCAACCATTACGTCTCTATATTTCTCCCAAGGTTCTCAATTTAGTTATTAATCTCCTCCCAAACATTAATAAGAAACCACTTATGGTAAGGGATCCTATCATTCTCTTATTTGTTTAATAATCTTATTTATACTATTCATTTTAATTTAAAATTATTCTGGATGGGATTTGGTCTTAAACATCCTTACTATTGATTATATTATTTACATGTATTGATACAACCATTTAACTATTATCACGAACTTCTATGAATCGTTATGGGCCACAATTATATTACTAGAATACTTATGTGAATTTTCATATGGAATAATTTTCCATTGAATACCCATACATATTTCCACTCATGGGTAGCCTACTGGATGTACCTAACCATAAATTATTGGGGACATCCAAGCATCTTTCCTAAACTCCACAATCATTGGAATAAATGTGGTAATGTTCATACTTATGTTTAGTGATCTATATGATACACTTCTGATTTTTCATGGTATGAATGTTATGGGAGAGCTTGATATTATATAGCCCTCAAAAAATTGGGTAATGTTTTTAACTCATTACACATTAGGTATGGGATTTGGGAGTGAACCAAATCTATTATCGGAATTTTTCCACCTTGGTATTTTTTCATTGAAGTTATCCATAAATTATGAATATTTCATGTTCTATGAAGTTACCACATTCCCATCTTTCCTTGATGTTATCATCATATATAAATCCTCATTCTCCATGATAATGATTATCACCCCTATAATGTCTCATTGATATGAATATATTATCACATGAAATAGTTTCTTTATATTATTATTTGATTATCCCCCTATAGAGCATTATTCCCCATTCCACACCTATGTATATCTCCTGGTTATCCCATAGAGTTTTAAAAGATCCGAGAAATATAAAAGAAAAATTTATTGTTTTTGAATAATGTCCATTTTTTAATTATTAAGATTTTATTTTATGTAACTAATTACCCAAATAAAATCATCCAAACAATATTCTAGGGTTGTATCATGTGTATTTTTATGTAATAAATCATTAAATAAATAATATTAATGGCATGGTTTGTAATTTGGTATCATTTTAAGGGATTCTTATTGGTTTTTCATCTTCACTAAAAATGAGTTAGGTGGTATTTTGACTTTAAATAATTTGTACAAAAGAGTATTACTTGCATGTAAAGTGTGATTATATTCATATCCCAATGAGACCACTTCTTTTTATACTTGAATAATAGGGTGTGGTACATATCAATATAATTGTTCTCATTAGAGGTTAGTGCAAGTTGAGCATCTTGAAAATTATAAAAAATACACTGGTATCGATAATTCATTTACTAATTTCGAATTTATAATTTAGTTTCAAATGATATTTAATATTTCAATTGAAGATAATGTGGTTAGGATAATTGACATGGGGTTTTATGTAGTTAATCGCTTTGAGCATGTGATTTAGAATGGTTTAGCGTTTGTCATGTTCCAACAATAATGGAAGGGATTTACACATTTATAAATGGCCCCAAAAGGAGTGTTTTTTTCTTTTTAAGGGGAATTTATGACTTCGATAATTGGAATAAGTGATTGGGTAGTGCATTCCATTTTTTGAGGGGATTTAATCCATGAAGGAGAGGATTGTACTCAAGGTACATTGGTAGGAATGTCTACATGTGTAAATAAGATTAGAAAGGGCCATCTGTGCTCAGGAAGACATAGAATGAATTGGGTTGATGTTGTATGGGCTTTGGTGAATTATTTGTTTTCAAGATGTGTTATATGAGGAAAAACTTGATTATAGTGGATTTATTTTGTTGTGCTGATGTCATTCAGGAATAAGACATTGGGTACGGTTTGGACTAGATATTTCCCATTATATATGCCTTTTGATTCTTATGGTTTTATATGTTTTCACGTCATTATATCACGTAGGTATAGAATAGTGTTAATTTTTGACCTCCCTAGATCATCTGGATGGTATGTTGTATATGATTTCATTAACACCAAGGTATTGGATTCCACTCAACCATGGCCAGAGGTCAGTGGGATACATGGCCACAACCACATCCCCCCAAACACTAGAGGTTGCGAAGTAGCCGCAAGTTCCTTGAGTGTGTACTTAGGGAAACTATGACATCATTACCAGAGTTAGAAACAATATAATATAAATAATAGTAAATAGGGAAAGAATTATAATTTTATAACAAAAGTTAATGTAAAAGAATATATAGCAATGTCAAAAATTAATCTAAAAAAACAAGATTATTATACATGTCTCTAAATAGAGGTAAAACTATGTACATAATAGTAATGTACAATACATGTATAAAAAATCAAAAAAAATACTATATCTCAAAATAATCATGAGAATTGGCTATGTATCATGCTCTCCTACTCCTTAAAATGGTGAAAACCCGTCCATCAAATTGTGTCCACATTCCTTAGTCCCTACAAGCATCCAAATAGTCAGTTCGGGTACCCAACGACTCCTAGGATAGGGTGTGAGTTAAAAATCCAAGTTTGTAACCACCCAAATGACTATAAATATTTATGGGTATGAAATATTATAATCTATAATAGAGTTCATGATAAAATATTTATGAATGTGATGTTTCCCAATAAATTTTATACAATAAGTTTTATTGTATTTCCTCAACAGGATCCCTAAAAAGTATCCAGGATCTTATATCAAGGAAGCAATAAGATAAATTAGAAATATCCAATGTAGAATCATTAAAATATAAAAATATCATGTCAACCACTAACTTATTGTATATCCTTAAGTGTCACATAGACCACAGTTGAACTGTATAACCATTCATGCCATATTTTCAACATTCGTGCCATATATTCAAAGTGTGCGACAACCAAGGGTATGATCCTTGATTTAGAAAACTAAGGAATCTTTATAAAGTTCACGGAGTATCTCAATGGAAACTTTGTCTGGCTTTATTTGGTGTCCAAGGAGCATGTATGCAGACCATTTCCAATGTGAGCCCAATACCAACTAGTTTAAAGGGGTAGCAAGGCCATAGGCATCCCACAAAATCAAGTCCTAATGAGAAATCTCAATCCAAGGCAATACATTCAAGACACAATGGAGAAATTTCTATGGAATATAATTGAATTATGATCTCAAGTCTATCGACCAATATATCCACAACCATTCTAGTAATCACATTTCAAAACCTTTTAACACCCTAGGTATGCCCACTAATATTCCAAATCAATTTAGTCCTTTTATTAAAAATAATAACATTCAAGGGAGGAAAACTATATCTAATTTAACTTGTTAAATTTAATTTAATTCATTATGGTATTTTTTAATATAGTAATTATCAAAACACACCCCTGGTATGGTTCAACAACGTTAAATGTATTAAAAGGTAAATTACACGGAACACCCAATGGGTGGCTTTGGTTAGGTAAAAAACAACCAGCTCATCTTAAGGGAACTATGGGAATCCCTATTTATATTCGTTCTATTTACTTCAATTAATTAATTGATTTATTAGGCTTAACCCAATTGTATGGTGTGGGGAATAATTGATACTTGCTTAATAATGTACCAAACCAATTGTAAAAATTATAGACCACTAATTATAAGTCGGTAGTAGAGTTTTCACCCAGTATCAACTCCTGGTTTGACTCAGATAAGAATAAAATCAATGAAATGATTATGAAGTTTATGGTATAGAATATTATACTACACCAAAATAGTGCATCTGAAAAATAAAATAAAAATTAATGACATAAAAGGAAATAATATCAAACCGATGTGTATCTAAGAACATATATGAAGTTGAAATCAAAAATCATACAAACTAATGGGATAAAAAACTCTACTTTCTACTTCAATGGATCTCGTAATAGTTGGGGGATACCAACAAATGTAAAATAAAGAAATTAAGTAGAAATAATATTTTAACTGGGGGAAATTAAAATACAAATCTGGCTACCAGGTTTGGCACCATGGTTGGACAAACCATGTGAAAACCATGTGACCTTTGTTTTGGGAAGGGTATCCCCACAATGTTAGTGTGCATAGTTTGAAAAACTCTTCACAAATTATGAGAAGCTCTCCCAAACAAGGGTACATCTTTTCAATTGACTGTAGGATAAAAATCACACCATTTTTTTACCTGTACGACCTCATGTAATCGACTATCTAGTCTCACATGGTTAGAAGTAATAATGTGACCTACCCTACATAGTTAATTGAGCTTTTAAAAAGAAAATAAAAGGATATTTATCTCTTATATGAACCCACATGGTAACAATATCCCCCCTTAAATAAATTCATCTATGAATATCCATCACTAAGGTGGCCACAATTAATATGAGAATAGGTCTTACCATTGAGTGTGTACGTTGGCCTCCTACTCATAAGATACATTTTCTGAATGGAAGGGCTTCCATAGAAACCATACTACAAGAACTCACCGACCACATAAAATCATCTTGTTCTTGTCAACTATATGAATAAGAAGCACCTAAAATGTGGTATTTACATGAATCTCAACAACATCATGCTGATAATAATGAGATCAGACTGAATGAAAATGGTGTAGCTGAGATACGTGGAATATGTTGTGCATCACCTGGTACCTATGAGGAAAATGAAACTGACAGTGTACTGAACTGAGTCTATCCAAAATCATAAATAAACAGACATAACATTGTGAATGATTACTCATGCTACTGATTTTTTTAATTCATAACCTTAGTAAAACATGTAAAAAGACTAGACCCCCATCCATGAACTCTAATTATCATCTACTGTGATTGGTATGATATTTCTATTTAGACTACGTATTAGAAATATTTATTATGATGAACTGGACTAGCTCAAAAGTCTCCTACATGTGACGATGTCCCTATAATGTGGCATCACATTCCTCCAACTAGTAATGGGGAAATCAATAGTGCCTACCATATAGATAATCCTAGGGTTCCATATATATGTATTTACCTGATAACTATTATTACCGTTAATCTCAACAAGGAGTATTTTCATATACCAAGAGCCCCAAAAGTATTCGACTCATGCTTGCACCCTGTTCCCAAGAACTAGTATTATACTATTAGACAAT
This sequence comes from Viscum album, assembly GCA_963277665.1. Taxonomy (NCBI): domain Eukaryota; kingdom Viridiplantae; phylum Streptophyta; class Magnoliopsida; order Santalales; family Viscaceae; genus Viscum; species Viscum album. The sequence continues at coordinate 919,264,172 of OY728157.1, forward strand.
AAATCAATTTCAGTGTGCAATACCATGATATGAAGTAACTATGTATTCTTTGACCACTGAAAACTCTTCTAGAACGACATTTAAACTAGGAGTCCATATATGAAACGATAGATTTTGGGACCCCATGATGTTATAGTATATGATTGACATAAAACCTCCCAATATCATCAACAATCATGGTCTCCATGATTGGTAATAAATGATAACCCTATGCAAGACTTCCATAAATAACTCACACCATATCTCTACCTTTAGGCGACCTCAGAAAAAGATCATGAAATTCCTCACAAAAAATCCTGTTTCAAATGGGGAATATGTTAATTTTGTAAAATTATTGTTGTTCACTTATGTTCTCCATCAACAGATGATAGGTGGAACATATCATAAAAAAAATTGCTACCTCACACTTCAATCCCAGCTGCCCGTACTAATGTTTCAAGTCCTGAAACATTTTATTACCATTAGTATGTAGAAGACAAATTGAGGCTTGAAACGCCCACATTGCCTCCCCACATTTTTCATCTGGGACCCAAACAAGACCATGGATACATTGAACCTCATCCTCACATATGGTCAAACCATAAGGTGGTACCTCTATTTCCACACTCTCTCATAGGTTTAGGACATTAGAATCTAATATCTACATCATGCACACATTATCCAGCAGGTTTTGAGGTCACAACTAAAGATATAATATACATATGTCCCAAACAATCTTGATCCTACAATTGTATCTCATAAAATAAATTCATAAGCTACCACTTTCTACTGGATTTTTAAACTACTTGTATCTATGTGCTTATATATAGTACATCGAGCACTGCATTGCAATATCGAGGCATCTAGGTAAGAAAAAATTTAATGTACTATAGTTATTCCACCCTCAATCTGTAACTCAGATTTTTTTCTTGTTTTGTTAATATGTAATTGGATATATTTTTTCCATTTACACCATGAAAATATCTCCATGTAAAAAGTGTCTCCATCACCACAAAACATGAACAAACATAACCAGAATAAGATAATGAATTAGGAAATTACTTTCATGTGGCCTCAAATGCAGAGACCCATACGCCATGAATCAATCCAAACTATATCAGCATTGTTCCTTTCCTGATACCATATGTTTCATGAAACATTGTGTAACTCCTACCATATAATGGAAGAAGTAGGACCAGTGTTGAATTCAACCTATGTTTCAGCTCTTGATAGTTTAACTCAACGGTATCTGTCCGTAGAAACTCAGACGCTTATTTTTCAAGACTAATACTAGTGAAAATAAGAATGGAATATCCTATATGGAGAGCCTATAATATCCTATTACAACAAAGAACTCATAATCTCAATGAAATTCTATGGATTCTTCTAAGAGACTAAAACTTTATCCATCTTAGGATTTTATGATACTAGTGTCTATGAGATAATGTGACCCATGAAGTTAATCTCATCCATCCAGATGTGTCAATTAATGATAATATCATATATATGTTGCTCTATCGGTATATCTAATTAGATCATATGATGTTTGGAATGTTCATTTCTATTTAGATAATACCCCAACATATCCAACATGGAAAAAACTACAAAAGAATATAGGGATTGATGTAAAACATGGTTCATCAGTTCCATGATTATCACTAGTGCATTCATTAGACTAAATGGAATAAATTGATACTCATATAGACAATAACTACTATGACAATTTGTACAATATATTCCCACAGGTCGAACACCCAATGGGGGATATCTGGACTGTAATAAATATTAATGAACACTAGAGCTCCTATAAGCTGAGTAGATAGGTCATCTATACATAACCATGGATACATATTCTTAATAATATAATAGATTAATTTTTGGTAATCCTCACATATCCCAAGAATACCATCTGCCATGTTTTCAAAAGGACCAATGAACAACCCAGATAAGTATTGGGTCAAATAAACCCCTTTGCCTCTACATTCTATTGTTTCCTGCTATAATCCTATAACTTCATCATAGACACCATATAAAGAGGAATATATAATCGTGTATCTATTGGAAATATCATGATTAAGAACTCCACATATCTCTCTAGAGAAAACTAGAAAATTCTTCTGAGAACACATCACTAAAATGATAGACCACGAGATAAATGTCTGCTTGACACGCTCTATGGTCATCTTGATACAAAATAGAAATTTGGGGTGTGATCCCATCCATCCCTTGATGATCTGGCCTATATAATTTTTATTATGCATACCATTCAACCTTATGAGTATATAATATAGCCTTTGGAAATGAAAATTTCAAACTCCAATGATATTAGTCAACATTGGCTCAATAGGTCACTGCCCAGTCCGTAATGATTATGAAAGAAAACCATATAATTATTAGGAAAAAATGATCCAATGAATGTAACACCTCCAAACTCAAGGGTGAACACCATAAAATTCTATAAAATCTCTATTTAGATCCTTAATGGAGTATCATGTGGCATAACACCTTCCAAAATCTGAATAAAGTACCCATGACTCTCCACAAAAGTGCATATTTCAAACTATGCGATTAACCTATGTCTAAAATAGAAGCAATATGAGTTTAGTCTACAAAGATCATACACATCTCCATAGATTGTATGATTACCTACTCTTTTCGGGGTGTCTATATTGAATATATTTGACATGAATTGTAGCCCTATGAAACAACCTCATAGCCAGGAGAAGGCCCACAATGTAGTCCAGGTGAAACTTGTTCCTACTTCCTCAACCATGACCACTGGAACTATGACTAGATTCATTAATACTACTCCATCTACCAGTCTGATGTGGGAATGATACTCATACAATTGATACCGAGGTCACAGTTGACCCCTACCTATCACAAATTGAAATATAGTTCTGTAAGAAGGTTTCAAATCACCCATCCTACTGCAAGATTGACATTCAATTGGGTCGTGATTACAGTGGTGCTTTTGTGGAACCAAATAACATAATGATGATAGAAAAGTTTGTGACCATTACTCACTTCAGGACTAGTAATCATCTCATATGATGCCTCAAAATGATTCGTCCTACCTAAATGCACTAAAAAACTATGTCGAGAGGCTTATGTGCTATGCTCTATTCCCCAATCTTCCTACAACATCCTCTCATAAATAACTACCTTATTAAAAATCTCAAGGATAGAAGTCAGTATGAACACATTGACCTAATATCAAAAAATGTGTTCAAGAAATTACTCAAAGCATCTCATCCCCAATAAATCGTCATAAATTTACATTAGTGAAAAACAATGCTGCTTTTTGATGTGTGCCGAGTACGCCATATCCATCCTCACTCCATAACCTAGATGCACGAACATACTATCTCACCCTACCCTTATTGTCTTGGGGGTAAAAGTACCCATTGAACATTGATTGGAATTCATCCAATACCATGTCTCCAAAATAGTAATCCAGGATTAGAATATTCCCCCATCGCTTTGCTTCTCCTCAAAAAAATATGTGTTTCAATCATTAATATCTTCTCTTGAGGTTTATTTTGAGGATCAAATATTGAAAATGTTGTATCAAGAAAGATTTCACCATCCTTTAGAAAAAATCTCCTGAAAACATAGGATGATGATTCTACTAGAACACCTGTGTCATCTCATCCATATATAATTCATGTTCTGGTGCAACCTAAAATGACTTCACAATGTGATACAACCCCTCAAAAAATTGTGCCTCAACACAGGTTCTGAGAAAAGTAACTAGTGTGATAGCTAGATTGAATGGAGGTTCTACTGGAATCCCATGGCCCACCACATTAATAGCATGTTCTTCACCACCCTCCGAGCATATGTCTGGAGGGAGTCGTTGTGAAATCACTCTACAACTAAAAAGAAAATTATCATAAAAAACTATATCAACATTCCGAACACATAATCATAGGATATGTCGAATCCTTCCTATAACCAGGTAATACCACAGAGGCTTATCCTAAATATAGGAATGTAAAAAGAACTCTCACAAAAGTCACAAGAGACACATCCACTGGCCTACCCAAAAGTTGGGTGTAGGTTAGGTTATCTATTCATAATTTCATTCCACCATTTTAGTTTCATATTTATTTCACATTTCATTTAAACTTATGAACCAAATCATATGTCACTTTCTAGTCCATGAGGGACTACACTATTTATGAAGCGAAATGTGAAATCATCCTAATATACATCATAACTAATTCATGGCCATGTAACTCAATGTCCCTCAATTGGCCACCCACCACCAAATATATATTTTTATTAAAGTATCTTTTGAGGAAAAAGTGTAGAAAACCATATAGTACAACCCATCCATTAGACACTATAACACATAACAAAATTATTAAAGACTAGCTTGAAACAACGTGACATAAAATCCTTAAATTCTTTCCCAGAATGAGTTGTTACCTTTTTTCTGGGGTCGTCCCTGATAATGTTCTCAAAATGAGAAGCCAGCTTACTCCAGGCTCGCAGGAACTCCTCCTCAAAAATTTTCTTGTTGTTGAAAACTCTGACTAGAATTAAGTTTCGCTTGTCGATCCACCCGCTTTGTTCCTTGTTCATGTCTGCTTGGATAAATCTTGCCTTCACCCTTTCCTCAACCACCACATAAGCATGTATGGGTACCTCCTTTTCTTCCATTTATTCCTTGGATTGTAACAGCAACTCCCAGGGATCTTCCCTGATCAGAACATCTCCTTCTGGCTCCACATGCATCCCTCTCACTCCTACCTTAGCAGTTGAGACTAGTTCCCTCTCTTCCACCTCATCTCCCCCTGCAACAACAATATTAGTTCCAGCCTCACACCGCGGACCAAGGGTGACCGCCATTGTCATCTCCTCTGTGTGTATTTGACGCTCCTACTATTGATCTCTTACATTAGGAGGGTCATTCTCTTGCTTTGGATATTCAAAGACCAAATCATTCTGGATTTCCACTCACTCAACTGGCTGAAGCTTGAGCTCCTTGCGTGTCCCCCCTTTTTTGGTCGACCGAGACTCCATTGGTCTTGGAAGGTAGAAGTAATCTTTGCATCCCTTCGAATTTGGCTTCCTAGATACTGTGCTGCACCTCGTGTCCTTGTTCTCCTTGTTCCCTTTCTTCCTTCATTGGATGTGAATATCTTTACCCACTCCTCTCGAGACATTATCTTCAAAAAGCTGATCATTACCCTCAGACTCTGCCTCATATGGTCCATTAGAACTCCCCTCAGACTCAACCTCATTGCTCAAGCATCCAAATCGGATGCTGAGGTCAATGCAGGACAGATTTCCACTCAAGTTGGAGTCCTTGGTATCAAGTGTCATGTGAACCCCATGTGATGATTGGTCCCACTCACGGCCTGCCTTCAACTTACTATTACTAGGATACACCCTGCTAGAATTCTTGATGCTTCCTGTGCGCACCGCCATGGCATACGTGCATGGAGCAACTGCCCTAGAATATGGATCAATAGCATAAGCAGCTCCAACAGTCTACCCCGGAGCCTGAGTAGGAGCACTTCTAGAAAACAAAAATGCTTCATCCTTTCCACATGCCAGAGTGCCCACTGCCATACAGCTAGAAGGGCCATCTAGATCACACTTCAACCTTCTGAAAGCATCCAAAAACTTAGGCCCTGAAGTAGAGGCCATAGAAGGTTTGTGAATATTGTCTCCACTCGAGCACCTGATATACTATGTCACCATATTCCCTTGACCGCATCCAGCAGTCCCTGCACCCGTCACAATAGCACGAGAACAGCCCTGGACCTCATGGACCTCCTTAACAGTTCTTTGTTGCCTCTCCCTTTGCCTGCAGATCTCCAGGTTATGTCCTAACCTCTTACATGAAGAACAATATTCACTCCATGATTCAAAAATGATAGACTTCTTGTATCAGAATTTTTCCCCCACAGCAATCCAGAATGAGTCAATAGGTACCTTTGAGACATCCACTTCAATACAAACCATCAGAGAGGATAGGGTGGCTCACCGCTCGGGTCTGGATGTCAGAACATAGAAAACACCTGACCAAATTTCCAAGCAACCGAAGGATGAATGGATTTTGAAAAGGAAGTGGGAATTCAGGGAATCTTACCCAAATCTCTAGCTTGGAAGGGTCTCTCTTCATGTGAATGTTGTATGACCATTTGAAGAAATAGAAGAATCACCCATCACAGGAGTGAGGCGCACTCGACCACGTGTGGATCAGATCCTCCTTGGAGATAAAACATATCATTATATTTCAGGAGTTGAGAAGACCTACCATGACTCGCTCATGTAAACCCCATGATTTTAAAATCTAGTGGTCGAAGAAGTCCACCGAGGGACGGTGTCGCTTGAATCGTGCTAAAATGGTCAATTCTAGTAGGGAGGATTCCTCTTTAAATTCCAGGGTTGAAATCGGAAGGAGCGGGAGGCCCACATAGCATTCGGGAACATTCGGGCTTTCCGAAATCCGAGGAAAGGTAAGAAGGTAGTCAGGGATTGAGAAGGGGATGAAAGGGCGATCCACATGAATATGTGGAAGGGGACCCTCACCCTCAGAGGGGGTAGGGGATGAAGCGAGGCTCATCGCCTCCTAGGGCATGGATTCAGCACGACGAGAGAGACAGACAGAATTGGTTAACATAGATTCCCTCAATTGGCCACCCATGGGGTCTTCTCCTACCTAATCTAGAAAGAACTACAGAGATTACGAAATACACCTTAAGTTCCAAACATGTTTATCAATCTACTACAACAATGTCTATCAAAACAATTGGTATATCTATCACATTACCCATCACAACATCATTAAATAAGAGATTCGTCCTATATAGAATGAAATAATTCTTCAACTGTAATTTCTATAAGTGACTAAAGTGATGTAAGAGAAATAATACCCTTATCTCATCATCTCGCAACAAAACAGATCTAGTATTTATATTAATAATATAATCAATATTAATGTTCTTTTCCCAATGGTGGAATAAAATTAATTATAAGAGAAAATTTAAAGAAAATAACCATAAAATTCAATAAAATGTGGCTTTTTACTATATGTGTGTTAACTATTACCAGGTATTTATCATTACATAATACCAATTCCATCATATCCCTATCTACTATTGAAAAATAATAATTCAAAAAAAATATCTGAAACCACATTATATCGTCTATGACCCAGATTCCATTCAACTATGACCCTTACCTAGTTAGCTACATGGCCTCACTAGCATCTACTTATATTCTAGAGGATTTTTATTATCAGTGTGGGCCTAGGCTGTAACTAGGAGGAGACTAATCCCACATTAAAAAAGTGTAACATAAAAATATCAATACTGGTTGATAATTAAATCAGTACATCAATTATGAAATTTGAAATAGTAAAAATATATTACTATTCTGTCACGACCCATCCACTGTGGCCCGTGCCGCGACTACCCCAAGCCCGCCATCCATAGGTCAGGGGCTCACAACAAGCACCGAAATGTGTAATCCATAAAAATGTAAGGAATTTCCATTAAAAACAGTTAGCTCACACAAACCAAGCACATAGCCAGATACAAGAACACAGTAAACTATATAGTAAACAGGGTGTATACAGAATGTTAAGGGGCCAGAATAAAATCCCAAATGGAAATTACAAGAAAAATTGTAATGTAAAAGTAAAACCGAGTACAAATCCTGTGAACACCCGCTAAGGATCCTACTGGAAGGGTAGGTAAACCTCTCAAATAATCGTCTCTTTGGATCACCTCATCCATTTTCTACCTATGAGTAGTCTCCAGTATAGGTACCCTTGTCCTCAGTCAGCGTTGTATGTCATCTCCACCAGACACAATAATCTGCGCCCGTATACCGCATAGGGGTGAGTGTAAAAATTATCAGTATGGACCCCAAGACCCCCAAAGTTCCCTCAAATCCACAAAGGATAAAACAAATAACAAATTAACAACAACCAACCAAACATAGATATATTCCCATACATATACCAAAATTGTCAAAATATACCCACCTCGCACAGGAGGGATGAATACCACACAGGTAATACCACGATGGTAGGAGTACCACACAGGTATCACCATCAAGATAAAGTACCACACAGGTGAACCATAATGATATAAGACTCATCTCAATCCAGGTATACAACTCTGAGAAATAGGATTATGATGTTGACCCACACAGGATCACTGTGAATATTGATAGCCAATCACATGATTCTGTAGGGATAATAATAGGTAGCATCCCTAGTCACAACGTAGAACACATCAGCTGTTGGAGAACCCCTCCTCAAAGGAGATAAATGGGCCTTCCACATTACATATAGGTTCTTACCACTAACCTTGGAGTGCAAAGTTACTCCTCCTATTGAGTACCATGGGTCTGCCACCTCACACAGAGGTGCTCCCCACTCTGGTTTTTCCGCCTCCCACATAGGCACTCCCCCTCGTGGTTTGCTGATGTACTCCTCCTGTCATGTACCAAGGGTATGCCGCATCAAAAAGTGGATCTCCCAACCATTGGTATAATGTGTCACACAGAGGCACTCCCCACTAGGCCTATTGAGTCACTCTAAGCCGAAACAGTTTGCAGTCGTCAAGTCTCAGCCAGTCGCAGGATTCTGTACGTAGCGCACTTGGGAGAACCGCTCCCGAAGACATCGTTCATAACTCAACCACCCTGATCTCTCAATAAAGTATCCCAAATGTTCGTCACGTAATAATGGACCCAACACAATAGACGACGCATCAATATGACGATCGGTTTGTATGTTATTAGCATTTCCACTCAGAGGGACCAGTTGGATTCGGGGTCTGATCCAACCTAGCCATAATCTAACCATATCCAAAAATAATGTGGGGTAATCCAAAAGGGCATTCTCGATCCATGGATTCCAGTTCCACCGATGGTTCATCAAATGACCGCCCTATTCTCATGGTACTGCTAAAAAGAAAAAACGGGGTCTTGATTGGCCCGGGTACGGTCCGACCTAGGAAGGCCGGCCCAGCCCGACTTGACCTGATTCAGGTGGACCCGGTCTAACACGGGTCTATATCGGATGGCTTGGGCCTTGGAGACCCTACCCTTTTGGGATGTTGTTTGGCCCTACCAGTGTAGGGGGAGGCCCAGGACGGCACACTAGGCGGGGCCCAACTCGTGATGGGCGTGGTCCTCCCAAGCTAGCTCTGAAGGATGAGCAGACCCCCTTCAATTTGTATTACCATAGGGCAGCACCATAGGCACTTCCATCACTGCCACGGGACCTGAGCAGGTCCCGCCATCCCATAATGTCCAGATGGTGTTATGGCCGGTCCACTTCCCAGCGGATCAATGCATCTTCATTCTTTTCCTGACAAAATAAAATGATCGCAGTATCATGATCCTTGGGTTGAGGGCTCCGTATCCATATGTCAGGCTCAAAAAAATATTGTGTTTCTGACATCATTAAATATTTGGAATTAAATAATGCACATAGAACGTATGGAGAATAATAAGATAAGAGGCAAGGTACATGTGCGAGATGATGGCCATTATAGTTTGTCCATCGTCATTGTGAAACCAGAATATGAAGAATCAATAAATAAATTCAACCATAAATAAATCCCCCACCTCAATTTCCGGATGGAGGTGGTGTGAGGAATAAGACAAAGTCATTGAAGATTGACATCTGCATTCGTCTCTCCCTCAAGACTCTCCATGGTCGGTTACTCATTCTTAGATTCCGAAAGACTTTCTTCGTTTTAGGATATCCTTTGTTGAAGAAAGATCATTCCGACTCTCCAAATCTCTGGGCTCCTTTTCAAATCCCCTTTTCCCACGAGAGGTGAGGTGCCAAATTATATAAGCTTAAGAAATAATTTAATTAAATTGTGTACATTATTTAAATTATGTTGGAAAATTTAATTTGGATAAAGCTAAGAGTTTAATGATGATTCATTAATTCTGAATTACTGAATCCTATTACATAAGGTGTAATGTTGTTACACATTTTCTGTAACCTATAATTTAATTCCCATCATTAAATGCATGACCACCCTCCTTTCGTCCCCACCATTATGCTTCAAATTGGATGATTCAAATTCAAAATTAAAATAAAACATGTTTACACTATTGGAAAAGAAGGTTATACCAATGGTTTTAAACAGCAGGTATAGGCTGGAAAACCTTTGGTATAGCCTATACCAAAGGTTTTCCAAACAGTAGGGTTGTAAGCCATGAGGAATGACCTATACTAATGGTTTGATCTAAACCGTTGGTATAGCCCACTGTATTTATTGATATACCAACGGTTGTAGGCTAACCGTTGGTATATGTTTGTATAACATTTTTACCAACGATTTTAAGAAATTGATAGTATATATTGAATACTAAACACTATACCAATGGATTAAAACTATTGGTATAGTTTTTAAATTTCTCTCAAATTATACCAATGGTTTAAAACCGTTGGTATTGTGTTTTTATAGAACTTTTATACCAAATGGTTTAAAACCATTGGTAGTGTGTTTTTCCAGAATCGCTGCACAACAGCCCTCCAGTAGCCCCTCCAATATACACCTTCATAAAAAATATCACAAAAACCACATAAAGACTTAAAACGGCATAAAATCACATAAAATAGCACAAAAAATCACACATAAAACCATCAAACTCTTCAAACCATGTCATGTACTAAAATTCCCTATTTCAATCATCATATGAAAACAACCATCCAGTATAGTTAATAACAATTTCCAAAACTCAAAGATTATTTACACCCATTTAAATCATAATATGACAACCACTATTCTCGTAGTAATTCACCTCCCCCATGAAGAACCCCCCAACCAGCACAACCACCCACCTCCAACACAGATTCTAATAGGTAGAATAGTCTGACAAATTCCTATTAGAGTTGTATAAGAGTTTGAAATTGGCTCAAATGCCAATTTATTTTTCTGATCCTAGATTTGGGTATGTAATGATTTGTGATGCATTTTGCATGGAACTTGTATTTTTTATAATATATAGTGAAAAGGTATTTTCTTAGGAATATATTCACTTATAACCCCCTGAGTGAAACTACCCAACACATGAAAAATAGTTTGTGACTATCGTTGATGAGTGGAAATTTCAGTTGTTGAATGAACATTAAAAATGTCCATCGGAAACAAAAGAGAGACACTTTGGGTGGTGTCAGCCACACCGGGCCTCGGATTGAGGCACGGTTGACTCGTACACGTCACAAATGACTGATGGATCATTTTCCTAATGTATCAACACAATTCAAATGCATTTGGTCGGTTTTCCATATGCCGGTTGTTTTTGCTAAAAAGTTTATCCATTTTAAACAAAAGAAAGACACATTGAGTGCTACCAGCCACACCGTGCCTTAGATTGAGGAGGGATTGACATGTACACGTCACAAATGACCGATGGATCCTTGGCAGAATGTTTCAACATAATCTGAATTTTTTTGGTCTGTTTTCCGTATGTCTGTTGTTGTTTTCATTTAAAATGTTGTCTATTTCAAAGAAAAGTGAGACACTTTGAGTGGTGCCGGACACACCGCACCTCGGATTGTGGCGGGGTTGGCTCATAAATATCAAAAATGACCCATGGATCGTTTTTCTAATGTTTCAATAGAATATGAATTCATTTGGTCTAGTTTCCATATATCAGTTGTCGTTTTCAGTTAAAATGATGTCCATTTTAAACAAAAGAGAGACATTTAGAGTGATGTCGGTGACACCGCACCTCAGATTGAGGCACAGATGACACGTGCACATCACAAATGAGCCATGTATTGTTTTCCTAAAATATCACCACAATCGGAATGCACTTCGTCGGTTTTAATTATGCCAGTTGTGGATTTCACATAACATCTAGTCCATTTCAAACAAAAGAGAAATAGTTTGAGTGGTTCTTGCAACACCGGCCCTCGGATTGAGGCAGGGTAGACTCTTACACATCACATATGACCCAATAATTGTTTTCCAACATTTTCAATAGAATATGAATGCCTTTGGTCAGTTTTTCGTATGTCAGTTGTTGTAATCACCTAAAATGATGTCCTTTTGAAACAAAAGAGAGTCACTTTGAGTGGTGTCAGCCACACCACACCTTGGATTGAGGCGGTGTTGACTCGTACATGTCAAAAATGACCCATGGATTGTTTTCTTAAAGTATCAACTAAATATGAATGTGTTTGGTCAGTTTTCCGTTTGTCAATTGTTTTTACATAAAAGCGTCTCAATTTTAAACAAAAGAAAGACACTTTGAGTAGTACCAACTACACCATGCCTTGGATTGAGGCGGGGTTGACTCATAAACGTCACATATGACCCATGGATCGTTTTTATAATGTTTCAATGGAATCCAAATGCATTTGGTCAGTTTTTCGTATGCCGGTTGTTGTTTTCACTTAAAATCATGTCCATTTAAATAAAAGTGATACACTTAGAGTGATACTGGACACACTGTTCCTCATATTGAGGAAGGGTTTACTCTTAAATGTCACATATGACACAAAGATCTTTTTCCTAAAGTTTCAATATATTTAGAATTCATTTGGTTGGTTTCTGTATGTCAGTTATTGTATTCACTTAAAATGATGTCCTTTTGAAACAATAGAGAGACACATTGAGTGGTGATGGCCACACCGTGCCTCAGATTGAGATGGATTGATTCGTACACGTCTCAAATGACCCACGGATTGTTTTCCTAAAATATAAACACATTCCAAAGGCATTTGGTCAGTTTTATGAATGCCAGTTGTTGTTTTCACATAAAATCATGTTCATTTTAAACAAAAGAGAAACACTTTGAGTGATGTCGGACACAATGGACCACAGATTGATGTGGGGATGACTCGTACACGTCATATACGACCCATGGATCATTTTTCAAATGTTTCAATAGAAATCGAATGCCTTTGGTTGGTTTTCCGAATGTCAGTTGTTGTATTCAATTAAAATGTTGTCCTCATGAAACAAATGAGAGACACTTTGGGTGGTGCCGACCACACCACACCTTAGATTATGATGAGGATGACTCTTACACGTCACAAATGACCCATGGATTGTTTTACTAATGTGTCAACACAATCCGAATGTATTTGGTTGATTTCCTTATGCCGATTATTTTTACATAAAAATGTATATATTTTAAACAAAACAAAGACACTTTGAGTGGTACCAGCCACACAATGCATCGGATTGAGGATGGGTAGACTCATACACATCATAAAAGTCCCATGGATACTTTTCCTAATGTATTAACAAAATCCGTATTTGTTTGGTCGGATTTCTGTTTGCTAGTTGTTATTTTCACTTAAATTGTTGTCCATTTTAGTTAATATTGAGCCACTATGAGAGGTTTTGGCCACACCGCACCTCAGATTGAGGTGAGGTTGAATCCTACTTGTCAAAAATGACCCATGGATCTTTTTTTTTCTGTATCAACACAATCTGAATGCATTTGGTTGTTTTTCCGTATGTCAGTTGTTGTTTTCACTTTAAATATTTTCCATTCCAAAGAAATGTAAAATATTTTGAGTGGTGCCGGCCACAGAGGACCTCAGATTGAGGCGAGGTTGACTCGTACACATCAAATATGTCCCATTGATCGTTTCCATAATGTTTCAAAAAAAATGTGTTTGGTCGGTTATCTGTATTCCAGTTGTTGTTTTCACATAAAATCATGTCCATTTCAAATAAATGTGAGACACATTGAGTGATACCAGCCACACCGTGCCTCAGATTGAGGCATGGTTGATTCGTACACGTCACATATGACCCATGGATCCTTTTATTAATGTATCAATAGAATACGAATGTATTTGGTTGGTTTTATGTATGTCAGTTGTAGTTTTCACTTAAAAGGATGTCCATTTCGTTGAATAGTGAGACACTTTGAGTGGTGTCGGCCACACCACGCCTCAAATTGAGGCGAGTATGACTCGTACACATCAAAAATTACCCATGGATCATTGTGTTGCAGTATCAACCAAATAAGATTGCTATTGGTTAGTTTTCTTTGTTCCAGTTGTGGTTTTCAATTAAAGTCCATTCCATTTCAAAGAAAAGTGAGACATTTCAAGTGGTTTTGGCCACGCTGGCCCTCAGATTGAGGCAAGGTTGACTCGTACACATCAAATATGACCCATGGATAATTTTCCTAATGTTTCAACCGAATATGATCCTTTTGGTTAGTTTTTATTATGCTAGTTTTTATGTTTTCTCTTAAAATTCTGTCCATTTCAAATAAAAGTGAAACACTTCGAGTGATACTGGCCACACCGTGCCTCAGATTGAAGCAAGGTTGACTCATACACGTCACATATGACCCATAGATCCATATTCTAAACTATCAATAGAATATGAATGCCATTGGTTGGTTTTTTGTATGTTAGTTTTTTCTCACTGAAAATGTTGTTCATTTCAAAGAAAAGTGAGACACATTGAGTGGTTTCAGCCACATCATGCCTCAGATTGAGGCGAGGTTGACCCGTAAACATCAAAGATGACCCATTGATTGTTGTGTTGCATTATCAACACAATAAGAATGATTTGGGTAAGTTTTCTATATGCCGGTTTTTTTTTCACTAAAAATCCGGTCCATTTCAAATAAAAGTGAGATATTTCATGTTGTTTCGGCCACACTGGCCCTCTGATTGAGGATTGGTTGACTCATACACGTCACATATGACCCATAGATCATTTTCCTGAAGTATCAATAGAATATGAAAGTTTTTTTTTTAGTTTTTGGTATGCCAGTTTTTGTTTTCACTTAAAATCCTATCCTTTTCAAATAAAAGTGAGACACTTCGAGTGATACCGGCCACATCGTGCCTCCGATTGAGGAAGGGTTTACTCGTACACGCGAAATATGACCCATGGATGTTTATCCTAATGTTTCAATAGATTTATAATGCCTTTTGTTGGTTTTCCATATGTCTGTTGTTGTATTCACTTAAAATGATGTCTTTTTTAAACAAAAGAGAGACACTTTGAGTGGTTTCGGACACACCGTACCCTTGATTGAGGCATGGTTTACTCATACACATCACAAATATCCCATGTATCGTTGTCCTAAAATATCAATAGAATCCGAATGTGTTTCGTCAGTTTTCTGTATGCCAGTTTTTTTACACAAAAGTGTATCCATTTTAATCAAAAGAAAGATACTTTGAGTGGTACCAACCACATTGTCCCTCAGCTTCAGGCGGGGTTGGCCCGTACACATCAAAAATAAACTATGGATCCTTTTCCTAATGTATCAACAGAATCCGAATGTGTTTGGTCAGTTTTCCGTATACTAGTTGTTGTATTCACTTAATATGTTGCCCATTTCAAAGAAATGTGAGACACTTTGAGTGCTTTTCGCCACATTGCACCACATATTGAGGAGGGGATTACTCGTACACATCACTTGGTCGTTTTGAGTGCCGTCATGTGCAGCTTAAAGATCCGGGTGAGTCTAATCCTCTCATTTCTTCTTATTTTTGATTAGGGTTCGTACTCTTATCTCATCTTCTTCCAAAGCTCTAAAACCATATTTTATATTGGGATGTAATGTAAATATTGAAGAGAAATTAGATTTCGATCCGAGGTCTAGGGAGGAGGGTTGGGGTGGCTGTCCGGGGGGCTGTCCGGGGTCCAGGGAGGAGGGTGGGGGAAGTCTGGGGGGCTGTCCGGGGTCCAGGGAGGAGGGTTGTGGGGATGCCCTGGGGGCTGTTCGGGGTTTAGAGAGGAGGGTGTGGGTTTTCCGGGGTACAGGGAGGAGGGTGGGTAATGTATCTAAAACTCTATCTAGGCATCATACTTCTAATTCCAACAGGACTGCGAACCGCCACAGGGTGTCATCCTGGAGTAGGGCCAAATCATTGCGTGAACGCGGCGTGAATGCAGAGTGACCGCGGCGTGACCGCGGTATGACTTCGGAGTGACCACAGCGTGACCACGGCATGTTGGCCCTGTCCAGCAACATCCACGGGGCAAAATCTTCTGGCCATGAATCAAAATAAATTCTATGTAGTTGTGCTTCACATTATAGAAACTGATCTTTTGTTATAAAAAATAGACTCTTGATTTGGGATTGTGGTAGGATAACGATATATATTTTATATTTGTTGTATTTAAAAGTTGTACAAGTTAATTGAATCTACTGATTTAGAGTAAAATTCTCACACCCGAAAATATCAATACGATATTTCATAGCTATCCCACCTCCGTTGGAGGGGTTTTATTATTAATACATGACATTATTTATCAAATGAATCAATTATATTAAAGAAAACTTATTCAAGATATGAAATTAAATATAATTTATTAGAATTACGAAAAATTATAAATTCAATTTAAATCATTCTTAAATTAAAGAGGCTATGATAGGGACTCTACCTCAAGGGGTGTCTCCCATGCGAGTCTTGTGGTGTGTAGTGTCTATCTATGATTTTTTTGGTGCTTATGTATTATGGGAAATGTGTATTGAATGATCAATTTAATAAATACATTAGTCAATTAGAAAATACACCCGTAGTCAATAGAGATATACCCACTTACTATAGAGAATACCATCCAAATAACCATCTCAGGAATCAGAGACCAGAATTATACATTACAAATTCCAATTACATAATATATGAAACACCAACTTATTTTTTATGAACTAATCAATTAAAGGGATATATACTCCTCACAACAACCCATAAAATCTCATATAGCATCACTCACCTATAAACAATTTGAACATCATTAGACTTCCATATTTGGTCGAAAATAAATAGTGATACTGAATTCAAAAATATCCATACCAGAGTAATAAACCATGTTAAAAAATAAAGTGCTAAACAGAATTCAAAAATGTAATGGATCAATCTGCCACTAATCACCATCACCAACAAAACTATCATCATCGGCCTCATCCTCGACAGCATCACTATCCTCGTTGTCATCCTCGTCATCGTCCCCTTTCCCATCATTGCCCCCACCCTCTCCCTCGGCCCCATCCTCACCCTCAGACCCATCTTCACCCTCGTCCTCATCCTCATCCTTTCCCTCGTCATCTTTAGCATCCTCGTCATCACCAGGAACGTCATCAACTCGACCAACACTAGAAATGCCCATCGTGCATTAGATAATGCACCCATCGATGACATAAATGTTTGACAAGCCGTGCAGTCCTATGGTGGAAGTGATGAAGATAGATATTTCATCAGTTTCATAAATTCTATGTCCCTCGTTTGAACTTCTAATCCCAACTCTATGACCCTTTTATCAGACTGTCTTTCATTTTCCTTGTCCTGTTCCAACTTGGTGGTACTATAATTGATACCTTGAGAGGACCAATAATTCATCGGGACTATATTCTTACTAGGTCGGCAGCGTACTCGACCAGAGTTCTCATCTCCCAAAAACTGATATAAATGATCGTGTGGCCATAAATTGTCAGGATCTTGGTCATCAAGGGCCTCTAAAGAAGCCTGTTAAAAATATTTATAGATTATTAAATTTCAAAACAGATATTAAACATTTAAATAGACAAATTAAAACTTACAGTCTTTTCTTGTGTCGGTTCATTAACCGGAGTTCCATCTTTTTTCCTTCTACTCGAGCAAAAAAAAAATTAGCTCGATGGATACATCCTTAAATATTGAATTTGTTCTTCTGTAATGACATTGAAACAATAGAAAGTGAAAGTATAGTCATATATTCAATATTCATTAAATCACATAATTTATGTACTAAACAAAACAAGGGCAAGTCCTAAAGAAAAATTATATACAACTATATCGTACCAGCTGCCTCTAATGATCTGACATAGTCATGTGCCCCAAAGAGTGGAGGTATTTCTTTGAATAAATGTTTTTCAGTTTCTTTCAGAATATTCCTAAATAATGAATAATAATAAAATAGATAATATTAATGAAAAATATGAAAACTGTCATTTAAATACATCAAATGTGATTAATACCTTAAATTTGGTAGTCACCCAATGGGTAATCATTTGGCGATATTTCTCTATCATGTAGTTATCCATGATAGGTAATGTCTCCAACTCTATGCCCACTCTATCACCCCAGTAAACATAAATCTCATGCTTATAAGCTCTCCAAATCTCTCTTAGCTCCGTTAAACGCCCAGGTCGTGCACCTTTGCCATCCGGGATGTTATACCAAAGGTGACACCAAATAGATTAATTCATATTAATAGAAAAAATACTACATTAAATCTAATATATTTTTTTAACACATATTAGTGCCCACGCATTATCCTTGACTTCCTTTGGAACATGTTTCCAAGAGAGAAGGCTCACCGGAATGATGTCAAAGTATTTGGTTAGTGTTGCTAAAAAACCCCGACATTCCAGCCCAGATTTATCAATCATCTATCCATCATCATTGTATTCAACCATCAACTGTGTCTGGTAGTTCCATACTGCACGCAAGATAAAATTCCCCCTCCCCTACCACCTATCAGTAGATGAATCAGTTATTAATGTTAAAAAATATCAGTACAAGTTATAATAAAAATAAATTTTGGTATTAAAATCTGTTAGAGTTATATAAATATACATGTGGTAGTCTGATCAATGGTCGTCACAGGATGTACAGAAGCCGAAGGAATATCCTATACAGGTGGAGTGTCCCTCAGTGTATGGTCCTCAGCCAAATACTGTGTTAGAGTATGAGTCGAAGAAGGTGGAATCTAATAGCCCAGAGATAATGCAACAGAAGCAAAAGATGATGGAACAGACGTTTGACCAACTTGTAGTGTAATCATTGGAGGCATAAATATCTCGTGTGTCCTTAGAGACACACTAGGATAAAAATGGGGCATAGAAGATTCGTCTGTGGTAGGGGCATGATCCAATCGGGTACGACAAGTGGATCGTCTGACTTCTTCACCACGATCCCACGTACCACAGACCTCAGTACCGGGACCACTAGATGGTCGTCTAACTCTAAAACCACCCCTCCTACCACCAGCCTCTATACTGGGAGAAATATCAGGCTACTCATTGGATATCTCTCGTCTATGAGGATGATCCTGAAAAAAAGATTAACACAAAAGTAAACACATGATATTATAAGTTATTGAAATATATATATTTGAAATAAAATACTCACAACTGGGATGAGTGGAGGAATGCATATTTGTGACATGCGAAGATTATTTTCTGTCATCTTTTTCTACCGCCTCTCTTCAATGGGTGTCATTTTTTGCAATGAAAACAAATATGGATGTAATTAGAAACATATAACTAATGTGTAACCCAATATATATTTATATATATAAACCATTTGGATAAATAAACATAAATAATTAGATGATTTATGGTGGTTTGAAGGTATGTACTAGGATACACACTCTGAATGATCTAGGTAAAACATGTAGGTGAGAACACGACTGCACGATTCTATATAATTCTCACCACAACATTGGGTACCCAATCAACTCAAAAAATTCAGCTATTGGAGTCATCATAAGTAATCAATGGATTGCTTCCAATTGTAGTAGGGATAATGTCAACTTCATCATCACCATCATAAAAAAAATTTCTGGGATTAACCTCAGTAATTACACTGGATTTAGGATGGTGGTCATCATTGTCATTAAAAACATGTTTCACCATTAATGTCATTACATATGGTTCATCAGTGGTAAGAGTGCAAGTTATGTAAATAAATCAAAATCCACAATCATCAATAAATGTGCCTTTCCTCATCATTGAATCAAACCATTGACATTTCATCATCGTGACTCGACCATACGAGTAATAATCCAAAATTATTATTTTCTACACGACTAAATAATAAGCTACATTTTCAGAACGAGGTCTATTATCCGATGAACTGGCATAACAGTCTATTGTGGCAGTTAGCATAACACCATCATGTTGTGTTCTCATGTTTCTTACTCATTTAGTGATAATAAATTTGTATCCATTGTTCTCAAGTGATTTACAAGCATGAACCATGGTTTTAGGACCAAAAGACATGGCTCTTATTTCCTCAGAAACAGAGTTTGTTGGAAAACTCGATACCTGAAATATAAAACAAATAGTAAACTTAATTAAATAGTATTATTATTATTTAGTTATAACAGAAATATTTTTACCTTCAATTTCAACCTAGAAGAAAACCCTTTGCTATAAAAAGTCTCTTTCCTTATCAATGATAAAGAATGGTTCTTTCTGTAGATAAAAATAATAATAGTTTACAAAATTTATAAAATTACAAGAGGTAAGATAATAGATACATGTACACTTTACTTACTTGATATACTCATCAGAAAAATCACAATTGTAATACACTGTGCGATATGCTATCTCTTGCTCTTCAATGCTTAATTTCATCAATGTATATGATCCTGGAATTCCTCGTGTCTGAGGAAGTGATGCAAAACTAGGTTCAATTTTCCAATATTGTAATTCTTCATTTCTAATTGGTCAGTTTATTCTTTTAGTAAGATCAGAAAAATACATTGAGCAGAAATCCACACATTATTGAGCCAAGTAACCATTCACAATAGAACCTTCAGGATAATAACTATTCCAACATATGATTTCAATGTGAACATGTTTATTTCAGTTGGATACATCCAACTGAAAGAAACAGGTCCTCCAAGAAGTATTTCAGATGGAAGATGGATAGTCAGATGCAACATGAATGAAAAAATTGATGGAGAGAATATTGTCTCTAACTCACACAAAATGAATGCTGTTTCTTCAAATAGTTTTTGCAAGAAGGATTTGGACAACCTCTTAGCACAAAGATATCTAAAC
This sequence comes from Viscum album, assembly GCA_963277665.1. Lineage (NCBI taxonomy): Eukaryota > Viridiplantae > Streptophyta > Magnoliopsida > Santalales > Viscaceae > Viscum > Viscum album. The sequence continues at coordinate 919,284,914 of OY728157.1, forward strand.
AAATAGCACAACCAAATAACTGAGTCTCTAACCTTATTGGACAATAGATGACAGATTCCTATTGGAATCAACTCATGCAAAAGGAAGTGATAATCATGAGCCTTCAATGATTTGAGCTTCAACTCTTTTCTGTTGACCCATTTTGATATATTTCTTGAATAACCATCGTGAAGATTAATAGTCTCTAGCACATCCAGAAACTGAATTTTTTCTTCAGTAGGTGTCATCACATAAGAAGAACATGAAAAATGCTATTTATTTTCACTAATACAGATAGAATACAATTCTGGTCTAATCCCCCAATCTACCAAATCACACCAAGATCGAAAATCATCTTTTCTCATCACCTTGACATTTAGATGAATCGAAAGCAACATTTCACACATATTCTTTTCAATGTGCATTATGTCTAAGCAATGATGTAACAAGTTGGTTGACCAATACGACAACTCAATGAATATACTCTTCTTCTTCCAATTTTAACAGTTATCATTGGAATCATTATTCCTATTTATATATTTCATTACACCCTTCCCTAATGAATAACTGAATTCTTTCAATTCAATAAGAACATCAGTTTCAGACATACGTTGAGGTAAATTGTCAGTCTCCAAGGTATTGTCTAATCTTCGATGATTGTTTCTATATGGATGGTTCATTGTCATAAATCATCGTTGCCCCATAAAACTAAAACTACGATGATATTTCAATCTTCTCGATAAATTATTCTTCATAAAAACATGCAATGACAATTTTCCTTTTGTGATACATCCAGACATCATTGCATAAGAAGGAAAATAATGTATCATCCACATATGCGCAGCACGCATATGAAATATGACTTCTGAACATTAATTGTATGTGGGAAGACCCATGTCCCAAAGAAGATTCAACTATTTTATTAAAGGTTTCATTTATACATCTATATCATTACCTGGATCAAAAAGGGCCAGATAATAGAATACTTACGAAAGTGTAAGGTTTTTTCATACACAACCACGGTGGATGGTTAGAAATGTGTACAAAAATCGGCCATGTGCTATGTGAAGTAAGCATCTGCCCAAATGGATTAAACCATCACCTGAAATATCCATATCACATTACGCATGCCAGGTGAAAATTCAATATATCGAGCATCAAATCTCTGCCATAAAAAATCCATTTGTAGGGTGAACCAACTCTTCATTAATCTTTTCTCTCAGTGTCATGCCATCAAATTTTTACTGATATTTCATCAGACATGAAATTTTTCTGTAATCTGGGGATCAATGGAATGTGCCACATTACATTTTGTGGAACATGAGATGTTGTTCCATCATCTATTGGCTTCCATCGGGTGGTTCCACATATGATAAAATCATTTCTTTCAGCATTTTCATCCAAAAATTAAAAGCAATCATTCGGGCAAGCAACATTTGTTTAGAATACACGTTCATCAACTAACTTCTATTCCATATAGTGGTTTGAGGAAAAATTTTCATCATCTAGAAGTAATTCCTTCATGAAGGTAAGAATGTAATCAATTTTATTATTTGAAATCCCATACATTGTTTTCCCATGAAACAATCAGATTAAAAATTCCAACTTTTTCATTTTACCAAATTGTTGATATACTGGAGTCATCACAACATCATTCTATTTTTTCACCCTATCAACATCATCAATTTCATTGGACGCATCAGTTGTGCTTGTATCGAAATCTTTTTGGCTGGACATCATTTCCTTCTCATGATTCCGAATAAATGGAAACTGATCATATATTAAACTCTAAAATTCAGTCCTATCATTTGGATCAACAACATTTTGAGATTTCATTTTCTCTCCATTGTGATACCGCACATAAAAGTTTCTTTGGAAACCATATTTGGTTATATGATAGCTAACTGCTTCACAACTCAACCAAGGTCTTCCAACACAATTATAACATGGGAATTGTGTGAGAACACTATCTGATGCCTTGTCAAACGAAAAATCTAGAAAGTTGTTCAAATTATTTTTAAATTTGGTTGAAATCCGATCAGTTTCGTACATCCAACTTCTATCCATTATGTAAAAAAATTTCTATAATTCGTTTCAAAGGAATTAAATAATATTGTAGTTCTGTTAAAAAAATATTTAGGTAAATGAAAACTGTTTAATTTAAATAAAAACATAACTAACACATTAATCTATATGAGAATCATATTAAGAAATACAAAAAAATACGGTGTATATAAGAAACTAAGATACAGAATATCTAATGCCTATATTCAAGGATTTCCCAGTAAGATATTCGAAGTGGATTAAGGAATACATAATCTTTAAGGGTCTTGTTTGTAGTACATGTTTTTTATACTTTAACTTCATTAAGGAGATGAGGACGACGTTTAGGATGAGGATCATGGGAGGGGCGAGGCTGTCTAAGGGGGGTGTGGGGTTTCCAGGGGGTGTGGGGTGTTCAAGGGGTGGTGGGACCATCCGGGGGGTTATAGGTGTTCCGGGGTTTGGGGATGACTAGGGGGTCGGGGTGTCCAGGTGGGTGGGCTGTCCACAGGGGTGGTCAGGCTATCCAGGGGGTTAGTGTGAGTCAAGGGGGTCGGCAGGCTGTCCAAGGAGGTGAGAAGGGTGTCCAGGGGGTGGGTGGGGCTATTCGGGGGTGGGTATGGGTTGTCCATGGGGGTGGGCGGGCTTCCCATGAGGTTTTTGGTGCTGTCCAGGGTGTCTGGGGTGTTCAGGGGGTGGGTGGGCTGTCCATTAGGGGTGGGTGGGCTGTCCACGGGGGGGGGGGGGTCAGTCTATCCACAGGGGGTGGTCGGGCTATCCATGGGGGTGGTGGTGCTGTACAGTGGGGTCGGGGTGTCAACGACGTGATGGGGGGGGGGGGCTTTCTAGGCGTTGGGGGCATTCGGGGGGATGGTGGTGTCCGGGGGGGTGTCTGGGGGTGGAGTGGGCAGGCTGTCAACAAGGGGGGGTGTCCAGGGGGAACATGCTGTCTAGGGGGTGGGTGGGATTTACACAGGGGTGGAGGGGATGTTCAGGGGGTCGGGGTGTCCAGGGGGTGGGGGGAGGGGCTATCCAGTGGGTGGGGGGTTGTCCAGGGTTATGAGGTGTCTAGGGGGTGGGTAGGGTGTCTAGGGGGTGGCAGGGCTGTCCAAGGGGTACGAGTGTCCAGGGGGGTGGGCGGGCTGTCCCTGGGGGGGGGGGTAGTCCACGGGGGAGGGGGTGTCTAGGGGTGGGTGGGGCTATCCAGGGGGGTACTATAAGTAGTTCCAAATTAGGCATTGGACAATACAACAAAATTGACAGATTACAGCTACATTGTTTTTTTGAGTTTGTAGTGGTTTAAATCTCTTCTATAAGGTTCTATGACGGTTTCCAAATATCACTTCTATAATTGGAATCTGAATCCAACTCATTTATGTTTTATAAATTTAGCGGCTGCTTCAGGGAATTGTCACATAATGTTTTTAGTATAGTTCTTTGTTTTAGTGACGGGTTCACCTGCTAAAAATGGAAAGGATGTTGTAGTTGTTTGAACCACCATTACATTATCACCATATTTTTTCATGGAAAACAACTGATGAAACAAAAAATAGTAAAAAAATATTGACATTAAATAGTTGTGGTTTAAACCACTACTAAACAACCATTAGGCATATATAGTAGGGGTTTAAAATGTTGCTATATATAGCATCAAAAAAAACCCTCTGCTGAATTTGCAACCCTGGATGATAAAAACAAAATTCAGTACATATGTAAAAAATTATATCCATATTCACCACACCAACCTATGAGATCATATAATCATGATGATTATCAACATGTTTTACTAGAATGTAAAAATTTATTGACTATTTGAGGAATATATTAAATTATTTAATCAAGGAAAAACATTCAAGTGGCTATTAGAATTGTAAGACATCCTTGGAAGACATTAATGAAGGGAGACGTGAACTCATTAAAAATTAAAATGAGATGTACACAATCTAAAAATGGTAATAAGCTATGGGATATTAGAGGTAATGCTCAAAAAATGGATCCAAACATGTAAAGGATTCACTAAGTATAAATATGTTAAATGAGAATTTAGAATACAAAAAAAATGTGTTCTTTCTTTGTAAAGTTCTAAATAAACCACTTAGAAAACATTTTACCTATTTTATAAACATATATTTACAAAATAATCATTTATAATATTAAAATATAAATAGGTTTCATTATTAAAAAGAATCAAACGTTGGCATCAAAAAAACATAACCAAATAGTCACTCAGTGAGTCGACTCTACCTACAAAACATTTGGCACACTTTATGAATACAAAGAACTCTTTGAAGAACATATGAATAACTCACATGAAATTCCTGACCAAAGGAACCCAATACATAATCACTATAAATCCATAAGAAAATAAAATACATTAAAAACAAACACTACAAACTCTATAGAACAAAAAAAGAAGAAGCCCCATAATCCAAGGAAAATTCCATCATTCATAGGTGGAATCACTATATTAGTGGTAGTATGTCGTATGTTCAGTTACAAAGGATATATGAAACCAAATTCAACCATATTCATAGACATCTACCAATCAAGTATTAGTCATTGATTCAATATCAAATAGTGTGAATCATAAAATTATCCAAAATCCCTAAAATAAGAAAAAAATGTCGTGATCTTGCTAGATATTGAAATAAATATAGAAATAGAAGGAAGAGGGGTTCATTTTTTGTATTTCGGAAGAGTTTTAAAGAGTTTAAGATGGATGGGGGAGTTGTATCCAATCAGATTGAAGAACTCGGGTTAGGGTTCACTAGTGCGCGGGGCTTCAGTAAATTTGGGGAAATAATTTCTCTTCTATACTGCTGGGTCTTTTGGAAATCAGAAGTATTTGAGAAGAACTTTCCCAATGGTTTCTAAAAACCATTGTGAAAACATTACTTTTCCCAATGGTTTGTAAAAACCTTTGGGAAAAAATGGCCTTTACCAATGGTTTTCTAAAAACTTTTGGTAAAGGGTGAAAACATTTTGGATTTCCCAACAGTTTCTTGAATCCATTGGTAAGGCCTTCACGAAACCAAAATTTACCAACGGTTTGTAAAAACCCTTGGTAAAAAAAAATATACTAAGGGTTCTAGTGAACTGTTGGTATAAAAGTGTTGGGAAAACCCAACTTTGCAGTAGTGTTATTTTATTTTCTCCCATTCATATTCTGAAAACTAACTTTCACCCTCAACCTACTGTGGTCGAGGTGAAGGTATCCATAAGAGAATATCAGTCTTGTGAGTTCAATGGTTTCCTCATATTTCAATTCCGAGCACCGGTTCAAAAGTTAAACAATTTTGTTCTTTTATTACTAAACGTACCTGAAAAAATGTTTGGAAATTAATTTCGGGCAAACCAGGCCTCAGAATCCGGTGCTGTCAATTTTTACATACTTTTAAAAATTCTATATAATTTTAAAAAAAATATTGAAAATTACGGAACTTTAAATTCTCCCCACCTCAAAGCATTTAATCCCCGAATGCCATGATAGAAACTAGGGAAGAAAGTGAGGGTACTAAGTATTATATGTGCCTCCCACTCCCATGTGCTCTCTTGGAGGTTCCCATGCTACCAACGAACACACGGTAGAGTTATCGACTGACCATGAAGGACCCACACATATCGATCCTCAATCTCCAATGGAACCTCTAAAAATATCGTCCCATCGTAGAAGCCCTGATCTCCCATGTCAATGTTGTGTGAAGGATCATGTACATTTCTCCTCACCCAGGATACGTGGAAAACGTCATGTACCAGCTGTAACATAGGTGGATGAGCTAAGAGGTAATCCAGCTCGCCAACTCTGATGAGACCTGAAAGGGTCCGATTAACCTCTGAGGTAACTTTCCACCTAAAAAAAACCTCCGCAAACCACGTCGAGGTGAGATCGATAGAATGACATGGTCAACATCATCAAACACAAGAGGTCTCCGTCTCTTGTTAGCATATGACATCTTCTTGCTCTGTGCTGTCTCCATCAACACCTGGATGATCTTCACCATCTCTTGGGTAGCACGTACCATCTCTAGACCCACGAGTGGTGGCTCCCCTGGGTCAGTCCATCACAGTGGTGATCTAAAAGGTCACTCATAGAATTCCTCAAATAGTGCCATACCGGTAGTTTAGTTATTGTTTTTACTGTATGTGAACTCATCCAAAGGTATGTGATCCTCCCAGCTGCCGCCAAAATCAAGGATGCAAGCACGTAGAATGTCCTTGAGAGTCTGAATGGTCCCCTCGATCTTACCATTCTTCTGAGGATGGAAGGCGGTGCTCAACCAAAATTGTGCCCTGAATTCCTCCCCCAACCCCTTCAATTTCCGGGAAGTATAACATTCATCACGATCGGAGACAATCGGTGATGGCACTCCATGAAGCCATACAATCTCTTATACGTAGATGCCCCCCATGCTCCGTACTAATCACATCTATCTGATAGGATGGAAATAAGATGACTTGGTGAGTCTGTCAATGATCACCCAAATAGAATCATGACACCAGGATGTGCATGGAAGTGAAATCACGAAGTCCATGAAAATTACATCACACTGCCACACTGGCACATCTAGTGGCTGAACTAAGCCCGGTGGATCCAGAATCTCTGCCTTCAATTGCTGACATGTAAGGCACTGAGAGATAGGCTCGACTTATGATTTCTTAATTCCAAATCACCAGTGCCGACGTCGATGGTCTTGGTGCATCTTCTCCACTCCTGGATGCACCTCTAGAGGGGATGTATGGAACTCTCTATGCACATTCTATCGTAGCACCATCAGTACCATAGTACGCCCTATAAAGAGGATGACGTGCTCCCCACCATTAGGAAATCCCTCATGTTCTTATCCTATGGATATCTTAGCACGTCAATCCTCATAGTTAGTGTCCCCAAGCTGCACCTCCTTGACTCGCTGAAGTTGTGGGGGAGTGACTATTAGAGACTGAAGATAAATTGCTCTATCTCGATCAACACAGGATATCTGCAATACGACTTCTTTCTCTATCAACTTACTTAGCAACATTATACCAGATATCTTACTAAGTGAATCTGCTACTAGGTCCCACATCCCATATATTTTGACTATAATGAATTCAATGTCCTGGAGGAACTCAAGCCCACAATGTTATTTCAGTTTCCAGTCCTTTTGAGAGAAGGTACAGACGAGACTCTTGTGATTAGAGTAGACTGTAAAACGTTCGCCCATCAACTAATGTCGACATACCTTCAAGGGGATGACCACTGCTACTAACTCTTGGTCATAGGTAGTGTAGTGTTTCTCATTCTGTCTTAGTAGTATAGAACCATACATGATCACTACTCTCTCCTGCATTAGGACACATCCATGCCCGGTCCTTGATATGTCACAGTAGACTACATACCCCATGCCTTCCTCCGGTAGACTCAAGATAAGGGCATTCATCTGTCTCTTCCTCAACATCTAGAAACACTTCTAGTATATCTCTGACCACACAAAGTGTTGACCCTTCTTCATCAACATTGATAAGGGTGTTGAATATCTGGAAAAGTCTGGCACAAACCTCTGGTAGAAATCAGAAAAACCCAGGAATCTCCGCACCTCTTTCACGCTCATGGGAGGCACCCAACCCATCAAAACCTCGATCATTACAAGATCCAACACATCTCCAACCTCTCAGATGAAATTTCTGAGAATGTGGACCTATCGTATCAAGAAGAGGCGGTTTGAGAGATTACCATAAATCCAGCTCTCCCAGAGTGTGTCCGTAACTTTCTCCAGATGATTCACATACTCCTCCTCCGTCGCTGAGTATATCAAGATTTCATTGATGAAGACTACCAAAAAGCGATCGAGGTATGGCTGGAATATCATAATCATGAGTCCCATGACCATTTCTGGGGAGTTGGTTATGCATAATGGCATAACAAAGACCTCATAGTGGCCATACTAACATCTAAATGTCTTCTTCTACACATCCTCATATCGTACCTTGATATGGTGATATCCTGATCTAAATTATATCATAGAAAAGAATCGTGCTCCCTTTAGATGATCAAGGAGATTGTCAATCCTCATTAGTGGGTACTTGTTCTTCTAGTTCACCTGGTTCAGGTGCCGATAGTCAACATAGAGTCTCAAACTCCCATCTAACTTCTTGGCAAAAACAATCGGGGCTTCTCAAGGAGAAACACTGGGCCTAATGAACCCTTAGCTCTGCAAGTCCTCTAGCTATACATGCAGCTCTCAAAACTCCGTGGGAGCCATCAAATATTCTACTGTAGATATCAGTGTTGTCACGGGGTACAAGTCAATGTAAAAGTCCACCTCTCTGTGAGGAGGTAGACCATGAACATCATCCGTAAAAACATAAGTGTACTTGTCCACCACTACAGGATAGCTCAGAATCCCAAAATAAACTGCTCCAAGGGTAATGCTTTACAAGTGATGTGTGATCGGCTACACCCTCCTCTGGGTAATTCCACAATGTTCTACACAATGGTTCACTTCTCACCAGTGAAGGAAAACCATGTCCCATCTGTGCAGGTATACTGCACTTTCTGCCTAATAAAGTCAATCTGATCATGGACTATGGATAACCAGTCCATACCCAATAGGAAATTTTATAGAATTGAAGCCGCTACTTGGAGATCCCAGCCGAAGCTCCCGCCTCCTATAGCAAGCTCACACTACCGACAGCAGTTTTCAATTGTTGAAAATACTCCTGTAGAAGTCTCTAGCCATAAGGATCGAGCCTGTGACTCCATCTGTATCTTCGAGATCTGAATGAGGGTTGTGGTAATGAAAGAGTGACCAACACCTATGTATATAAGTATTATAGCTAGGGTGGAGAAAGACAAATATCATACCTCATATCATCTCCGAAGAACCATGGTCATAAGCCGCAACTGCCTGAAGCTGATCTCATCCCTGTCCACCTACTACCTGTGGTCAGGGTGGACTTTCAGGTGGTGGTGGCTATAGAACCTAAAATCACCTCCCTCCGCTTGCTGCACATTATGCTTCTCTAACACATCCACATCCACCCTACGGTCCATGTCAATCAAATATTTGCCTCTAACTAGGAGGTCCTTCAACCGTCTACTGGTCATTTGTATGGCAGGTTGGGAAGTTGTGAGGCATGTGACCCTACCTTCCACACAATCATCACATAATGATCCTCGCCTGTCCTGCTCTACATCGAGAGCCCTGCACCCCCGACCCTATATCATGCGGTCGTCCACCTATAGGTCTGGTCCTCTTAGACCTCTTCATTATCTATTTGCTGCCAGCTACCGACGACTCTGCTACGTGTCGTCTGATGGTGGGTCTTGCAGCCATTTACTAGTCAACAAAGAAAAATCTCAACTATGAGTGCTCACTCTATCACCCCTTCTTGTGTCGGGATGCTGAGAGAAACCATCAAAGCTCTAATCTCCCGTCTGAGTCCATGCTGGAAGGTCTGGGCCATAAAAAAAAGTCTCCTGCTCCATATCAGTGGAGTAGCACAAGAGGTCGGTGAACCTCATAGAATAATGAGCCATAGTGAAGATACTCTGATATAAATGGAGAACCTCATGTATATGCACTGAGCATAGGGTTGCTTGGACAAAATCTTCCCTAAAAAGGCTCTCGATGATGTCCTAGATTAGTGTCATCTCATCGTGAACTTGGAGCATCAATCTCCACCATCTTCCTGTTACATCCTGAAGAATACCGATGGCATGGATCCCCATGAGATCTGCCGGTGTCCCTACTAGTAAAAAAACTCAAACCACGACCTCCAGCCAGTCCTCATCCACCTGTGGATCTGTCTCGCCCTGGAACATTTGTGGCCTCTACTACTAAGACTCGTGTAATGTGATTTAGTAGCGTACACCCTCTAATACTGGGGTTAGTGGCCTCGGTAACCCAATGGGTAGTGGTGGTGCTGGTAAACCAATCAATGGAACAACTGACATTAGGGGGTACTGAACCGAAGCCTTGTCACTTAGTGGGCTATCATTACGTACACTAACTAGATTCCTTGATGGTTATCTGCATAGATGAATCTTGAAAATAAATAGGTGTGCCACAGTCATTATGATTATACCTAGGGAGATGAATCGAAGAGATCACAATGAAATCTTTTCAAAAACAGATACACAATTAGTGTCTTCATACATTGTTTCAAAAATCAGAAGTCAGGGTCCTAGTTTGTGGATCTGTTTACCTCTACACCAACATTGGACTCCCCGAACTAAAAACCACACTCATAATACTTAAAACTATTTCTTCACAGAAAAGATCAGAGTCCTAGTTCTTCAGTATAACAGAACTCATCTGATACCACTTTTTCGTGACCCATAGCACGGGGCCCGTGCCATGACTACCCTAGGCCCGACTTCCATAGGCCAGGGGCTAGCGACAAGATCCAAATGGTTTAATCCCTAATACGGGAAGGAATTGCATTTAAAAGTAGTAAACTCACACAAACCAAGCACACATCCAGATACAAGCCCAAAGTAAACTATATATAAAACAAGGTGTTTATAGAAATTTATGGGGCCAAAATACAATCCCAATTAGAAAGTACTAGAAAATGTGGAATGTACAAGTAAAACAGAGTATAGCTCCAATGACCACCCACCGATGATCCGACCTGAAGGGTCGGTATAGCTCTTGAACGATCATCTATGTGGATCACCTTTTAAAAGGTCCATCTCTAAGAGGTCTCCAGTCTAGGTACCCTCATCTTCAGTCAGGATTGTCCATCATCTACACTAGACAAAACATGTTGTTGGCGTAGACCGTGCAGTAGTGAGTATAAAAATACTCAGTAGGGACCCTGTGACCATTGAAGGTCTCTCAGATCCAAAAAGGATAAACCAAAAAAAACAACAACACCCAAACATACTTAGTTATATGCCCAAAAATATACCAAAGTTATCAGAATTTATCAACCTCACACAGGAGGGAAGAATACCACACAGGTAATACCACGAACGTTGGAGGAACACACAGGTATCACCATGATGATAAAGTACCACACAGGTACACCATAAAGTAATAAGACTCAGCTCAAACCAGGTATAAATGTATGAATTTTTTTTTATGATTTTGTCCCACACATGATCGCTATGAAAGCTGATATGAAGCCACAAGATTCTCTAGGGATAATAACAAGTAACATCAATAGTCACTATGTCGAACACCTCAGCTGCTAGAGAAATCATCCTCTATGGTGTATAGTGGGAAAACCACATCACATAGAGGCACTTCCATCTAACCATGGACTGCTAGGGTACTCCTCCTATGGAGTACCATTGGTCTGCCACATCATACATAGGTGCTCCCCACTGTGGGTCTGCCGCGTCTCACAGAGGCGCTCCCCCTCATGTCATGCTGAGGTACTTCTCCGGTTGAGTACCATGGGTCTGCCACATCACACTAAGGCGATCCCAACCATGGGTCTACCGCGTGACATAGAGGACCTCAACACAGGGCCTGTTGAGTCACATCGAGTCAAAATGGTCAGCATTCGTCAAGGCTTATCCATTCGTAGGGTTCTATGTGTAGCGCGTTTGGGAGAACCGCTCTCCAAGCCTTCAATCAGACCTCAACTACCCCTAATTCCAACAAAAAAGTATCACAATGGTCCATCACGTCATAAGGGACCCAACTCAATAGACGGCGTGTCAATCTGATGCCCGATCATTATGTTATTAGCATATCCACTCAGAGGTCCCAGTTGGATTCCGGGTCCGATCCAACACGGTTATACTACAACCTTATCCAATACTCATGTGTTGTATACCAAAATGACCATCATGATCCAAGGCTTCTAGTGTGGCATATGGTTCCTCAAACGGAATCTTGGTTCTGATGTTACGAAAAAAGCAAAAAATGGGTCCGGGCTGACCCGGCCTGACCCAACCTCGGCTGACCCAACCCTGTTCTGGTTGACCAAGTCCAACTCAGTTCAAACCCTCTTTGATGAGACCGAACTGCGATGGGCACGGCCTATTGGTGCAACCTAGTGGCGTGTTCTGCCCGAACTGGTGCCAACGGGGGATCTGATCCCCTTTCGTTTGGATTACCAAAGGGCACTATGTTTGTTGCTTCCATGACTACCATTAGAACCCGAGTGGGTCCCGCTGATCTGCAATGGCTGGGTGGTTTTTTGGCCTGTCCTCTTCCCAACGGATCCCAACATCTCTGTTCTTAGCCATAAAAAATAAAACGATCGCATATTCACCATCCTTGGGTCGAGGTCTCTGCATCCATATGTTGTACTCAACAAAAAATTGTGTTTCCAGCATAATTAAATATTTGGCGTTGAAGTACATTTGAAGAACGTGGTGAGAATCAGAAGATTAGAGGCACGTTATATGTGCGGAATTATGGCCATGATAGATTCACCATCATTTTTTTGAAACCAGAATATGAAGAATTGATAAACAATTTTGACCATATATAAATCCCCTACCTTGTTTTCCGATGGAGGTGATGCGATGAAGAACATGAATTCGTGGATGATTTATGTCACCATTCGTCACTACAGCAAGATGCTCCATGGTCGGTTCCTCATTCTTTGATTCCAGATTTCAATCTACATCGGAGGATCTCCTTTGTTGGAGAATGATCTTTCCATCTCTCCAAATCTATATCCTTATTTTCCAATCCCATTTTCCCGCGAAAGGTGAGGTGCCAAAATATATAATCTTAAGAAATAATTTAATTAATGTTTGTAGATTTATTAAATTAATTTGGAATATTTAATTTTTAAAAATCCAACAGATTAAAGTTGAATCATTAATTTAGAATTAATGAATCCTATTAATTTAGGTGGAATGTGGTTACACATTTTGTGTAACTGGGCATTTAATGCCCATAATTAAATGCCTGACCACCCTCATGTGGTCCCCACCTTCATGTTTCAAAAGGGAGGTTTCAAATTTAAAAATAAATTAAAGCATGTTTATTTTATTTTTTTCCATGAAATGTCTATAAACTAACATTCACCCTTATCCTACTACAGTTGAGGTGAAGGTCTCCTTAAGAGAATATTGGCACTACGAGTTCAACAGAGTCCTTAGATTTCAATTCTGAGCACTGGTTCAGAAGTTATAAAACTCCGCTTGCACGTTTAATGAACATACTTGAAAAAAAGTACTGGAATTCATTCCGGGCACACCATGCCTCCAAATCATGTTCTGTAAATTTTTACAGACTCATAAAAATTCAATTTAATATATTTTTTAAAAAATTCAATTGAAAAATCCATGTCATTACCTATTCCAAAATGGAATTGCATATAATATGGGATGATACCTGACTCTACAATGTTCGGAAAATATGTACTCAAAAGTATTGTATAAATCATGTAACTAAAATACCAAAAAGAAAAAAAACAATATTTCATGATAGAATCATGATCTACATCTCTCTTTCATGCTCCCATGTTATTATGCACAGAAAAAATCATTCTTTGAACTGTGGGTGAATTACTCAATCCCTACTTACATCCAAATAGTCTGTGGGGGTACCCAATAGTGTCCCTAACTGAGTGTGATATAAAAATCCCTATAGGTAACCATATAATGGTCTATAATTATTATTGGATACTCAATATAACATGATAAAGCTGAATTCTAGGTAAAATGGGTGAAAAACATTAAAAAGAAGCTCTAATGGAAAGTAAATACTACATGTGACATTGTACAGCCCCAAGAGGATTCCTAAAAACATGGTGAATATCTTATATTAAGTATAGTATTAAAAAGGAAGAAATAACCAATAGGTCATCATCATACAACCATATATTACATGTTAACCATTATATTTATGTTCAATAAAAATTGTCATGTATATTATGGACAAGCTGTATATCCATTCATTTCAAATTTACCATCACCATTCCATATATTCATTGTGTGAGACCATGATGGTCGAGATCCATGATGTTGATGACAAAGGAATTCATGTAGTGTCCTAGGAGAAAGTTGATGTAAACATGGTTAGGAATGAGTTGCTTTATTTGTATCATATCTACCCACTATTTCCATTATGAGCCCAAGACATACCAAATGCAAGGGTTAGCATGGTCTAAGGAATCCCAAGGAATCAACAATGACTAGTGATCTCAATCCAAGATGTTTACTATGGTGTTCAAGAAACGTAAGAGAATCGTTTATGGAATTTAGTGGAATCATGATAAAATGTATACCTACCAAAGAATCTACTACCATTAAATTCATAACATTTCACAAGAATTAAAATCCATGAGTATACCCACACATATAAAAAATATATTCAAATCATTTAAAAACCCAAAACATCATGGGGAGGAAAACCATCACCAATTCAATCGACTCAATTATTTTTAATTCATTACGAGATTACACTAACTAAGAAAGCTCGAAAAAAACACCATGGGTAGTTCAATAATAGACAAATGCAAAAGGGAAAATATATGAACACCCCATGTGTGGCCATGGTTGGGGAAACAAATAGATACTCTTATCCAGGGAACTAAATTAATATCTTTTATGTTCCATTTCATCTAATTCAACTGATCAATTGATTTATGGGGTTATGAAGAATTTCTAGATGGTGGAAAATGATAACCAGTTTAATAAATAACCAAATCAAAAATAAATTTATAATTCTCCTTCCATAGGTTGGTAATAGAGTGGTCATCCAGTATCAGCTCTTTATTCAACTGAAATAAAAATAAAATTGATGAAATAATGAAGAACATAAAATTTTGGAATATTGTATAGCACATTAATTGTGTAACTAATTCCATGAGGAATGAGGAACTACACAAAAGGAACTAGTATCTTACCGATGTGGATCCAACAAGACCGAAGATGATGAAATTTGAGATCAGATGATGGAATGGTATCAATGAATCCAATTTCTCCTCCAATGGATCTCTCATGAGACAAGTGGTTGAAACAGATGAATATTATAGAAATTTAGATAAAATAATATATTAAGTAGTATTAATTTGGTAAATTCTTCAAGAATACTAGTTTTTATGGTTTGGATGCATGGTTGACCAAACCATGAACCAACCATGCACCCTTTATTGTAGGAAGGGACACCCAACATGGTTCTTATGAACAATTTTTCTTATAGTGTTCATACAATGGAAAA
This sequence comes from Viscum album, assembly GCA_963277665.1. NCBI lineage: Eukaryota > Viridiplantae > Streptophyta > Magnoliopsida > Santalales > Viscaceae > Viscum > Viscum album. Next base: position 919,300,051 of record OY728157.1, read on the forward strand.
CTCCTCTATTATTATTCGACTTTTTTTAATGACCACGAACCCCAAATCGTGTGGTTTTTGTTATTACGAAACCTGTAAGAATCCATTGTCCTGCTTCCATGGATAGAAGTAAATGTGTGACATTCCTTGCATGGTTCTTACAAGACATGAAACAGACCGTTTACTCCAAAAAGGATGGGCTCTTGGAACCCAAAATAGGTAGATACTCCCGAACCTTCTATAAAATCAAATGGTATCCACATTATAAATTTATTTAGAATTTATAATGTAAAAATGAATCATACATCATATTTCTACCCATATTCATACATTTTTCCTCTCAAAATCCTCTGGATGGGATGATGTGGTGATTGGAACTCCAAATAACCATCAAGATGTTCAAATATTATCGATTTCTCTCTATAAAACCAGTGTTGATGAGACATTTCTGAGGATTTACCTCCCCTGAGTTATTGAAGATTGATTAGGGTAATTGATGAGAATGGGTCCTATGATCATTCATGGGACACGGGTTACAAGTGTCTATGGGATTTGATAAAAATTACATCACAATATAAGATTTAGCATATAGAGTCGGGGATCATGGTGTCCTGATTCACAAATGATGAACTGATGAGTTTTATATTTTTTTCTATGTCTATTTTTTATCACCACATAAAATTTTATTTTACATACTATATTTCTTATATGGTAGTATCAGTGGTTTTCTAATAGTTTTATACTAACACCATATATGAAAATCTCTATAAACATGAATCATTGTGTGGTTCTGGAATTTAGATGATGGATGAGACATTATTTTGGGTAGTTGTCCAATAGGAAATAGATGGTTGATGATGTATTGAGATAAACTCTAGTATCCATGTGGATATTATATTTATTTATTTTTCATTATATTTGGAATATATATCATCCACATATGTATATCTCCTTTACCTATATACTGGGTATTGTATTCTATATGTAATATCAAGGTTTGATGTTATTATTGATTTCATACTATTCTTCCACAAATTACTCTAAAGACTATTTATATTGTTCTGTACACTGATATTTCTATTTTTCCCTAAGGGAATAGTTTCTCCATTTCCCCACATAGGCCCATTCTACATGTTATAAGCCTTTTATATTGGGGGAGGCACACTTGATTTCTTGTAATGATACCCTGACAAGAATTGAGAGATTCAGGATGGGGTATTATAGGATGCAACCAATTAAATTGTTTGTTGAGATGGTGAATTTTTTTGTTTTTTGTGAAATAAAACCCATTGGACTATTTAGTGGGGTGGTGTTCATTCACTACCATTATTTTATAAAACCCATTAATCAATTTATGATATAGTTCACAGTCCCCTAATGATGGAGAAATAGAATCCGGAGGTGATTGAACTTTTTTTTGAATATCCAAGGATTACTGTTTCTCATAGACCCACCTACAATAATTATGTTAGATCATTAATGTTTGTGATGTAGAATGTACTGTAGAAGAAAACACATCGGGAAATATGTCCATGATCAATTAACCCATTATATTTTAATTTTTTGATTGACATGACATACTATATATGGGGTAATCTAATTATCAAATTTTTTCATGATCCTAGATGAGACACATTCCATATGATCAACATCATTTGGAAAAATATATATCACATATCCCACACGCACCATGGGACAATATGATGTTATGTGACCACGCTAACCATATTTGTTTATAGATCATTGTATATAAAAAATTCCTAGATTGTAAGACCCAAAAAAAATATTGAAATGGTAGTAATTTATTTATCATTATATTCAAGTGTTTATATTTTATTAATTTATGAAAACTTTATAATTTTAATTACTAAATAATATATGATGTGCATTGTGACAATATCATCAGTGGAAGATTAAAAAAATTTCTTTAATTTTTTATCTTTAATTTACCTCACCCATTTTTTCATGAGGGTGAAAATATCTGTTACTACTTTATATTACCACTTATTCTATGATGGTGGTTCATGATGAGATCTTTCCTTATTTCATAGAATAGTATCATCAGGATATGTTTCCATAGAATCAAAATATATGAGGCCACGTTTAAAAATAATAATATATGTTCTTCAAAAATACCTGTTATAATTTTCCACAGGGAAGCTAAACCTGGAGAGTATATTTCAATCTATTTTATCATGAAATTATTTCTATAACTATACAATTATATTTATATATGTAGTTCAAGAAAAAAGGATAATCAGTATCCTTAATATAGAGATGATTTTGAATTGTAATTACATGAATAGATATTCTCCGCATGTTGTAGACCTATATATAATGATATTTTTTTATGAAAATTAAAAATCATGTATGTTATAAATAATTAAACTATGTTTGGATGCCTCTTATTATTCTATGATTCCCAATATTGGTCTAGACATGGAAGAAAAATGATTGAGATGATAATATATATCAGTTATTGCAATTATTGTGGATATGTTCTAATTCCAAATGTTGTTTATTGTGGTAGAAAAATTCACTCACATGGGATATAAATTCCACTACAGTTTTACACGAACATGTTGTCCTTAAATAATATCAATATGGAAATCAAAGAAATAGAGTAATTCCTTGTATACCACAACTTCTGTAAACCACATGATACTTTCTAGAATTGGTGGTTACTATCAACCAGGTTTTGGAAGCTTTTGATAATCAATAAATATTATAAGTAGATGGAAATGTTGATATGGTATCATGTAAATGGGGTAGCTCAAGTTTGAAAGCATTTGAAAAAAATATCAATCATTTGATGTGGTTTCTAAAGGATTCAAGGTGGAATTAGACATTTGATAATGGGTAGTTTATATGTCTCTTCAAAAAATTCAATATTGATATTCAAAATCATATTTATTGAATCCCTGTAATTTTTAATATTCGTTGATATTATGACAATATTAGTATTGGTCAGTTATGGGTGGGATACAAGTGATTCCAACCCTCTTTTTTAAATGTTCCTCATCATTGTAATCTTCATCAATAGTATCATGTTTCAGAAAATCATTTCCTCCAATAGTGATTCAAATTTTTATGTGAAACCTATAGTGGGATGTACATATTTATTTATAAATGGAATAACGATTATATGAGCTCTTCCCTATTTGATTAAAAGTAATGGATAATATAAAAGTGGTAGAAATTCCCCCATTCCATTGGGATAATATTTTAAAAAAAAATTTATAGTAAATAATGATAGATTATATGATTTATAATGATTATATCTAATAGTGACATGAATTGGTCCTTGGAAATCCATTCCATAATAAAATTGGAATCTTGGTTTCTTGTATTGCTAATGGTATGCACTATATCAAGAGTTAGATTGATTGAAATACCGTGACACACTCTCATCGTGGAGTACTATGTCTAGATGATTAGGTCATGTATAACGTTCTCTATATCATTATCATGGATTTATTTTTTAGAAAATGGATGTTAATGAAATGTACAGGCACCTCATGTGGAAAAGATATATCTATGGAAATCCTAATCCTAGGGAGGCATGATGTAATAAATCCCAACATAATCCCACCAAATCGGACCCCCTCATAATTCATGAGGTTTTTATTCAATAAAAAATAAATATTGGAGCCTTTATCAGCTTGAGAGGCCAGGTGCTCCGCGATATTGTTCCCTTAATGCCACAAGTGTAGCACTTTTATGTTGTTGTTCTAGAGAAAGCCCTAACATTTTCTAATGGTGTAGGATATCGACCATGAGACATTACTAATGCCCATAAAGGATGTTTTGAAATATTTTTTAATATGTATCCACTTTAGAAAGAGTGATATTATACTGGTGGGAAAGAGATAATCTAGTTAGAGTAGCCTTGGATTCTGCTTGAATTGGGGAGCCATTACCCAAGGTGAGCTGAGAAAGCCAAGATGACTAAGCCTCTAGATTCCTTCACAACCCCACCACCTCTAATAACACCCGAACAACAAGATACATTCATGATTAGTTTCAAACCCCATGAAGGAAGAAGTGATCCACCCATAGTGGCCTTGGAGTGCTACTGTTTGATCTTTCAACCAGAACATTGAGAAACAGACTCTAATGAGTAAGAGACTCATGAAAATCATTCAAGATTCTAACTATATCGAGAACTAGGTTTTGGATATGCATAATGGTGGCTATAACCATGGTCTAGACCCCCTCAAAATGATATTTATTACTCACCTTCCAGGGACTTCAGCAACCTTTGAGGAGGACTGTCGTATGAACCATCTTCTCTATGCCCGACGCACCATGGACACTAAATAATCTATCTTGTAATGGATAATCATGCAAATGATGCATAGAGACTGTAGAAAAATAAAAAAAAAGAGATAGACATCACACTCCCAGTTGACTTCAATGAAATTATGATCCACATGTTCTTCATGATGCTCATTATTGAAGAAGCATCTAGAAGAGAAGCTGATACCACATTGTTTGATGTTTTCATCCAAGGGTATTTCATTGTTCCTAAATTGACATCAAAAGATGTAAAACATCATAGGATCCCCTTTTCACCCTAAGATTTCATCCCATCCATTTTATGAATACTGATATGTTGATACCTTCCTGATATTCCTCGCTGAGATGGTCACCGAACTCGATGGAACAAAAAAAGCATCTGTCCATATCGTCTTTGATGATTATGAGGTCGAACAGATAGTCGTTTTTCATCAATAAAAGAAAAAATTAATGATGGATGCATGGAACAATCCATGAATGTGATTTCTGCAACATAGCATCCCGAAATGATGATGGCCTCACCGGCCCAGTTATGGTGCCAAAACAATAAGTCACCATTCCCCATATTCCACCAAGTATGGAGATGAAGGGTTGGGATAATTGAGAGGATAGAGGAATTGAATGGGTATTCACAATGATAATACAGATACAAGATCCCTTTATATTGGCCTCCCATATACATCACCCAAATTATACATTTCTCTAAGTCGCTATAGGAAAATTTAGGATGCATATAGTGGGGAGTGTCAACCAATATCCTGATGTTGATACCACCTTACTTGATGAGACGAGCCAATTTACTCCTTGGTGCCCAATGTTGCTTTCCCACTAAGTGGGAATCCTAGATGAAGCAGTCATTAATACTATAAATCCTATATAAGACACCCTTAGGCACATTGATTGTGGATAATATGTGGACAGTGGGGCCAGTAATATATTATTCACCAATGTGATCCGACACATGAAGGATTGAAACTGGTTCTTCTAGTTTTGAACACTATCATTGATCATGCTCACAATATGATCAATATCCTGAATCTGATGAATACCTGAGTAAATGGGAGCCCCATGTAATCCATTAGAATATGTAACCATTCATTTCAATGGTATTGAATAAGGAGTAGTCAATCCCAATAGTGCATCATGTTGAGATAAATAGGATTCTGTTTTTAGTATTGATAATCTGACCACTCCATTGGTAGTAGAACTCCATAAAATTGTTAAAATCTATTATTGATCTTATGATATAATTAATGAAAACCATGGTGTCATCTACAAACATGAGATGAGAAACATAGAGGTAACTCGTCCTCCTATGAAAAGGAAGAATATCGTAATCTGAAACATTCTTATTGATGAACCATCTTAGAGTATCCTACGAGAGGAAGAAGAGGCTCGAGGAGAGTGGGTTCCCTTGTATTAATCCAAGAGTGGATTTTATGAATCTTTGAATTTTTCCCATGTAAGAAACCTAGAACTGGTATGAACTAAAACATCCGATAATGAGATACATAGACTGGGAATAGAACCCCATACCTGTCAGAACCATGTTAAGGAAACTATACTCAATCCAGTCATATGTCTTGTTCAGGTCAATCATAATTGTCTTGTTGGAGCCATGAGTTTTATTTTCGTGGTCCTTTAAAAAATGATGTGCTAGAGAAATGGACCCTTGAATGAACCTACATTGAACAAATCCATGTTGTACGAAGGACACCCATCCCGACAGACGAGTAGTAATCCAAGATTTGATATCATTGGACTGAATTTTATAATCCATGATTCACATACTCACTTGTCAGAAGTGCTGAAGGGACGAGGGATTCCATATGTTGGGAATGAGGAGAAAAGCGTTTAAAGATGTGATCCATGACAGGTTATTGACCCTAAATAAATCATGGACACCCTTAATGACATCATATTTGATAACAACCCATGAAATTATATAAAAAAATCATGAGAATTAATTCGATCAGGAAATACATTCGATCTTCATGTTCAACAAAGGCTCTTGAATTTAGGCCTCATCCGGGATGGGACCCCGTGTAACATTGAAGTGGATAGAAACTATGGTGGGAATAACATTCAAGATGTCGTCATTATTCCTTAGATATCCATTTATAATTCTTGGATTAGGACCTACCAGGTGCTCAGAAAAATAACCATGGGCCTGAACAGCAAATACATCCCTGAAATTTGAAGTGGTAAAATATTCTAGCACAATGCTGGGTTTTGGGTGGAATTTTTGTTCCTTGATACGTGCGTGAAAATGGGAAATGTTCCTGTCACCCTCTCTTAGAAACTAGATTTTGATGTCATCCCTCATCATTATTTCCTATCCAATAATAAGAGTAGAGAGGGCATCCTTCTTGATAGGTAACTCATAAAAGTTCTGCTCATTCCAGTCTTCCTCAAGTCCAAATTAAAAATGAATAATAGTATCAAGGAGCCCCTACCGGTCCTTCCCCATGAAGGTAGAGAATCATCCCAAACCTAAATCAGATGTTTTAGACTTCTATGTTTGGTATGAAGCAAAATCCATTATTTGACCTATTGAGGACCCCTCAAAACCTCATAGACCTGTTGACGAAAGCCCTATTGAGAGTTCCTGTGATAATGATATCTGATACCAAGTATAATATCCGATATGGAGGGAAGAGATAACAATTAAGGGGGTGATCATAAATCCCCAGAGCAAAATGATCATCCTTAGAATTATCATGCATAGAAATGGCATGCATGTTAATAAGGCAATTATCTAAGAGGCTCCACGAGAGACAAACCCCACATTCTTTATTACGCAAAGTGAAACAGTCCTTATAGAAGAACATATCCATAATCTCATTACGTTCCATAATCTATACAATGTCCATGATGTCCCTCCAAGGAAAATGGCACCGACCCTTCCACTTCTACGGGATTGCAATGACGTTAATTCCACACCAACAATATTGGGGAGGCTAGATGGGTCAAAATAATCAAGATCACTCTATAGGGATTATTTTTTGGGTTTCACAACTACCAATGATAATATAAGAAAAGTATAAGTTTTATCCTTAAGAATCTCTTGTAGTTATATATTGATCATCAACAACAATTCTCTCCAAAATGATTCTCTTATTCTAGAAAATCTTGATATGGAGGTTGACTGGATCAACATGCATGAAACCATGAAATTTGATTCTTATTGAAAAAACACTAATTGTATAAGATTATGTTAATGTTCAAGAACACAAACATGGACACCATATGGTTGCTAACATGTCTGTAAATGAAATCATACATGATCAGGGTGCTGAGACCTGGTGTATTTCATATGATAACAAAAAACATTATAACAAAAGAGACCTGAAAGTGGGCCTAGGGGTCTTGATCAACCTATAATTGGAGGCAAATCATTCACAATGATTCATGGAATTTGATCTCACGCATATCCTAGAATTAGACATGTAAATAATGGGGGGGGGGGGGAAGGAGTCGAACAACTCAGAGATCAGTTGGTAATCATGACCAAATATGAAACCACATGATGAGGTGTGGGATACTTGAATCCATTATCATAAGAGGAGAAAACATGATCACTATGAAGGTTTGGATTTATTAGGGTTTCTTCCTGGGAGAGGAAGGGAAGAACCATATGGAGAGAAATATCATCATGATCGGATGGGCCTTCAGGAACTGGGGGGAAAGGATGATCAGGAAACCTTAGACAAGAGGAGGGGACTGGAATACATTAAACCCCCAAAAAACCATCCAAATCACTAGTCATTTGTGACCTCTGAAATAGATAGAATAGGGGGCTTAGAGCAACAATAGAGAGAGAAGTGGGCCCAGGGGAAAAAAATGGCATTATGGAAAAACATGGATCAGAACCCCCTGATGCATATTCCTCCACCTTAAGAACTTATGGCACTATAGGAGGAGCCTCCTAGATGTAAGATGAAGAATCTATTGACTGGAATGGCCTAATATATTCTCTGGAAGCCTCTTGGGGATGGATATAGTGAACAAAAAAGTGATGTCTTCAACAAACCTATAAATAGTGTCCCAAGTGAATGAAATGGGGGATGTACCTTGAAAAAAATGGGTTGAAAATGGGATGATCCCAACATAAGGAATCCTCCACATGAAATGAGAGAATTTTCTATAGTGGGATAGATATATCCAGTTCCACAAAAATGCGGGCTGCAGAGAGGTCATCACATATATGAGTTCTCTCATCTAGGAAAACAAACCCTCCATGGGTGTCACCGATTTCCTTAAGAAATCCCTCAGTTTGGAAAAGCAATGGAATTCCTGGATGAGATAACAAGACCACTGTGCGGGGGGTCTCTGTAGAGACCCGAAGCTTGACGTACATTGACATTAAATTACATTTTCGGAATATTTAGTACATAACAAAAACACACACGCAAGGATCGTAATAGTTTAGTGTCTTTGGAAACTCGGAATATAATCTTCTAATCCTGGTAAAAGATCTTCAACATCTCCCATAAAGATCTTCCTTTTTTTTCTTACCTAAAACCTTTTTTTGTATCCTGGGGAAAAGAAAACATAAAAGGGTGAGTTCAAATGCTCAGTAAGGGTAAACAACAGAAATATCAATCACATCATATTCAAAAGAACATAACATTTTGGAAATCTTAACCTGCAAAAGAGAGCATAATTTCATAACATGGGATAAATCATGGTAGTGAAATGTAATCACAATAATCATAACTTAAAACATGAAACTTTGTGGCATTCACACATAATCATAGAGAATCATTTATTGTTAGTCAAGACTCATTGCCAAGACTATCTTAGTGGACAAAGTCCCTTTCTGAATCGAGTAACCCTCGTTTCAGTCTTGTTTCACTAAACCGGTATAACCTACCATTCCAGCCATTTCTATCTCATGAGATATAAAATCTTTATCCAATGCATTGGAGGGAGATATAGGTCCCACCCATATCATAATGATACCATTCTTATGTGTGCCACAAAATCATAAACCATACATAATTTCATAACCCATGTAATAAAAATGGGATTCTTAAACAACATGACATCATAAAACAATTCATATAAGATAATGGAATTCATGAAAATAATTCCATCATAACATAATCAAATCAATGTATTAATAGGGGTAAAAACAGAACCCTATATTATCTTAGATGGAAAATAATTTTGATAAAACACTTGAAATGAATTCTTGAGGAAAATATCCTTTCTTCTTCAAAAACACTTTTCCTTTCATAATATGTCATTAAATTATAAACTAAAAGAAGTTGATTAAAAATAATCTTGAAAACTTTTAAAGGAATATTCTTGGAAATAATGTTTTAAAAATCCATTCATTCCGTATATGTTAAAAAAACATTCTTCATACTTTTGTCGGAAAAGTCAAGAAGTACCTCGTACGAAAAAACGACAAAAGATTCCTTTCATATTCTTTACTAAAAACTCACCGAAGGGTAAAATTGGATTTAAACTATTATAAGTGGATGGAAACAATATTACATATTGAGGGAACATGGATGTGGATGATAAAATACACCCCAGTAAATACTTACGAATAAACAATCTCGGATAAAAATGAGATTGTGATATTTCCCTTACCTTAGGTCCGACTTGCTTTGTAAGTGTCCAAACCTCTTCTTCTTTGAAACGCCTCTTTGAATCCTCCACTTAGGGAACTAAGATTGGTCTTTGAAGAAGACCAAGACCTCTAGGATTATTCTAGGGAAGTGGAGAAGGGATTTTTTCAGCGGTTGGCCGAGGTTGAGTGCTCAAATTGGTGTGAGGAGGAGGGGGAGGAGGTGTCCTTTTATAAGGGAGGAGAGGGGCACCTTAGGAATATCACAAAATATTATTTTATATTAAAGTCAAAATCAGATTATAATGGTTCCAAAGGGTCTTATTTCGAAGCTAAAGTGGGTATGGGTCGAAATCCTATCAACCTATAGGATTTAGACAAGTTTAGGTTATTATTTTAACCTTATCAATTAGATTTAACTCTAAGTTAAATAATTTAACTTTTACCGTGTCTTTTTGTTTTCTTTCACTATATGGTTAATACACTTACTATAACATGAAAAACGAACCCCAAATTGTTTATTATTAATATATATATCCTTATCTAAGCCATTTGGCCGAACCTTAGATTTTTAGGAATAAAATAACAATTAATAATATAATATTTGATTTAAAAACTATTTTGTGTCAATTTTGACACTATTTGATATATGATTTTTGTGAAAGTCATAACAGAATTATATGTTCGAACCAAGTTGATTAGATCAACAAAAATATATCATAGTAATCTATAGAATTAGTGGAATTCATAAAAAGTCTCAAATTATATTTATTTTGGTATTTATAACATCAATTATTTCAATATTTTATTAATAAGATAATTACTGCATCATCTTTGTGTCATAAATAAAATAAATTATTTAATGTCTAGAAATTACAAATAAAATACCATTATGTTGGAAATAATTTTATCTTTCTAATGAATATTTATATTTGAATTTATCTTATCTATAACCCCATATTAAAAATGTTTTAGTAAATAAAATTTGATTTTAACTCTTTTAACCCTTCTTTAAATAAATTAATAATAAATGTCCTAATCTAATCAAAGTGGGCCTAACTGGTCATATTTTATTCCTAAGTTTGTTTTTGATCGAATTTCACTTATCTAATAGAATTAGGACATGTGTTAGGGTAATAATAATATCATTTTTACCCTTAATTACCCAATTTACTTTTAACCGTGGTAAAAAAAAGTAAAAAGTTACTATTCACCAAAAATTATTTTCATCTCATTGAACCACATTTTAGTCCTTGATATTAACCGTGTCTCTCGGATTTTCGAAATTCCATTCACGGAAGCGGTAAAATTAAGTTTTATGCAAAATTCAGTTTTTAACCTACCACTTAGTGGTTTCACTATTAATCAAAAATTGAAGTTTTTCAGATAAATGCCAAAATTTCACCCTAAGCTATAATTGATATTACGAATTCAAAAATGATTTCTATTTTACAAAATTCCCAACATACAAGTTGCATTAATTAATTTTATAATTAATTTCCGTTGTCACAACAAATAGCGTGTTTTTAAGAGATAATAACTATCAAAAGATTGACACTTGTTTATAACTGGTTTAAATGTGAAATTACATCCAATGACCAACATTGTATTAAATTGTAAAAATATATTATAAATATACTTTAAAACCACTCAAATTAATAATTTATCACTATTAATTATTTCGATTAAAAAAGTTGTTTTTAATTAAAATTTAGTAATTTTCACTATTAATCAGAATATGAAAGTTATCCGAAAAGTACCAAAATTTCACCTTAGGCTAAATTCGATACTCTGAATCCATAAATGAAGACCATTTTGAAAAATAAAATTTACAAAATTTCAAAAAGTGGTTATTACTATTCATAACGGCTAGTTTTAATAATATCTTAATAGCATATTGTTGTTTAGTGAAACTCGTTATTGCATACTATACATGCCATTGAGGAAGGTCGCGATTGCGTGTAATGCAAGGCAAGGCAAGGATGTGTGTTGTGCAAGATCCTTTTGGTGTAGCGTACAACACAAGACATTAATAAAATTAAAAATAATATTTTTCATAAAATCTCGGGCTGTTACATTCTACCCCCCTTAAAATGAATTTCGCCCTTGAAATTCGTCTGGGTTATATATGGATTACTATTCGAAAGTTTCTTTAATAGAAATTCACATCGTAAAAAGGAATACCAAAACCAATCTTTAAAAACAAAAGTACGAAACGTAACGGTTACCCAAATAAGCTAATCACTGGGTTTCCACATAGGTAAAAATATGGATATGGAAGAGAAATCTTACCATCATGTTCTGATAGAGAGTGGTAGAGAACATGGCTATAGAAAAGCCAGCAATCACAAAGCCATAAATTTGTGACGATCTAAGGTACCATCTGATTAATCAGATATAAGAGCACTAGGACAACATTTTTGGTTTGCAAGATCGTTTCCCTAAAGTTGAAGAATTTTAATTAGAATAAATACTTACTTTATTTTGGTACAGTCTCACTATTGTTTGTGCCTTGAACAATTTCCACTTCATCTCTTAAATAAATGAAGTTGAATTTGTTATTCGTGAAGTGTTAGCAGATCATGTGATAGAATGACGGGTCATTCCATCTGTCTCAAACAAAAGGTTAGCAAAAGTTATTAAATATACATAAGTCATTCTATAGTGAGAGTAATCATATATGGTTCCTAAAATGGACTTATACTTCATATATCATACTGCTTAATATAATAAAACTTGTTACTAATAAACAGGGGCTTCCTGTAGGCCAGTGGTAGGCGATAAAGGCCAGTCGCACTTCGGTTGTGGGTTCGATTCCCACATCCTTGTCCGACGCGATGGGTTGTCTCCCGTCCTGCAGGTTTTCCTTTTTCTAAAGCTATTTTACTATAACATCCAATCAATAATACTAACTAATGTCCAACATAATCCATTCCAATCTTTTGGCTTATCCATAATACTGATGTCCACTCTCAGAGATTTAATACAATCATTGATCCCCATATATCATAAGATATATCTTATTGGTCACATTCCAAACATTCAAAGGCCTTAATCTTGTACTCTCTTGAATACCCATTGAACCATAGTGAAAACTTGAATGCAGTTAAAAGTTAACACTTTCCATATACCAAAATCCTCAAAATTCTATATACTCAAACCATGATATCACTTAGTCCTTATATCAATCATGAGCTCATGAATACAATCAAACATCTTATTATCTTCTTATCCCTTCATTATGCTCATATCATCTGTTTACCAAAAATGTCTCAATCACTTTTCATGGTTACTGGTACCATAAAATTATTGAAACCCAAAACATAAATATTCCAATATTCCACGATACTATATACAACATTATTTTGGAATCCCATTACATAAACACTGAATCATTCCACCACATCGTTGTCATGTTCAACATCGCCAATAGTGATCGCATGTGACTTCCCTTTATCCTTTGCCTTATGCGGTTGCTCATTTCAATCATCACTAACCCTTGGATTAGGGCATTTATTGGCATAATGTCCCATCTCCTTGCACTTGAAACATTGAAGTGTTGGTGGTGCGTTCTCTGCAGTCTTTTCTTTATTCACATCATTAGAAACCCTTTTCCCACTACTTCGACACTCAGCTGCTCGATGACCTTATTTTCCACACTTAAAACATTTTCTAGTCCCTTTAAGTCAATCTCCACCATGCTTCTTTCCACACTTTGAGCATAAGTAAACATTCATCTTCTTTTCACCATTATTCTGAGATTTCTCTTTGAACTCCATCTTTCGTTTCTTGTCAAAACCATGAGATGGATATGTAACAACAACTTCCATTTCTACCTTGATAGCACAACACACAATTTATTCATAGATACTAAAGTCTCTTATAGCTAATGCCCTTTGAAGACTTGGTTTTAAGCCACTGAAAAATCGATCAACTTTACTTTCAGGTTGGATGATAATGCCAGATGCATACCTTGCAAGTCTTGTAAAATTTGCTTAGTATATACCAACAGATTCATCATCCTTCTGCTTCAGCTCAAGAAACTCCTTTTCAATCTTTGTTCGAAGAATACGAGGGAAGTACTTATTGAAAAACAAGTTCTTGAACTCGTCCCATTCCAAGGACTCAATTTCATCTCTTGGCCTCGTATTCTTGATAAGATTCCACCATTGATCAGCTTCACCTTCCAAACGATATACTGCTAAGATGACATTATCATGTTCAGAACATTGAAGAACTGAAAATATCTTTTCAGTGATACTGATCCATTGTTCAGCAACAAGTGGATCGGAGGTCCCACTGAAAGAAGGTGGACATTGCCTCATGAAGGACTCAATAGAATATTGTTCCCTTCTCTGCTCATTTGGAAGTTCAGAATGATTCATAGCTTGTGTAAGTATAGAAATAAGATTTTGCACTCCATCTCCCATAACATTTGTTTGTTCAGGAGGGCAATTATTGCATTGTCCATTTCATTGATCAACACGGTTCCTTCGGGTTCCAACCATCGTCTAAAACCCAAAAAGAATAGTGTGAGAGGCAAAAATCATGCTAGGGAAAACAACATAATAAAGGGGGATTATCCTCAATATCTATCTTCTTAGGTTAAATTCAAAGATCGTTACCGTAGTTATAGGACTGTATCCTATACGTATACTTATCCTTAGGGACATCCCTAGACAAACCTTATAAATATCTCTAGGGATCTCACTAAAGTTCTCGCATCCTAGTTTCCAAAGGTTGACTAAACCCTTCCTCTGATACCAACTGTAGAGACCCGAAGCCTGACGTACATAGAAATTAAATTACATTTGCGAAATACTTAGTACATAACAAAAACACACACGCAAGGATCATAATAGTTTAGTGTCTTTGGAAACTCGGAATATAATCTTCTAATCCTGGTGAAAGATCTTCAACATCTCCCATAAAGATCTTCCTTTTTTTTCTTACCTAAAACCTTTCTTTATATCCTGGGGAAAAGAAAACATAAAAGGGTGAGCTCAAATGCTCAGTAAGGGTAAACAACAGAAATATCAATCACATCATATTCAAAAGAACATAACATTTTGGAAATCTTAACCTGCAAAAGAGAGCATAATTTCATAACATGGGATAAATCATAGCAGTGAAATGTAATCACAATAATCATAACTTAAAACATGAAACTTTGTGGCATTCACACATAATCATAGAGAATCATTTCTTGTTAGTCAAGACTCATTGCCAAGACTATATTAGTGGACAATGTCCCTTTCTGAATCGAATAACCCTCGTTTCAGTCCTATTTCACTGAACCGGTATAACCTACCATTCCATCCATGTCTATCTAATTAGATATAAAATATTTACCCAATGCATTGGAGGGAGATATAGGTCCCACCCATCTCATAATGATACCACTCTTATTTGTGCCACAAAATCATAAACCATACATCATTTCATAACCCATGTAATAAAAATGGGATTCTTAAACAACATGACATCATAAAAAAATTCATATAAGATAATGGAATTCATGAAAATAATTCCATCATAACATAATCAAATCAATGTAATAATAGGGATAAAAACAGAACCCTATGTTATCTTAGATGGAAAATAATTTTGATAAAACACTTGAAATGATTTCTTGAGAAAAATATCCTTTCTTCTTCAAAAACACTTTTCCTTTCTTAATATGTCATATAATTATAAACTAAAAGAAGTTGATTAAAAATAATCTTGAAAACTTTTAAAGGAATATTCTTGGAAATAATGTTTTAAAAATCCATTCATGCCGTATAAGTTAAAAAAACATTCTTCATACTTTTGTCGGAAAAGTCAAAAAGTACCTCGTACGAAAAAACGACAAAAGATTCCTTTCATATTCTTTTCTAAAAACTCACCGAAGAGTCAAATTGGATTTAAACTATTGTAAGTGGATGGAAACAATATTACATATTGAGGGAACATGGATGTGGATGATAAAATACACCCCAGTAAATACTTACGAATAAACAATCTCGGATAAAAATGAGATTGTGATATTTCCCTTACCTTAGGTCCGACTTGCTTTGTAAGTGTCCAAACCTCCTCTTCTTTGAAACGCCTCTTTGAATCCTCCACTTAGGGAACTAAGATTGGTCTTTGAAGAATACCAGGACATCTAGGATTATTCTAGGGAAGTGGAGAAGGGATTTTTTCAGGGGTTGGCCGAGCTTGAGTGCTCAAATTGGTGTGAGGAGGAGGGGGAGGAGGTGTCCTTTTATAAGGGAGGAGAGGGGCACCTTAGGAATATTTCAAAATATTATTTTATATTAAAGTCAAAATCGGTTTATAATGGTTCCGAAGGGTCTTATTTCGAAGCTAAAGTGGGGATGGGTCGAAATCCTATCAACCTATAGGATTTAGACAAGTTTAGGTTATTATTTTAACCTTATCAATTAGATTTAACTCTAAGTTAAATAATTTAACTTTTACCGTGTCCTTTTGTTTTCTTACACTATATGGTTAATACACTTACTATAACATGCCAAACGAACCCCAAATTGTTTATTATTAATATATATATCTTTATCTAAGTCATTTGGCCGATCCTTAGATTTTTAGGAATAAAATAACAATTAATAATATAATATTTTATTTAAAAACTATTTTGTGTCAATTTTGACACTATTTGATATATGATTTTTGTGAAAGTCATAACAGAATTATATGTTCGAACCAAGTTGATTAAATCAACACTAATATATCATAGTAACCTAGAAAATTAGTGTAATTCATAAAAAGTCTCAAATTATATTTATTTTGGTATTTATAACATCAATTATGTCAATATTTCATTAATAAGATAATTACTGCATCATCTTTGTGTCATAAATAAATTAAATTATATAATGTCTAAAAATTACAAATAAAATACCATTATGTAGGAAATCGTTTTATTTTTCTAATGAATATTTATAGTCGAATTTATCTTATGTATAACCCCATATTAAAAATGTTTTAGTAAATAAACATTGATTTTAACTCTTTTAACCCTTCTTTAAATAAATTAATAATAAATGTCCTAATCTAATCCAAGTGGGCCTATGTGGTCATATTTTATTCCTAAGTTTGTTTTTGATCGAATTTAACTTATCCAATAGAATTAGGACATGTTTTAGGGTAATAATAATATCATTTTTACCCTTAATTACCCTATTTAATTTTAACCGTGGTAAAAAAAAAGTAAAAAGTTACTATTCACCAAAAATTATTTTCATCTCATTGAACCACATTTTAGTCCTTGATATTAACCGTGTCTCTCGGATTTTCGAAATTCCATTCACGGAAGCGGTAAAATTATATTTTATGCAAAATTCAGTTTTTAACCTACCACTTAGTGGTTTCACTATTCATCAAAAATTGAAGTTTTTCAGATAAATGCCAAAATTTCACACTAAGCTACAATTGATATTCCGAATTCAATTATGATTTCTAATTTTAAAAAATTCCCAACATATAAGTTGCATTAATTAATTTTATAATTAATTTCCGTTGTCACAACAAATAGCGTGTTTTTAAGAGATAATAACTATCAAAAGATTGACACTTGTTTATAACTGGTTTAAATGTGAAAATACATCCAATGACCAACATTGTATTAAATTGTAAAAATATATTATAAATATACTTTAAAAACACTCAAATTAATAATTTATCACTATTAATTATTTGGATTAAAAAAGTTGTTTTTAATTAAAATTTAGTAATTTTCACTATTCATCATAATATGAAAGTTATCCGAAAAGTACCAAAATTTCACCTTAGGCTAAATTCGATACTCCGAATCCATAAATGAAGTCTATTTTGAAAAATAAAATTTACAAAATTTCAAAAAGTGGTTATTACTATTCATAACGGCTAGTTTTAATAATATCTTAATAGCATATTGTTGTTTAGTGAAACTCGTTATTGTGTACTATACATGCCATCGAGGAAGGTCGCGATTGTGTGTAATGCAAGGCAAGTCAAGGATGTGTGTTGTGCAAGATCCTTTTGGTGTAGCGTACAACACAAGACATTAATAAAATTAAAAAGAATATTTTTCATAAAATCTCGGGCTGTTAGAGTCTCTTTATCGCTATAATATTCTATATACTAGAAAATTTGGTTAAAATTCCAATGACCACATGAGAGGGGGTCTTTAAACTGATCATTGATGAAATCGTCCTTCATGGTGAAGCCCAAGCAGAAAAAATTCTACTGCACCGAGGAGATGCGAAATGAAATATTCAAACCCCATGATAGAATGAATCACAGAAACACATTAAGAGGTTGATTCATGCTCATGAATATCACCACCATTTTCCACTAAAGGCCGGCTGTAGAATCTGAAATGTATGTGGCTAGAATAACCAAAGACACACAAGATATCTTTTTCGTCTCCATTGTTTTGTGAGGGACAACCACTAGAAACCATGAGCATGAAAAATCCCACAATGGTCAACTCAATGAATCATAAAAAGTGGTACTAGGTTGAAGATCTATAAGAAGAGAAGGGGGAGATCATGAGTCATCTATTGGATTTCTTGGCCATTTGAGGAACCATGATTTAGGGGTGGTGAGGCAAGAGGCTATGAAGAAGACACAACTGACGTAGAAGTAACGAGAAATAATTAGAAAAGTTGGGAAGAGCATGTGGCACATTCTCACATGCCATCATAAGTTTCCAAAAATAGTTATTTTCTATACATCCACTTCTAGAATATTGCATATACATCGTTGATGATTACCATGATGAATGGGATCCCTCCTGGGATGATCCATTGAATTTCCATTAATTGAGATAGTTTTAATGTTTACATCAGTAAGGTAAGGGTATTATGTGATCTTATTCACTACAAATATAATCCTAAAGTGGTTAGATATTGAAACAAAGGATGAGTACTTCCCTTTGGACTATCATTGGTAAGAAGAGGAATAGAAAATTATATCCTTAAATCATTCATTCACTACCTCTAACATTATGATCAAGATGTTATGATTGTATTCCTAAAACAATTCACCAATATATAGTAGATATTGTTGGTCACTAATATCACATATTAGGGTTATAGAGCTATTTTATCCTTGGTTTTAGTTGCAAATATTCAATATATTAGCTGGTTTGGTACCACACCATATTGAGTCCTATATGAACTACATTTCTATCCATTGTGATTTTCATAACATAGTTTTTTTGGTGATTCTAATTGGATTGAAGGTATTCTTGATGGGCCTGAAGAAAAAAAATTATACACATTAATGACGAAACAAAATTAAAAAATCATGGTTAATTAATTTTATTATGGTTAATGGATACATGTTGGTTTGACCATTATATTTGAAAAAAAACATGGCATATTACACATATGTCAATTATTCATGTATAATATTGTCAATTGGTTGAGGGTTTCATTTTGGTCAATTCCATCAAAATGTGTGGTCTATCTGAATTAATTTTGGGATAATGTGGAACTTCTTTCAAAAAGGTAGGGTGCGGCTATTTTTTTTAAATAAAACACTTTTTATATGACTCGATCAAGACAATGGAAGGTTGATCTCATCACACACATTAAGGTTGATTTTTTTACTATAGGAGTCTATTATATATTTAATTCATTTTTTGAATCCATCTCATATCACAACGTGTGACTGGTTACTATCATGGTGGTTCTTGATTGAAACAATACATCAATGTAAACATATTCATATTGAAGGTTATCTAAATAATTATCTTATTATATGAATAAAAAATGTATAAAATTCAAATATATGAGCACTCTGAATTTTATAACAATATAGGGCGGTGGTGGGTTATATGGTGTTGGTATCACCACAATTAATGGGGATATGTATATATCCCTTTGATGGGAATCAAGACCAATGTATTTCACTATTTCTTATTAGAAAGAACATGATAATTTTAGTTCATGTGATGTCAACCAATGTGGTTCCCTTAATGCTCATATATACATAACCCAAGATATATTAGGATTGATCCTCGAGGAGTAATTCATTGAATAATGGTTTTTATAAACAAAATTCCACATATTAAGGGGTTCATTGATAATGTATCATGGTAAGAATGATTACTGTAGTTTAGCATCATATCAAAATGATGATATTCTATGTAGTTTATATTTGTGTATAGAGGACTTATATGTATAATTTATATCCATAAACCTAGAAAATTTTTGTTATACCAACTTCTAAATATGATTAATTTCATCCTTGCTAACCAATTGGCCAAATAAAACCTCTAATCCTATGGTGTCATTCATAGTTTGAGAAAAATAGATAATAGAAAATCAATCTTATTGCATTAAAATTCACAAAAAGTGAATGATATAGAATTATTAATTGGGTTATCATATTTTTTTTCCTCGAGTTAGAAATCTAGTTGATTGTATTGGGAAACAAAGAGGTGTATCTCAATTCATGGTATTACTATGAAACTTTGACGAGTATCTAAACATGTTTAAAATAATGATACCTAGAAGAGTATTTTCACTCAATTCATTGACATGTCGATTAAACAAGATTTTTCATTTCTTTTATACCATATCCATTCGAAACTAAATAGAAGATGGTATGATTTGGTATTACACCTAATATGATTCCAATAAGGAAAAAAATTCCCTAATAGTTTTGAATATTAAATATTAAGTGGATGTTATGAATTAAATTCACTTATAGATCAGAAATTTTTTTTGTAACTATAAAATAAAATAAATGATTGTGCCTTAAATCTACTATTAGGCCGAAGGTGGTTTGTGATATATTTTTTGAAACATATCTTTATGAGAAGATTTGGTTGACACATACCACTAATAGGAGGACCTAAATATGGGTATGCACTGATAGGGTCCCCTGGTGATATAGAGCCTACATATAGAGATGTCTTATTTTTTGAGACTAGGAATAAAGAACATGAAAAATTAAAATAAAATAATATGTACCCAGTTGATTTGTAGTCCTAGTAGAATACTAGATCAATTCGCATCCCAGTTATTGAGACATTATTGAATTTGATTACATTTAGAAGTCCTAACTCAATTACTTCTGTGGTTGATTAATTGAAATAATAGTAGTATAGTTTGAAGACCTAGGAAAATTAGAGCACATTTTTGAGGTCTAGAAAACTTGTAAGCATGGTTATATTTCTTTTGAGAAGTGGAACATATGTTGGCTTGTGGGTTCTGAGGTGTTTTGGAGTGTAGGTTCTTAGCACCAATTTGGTGGAACTTATGTAATATTTCCATAAGGGTTTGGTGATAATGTAGTGGAAACCAAGTATGGGTGTTCAAGTGATGGTTTTCTAGTTTTTAGGTGTTCATGTTGTAATGTCGTGGTATTGGAACCATAGTGATTGGGAGATTATGTAGTGTAACTACATTGATGATCTTTCTAAAGATTCACATTGGTAGAAAAATTACTGGTGATGTTTAGTCATTATACAGGTGGACTTGGTGAGTGGAACCCTATAACATAATATATTGGAAAGGCCACCCATATAGTTTGGGTTCATTGGTAACTAGAACACTAGGGTTGGATGATCTAGTTTAATTGTTTTAGGTTTATTTGGGTGGTTAATGACAAAGTATATGATCCTAGAGATGCAATGGAACATGGAACCCTGGTAAGGGGGGCTTATATTAACTCATGGTAATTGATCAAAAACCTCATTAATTATATTATATTTTCTAGAAATGGTTTAAAAAAAGTTCTATTTATTGACCAAGGGGGGTCAGTATTGTCATTCCATGTAAGGGACTTGGAAAAGAAATACAAGAATCATAAAGCATGTCGCTAAAAGAGAAGTGTACCAAATACCATTATGAAGAAAATGAATCACACATAGGAATACTAGTGTGTGATTATCTGTAAATAATGAAGAGATATGTGGGATACTAGCGAGTCCACATGGTTTATTGTGGCATTAAAAGAAAATTATAAATA
Source organism: Viscum album (assembly GCA_963277665.1). NCBI lineage: Eukaryota > Viridiplantae > Streptophyta > Magnoliopsida > Santalales > Viscaceae > Viscum > Viscum album. The sequence goes on from OY728157.1 coordinate 919,321,877, forward strand.
GTTCATCCAACATAAATTGAAAATAGATATGTTTTTTATTAACAAGTTGAAAAATTGAAGACTTTAAAATGAAATAAACCCTCTTAGATAGGTTTTCCTTGTCAAAAGTGCTCCTTGATTAATAAAATCAAAATAAAATAACTAAAAATTGATTAAAGTGTTTCTAAAAAAAAATCATATGAAATAAATGAAAACAATGCCCTACTCCAAGGGGGAGGTTGTCACCACCACATCACCATATTGGGAGTCAATTTTCAAATAATTTATATCACTCAGTTTGCAGATATAATGATAGATATGGAGATCCCATTTTTATTTTATTCTAGAAAATTGATACATTTATATGTATACTTTTTCTGTATAATTATGGATAGGATTGTATAATAGCCTTTATAAAAAAATTATCAGAAATTTTTAAATTGTGAACATATTAGTATAATAATACAAAACCAAAATCGCTAAAATATAATATATGGAATGAGAAGATGTCACACTATAATTATATAGAAGCAAATATAACACTCAATTATAGTGAGAAGATGCATCCAACATACCACAATCCCTAGATTAATATCATAGAGACACCTGAAATAAAAAAATTATAGCATATAATAATTAAATAATATATCAAAACCAAATTATTGAATACATAGCTAATATAAATATATATGAAATTAGATTAAAAAAAATATTATATCTAGATATACATAGAATTTTAATATAATATCCATGTCCTAAAAAATATATTAAGTATTTTAAATAATTTAATCCAAAGTATAAATCATTCAAAAATTATAAATTTATTTTTTATTATTTAATAGGAAAAACTAAAGTATTTAAACATGCATAAAATTTAACATGATATATAAAGACATTAAAAAATTATATTATTCTATACAACTTTTTTTATAGTATAATCCTATACAAATTCAATAATGTTTAACATTTTATAAAGAAAAAATTTTATTCAATTTTCTACAAACCAAGACCAATATTCATGACATGGTTTCCCCACACAATTAATTTTTAATGGTCGATTACATAAAGGTCCTAATACATGAAATGGTGTGGTACTACAGATAATCCATTTTTTGATCCATGGTCATATGGAAAACCATAATAAATTATAATTTTCTATAATTTTGGTTATCCTTATAAAAATATTATTTCTAATAACAATGATTCATTTTTCAGGAAACCATAATGAAAAAATATTGACAAATGATACACTGTTTTATAATAAAAAAATCAATTATTTTAAAAATATAACATTTTTATGAATTTTTCTATAAACTATGACATAATTTTAAAAACCGTAATCTATTCTGAATAATTATTTTAACCACGATGTGGTCTTATAACCATTATAGTTGACCTAGGAAAATGCAAACATTTTTTCAATTTTACAATCATCAACGTATTGATTCATTATGTTAAAATTCTCTAATACTATAAATGGATTTTTTTGGGAAATAACCTTAAGAATATATTGTGAAATAAAACTGAATTACCATATAGAATGTTTACCAAGAGATTAACCAAATATATTAAATGAAGAAAAGAATAAAAATTATACCACATTGTCCATGTTGAATTTTCACCAATAGTGAGTGTCATTAAGATTCGTTTTTATTAGCCAACGTGTTCTAATCTCCAATAGTGTCGACCAATCAATGGATTCAACTATTTCATTCATATGAAAACATATCCTTTAATGGTATTCTAAAGCCTCAATTTTTAAAATATAAGATATGTAAAAAAATAGATCAAATATTATATTAAATAATATATAGAGTTATAAAATGTGTTCCATGAACTCCAATTATAGGACTCAAACAGATGAAAGACCATGTTATTGTTGTAACCATTAAATTCTATAAAATGGAAAAATTTTGGAACTACCATTGCAACTCTATTTAATAGGCCATCATTAATTGATGTGACTACTAAACTCTACATGCAATCAATAATTAATATATGTATCAGCACAAAATTTGTCTATAGATTATGATTTCGGGTAATTCTTATAGTTGATTTGTCCCATTATATACCTTATAATTTCTCATAAAATTCATACTGTGATATAAAAATCATGATCCAAAAGAAACAACCACATGGTGAGCAGAACCATATCATAGATTATGATATAGTATATATTTTAAATATTATGAACTCAACTATATAATATCACAAATGAAGCTGTGTGGAAAATATGTTATGATATATTAATGATTAAATTATTAACACATTAATAAGAATAATAATTCAATTGAATAAAAATAATTTAAAATATTTATGTAGTTTTCATCTCTGTATTTTCATTTGATAATAAATTTATAAAAGAGTAATAGCAATATCAAAAAATGATTTTAATTCTAATAAAATAATTTACCAAATTAGAAATGAGGTTTTATGGTAATGACAATTGGAAATCCTATTGTAGTTCTTGCTAAAATAAGTCATATTATGAAATAATTGACCCTTTTAGTGTTATTGTTTCCCCTTCAAAAGGAATAAATTGTTTTTCAGTTATTTATGTGACAAGAAAAACAAATCTCTTGATCATGTTAAAATATATTTTGGATTATTAAACTAATAACCTTTTTAGATAATATATTTTATATTATATATTGTTCCATGAAATAGAAATTATTCATTGTATTTTATCTCATCGAATAGAATCCAAACCAAGGGTCGCACTAATCATGACTAATTTTTTTTCGAATTAAATATATTTCTTGGAATATTCGGAATTTAAGAATATATTAATCAAGTAAAATTTTCCAAATTACCTTTTTAATAAAATAGACGGGTACTTCGATGTAAATAAGTAAAAAATGAAATCAATGAATTAGGTGTTATGAAAAATACGTTAGATGTTATTCACATTAATAGTATAACATTCTTCAACTTCCAAAATTTCAAAATTTAGTCAGCCCATATTGGGAAAAATTCAGTCAGCATTAGGATTTTAGAATTTGTGAGTTTAATAAATGTGTGTAAATATATCAATTTTATCTCAAAGATTAAATATATTTCGGTAATTATCATTATTATCATTGGTAAAATAGAATTTAGATTCAATTTTAAGGTTTAAATAAAATGTTTCATAGAGGGGAGAAGATTCAATTGCAGTTATGTCAAAAGTGTTGGAGAAGTACATTATAGGATACATTAATGGAATGAGGAAAATATTTAATTATGAAAAATGAGGCCATAAATCTGGAGGCCAGTATATAGACATGAAAAATTATATGTGATGTAAATAAGGATGGGAATACTTATTTCTAAGTTGATGGACCAATACCTCAACTAAAAAGGACATAGTCACTAAGATATTCTATTTACCAAACCAATGATCATTGTAGATAATAATTGTGAAAAACCACCATATCCAATGGAAAAAGGATGAAATTTTATTATATCCACTAGAAAAATGGAATAACTAAAATAATTGGTGATATATAAAAATTTTATTTGTTAGAAAATAGAGAATGAATAATTCTATCCCATGCTCAGAATTATTTTATATAATTAAATTTATATGGAAATATTCAACCCTTACCTTATGGTATGGAGGATGTGTTATCCAGGAAAACCATGGTTCAATTTTTCCATTTTATGTATATAACTCTAGAAATCACTCAAAATTAATTTTTTATTAAGAGGTAGAAAAATCTTACAATGCTAACCAAGTAAAGGGTTAAAAAGATCTAATGTTTAATATCTTGATGGAATCTATATGGAAAATGAAATTTCAATTTGGGGATATGGAAGAAATCATATAATAGATTATAAGATACTTATCTAATTATCCTTAAAAAGTAATGATATCTATTTCCATTTCACATTATGTCACGTTTTGGTAGTTTGTACTTCTTGAAAAATAATATCTCTTATAGACATAATATATTAGTCTATGAACTAATTGGAATAGAATATAACTCATAAAGACTAAAAAAAATTAAAAGTCATATTTTACCAGAAACAATGAGAAACTATATAATTTGGCCACGGTGAGACTTCTAAGAATTCTTTGAGCTTCCACAATGTGATTATGACCTTTGGTAAAGGATGTGATGAATGAAATCAAGACATAACTAATAACACCATGGATGATGTGTCAAACCCACGTGATTCCATAATCATATGATCAATTTATTTTTTTAATGATTACCACCATCGATGATTTTTATTTCCTCTAATGTACTTGATTGATCTAATCACTAATAATTATGATTAGTGAATCATGGTGGAAAAGATTCTTAGTGTATGGATTACTACTATGGAATTTAATTAGTGGGATGAGGTTAGAAACAAGATAGTGGAGTTTTACCTTCCAAAATATAAACGATATTGACATCCGATTATTCTGGATAATGTTGTCATTTTCCAAAGTAGTTATAAAATATAATGGAAATATAATGAAATGATCATTAATTTTTGGTCTTGATCCCTCTCTTTCCATGAACAACGAAAACATCACAGTGTCCATTTTACCTATATGAAGTATAATTCTAGTGTAATTATCACAAAAATCCATAAGAAAAATTGATCCCAATATACATAGAGTAGTAATTGAGACACTAATGAAATTTTTAGACTCCCACTACAAATACATATCAAATCCACATGAACTCATTTTCATTGTAATTCATGATCAATGGAGATAATATTTTTATGAAATAATTAATGAATAAAATTATAAATTTATGAAATATTTTTTCACCATAAAAAATTTTCACATAAATCAATAGAATATTTTCTGTGTGAGATTTTAATAATCATTAAGGAAATGAAATTTGCTAAACCTTATAAGGTAATAAAACAATAGTCTGAATCATCTAGAATATGAATATTGAAGAAAATATTCATATGATAGTTATTAATAGATTTATTATTGAATTTATTATTGTTTCTAGATATATATATATATATAATCATACAGCTCAGAATTAAAATATTGTTCCTATACTAATTATCGATCCGTAATATAATGTCTCTTAATCAGATAATCCACCAATGGTGATTACATAGGATGAATATATACCCATAAAGGGTACACCAATGTGGATATATAGTTGATTTTTTATATAAAAAATGTGTTCTAAATTTAGATATTTTTCTTTATTGTACCTGGAATGTAGAAATTGACCCTCCAATTCCATTTATGGAATAATTTTCCATATACAATTCATCTTTTCATATAATATTTTGAAAATAATGCCACTATCCCTTATTAGGTAGTCTAGTAGAGGACTACATGAATATTTATATTTTCATTTAAATGTGAGTATAACTCCCTAATCTAGATTTTTAAAATGGTACCCATGTTGGGGTCACTACATATCCATAAGAACACCTCCATGTATTCCAATGGTAGCCGTTGAGAAATATGTACCTAACACAATCATGGTTGGTTTATTCTATCTAAAAAAAGTCTCAATAATCATGCATAAATCAATCAAATATTCAACATGGCCTATACTTATAGTGGTTATCCCACTCATATGTTTGAAATACACAGATACCCATGGGCCCCGATATTATAGAATATAAATGTAGAAAATCTTCTATATAATGTATTAATACCATTAGAGTATTATAATTGTTTTAAATAAAACATATACTATATACATCAACTAGATCATAGGCCAATACATGATGAAATGATCTATAAAAATAAATAGCACAACCTGTGTCCCAACTCATGTATACCATCCAACTATATTCATTGCCCCCATGGTTAGATGACATGTACCATGAGAACAACTCCATATGGTATTTCCATCCTGGGAGAAAATAGGAGAGTCTACCCAGGTTCACTAGACCCCACATCTTCTACAAAGATAGATGTAAGTCTAATGACCTAATAGGTCTCCCTAGTTGATTAAATTAAAATTTGTTATTCTATGATAAAGTACATTTGAATAAAATAAATATATATATATAGTCCAATAATTTCCATGTAACACAACCTCATAGAAACACATCACATGAAGAAAATAAAAATATATATTCTTCAGAACCATACATGGATCAACCTAATACCACAATCCATACAATAGCATCTTTTGCTCCATATTAAAATACATGTTATTCCATTACCCTTACCCTACCAACCATGAGACAATGTCAATTGGAATTTTCTGAATAGCCTAGTTACACACATTTCACATGGCATGCTATAATCACCCAGGCTATCAGCATGTTATGTACCTCATCTTATATACATTTACAAATGGAGTTCAATCAGGTAACCCAATCTCCTCCCTATAGTTTCTACTAAGGGAACCAACACATAGACCCACACCAATAGGTTATAGGTGGGTACCCATCAATCCTACAGCTCCACCACCACATGGTCTAGGGAGAGTATAATAAATCATGTCGGTCTATCCCCATAGGTTCTAGTGAGGCCGAAAGACTCAAACCTCCCTATAGCTATAAGTTATGTAGTTGTTTTATTCGTGTTCCATGACCAATCCCTACTCCCTAAATCTGATCAATTCACATAGAAACATAGAATTTATAAACAAAACTGGGAACAAATAATGTGTCTCAACTCCCCATATCCTCATCACAGATCTACTCTTCCAGATCCATGTCCCAGATGATAGAATCCACCATTGTTACTTAGCCCTATCCTAGCCCTAATGTGTTTTTTCACATCCATCATTATCAACCCATAACTATGATAACATGAGGAAAATATTTATTTAAAACACACATAAAATTAAACATATTGGTAGTTATACTAATATTTTTACATTAATATAAATAACCAATTAATCAATAGATATGTCATGGTCAAGCCCCCTACATAAATATGAATCCACTTTCATTACATAAAAATCTAATTGATCACTACATGAGATTAATCATGATATAACCCTATCCCAAAGGCCCCATATTTCATCAATCATATCATGAAATGTATTACAATTTTCTTATAATTAATAAAAAAATTAAGTCCAAAAATGCATATTGCCTCAATACCCACCTGATGGTCTGTAAAATCCATCCACGTTCCACGATGGCCTCAACCAAATCCCCATTTTCTATCCTAACCCTTAATCCTTATAAAATTTTAACAAATTTTTAATTTAATGAAGAATCCTCATAGGCACAATGGATGAGAAATTCATAGGGTAGTCTAAATATGCTAGAATTGAAAGCAATTGGGTGCACATAACTCTTATAATGCCACTTTGTGTAATATATGAAAACTCCATAATTTATACAATCAAATTGATTATAAATTCCATTTAAATTCATTATAGAAAATAATAAATCCAAACATATACATACCTTGAAGAAAATGATGAACATGTTCTTTTCCACAACATCATGAATCACTATATAAGGGCCACACATTAAATATTTTTATGGTCTAATGATTTCTCCATGAATTATAGAAATCATTCCTTTAATATACAACTAAACAAAAACAATTATAAAATTAAAAGAGGAATAGATCAATTGGAATAAAGAAGGATACCTTACCATGAAATCACACATCGATTCTCTACATAGTCATCCGCTATAATGGAGCACTAAAAACATGAAAATGGGAGTCAGTATAGGCTCTACCCACTCAATACACATGTTGATGGGAGGATAAACCCATTGGGTGTCCAAATAGGAATCCCTATAAATGAACAAAAGGCACCTCATTAAAATGTGGTTGCCCAAACCCTGCCACATGGATGGTGTATATCCTTTGAAATTCCCTAGAAAACTCACACAACCATTTACCTAACACCCCTATGAACCCCAATCCAAGAACCTATCCATGTACCAACCTCCCACTATGTGTATTCAAGGGCTCATCAATCCTGCTCAACACACATCTCTCTATTTTTTTTGTTAATGATGAAAAAATTCCTTTTGGAATTGGAACCCCATAATAATGATTTTCAATACACACTCCCTACCATTACACATATCATCCATGACATGTGATGTTAAATTTCAAAACATGTCTCCCAATCCATCATGGCCTTAAACCCACTATGAATTATTAATGTTTCTTATATAAAAACCCAATAATCCTTCACTGCGAAACTGTCTACTAATCCTGACACACATACCCTTTTAACATTTTCAGGGTTTTATCCTTGAACCTCATAGAAATCATCTCGAAAAATGATCCTGGCATTTATTCCAAATCCCTACATATGATATCACATGGTGCCATTTTCCAATCCAAACCTAAAAAAATCCCACAAAAACACTCAAACACACTCACTGACACCTCTCAAACAACATTTCATCCAAATTCATTGCTCCCATGGAATATTTTGATAATACATGCTTTTATATAGTAGTTAAAATGATAAATCAAATAGTATATCATGATTAAAACATCAAACAAAATAAATTAAAATAATTATACACAAAAAAATTGACAAATCATCGACTTGAATCACCCTTATATCACATCAATCCTTCACAGGTCTAATGATAATGGTTAGAACCCACAAGTATTGATGTTTTAGTCCAACCTATCATTCATTGGGTAGCCTACTGATCTTGATCTCCATTATACCGTATTCTCAAAATTCTTTAAAAACCATCCATCAATCAAATTCACAGGCTACCAATCCTAACCCTACATGAGGGTAAAATAAAAATGACTAACATAAAAAGTTTCACTATAGGTGAATCCTTTTCATTATATCACTAAATCATATTTTTATACTTTTAGTCCCTTATTCAACTCATCACTAAATATAATGATCAAATGGGTTCATTGACACCAATCCCTACCCATAAACATGAAAATTTATCACAGATCCCTAGATAATGGGAACACCATAGATGATTTCCATTATTGTGACCATTAACAATGAGGGAGACTCTTTATTGACTGAATAAATACTCAAAATTTTCCAAATAATATACTACTTATCCTTGAGTGTCATCCCATATGGGTCTTTTGTGAACCATACATGTCTTCCTCCTACCAAACTATGATTCTAAATTAAAAAGGTCAACCCCTAATGATCTCATTGAGGATCAAACCATAGTTCGGTCATGTAATTTCACATGATCTATCCATTTTATAATTACGATCATAGAACATCATTATTCTCACATATTGAACAAAATATCCATTCTAGAGAGACTATAAGTGAACCCATGCAAGTACCAAGGACACACAAGACTGATTACTCAATAATGATCTTATGCATAAAATTCCATGCCATTAGAATGGTAGAAGAAATTTAAAAAAAATCCTCTACAACATTCCCATCACCCCACAATTACATTGATGATAAATTCCAACACACCCCTATGAAATCTAAACAAAAGGCCAGAAATTTAATCTCGAGAGACACACATCACTGTTCTTTTCTTTTATATATATTCTACTAGGCATGACTCTTACATATGTCTATATCAAAATGTTAAATCACAGTTAGTGTAATAAAAAACTATGTTATCTCAAGAAGATGAATCATTCATATACCCCCTCAAACTGAGTTTCATTCCTAAATTCCATCAGAATTCATTTACAATATCAACAATAAAAATTACTGCAATATTCGATGTGTAATTCATATATGTCATAATCACCACCATTAACGGTCATTGAGAACGTTCCAATATGACATATTTAACTACAAAACATTGATGTTTCTTCAAAACTAAGAATCATCCCAAGGGTTATGGTTATCCACATCATAAGAATTCATTACTGATAGCAGACATCAGAAATGGTGATCCCCAGAATAGTAATGAACAACCAAATGAATATATCAACCAATCCAAATCGAATACCCAAAAAATAAATCAAGATGTTGAGGCATCAGAAAAAAATCACTTCAAAAATAATTTCATAGATCTAATCACTGAACAAATCAAAATTACATCCAACTAAACAGCTTTACAAAAAACTTCCACAATCCCTCCACATGCAGATCATTTTAAAAATCAACCTCATGTGCTCTCTAGAAAAGGATCATATAAAATATCTTCTTGAATATTTATAGATGTATATCTATTTAAATAATAAAAAAATATCATCTAAAGAACAACACAACCAATATGCATCTCCTTAACCCTCAATAAAAATCCCAATAAATATCTTATGCATGAACCATTTTCTCCATCTATACCATATTAATACATAAACAATAACATCAATAAACTCATCTTGATGGTTTCTATAGAACCATAATACACAATATGAGCACACATTTGAAACATTCATTCAACCCCGGATAATACCCAATATAAAATTTTGTTCCTAAGGGTAGCCACAACTTATTTTAATAATAACCATTTCCAAAGCATATAAAATATTTCAAACCTCCATATATATTCAAAATTACTTTATAAATCCTTGAATTGTCCTTCAAAACCAATTAATCTAAAATTCCTAGTATAGGAGGAATCTTTCTCAATAACCAATCTCAGTTTCAAAATCCATTTTTAATAATATAATATAACCCCACTATCAAATATATATCAAAATACAACTACCCTATCTTTTTAGAAAACCAAAAAATCTTGTCACATTTAAAACCTTTGGCTACATCATCCCTTTCAATAAACAGAATTTCATAAAACCATTTACACACACCTCAAGCCAAATTAAAAGTTATATATTTTTAAATGAATTTTTTAAAAATGAAAAAAAATTCCAAAATCAATTTACCATTATTTTCCAACAAGAACATAACAATAAATTACACATACCATTAACATCGATATTAAAATAATCACACCATATTATATAATAAAAATGACATTGATTTTATAATAATTTTCTTCAATTAATATGTATTTCATCAGGTTTATAAAAAAAATTCCACCCATATGTGCTTCCATAAAGACTCTAACAGGATACTACCATGATGCATATACAACTCACATGCTCCCATGAAATCCCTACAGCTCTTACAAAGTATCATTCATCCCATATTGGGATTTCCAGCCAATCCCAACACCCCAATCATTATACCGTGTGTATTACCAACCCAAGGAATCCCCTAAAGACTAAAATTTTTACTTAATGCATAATATAATGGCATGTTCTCATACTATTTCCTAATTCTCTATATCACAATTCCACCACTAACTACACTATCACATCTTCTTTTATGATCTGATACAATTTTGTAATGTGTTAGCCTGTGTCACCCAAGCAATTCCCATGAGGGGGTCAAAACATGATATCATGTGTTACTCCCCATATTCCAGAGTATACCAACTATCAGTGAGGTCCTACAATAGTCATGGGATGTATTTTCAAACCAAAATAGGTCATGGTGGTCATGCCTAAATCTACATTAAAATTTCGTAAAGACATTGAACATAGTTGACATCCCACCCACATGTAGACAATATTTGAAATCCTACATGCCCCAATAACAAAAAATATAAAATTTGGAAACTGTCCTCATGATTTTTGAATTTCATAAAATAATAGAGTGTGATAAAAAAAGACAAACCTCATAAAAAATGTAGTACACATGAGGAACAAATGTAAAATAAATAAATACAAAAACATTTATCTTAGGTTATTAATACCATTCTATATCATCCATAAATTTCCTGATAATATTTATAATACAATGAGACCAACTCCATGTGGTATCTATATCATCAAAGAAATAAAAAGATTCTACTACATAATCAATACTCTACACCATGTATGTGGATATGGGGAGACTCTAACGACGTTGTAGGTATACTCAGTACCTAAAACAAATTGTGTGCAACTATGATCAAGTGGATGTGAATTAAACATAGACAAATGAAAAAAATAGGATATTAATATATGTATATATATATATATATATTGATGTCATATCCATGAAACACACCCATAATGGAACACATCACACCATGGAAATACATGCATATCTACTTCGACACCATGAAGGTATCCACTACATACCAAAACCCACAAAGAACATTATTTACGTCATGTTATAGTTTGTGTTATCCCAGAACACATAAAATACCTTCCTCCATTTCATTCTAGAAATAAATACCATCAATAACGAAATAAAACATGTTCCCCAAAACCCAAACCAATTACTGGAGAAAGGACCTCATCAAGTTCCCCAGTACACCACAACATATCAGGGAGGCCCATAATGTCGTTGTGAACTATCCTATAACGTATTAGGGGGTCAAAAACACACTAACACATAACATAAGGTTCTTGGGAGTACCCCACCAAAAATTTATACCCATCACCATATGATTTGAGGAGTCCAAAGGAAGTCACCCAGTCCCATCCACATTTGGTTCAAGGCATGCCACAATTCTTCACATTGTCCCATTCGGTCTTGTTTTGGGGATGTTGTCATCGTGTACCGTGAACAATAACTAAACACATAATAAGGACCCAATAGTTATAAACCACTGTATTTTATGGTATTTATCATCATAAATTAGTTATATTTTGTTGATAGCATATGTTCTAGGCAAAACCCAGCTTAAACAAACAATGAAATATTATTATGTGATCATTATAACATAAAAATAAAATATGAGGTAATGAACATTATGAAAGACAATGTTAAATTTATATATTCTGTATTAAATAAAATGTTTTTAAATTTATCCAATATATTTATGTGGAATAAAATAATAATAAATCCATATTTAAGCATATAAATATATATTTTTCTAATTGTGGTTTTCCTCTTTTTGATGGAGGATTTGTATGAAAACAAAATTTTGACACATTAGAAAATTATATTTGAAAAAATAAACTATAATTATGGAATTGTAATATAAAAATTTTCATTGGTGGATTTTTTGGATTTTCTCACATGTTTCATTTTTTGAATAGTGAAAAATATTGCATTTAAATTGGAAACCTACTTTTTAGAAAAATAATTATTAATGTAAATATATATTATAAATTTTTAAGGTGAAATTATATCAAATGTCACATATTTATCCATTTTTAGTCATTTTAATATTTTAAATATTTTTTTTATTTTAAAACAATTCAAACTTTTGGTAATTTTATCATTAAAACCTCGTTTTCTAACCTTTTCTACAAGATTAATTGTAAATAAATTTTAGACACTTCTCTTTTTGGAATTTATAAAAAAGATTCCATTTTTTAATTATAAAGTCTAATATTTTTAAAAAATTATCATTTATTATTGGACAATGTGAACAATAAACATAGTAATTAATATTTCCATGGTTAATGGAAAATCAGGCAATCAAGGGTAAAATTTAATGTTATAAATATTTGAAAAGGATTCTAACACATGACCTAATATTATTAAATGATAAATTTTCATCCATATTATTTAAATTATTAGTTATGAGACTATATATCGCCATTTGTATGAGGATATAATATTAATAATAGTTTATAAAATAGATATCGAACTTGTCATAATGTTATTTTTAACGTGTTTTTTATTTTAAGTTACATAAAAGATATATTCAAAATGATATATTCATTTATAATAAAAAATATTTATCTTAAACATGGTAATTTATTTTTAAATTTAGGGATGAAAAAATGCAATAAGGGATTTCAAAATCATGACCTAATAATAGTTTAATTACTAGAAATATCAAATATAAGAAAATAAAAATATTAAAACAAGTAAAATTTAATAGAATTGAAGTCATAATATAATTTTTTTGATGATCGTGACATTTTTTAGATGTTTTATAAGTATTCGTATGAGTTTATATTGATATATTGGTTTTTTAAATGTCAAAATAATGAATACTGTCAAAATTTACATTAATGCTATTAAAAAAATACATTAGTAAAAGATATAAAATTTTTATAAATGAAAGATTAATTCAAAATATTTTTATATGTATTATTATATAATCCATTACTAATTTATTTGCCAATTATAATATTATAGTAATAATATTTACCGTCAAATAGTTTAAATCCATGTTGTCAAGGTAATAGTGAATGTGGTTAAATAACGATTAAAACCAAAAGTTAAATGTATGAATGTTAAATAAAATTATATACCAATTATTATATGATAATATATAGACCTATAGTATTATATTCATCAAAATAAATCATATTTGATCCATCTTTATTTAATAATTAATTTAAATTATTTCAATATTTTTAGAGTTTGCAAAAGTGTCCCTGGCTTGAACTATAAAGGGAACCTCCTCTAAAACATCCATCCAAAACTTGGATTATTCTATATCAAAAGAACTCAATGAATTTTCCTTTTAATCATAATTTTTAACTTATATGGGTTATATAACTTCTAAAAAATCTACCTTAGATCCCATAAGAAGATATTAAAGGAAGTCCGCTGAAGAGGAAGTGATAATTTTTATCAACTCATACAAGATTAAATATTATTCTACACACTCATGACTAGTTCATTCCCGGATAACCTAATTAATAAATTATCATATATATACAGATAATTTATTTTTTTTAATGGGGAAAAAAATTCCATGTGTTATCCATCCGATGAAAAATGAAAACGATGCACGTGCGTACTCATCCCTCGCAGTCTCTATGTTTTTGTGTAATTTTTATTTCATAACCACATTACATGGATGTGTATAATGATCAAAATAATGCAAATATATATATATGGTACTAAAAAACGATATAGATTCTGAATAATTAATATATCACTCACTTCCCTAGACTTTCACTTTTAACGGAATGATATCGTCGCTCATGCACATGTAGAGCATACCAACTCCACAAGGTTATGTGATTCCTTTTCCATGTTCAACATTAAATAATTACTATAAATATATATAATGAATAAATATTATATCTATGACCTTAATATCACTATTTTAATTTGAAAACAATATCTTATAAACATGATCCATGAGTTACATGACAAAACATATATGTTAAAATGAATAGTTAAAACCTAAACAATAGTAATAATGAAATATTAATATTAATATTGTGATAAGATAATATAATTATATCATATACACACACAATTGGAATTGATGACTATTATGATTGATCATATAAATCCAACGTCTATATTATTAACAAATTACTTCCAATAAAAATCCCTAATTGAAGAGGAAAACCCAAGATCAAAACCCAAAACATTATCATTATCACAAACCTAGATTCCAGACCAAAATAATCTAGATACACCCATGGTAGATAGAAACCCAACACCAATGGAGGAAAATAATCCACTATTTACCTAGATGGAGAGGCGATAACGGGGATAAATTTTATTGGGATGAAACCACATACCAAGAGGGGTGAAAATACATCAATAGATTTTTTATTCATGAATAAAGAATGTTAGATTGACTTGGAATTCATTTGAGTGTCTCAAGAAAAGAGGGAAATTGATTTATGGTAAATCTAGGATGTTACGGGATATAAGAATGGGGTTCAATAAATTTTTAATGAGTATTCAGGGGATTAAATTTCCATGCACACAGTTTCATATATGTGTCAAATAGTTTACCATAGCTATGAACCCTATCATTGTTCCTAATTTAGGGATGTCGAATGGTTACTACTAGGAGGATTAATGGTCTTGAAAAATGTGTTACTACCATTTTAATCCCCTTTGAATGTGTTTTCCTGCATTTCATGGATTGGGGTACAGTTTGAGAAAACTGTGTGCCATCCATGCACTTCCACTCTTACTTCCATTATTCTACAATTTCACCAAGAAAAAAACCAAGGTAAAACCTATCCATGAAACACTATAACATGGTAAAAGTGTAATTACTATTTTTCCCAA
This sequence comes from Viscum album, assembly GCA_963277665.1. Lineage (NCBI taxonomy): Eukaryota > Viridiplantae > Streptophyta > Magnoliopsida > Santalales > Viscaceae > Viscum > Viscum album. The sequence goes on from OY728157.1 coordinate 919,337,599, forward strand.
TATATTTCTAGAAAAAGTTCATGATATTATAAAATACATTTTTGATCATTAGAGTAATGTTTTTTAATATATCTAATACATTAATATTTTTTTATTCTATCCATAAAAAACCAAATATTGGTATTAAAGATTTAAATGGTTCAAATGATTCTCTAAATAATGTTTTATATAAGTCTTTTTGATATCATAATGGTTTAAATAATTTTTATTGTTTCCTATAACATTTATTTTCTCTTGGTAAATGGATATTGTATATATTTTATCAAATATTATGGAATAATTATTATGCAGTCCAACTTTTGATATCTGACATCATAAGTGTAAGGACATGAACCCCAATATCCCTTATTTAGTGACTTACATTATTACATTGGCATATAAATAAAACATAAAAACACATTCATTATATTGAATATATATCATAAGATTAATCTTAAACATTACATTGAATATATATCATAAATTATTCAATAAATAAAAATATATAAAAAGTGATATGAAAACACAATTATTGTATTTCAAATAGGATATCAAAACAACACATTAATTAAATTCAATTGGTTTTTATTTCCATTTCTAATAAAATGTGTAACCAATGAATCATCATTTAAACATGTGTAAACCATATTTAAAATTTTAGTTGATACAATTCATTCCACCATTATAATGGCTAGGAGTTAACTACCATTTTAAAATATAACAATACTATTGTATTATTTTTTTAATAACTTAATGTTGTGTGCATTGTAACATTTAGGAGATGCATGTTGTTACATGAGGAGTACACAATCCGAAAATGTGTGCCATTTAACTTAAAATTAATATCATATTCATATGTATTAATAAAAATAGAAATGTATTATACTATAAATACCTGGGTCATTACATCCTTCCCCCCATTTGGAAAATTTTTCCTCCCAACTATAAAATTAGGCTCTGAAACATCTTTGAAAGTCCCATGTTAGAAATAAGGCCAATAAAACTATCATGTTAACAAAAATAAAGTATACAATAATGGTCTACCGAGATTACACATATTAAGATTCCATGAAAACATTGATATTGATGAGAAAACATACGATCATGTTCTAATGGAGAGTGATAGAATACATGATCATTAGAAAGTTAACAACCCATAAACCACAAACATGTAATCGGCTAAACAGACATTGATTCCATGGTAGGAAAAGTAAACAGTCTATGTTTTTAGTTTGGAGTCCCTTTAAAAATGTTTTTGAATTTATTTATTAAATTGATTAATAAAATAATGAAATATAATTACATTTCATGTAGACTTTTATCCTTTAACAAGTTTCTACCAAAAACCCATCTTTTCTGCATATTATGAGTATTCAAGATGACTTGATCACACCTGAAGTGCTAGAAACAAATTCTAGAGGATTTCATGATTCAAAAAATATTTACTATATATTTTCCTTGCCATTAGACATTACCCAAAATAAAAATTGTAATTACATGATCATAAAATATCCAAAATGAAAATCTTTTATAAAATAAAATGATACTCTTAATCTCCAAAATTGAACAAAAATCCGAAATCTCAAGAAAAGAACATTCAATATGAAAATTTCCTTAAAATTATTCAAATTATTCTAAACAATGTTTGAAACCCAAAATTTAGAAGGATTTGATCGTAGTGCCTCCCACAAAAATTTTAACATTTATCTCCAAATAATAGTAGGTACTCTTAAAGTCACATTCTTAAATGTAATTAACCTAACCACATATTCTATATGATAGGGTAGTGATTTACAAAAATAACCCAAATCTCTATAAGTTCAAAATAAAAAAATAGATTCTTCCAAAATATGATTACCCCAATAGTCCTCAAATTAAATTCCATAGTATTCTATTTTCCTTAGGGATATAGTGTTCCCAAAAGAGAGAATGTCTTCAAAAATAAAATTTATCAGTAAATCACTAAATAATTTTCCTATACAATGTATATCCATTTGATAAATCATACATTCCCAAACTATAAATATTCTTGATCCAAAAAATTCAACAAAGAAAAAGATTTTTGCATACTAATCAAAGACTATTTGTAGGCCAGTGGTAGGCAATGCGCCCTTGTCGCCATTCGGTTGTGGGTTTGATTCCCAAGGCCTTTCTAGAAACGATAGGTTTTCTCCCATCCATGAGGTCCTCTCTTTTCTAAAAACATATCATTCATATAAAATTCTATAAAATAATATAATTTACTCATAAATAACCATAACCTATTTTATCCTCAATGGATATCTAATACCATTCATTTTCCTTCCCTAAATGTAATAACAATTTATCACCAAAGAAAGATCATATGAACCCCTATGGATACCCATTATGTCCACACGAGAAAATAAAATTAAATATTGAATAATATTTTCCCATATCAAACTTCAGGGTTACACATACTAAAAAACATCGTCCAAAGTAATCCCTTAATCAAAAGATCCTTAACAACATTAAATCATTTGATATCTTAAAATATAACAAAACTCTTGAATCCCTTATATATACTTCTTTATCATTCAATGTCTATCTCTTTCCATTAATCATTATTTTCCGACTTTCTACATAATACTTCTATCCTTAAAACAAAATCTTGAATCATATCCAATGATTCAATAATATCAAAACATCTGATAAGAAATAATCCATACCTTTCATAGGTTATTGTCAGTTTCCTCATTCTCAATTGGAATAACATTACGCATTGGTAAATATATATTTGTATTGTCTTGTTGATTGTATTCCTAAAAAAATTTATAGGACATTTATTTTTATAATGATAATGCACAAAACATTTAATCATTCAATTGTTCCCTTAGAAAGAACATCATTCAATTTCAAGGAGTCAACTGGATGATTACTTTTTCCATGGAAGGTTATTTCTTTAGGACGTTAATTACCATATATAAAGAATCTTGCAGTCCCATTGAGGCAATTCCATGGTGTTTATTTCTAAATCTTTGACACATAGGTTTTAGAATATACTATCCTTTATGATTATTACCTGATATTACATAGGGATTTTTTTCTCTAATATAAAATGCCTTATTAAAATAACCAAGGATTTGGTTGTCAATAATGACTCCAAATATTAGTTGAGAATAACCACTAGAGTTTCATTGTATCTCCCATTTCATTCAGTTTCTTATTCAGAAAACCATCATAGTTTTCCTAATAACCATTTATACACTGTTTCATGTTAGATCCAACAATTTATTAAAACTACAAAGGTTAGTGTGAGTATATCCAAAAAATCATCATATAATATCTTATGAGGAGGGAAAATACTAAGATATACTTATTCATGTAATCATTACCTCATTAATTTTATCTAGAATAACTATGAATCCTTCTAATATGCTCACTGTAATCGTTATGTAAATTATTCTTAATTAACACCCTATCTAATATTGTTATCTAAACTGAACTCTAATACCAATTGTAAGGCCCCAACCGTAAACATTACATAATCTTGAATTATGTTAATAAGTTATATTGAGGATCTTTTCATGTTTATAGGTTTATAGAATTTGGTTATTTCTTATAAATAACAACTAGAAAATTACTAGTAGACACTTCTACTCATAATCATTTTTTCATAATACAATAACTCTTAAAAAAGACACATGTCTAGTTCCATGTTTTAGATAGCATGACTTTTATTTGATCCCCTCCTTGAAAGTATTCATCATTTAGTCACGTGAAAAACATTCTGAAACATGGGATTAGAATAAAGAGCTCAGTACGGGATACATAACGAAGAAATATTTTTACTTTTTTAAAAAAATATGTAAACCATGAATACTTTATCATAAAGTAATTATTTTCACATTAACGAAGTAGAAATAAAACAGTACTAAATATATGCTCACTATATACCATTTTTTATCCATAATATTACAATAATTCACATAAAAACATTGTATATCATATAAGGGGAACATGGGACATAAACATACTTAAATGGAAAAACAAATTGGTAGACTTCCACACATATAATTAAATAGAATAGCCATATGACCAACATCCATACCTAATTAATTTGAGGTTATATCACAACCAACAATCATTTCTTTGTCATGGAACCACATGTAATTTGGTTTATCACATAACCAACCATCATTGGTTTATCATGTAACCTCCAGAAAAATGTTCATGTACTAATACATAATCAGAAACCATAAAATATACCAAATTTCAACTATTCAGTAATAAAATTTAATTTGAAATTAATTGATATAATTCCTAGATAATTAAATACTAAATATATTTTAAAAAATATTTTTCATTACTAAAACACCAAAAAATGGAATTAGGTGTTTATTTTCCATTTAAAAACATTAAGGCTTATAGAGGAACAAAATAACTTTTACAGCGACATAGAGGTCATTGTCGCAACTAATGTTAAAAACATTACATTGGTAATTTAGTAAAACAATGCATAGAAAAAAATATTACTTTTAAATGAAATTAAATTTCAATGTGGTTTATTATACACCGTTTAAAAGAAGTAGGTCTATATTATCAAAATATCCCTTAACTATAGGAGATTGAGACGAAATCCCCCACCTTGGGAACAACTTGACACATTCGTTCATTAATTTCTAGAATAATAAAAATACTTTAATTTAAATTTTCATTAGATCTGTTTATCATTTTCATTAGTCATTTTATATCTCCTATTTCTATATTATAATAATTGCATTATTATTTAAGTTTATATTAGTCATTTTGTAGATATTGGGTACTTGAGTCAAAAATGAGCTTGTTATAATTACAATTTTTCCATGTAATAAAAATCTATTATCTCCATAATATTATTCATATATATATCATATATATATATAGTATATATGTACTTATAATATTCTATAAAATTTTGAGATATGAAAATAAATTCACTGTAAAGACCCGTAAAATTCAATGGAAATTTTTTCTTAATTTTCTTTAGAATTTTACAAGAGCGCGGTTTCAGACGGCACCTGATTCCGAGGCCCGGAGTGCCCGGAATTAATTTCCAAAGTTTGGCTCGGGTACGTTTAGTGAACGAACGAGCGGGAATTCCTAAATTTTGATCCGGTGCTCGGAATTGAAATCCGAGGGCACCGATGAACTCGCAACGCCGATATTCGCTTAAAGAGACCTTTTCGGGAGTTGCGTTTGTTGCGGGTTGTAAGTTAAGTTTTGGGGTTTTCAGTTGAGTTAAATAAAATTTGTGTAAGAAAAATTTTATTTTTAGTTTGTTAAAATCCTACCAAAGGGGGTTGGAAGTGGGACCCACACCCACTTAACCTCCCTTGGGAGGATTAAGTGTGGTGGGGCCCACACGAACCCCTAGACTTTTCAAGTTCCCTTAACCCCCTCTTAATTGACTTAAGTTACTTAATTAATTTTGGGGGTTAAACTCTTTTGAATTTCAAACTTTTGAAATTCTTTTATGTTTTGTAATAATAAAATAAGATGTTATCTTATTTTATTATGGGTTGTTTGTTTGTCCCCTTGAGAGCTTTTTGAGAGCTTCCTCTTCATCTTCAAGCTCTGACGAAGAACGAAGAACGCTCAAACTCCGACGAAGAACGACGCCTCTCTTCTTCGTCCTCGGTGTCAACAAGAGGGAACGACGCTTCCTCTTCGGACCTTCTTCGTCGGCATACGAAGATTCGACAACGACTCTTCCTCCGCGACACAGATATTTCACGACTACGTCAACGTGCGACTATCGAGGTAGAGGTTCTTGAGTTCGTTGTTTTCTTTATTATTTGACTTTCCTCAAGACTTGACGAGGAACGCTCTTTTTCCGACGAAGAACGCCGCACCTCCTTTCTTCGTTCATCGTGTCAACGAAGGGGACGCCACCTCTTCTTCGGACAACCTTCATTGGCGTGCAAGTTTCGCCAACGTCGTGTCTCTTCGAACGCATCCCTTCGTCATTGGATTTGACGAACGACGACCGCGACTCCCAACCTCCGCGACGCCGTCTTCCGCGGAACATAGACGAATCTTCGAATCTTAAACCCGAGGTAGGGGTTGTTGATTCATTATTTATTTATTCCATTTCTTGAGCGTGGATCTCGCATGTCAAACTTGAGGCTTGAATGTTTAAGTTGAGTTCTTTATTTAACGTGAGGGGGGGGGGGGGGGGGCGGACCGCATGAACACGGCCGAACCCCCCTCCATCGTTCATGTTGTTTATTCTTGCGTGAGGAAGCAAGTGGTGTGGTGCCGTCGCACCACGTGGATGATCGTGCAAATACTTTACGCGGCGCCGTCGCGCCGCGTCGAGGAAGAAATCTCCAAGAACGCGACGCCGTCGCGCCACGTTGAAAGGAATCAAGGCACGGCGAAGGGGCGCGGTGTCGTCGCACCGCGCCGGACGATGAACACCGCGGCCGGTTCCGGGCCGCGGCGGGACGAGGAGACCGCGGCCGGTTCCGGGCCGCGGCGGAAGAGCAGACCGGCGGCCGGGCCGCCGGCGTCGGAAGCCGAAGGGGGGACCGGAAATTCCGGTCCCGTTGGAGAAAACCGGCCGGCCAGCGGGCCGGCCAGAAGGCATTAAACCGGGGGAATTAATTCCCCCGGCCATCACCCAAAACCCCCTCTTTATGAGGGGGGCGTTTTATTTTTTTTAAAGGGAAGGGGGCAGCAGGCCTCCCCTCCCCGTTCCGTTCAAATCAGCCCCCCCCCCCACGTGTGGGGGGGCGTTTAAAAAATTCTGGGCGCGGCACAAAGGCCACGCTGCCCCTCAAACAAACCGCGGGGGTTTGTTTCCCCGCGTGCCTCCACCTCGCGGCACCAGGCCGCCGCGCCCCGCCGCGCCGCCGCGCCGCCCCAGGGGGGGTCGGGCCGGGTCGGCCCGGACCCGGACCCCCCCGTTTCGAACCAGATTTGGTTTTTGGCTCATAACATGAGCCTCGGACCTCCGAATGATGAACCGTCTGCGGAAACGCGATCCTTGGATCGAGGCGGTCGTTTCGGTATATCGCACTCAAGGTTTCGGTTTACTTTGAGTTCGGCTGGGTTGGTTCGTTCACGAAACCAACCGGGCCTTCGGAGCGGAAACGCTCATATCTTGAGCCACGAACGTCCGATTGACGCGCCGTCAGTCGTGTTGCGTTCCTCTTAATGAGACAGATCTTTTAGCATACTCGGCCCGAGGTTTGGACGCAGGTGGAGTACGTTCGGGTTGGTTTTGCCTTAAAAACCAACCGGGCCCCGGGGACGAAAATGCCAATAACTCACAGACCGGGCGTCCGATTGACGCGCCGTCTGTTTCGTTTACTTCCTCTTGATGAGACGGAACTTTTGACATACTCCGCCCGAGTTTTGGATGCAATCGGAGTATGGCCGGGTTGGATTGTACCCGAAATCCAACCGGGCCCCTGGAACGGGAAAGCTGATATCTTTCAGACAGGACGTCCGTTTGACGAACCGTCAGCGGCGTTGGTGTTTACGTTTAGTAACGGTCCCTATGAGTATACCCTATGGGAGTTCGGGGTACAGTTGAGATACGGCCGGGATTGGTTCGCACTCGAAACCAACCGGGCCCCTGGGACGAAAAGGCTAATAACTCACAGACCGGGCGTCCGATCGACGCGCCGTCTGTTGCGTTGAGACCCTTGTGACGAGACGGACTTTTGAGATACTTCTTTGCGAGACTTTGTGATACTTGGAGTATCGACCAGTAGCTCGTGGAGCGGACCCTCCCAGAGACGAGCGTGCAGAGTATGGAGACCGTGTAGCCGGTTGAGACCTGACGACTGCTTGACCGACTCGACTTGGAGTGAGTCGACTAGCCCAGTGGACGGAGCGCCCGGTATTTGGCGGCAGACCCACGGCGGACGGAGCGCCTGGTAGTTGGCAGCAGACCCGCGGTACTCGACAGGAGGAGTACCTCAGTAGGCTATCTGGGTAGCGCCCGGTATTTGGCAGCAGACCCTCAGCGGACGGAGCGCCTGGTAGTTGGCAGCAGACCCGCAGTACTCGATAGGAGGAGTACTTCAGCAGTCTTAGGTTAGTGAGCGGCGGCCTCGGAGTCGTGACAGGACCACTGTACACTCTAGAGACGGAGCTCTTCAGCAGTTACGGCTTCGATAATAAAAATCCTGGTTTGAGCTGAGACTTTGACCTTGTGTTTACTTCATGATTGAGATGGGTCACTTGCTAACTTTGGTATATGTATGGGCATATACCTGGGTAGTGGTTATCCGTCGTTTTCACAATCCTTGTGTTTCCTCATGATTGAGATGGGTTACTTGATAACTTAGGTATATGTATGGGCATATACCTAAGTAGGGTTTATCTGTTGAGATCTTCTTGTGTTTATCCTTGTTGGTTTTAGTGAGACCTTGAGGGTCTCGGGGTCCCTACTGAGTGTCGTTATACTCACCCCTGCACTGGCTATGCCCGCACCTCGTTGTGTTGGTTGCAGACGACGGACAGTGTTGTCAGTAGCTGAAGGTTCGAGGTCTGGACGGTACCTGGAGGTGGACTATACGACGAGGCGGTACCCGGAGGTGGACCACTGGGCGGGACATACTCGGAGCGGATGGCGGGACCCGAGGAGCAGAGGAGCTATCTGTACCCACCCTTCAGGTGGGATTTCCAGTGGACATCTCAGCGTAGCAGCTTTACTTTTCAGTCGTTGTTTTCACTTTCGAGTTGTACTTTACAGTTGGGCTTGTATTTCCGGCCCCTTTTTACTTTTCAGCTCTTCTTTTTGTACTTAGTGTTTTACTTCCGCTTGCTTACTCTGTGGTGTTTGTTTACTTTACAAAGGCAATGCCTTCCCTTTTTCTGGGATTTACGCCTTGGTGATAGTCGCCAACCCCTGGCCTATGGAAGGCGGGCTTGGGGTAGTCACGGCACGGACCCCGAGGGCGGGTCGTGACAAATTGGTATCAAAGGAGTTCGGTTCTACCACAGAACTTATAACTCTGATCTTTCTTTCTGTGAAGCAATAGTGTTAAGGGTACCAAGTGTGGTTTTCAGTTCAGGGAGTCCAGTGTTGGTGCGGGCGGCCGACGTATCCATACACCAGGACCCTGACAACTGTTTTCCGACTTTGTGCACGAAAACACTGATTGCGTGTGTGTTTACAAAAGTTTTTCCTCTTAAAACAGCTCAAACCAGGTCAGCTCACCAGGTATAATCGTTTGATCGTGTTACGTTGTTTCTTTCAGGATGGCCCCACGACGGCAGCCAGCTAGGGTTCCGAGAATCGAACGTGACGACAGCCCACCGAGCGACGAGGCCTCGGTGCAGGGCCCTTTGTCAGCAGTGGCACCGGCGGTAGATCTACTCGCCGAGCCCCCGATGCTTCCAGCAGCAGCCGCTGACGATGCACGTCGCCTCAGCGCACTGCATGAGTTTCAGCGCCAGCGATCGCCCAGGTTTCGCGGGGAGACGGATCCCCAGGCTGCAGAGGACTGGCTGGAGGCAGTGGTATGAGTGTTTAGGCTAGTGAGGACACCAGAAGACCTCATGGTGATCCTCGCTGCGAGCCTACTATACGCAGCAGCAGGACGATGGTGGAGCTTGATGCTCCAGGTGCACGATGAGGCATCTCTACTTTGGACGGACTTTGAGAGCCTCTTCCGCTCGGAGTTCATCCCAGCCACCCTTCGTGCGGTGCGTATCCAGGAGCTTCTGCAGCTGCGGCCGGGCAGCATGACGGTCGCTCAGTACTCGGCGAGATTTACCGATCTCTCGCGCTACTCGACCGTCATGGTACGGGACCCATTCTTCCGGGCTCGGACCTTCGAGCAGGGTTTGAGACATGAGATCAGGGCATCGCTGATTTCCCTCAGCTTACCGACTCAGACAGGAGTACTGGAGTGGGCCCTTCTGATTGAGAGCTTCCTTGCTGAGTCTTCACCAGCGCAGCGACCCACCGCAGGGCGGCACGTAGAGGAGTCTTCAGTAGCAGGTAGCCGACAGATGACTCAGGGGTCCAGACAGACCAGACCTTCAGGTAGACGACCTCAGGGCACTGGCTCAGCAGTGCAGGGCACACAGCGCGAAGTCAGTCTTTTGAGTGGAAGACAGTGCTTTGCATGCGGCGGGCAAGGCCACATGGCTCGTGACTGCCCGACCCGCCATGCGGAGGAGCAGCAGATGGTTGAGGAACCACCTAGGCAGAGGCAGAGGTTCGACCGTGGCGGTCCGCAGGGAGGAGGCGGACGAGGCAGAGGAGCTGGCCGAGCAGCAGGTGGTGGACGACGCTTTGAGGCTCTGCCACCACCACCACCAGGAGGTCCACCCCGACCACAGGGAGTAGGTGAACATGCGAGAGCACAGCTTCAGGCAGCTGAATCTTACGATCATGGAGCTCTGGGAGCATGTGGACAGAGGAGGAACTAGTGGATACGTCTTTTGTACTTCTAGTTCCATGTTGATGTTGCTTTTGTGTAGCGTCTTGTAATATGAGCTGCAATAATAAAAGACGCATCCTTTGAGATGTTTTCATTCCTGTCCTCTTTTGTGATGTTACTAAGAGGTTCCAGTTGACTGTTGACTTGACCCTCACTTGTGAGACATCTACTGGAGGAGACCAGTTACCACACACTGATGCCGACAGTGTGACTCAACCCTTGGAGGCGAGAGTAACGGTTGGATCTCTTAGTAGTAGCGTCGAGGCCTTACGACGTCATCCTTGGTATGGATTAGTGTCATCCATGTTAGGATTGACTGTTTTAGGCAAAGAATGTGGTTCATCCAGGGGATGAGACCAGATTTCTCTTATCGGCAAAGAAGAAATTTTGCAGCTCTTGTGGGACCAGAGATGGTCCGGGCCACGTCGGAGGAGGTCCATGTCATCCAGGAGCGGATGAGGACAACACAGAGCTGGCAGAAGTCATACGCTGACAGGAGGCGGAGGCCACTAGAGTTCGAGGATGGTGACCACGTCTTCTTGCGGGTCTCACCTCGACGTGGTATTCAGAGATTTGGCCGAGGCGGCAAGTTATCTCCGCGCTTCATCGGACCCTTCCAGGTCCTCAGCAGGGTTGGTGAGGTGGCTTATCGCCTGGCTCTATCACCTCAGTTACACCGGGTGCACGACGACTTCCACGTGTCTCAGCTGAGGAGATACGTGCACGACCCGACGCACATCTTTGACCATGGGGAGCTTGACGTTGACGATGGGGCGACTTTTACGGAGGTCCCGGTGGAGATAGAGGATCGACAGGAGTGGGTCCTACATGGGCGATCGATTCCTCTTGTGCGCAACCGATGGCGGCACGGGAATCTACAGGTGAGCACATGGGAGCGGGAGGCTCAGATGCGTGCTCAGTACCCTCATTTGTTTCCCTAGTTTTTGTTGTATCTTTACGGGGACGTAAAGCCCTGAGGTGGGAGTAATGTAAAGACCCGTAAAATTCAAGGGAAATTTTTTCTTTATTTTCTTTAGAATTTTACAAGAGCGCGTTTTCAGACGGCACCTGATTCCGAGGCCCGGAGTGCCCGGAATTAATTTCCAAAGTTTGGCTCGGGTACGTTCAGTGAACGAACGAGCGGGAATTCCTAACTTTTGATCCGGTGATCGGAATTGAAATCCGAGGGCACCGATGAACTCGCAACACCGATATTCGCTTAAAGAGACCTTTTCGGGAGTTGCGTTTGTTGCGGGTTGTAAGTTAAGTTTTGGGGTTTTCAGTTGAGTTAAATAAAATTTGTGTAAGACAAATTTTATTTTTAGTTTGTTAAAATCCTACCAAAGGGGGTTGGAAGTGGGACCCACACCCACTTAACCTCCCTTGGGAGGATTAAGTGTGGTGGGGCCCACACGAACCCCTAGACTTTTCAAGATCCCTTAACCCCCTCTTAATTGACTTAAGTTACTTAATTAATTTTGGGGGTTAAACTCTTTTGAATTTCAAACTTTTGAAATTCTTTTATGTTTTGTAATAATAAAATAAGATGTTATCTTATTTTATTATGGGTTGTTTGTTTGTCCCCTTGAGAGCTTTTTGAGAGCATCCTCTTCATCTTCAAGCTCTGACGAAGAATGAAGAACGCTCAAACTCCGACGTAGAACGACGCCTCTCTTCTTCGTCCTCGGTGTCAACAAGAGGGAACGTCGCTTCCTCTTCGGACCTTCTTCGTCGGCATACGAAGATTCGACAACGACTCTTCCTCCGCGACACCGATATTTCACGACTACGTCAACGTGCGACTATCGAGGTAGAGGTTCTTGAGTTCGTTGTTTTCTTTATTATTTGACTTTCCACAAGACTTGACGAGGAACGCTCTTTTTCCGATGAAGAACGTCACACCTCCTTTCTTCGTTCACCGTGTCAACGAAGGGGACGCCACCTCTTCTTCAGACAACCTTCGTCGGCGTGCAAGTTTCGCCAACGTCGTGTCTCTTCGAACGCATCCCTTCGTCATCGGATTTGACGAACGACGACCGCGACGCCCAACCTCCGCGACGCCGTCTTCCGCGGAACGTAGACGAATCTTCGAATCTTAAACCCGAGGTAGGGGTTGTTGATTCATTATTTATTTATTCCATTTCTTGAACGTGGATCTCGCATGTCAAACTTGAGGCTTGAATGTTTAAGTTGAGTTCTTTATTTAACGTGAGGGGGGGGGGGGGGGCGGACCGCATGAACACAGCCGAACCCCCCTCCATCGTTCATGTTGTTTATTCTTGCGTGAGGAAGCAAGTGGCGTGGTGCCGTCGCACCACGCGGATGATCGTGCAAATACATTACGCGGCGCCGTCGCGCCACGTCGAGGAAGAAATCTCCAAGAACGTGACGCCGTCGCGCCGCGTTGAAAGGAATCAAGGCACGGCGAAGGGGCGCGGTGCCGTCGCACCGCGCCGGACGACGAACACCGCGGCCGGTTCCGGGCCGCGGCGGGACGAGGAGACCGCGGCCGGTTCCGGGCCGCGGCGGAAGAGCAGACCGGCGGCCGGGCCGCCGGCGTCGGAAGCCGAAGGGGGGACCGGAAATTCCGGTCCCGTTGGAGAAAACCGGCCGGCCAGCGGGCCGGCCGGAAGGCATTAAACCGAGGGAATTAATTCCCCCGGCCATCACCCAAAACCCCCTCTTTATGAGGGGGGCGTTTTATTTTTTTTAAAGGGAAGGGGGAAGCCGGCCTCCCCTCCCCGTTCCGTTCAAATCAGGCCCCCCCCCACCACGTGTGGGGGGGCATTTAAAAAATTCTGGGCGTGGCACAAAGGCCGCGCCGCCCCTCAAACAAACCGCGGGGGTTTGTTTCCCCGCGTGCTGCCACCTCGCGGCGCCAGGCCGCCGCGGCCCGCCGCGCCGCCGCGCCGCCCCAGGGGGGGGTCGGGCCGGGTCGGCCCGGACCCGGACCCCCCCGTTTCGAACCAGATTTGGTTTTTGGCTCATAACATGAGCCTCGAACCTCCGAATGACGAACCGTCTGCGGCAACGCGATCCTTGGATCGAGACGGTCGTTTCGGTATATCGCACTCAAGGTTTCGGTTTACTTTGAGTTCGGCCGGGTTGGTTCGTTCACGAAACCAACCGGGCCTTCGGAGCGGAAACGCTCATATCTTGAGCCACGAACGTCCGATTGACGCGCCGTCAGTCGTGTTGCGTTCCTCTTAATGAGACAGATCTTTTGGCATACTCCGCCCGAGGTTTGGACGCAGGTGGAGTATGGTCGGGTTGGTTTTGCCTTAAAAACCAACCGGGCCCCGGGGACGAAAATGCCAATAACTCACAGACCGGGCGTCCGATTGACGCGCTATCTGTTCCGTTGACTTCCTCTTGATGAGACGGAACTTTTGACATACTCCGCCCGAGTTTTGGATGCAGTCGGAGTATGGCCGGGTTGGATTGTACCCGAAATCCAACCGGGCCCCTGGAACGGGAAAGCTGATATCTTTCAGACAGGACGTCCGTTTGACGAACCGTCAGCGGCGTTGGTGTTTACGTTTAGTAACGGTCCCTATGAGTATACCCTATGGGAGTTCGGGATACAGTTGAGATACGGCCGGGATTGGTTCGCACTCGAACCCAACCGGGCCCCTGGGACGAAAAGGCTAATAACTCACAGACCGGGCGTCCGATCGACGCGCCGTCTGTTGCGTTGAGACCCTTGTGACGAGACGGACTTTTGAGATACTTCTTTGCGGGACTTTGTGATACTTGGAGTATCGACCAGTAGCTCGTGGAGCGGACCCTCCCGGAGACGAGCGTGCAGATTATGGAGACCGTGTAGCCGGCTGAGACCTGACGACTGCTTGACCGACTCGACTTGGAGTGAGTCGACTAGCCCAGTGGACGGAGCGCCCGGTATTTGGCGGCAGACCCACGGCGGACGGAGCGCCTGGTAGTTGGCAGCAGACCCGCGGTACTCGACAGGAGGAGTACCTCAGTAGGCTATCTGGGTAGCGCCCGGTATTTGGCAGTAGACCCTCAGCGGACGGAGCGCCTGGTAGTTGGCAGCAGACCCGCAGTACTCGACAGGAGGAGTACTTCAGCAGTCTTAGGTTAGTGAGCGGCGGCCTCGGAGTCGTGACAGGACCACTGTACACTCTAGAGACGGAGCTCTTCAGCAGTTACGGTTTCGATAATAAAAATCCTGGTTTGAGCTGAGACTTTGACCTTGCGTTTACTTCATGATTGAGATGGGTCACTTGCTAACTTTGGTATATGTATGGGCATATACCCGGGTAGTGGTTATCCGTTGTTTTCACAATCCTTGTGTTTCCTCATGATTGAGATGGGTTACTTGATAACTTAGGTATATGTATGGGCATATACCTAAGTAGGGTTTATCTGTTGAGATCTTCTTGTGTTTATCCTTGTTGGTTTTAGTGAGACCTTGAGGGTCTCGGGGTCCCTACTGAGTATCGTTATACTCACCCCTGCACGGGCTATGCCCGCACCTCGTTGTGTTGGTTGCAGACGACGGACAGTGCTGTCAGTAGCCGAAGGTTCGAGGTCTGGACGGTACCTGGAGGTGGACTATACGACGAGGCGGTACCCGGAGGTGGACCACTGGGCGGGACATACTCGGAGCGGATGGCAGGACCCGAGGAGCAGAGGAGCTATCTGTACCCACCCTTCAAGTGGGATTTCCAGTGGACATCTCAGCGTAGCAGCTTTACTTTTCAGTCGCTGTTTTCCCTTTCGAGTTGTACTTTACAGTTGGGCTTGTATTTCCGGCCCCTTTTTACTTTTCAGCTCTTCTTATTGTACTTAGTGTTTTACTTCCGCTTGCTTACTCTGTGGTGTTTGTTTACTTTACAAAGGCAATGCCTTCCCTTTTTCTGGGATTTACGCCTTGGTGCTAGTCGCCAGCCCCTGGCCTATGGAAGGCGGGCTTGGGGTAGTCACGGCACGGACCCCGAGGGCGGGTCGTGACATTCACGATTCCTGGAGATGATAAGTTGTACGTACGCATAAACACAACTTTGATTTCTTTTATATATTTAATGCAACGAAAAATTAATGATACATAGGTATATTATAATTATAGTATAACATAAAATTTTATATATGTTACATATGTTAATTAACTCCATCCTTTATACGTTCCATGTATGTAATGAATGAGTCATATCACTTTGAGGGGTGGTAGATAGTATTTCACAAATGAAATTATAGTTTTACAAAACATGAAAAACATAAAGGTATGTTTTGAATAAAATTTAAAGAAGAATAAAAAAAATATAAACATAATATATATCATATAAATAATGTTCCATCTTAATTTCCACTATGAGAGGTGGTTGGAGGTAAGTGAACAATCAACGTTTGGTGATACAGTAGTTTGTCATTCACAGAAACAGTATGTTCTAAATCCATTAGAAGGAGGTTTTTGTGAGTGTAGGTAGAATAATTCTCATAAAAAACACCTACAATATTCAGGATACATGTGTTGTTATGTAATAATATTATAATAATAATATGTGGAGTTGATAAGGAAAATAAATGAATAGAACAAGAGAGAAGACGCAACCTAAAAATTGGGTAACTTCATTTAATTTAATCTAAAAGGCCATCTTGAATTGCCTTATTCCCCAGTTAATGCTTCTGTGAAGAAGATAGACATATTGGGAGATTATTTGGAAAGATGATGGATGATCCAAGGGGGAATGAGAGGTGTGAGTAACAGATTGAGGTGGTCGCCTTTTATAAGTGGGAGGAGGGGCACATTCGGAATATCTTGAAATATAATTTTATTATAAACTATATTTTGATTATCAAAAGGTCCAAAACTCATTTAATTGGAAGATAAGATGTGCATTGTTTTAAATCATCTCATACTATAAGGTTTTCGAACGGTTTGGTTTCAAATTTAACCTTATCCTATACCATTTTCCCTTAGTTAACTAATTTAACTATTACCATGCCTTTTTGTATATTCATAGTATATGGTTAATATATTTACCATAAAATGGAAATATAACCTCAGGTGGTTCATTAATGACCTTTAAAAAATAATATATTTAATTTTGGAAAATATTATATTTTTGGGGTTGTTATATCATTTAATTAAATAATACTTGTTTTTAAAACTCATTTATGTAAATTTAGACACTATTCATATCATCACATTTGAAAATCTATAAAAAAATGATTTTTTCGAAACAAATTCATTAATTTAAATATAAAAAGTCATAATTATCCCTAAAATTCATGAATGGAATAAAAATTTTCAAATTTTTATTTATTTTAATTTTTATAATCTCACTTATTTAAAACATTCACTAATAAAGTAATCACTACATTATCATTGTGTCACAAATAAATTAATTTATTTGATGTCTAAAAATTATAAATATAATATGATGATGTTGGAAATATTTTCTGATTTCTAATAAATAATTACAGTTGAAGATATCACTTAGATAACCCCATATAAAAATTGTTTTAGTAAAACAATATATTATTATGTAATATTTTCCTTAACAATATATGAAAAGTAATTAAATGTCATTTTCACACACAAGTGGATCCACGGGGTCCTAAAATCCACCGAAGGATGAAAATTGTCATAAATATCTCATCCAATAGGATTAGGACACATGTTAGGGTAATTTAATATTATTATAATATTTTTTTACCCTTATTTAATAGATTTATTATTTAACCATGGTACATAAAATATTTAGTGAAATTACTATTCATAAGGTCTTAAAATAAAAGTTACCTATTTACACAATATTGAAATCATGATTTCAAATATGGAATCAATTTTTTGAAATTAAATACATAAAATTTTCATAAATTAGTTTAAAATTAATTTACAGTGTCAAAACCAAAATGCATGTTTTTAGAAGTAAAAACTACAAAAGACTGAAATGTGTTTATGTCCAATATCAAAATGAAATTACTTCCATTGACCAACATTGGGTTAAGTGATAAAAATATGTGCCCATTACCCATTAAATCCAATTAAACATACAATATTTCTTTATAAATAAATCAGATTAATAGAACATTTTGAATGAAAATGTTGTATGTTTTTAAATATTTATTTAAATTGAACATAAGGTGAAAAATAAAAAAATCAGTCCAAATAATATATTTCTATTACACTTCTAAATAAGAAGTTTAATTTTCTAAATAAAACATATAAATGTGTTAAATATACATTTAATAATGGTTCTCCATCATAAGGTAATAAAACTACATTTTCAGAAAAATACTTTTTTTTCAAAATAATGAATTTAATGTTATTTCATACCTGAAAAACACATAAAATTATTTTAAAACATTAAATTGATTATATATAATATATTTATTGTCAAATAAAAATCCATAAAGTGTGATATGAAAACACCATTATTCTATTTCATATATTTTTTCATAAAATGACATTCATTATATTCAATTGGTTATTATTTCCAATTCTAATAAATTTTGTAACCAATGAGTCATCATTTAAAGATGTGTAAACCATATTTCCAAATTTAATTCATAATATTCATTCCACCATTCTAATGGTAAGGAGTTAACTACTATTTAAAATAATAATATTATTATTTTATTATTTTCTAGTATTATTCAATGTTTTGTGCAATGTAAGATTTTAGAGAAACATGTTGTTGCGTGTCGAGTACACTATCAGGAAAAGATTCTACTATAATATAAAATTAATAACATATTCATAAGTATTAATATAAATCAAAAATTATTATTCTATAAATATATGGGTCATTACAATTGACTCGAATCTCCTAAAAGAAGACAAATTTCTATAATAACCATCAACTTTTCATTACTTCTCAATGTGAGAATTATCTTTTATAATGAACTTATACTATTGACTTATATGAATGGGTGAATAGTCTAATTGAATGATGGAGGATGTTGTATCATTAAGTGGTCTAACACTACTTTTCCATGTTTTCGATCTAGAGGGTCCTTATGTATATGGGTTTTATTCATAAAATGAATCATCTATCTTCATATAGTTTTGATTTGCACAACACTAGTCTCATATCTAGATCAAACATCATTATCAGGCATAGGATGGAAATACCTACATGGGATACATGTGTTCATTAGTCTTCCATTCCTTCAACTTGGTGCCATATCTAAATAATTTAATACACCAATTTAGGTTATGGATCATAATATATAATTTCAAACAAAAAATAGTAACATATATTGAAATCATATTTTTTTTTTAATATCATCATAATATAAATGGTTTCATTGGGTATTTATTTTAATTTAAATCCTTCATCATGGTTTTAATGAAAATACGAATAATCCTATGCATTTTCTTAGTAGTGTTAAAGTAGGTGTTTAATAAGGATCATTGTCTCGTACCCAGATACCCCATGTTAGGCTAAGAACACCTAGTTATTGTTGTTATGCCAATGTACGTCTATGATAGAACCAAATTCACTTGTAGTGTCAAGAAAGGTTTGTATTTAAAGAAATATCAACTCAATACTTCACTTACTAATATTATATGATGTTCTTTAATTTTTATCCTCAATGTATATCTTAGGGTTATGTTAACTAATCTATATTCATTAAATCTAGTGTCTACGGTTTATACTAAAATTTCACTCATACCAACAGTAAGGACCCCAAAACAAGTATCGTAGAGTTGGTGCCTCACATTGTTATACTATAAGATAAAAATGTAAAATGCATCCTGAATGACTTAAAATTTAGTAGTTTTGGAAAACAAGATTACCTCTATGTATTTTACGCTACAACATGAAATGAAATGAAAAATATAAACTTATTTTGTATTACACACAGACTCCTATGTTATCCATAATGGTAATTCATAATAAAAATATTTTTTTCCAAGGGAAAATGAAAATATAAGAAAGGGTTGAAATCAGATGCTTAGTAAGGGTACACAATACATGAGAAGCATAAATAATCATCAAGTCATGGTGAATGACGGAAAACACATGACATTATAAGTAAACTTCAGTATAATATTATAGAAATAGAACATAATAAAATATTTCCATTAGAATAAATAAACATGGTTATTCTATTAGTAGAATAATTACATGGGATATCTGGTAATAATATAATAAGGATTTAATTCATAATGTGGAGCATCATAACCATATTATCAATGCTTCATGCGAAGATCATACATAAATGGGTAAAAACCATATCTAGTGTCTATCATGTGACATATTGATTCATAAAGAGGATATATTAGGCCCAAACCATCAATTACTAAGGTAAATGCTTTCCAAATATGAATGGGGTTAGACATAAAAATCATATACATATGAAATGTATGTACCATTCCTCAACATAATTTTAATACATTATGAGTATTATGGTAAAGGGTATAATGATAGCACATCTATAGTCAAAATGAAAATAAATAATGTAATATAATATGGTGGATGATAAATACAGGATATAAAACTAAATAAATAATTAAATTCTATAGAGGTTTTGAAATATATGAAATTTCTCTAACAAAATCATTATTGAATTATTTAGAGAAATACCATTTTATTTACATTGCAATGAAGAGTTGAATTAGAAAAATCACTCTATATCTGTCATGATTGGTTGTATAAAACCAGAAATGAAAAAATATAGTTTTTCAAGATAAAAATATTTTTTTTGAAAAAATAATTCTGTCTTAAATTATATTACGGATGGTAATTGAAAATCGGTATGAAATTGAGACATTCACTTTAATCAGGCTTTGGTATTGGGAAGAAATGAGAAGGGAACGTTGAAAAACAATTATTCTTCCTTGAAATATTGATGAACTAATATAGATATATTATATTGGAAGATATATATATATATAAATTAGAACAATTATATAAAAAATTTAATAACTACATTGGTTTATAGAGGAAGATAGAATAACCCGAATTAAAATAGAGATTCAGAAAGAAAACCCTTACCTTATGCCCGAATGTGTTCGTCAAATGACCTTAATGTCCTAGATAATTAAATAAAATCCATTAAATAGTTAATTAAGATCCATATATAAATGTATTTTATACAATAATTTTTTTATTTTGTTCATTTAAGGCTTTATTTATGAGGTGTAGTGTTTAATTTCATCATTCAGTAACAGTCATTTTCTTAGATTCGTTGATCGGTTTGCTTGTTTATGAATAATGATGTTCATGTAAGATGGGTATAATTTTCCCAATATGGTGTTATATGATATTTGTGAACAAATATAAGTGTAATTGGTATTATTTATTTTTAGTTTTCTATATATGTGGATGAATCATTAGCTAATATGTTACTGATAATCATTTAGATAATTTTTTTCATTTTTCAATCATAATGAACTTGTTCTGTAAAATATTATTCAATATCCTTTATATATGATGGCTATATAAAATTACCTAAGATATAATAAATATTTTATAATATGGATCAATAACTAAAATGGTTTATTGATCACCCTTGAAGGTTAAATTTAAGACTGAACGTTCATTGTCCACAAAGGTTGTTGATCGACACTTCCTAGATGACGATTTCTTTTTAAAAATCAAATATAGGGAGAGTAAAAAGATTAATAATATATATTCCATTTAAATGTTATATTTATATAATATATAATAGAAGATTTATTATTATAATTTAAATTGGGGATACAAGGATAATATAAAAAAGAAAATAAATTGAAATGAAATTTAAAGAAAAATGATGATGATTTACCGCTTCAATTATCCCCTCTAATAACCGCCTTAAGGAAAGGGATTTTAATATTTTGGTTAGAACATGAGCTCATAGACGTGGTTAATGGTCTTAGGAAGATCATTGGGACTAAATATTACATGTATCAAATCTGGGAAGGTTTGAGGAGTATGGGGGTTGATGATTAGTATTCATTGTGGAGTTGGGGTGATTTTCGAATATTTTTTTGATTAGTGTATTATTTAGGATCAAGCCTATGAATATTATAAGAATTATCCTAAAATATTTTAAAATAATAGCTGTAAGATTCAGATTATGGTTCTAAAATCTTAGATGACTTGTGGAATACTGTTTTCATCTTAAAATGTTTTTATTTTGTAAATTATTGTACTACACTATTCAACAAAATTTCATGTATTTTAGAAAAATTATGAAAAATTCAATGCAACCATTTTTCAACATGTAGAATTAAAAAAGGTAATCCATTTTAGAAAAATAAGTTCATAAAAATTTGACCATTATTTTTTATTGAAATCTTCATTTACTTAAAATATATCAATTTTAAATTTATAATCTACTTGACAACAAATTAAAAAAATCAATGGTCTAAAAAAATTATCCCTAAATACTAAGACATGCAAATTCTAATTTATGAATACATTTTATGAAAATAAATTTTCTTTTAAATAGTCTTATTAATTATAAAATTGGAATTAAATATTTATGAATTTCAAAATACCAGCACTACAATAATAATTTTTAATATATGCATTTACATACAATATGATATTAATATAAAATAATTTTATCTATAAGATTATTAAATAATATTTATACTTTCAAAGGTCTGTATACTATTTATCTGACTTTTGCAATCTTCATAAGGGTTATATTACTATTCCAAATAACATGTTACTATTTCAGCAGTATAGGTTCTTTAACATAAAAAATCCTATTATTTAATTAATTCATTATTTATAATGATTATGATGTTTTCAATAAGATATTTTATGTGATATATACTATATGAAATTATTATAACAATATAAATATAATTGATATAATTTTGGGTCATTACAATGAAAATATATAGAGTCATATTATTTAATATTATATACCGTAACATTTTGCTTAGAATAAATCCTAATGTTTTTAGCATAATATAGCATACAACATGAGATGTTATTAGGAGAGAGAAGTCTTATATGTGATAAAAACA
Organism: Viscum album; assembly: GCA_963277665.1. NCBI lineage: Eukaryota > Viridiplantae > Streptophyta > Magnoliopsida > Santalales > Viscaceae > Viscum > Viscum album. The sequence continues at coordinate 919,359,925 of OY728157.1, forward strand.
CAGAGAGTCATAATATAAATATGATATAGAATATATCATAAATAATGATATAATGAGGTGAAAATTCTTATCGATGATGTAAATTATCTATCATAAAATATTACAGAAAATAAATGATTCCTTATATTATGAGATGCTCTTATCATAAAATATGGTATATGCTGAATTTATTTTGTATTTTTTAGTCATGAATTGTATTTAATGGTTTATAAACATCCTGCAAACATTTATAAAACGTATTTTAGGACATTAAATTATTTTATAAATACTTTTCAAATTTATTATTTATATAATAGTTATATTTATTTTAAACATAATATGAAAATTTTAACAACAAATATGAAAAAATATTATATTTTAACATTAAATAAATTTAATAATTTAGGGAATGGAATATAATTTTTAGATAATTGAATTATCTAATATTTTTATGGTTAATTTTTAAAATGTTAGTAAATTGGATATTAAGGTAAAATATAATTGATATTATACATAATATTGATAATGGTTCAAAATAATATGTTTTATTAATAAATATAAATGTAAATTATTTGATAATTTTTTTAAACCATTTCAAATGAAGTTTTTATAGCTTTTATAATCAATATCTAAATAATAAAAATTATTCCACTATTGGATGGTGTAAATTGTTCAAGTATTACAATAGAATATAAAATGTTATATTTAATTTTTTGCATATTTTAAAATAAAATTCTATATAATAGATAATTTTACGGAGTTCTAAATGTGAAGAAATAAAAAAGGAATATATATTTTTCAAATGATGGAGTTTCCATGATGGATGAACAATTTATAATTTGTTTCCAACTAACTAAATATATTATTTGTTGATAAATTTTTTATATAATATTCAAATATATAAATTTTTCATTTATTATGTTTATTACATGTTTTATTAATTAGTATAATTGTCATATTATCCTAGGAGGTTTTATTTAGATGAAAATTTAGGAGTACTTATAGTTTTTTCATACATTCATTTAGGAATTGTTTACTAGGAATGATAATTGTTGTCTTTTTAATATAAGGTGATATCAGATTATACTCAATTATGATAGTGAATAAAAATATAATTACAGTACAGACATATTAGGATTTATAATTAAGAATAAATTTAGGTCAATATAGTGTAACATATATTCTGGAAGATTAAATTTCGTTTAGAAAACATGTTGGCCGTGAAGCTCATTCCATGCTATGAAAAGAAGGGTTGGTTATATTTCCCTCCACGGTTACTCTTGAATAGATTACTAATTACACATTATTTAAATAATTTATATGAAATGTTTTTTCATACCTTATCCATTTGATACATTTGGTAATGTTATAATATAATAGGCTTTTAAAAAATGTCAAAAAATGAATAATTGAATGGTGTAGAGAGTTTCACATAAATATGATTTGAACATATATATATATAGTGGAAGGAATAATAGACCAAAATATATAATTATAATTATAATATAAACAATATAGAATAAATATCATTTTAACAAATATGTTTTAGATTCCTTCTAAAGTGATCACCTATCAGCAAAACAGTCATTCAACCAAGTAGGTATTTCGAAAGTAGGATTTCCTTGAATTATATTATGTAAGACAAGAATTTAATGAGGTGAACCTAAGTATTGGGTGCATATTGTAGAGAAATTTTTTGGGATACACTTATATAAGAAACTGTTAGGATGGATAATAAATGGATTACGTTGAGTATATCTATATTTTGGTCAGGATAATTTTTATCCTCTCAACCACAAAATAATCTTAGATGATATTATTGGAATAATAATCCACATAATTGACATTGGGGTTAGTGGAATAAAAGAGAAAATAGTTTGTAATTAAATATTTATAGTTTAACACTGTTGATAATGGGAGTTTATATCCGGTTAATCATATTAGTGGAATCAAATTTAAAAAAATCATAATCAAATTAATGTGTGATTTGATATTTATCTGATTAAAGAATATATTGTTGAAAATTAGAATCCTCAATATCTAAAATGACCATGTGATCAGTACTACGAAATGACAATATTTTTTTAACAAAATATTTTTAATGTTATTGAGACTATTTAATAATTCAAAATAAAATATTATCTATTTTAAGGAAATTCCCTCATGAGTAACCAAATGTTGAATTTATTTAATGAGGTACTCTATATTATAATGTGAAGAATAAATTAATTCACTAATGTTTTATATGGTATTTTCTACATAATGGCTGTAGGAAAAGTGGTTACTACAAATATAATAAATAAGAATAGAGACGTTGATGACCTGATAGGTTTTGATATTTCTATTAAAGAAGATTCTAGGAATAAATGAAATTTTCTTGCCATAATTATAATTGTTTTGATAATGTTCATTATACCAATAAATTATTAATCTAGTTTCTAACTGAGTTTAAAAATTAGGAAAATATATATGATATGTCCAAGTATTGATGCATCATATGATGTTTAACTGTGTAAATATTCAAACTAAATGAGGAATTTTTAGTGATAAACTCTAAAAAAGTTTCTTAATGTAAACATGTTTTATCATAGAGGCCTAAAGGTAATTTTAGAAAGAAATGTTATTTTATATTTTTGGGATTTTGTCATGGTACATATTGTGTTTTGAGAGAATACATATAAAATCCATATTAGGATTATATATTATATAAAATTTCATTTATATAAAAGTTTATATGAAAGAAAATGTTGCTATAACACATTTTTTAAATATAAGAAGATATCAAAATCATTGTCATAATTGATAAAGCTTATAGCACAATTTCAAAAAAGAAACCAAGGGTTATTAAAATATATATGTGAATATGGGGGAAGATATCATAATCATATGTATCATAAATAATGGATGACTATTGTCATGTCATTTATATCATAATATAAGAAAATGGGTAAGATAATAATGAGTTAACATTATTAATATGAGATGATATATTAAATATTGATATTGTATGATCCATTAAACCCTGTAACATGTTTTTGTATAATCATTAATAAAATTAGTTTCATAAATCAATTTGAGGCATATCGAAATGTTTCACCAAATTTGATGGATATGATCTGTATACCCTTAGTGGTGTATTTTAATGAATAATAATTTTTGCTAAATATTATCTAAATAAATTGAATTAAATATAAAAAGTATGTATTACAATTTTGTTAAATATTCTTACTAAATAAATAAGTGTTTTTACAGACATATATAATTATATATATATATATATTATAATGATATTTTAATGAGAATTATTTTTCCAAGAGGATGGTGGGGCTATTTTTATGGGTATAGATAAGTTCCTATGAAACTAAAAAAAATTTTATTCTATTAAAAATAAAAAATACTTTCAATTGAATGTCGTAAAATATTTAACATTATATAAGAAAATATGAAAAGTAAATTAGTAAATTTAATTAATATAAAAAATTGAATATGTAATTATATTCTAATTGAGTATACAATGTGTTTGAAAGTATATATTTAGTGAGATATATATCATTAAGAAAGAATCTCATGGAACAATATTAATGGAATGTGTTCAAAGAATGATCATGGTGAGGAACATATAAATAGATTTATGTTGATGATAATTGTTATTATGTTCATAATATTTGATTTTGTGATGTAAAATAGTTTCAATACATTTCCCTAGGAGTTGAACATTAGAAATATGATTCCTAAGTCTCTCCAATATTCAATGTTGACTAAATAATATAAATGTAAATTTATGAGTTATTAGTGTGACTGTTTTATTAGATGGACACGTAGAGATGTAGGAGGAAATATATTTAGATGTTATTTGTAACTAGTCCCTAATAGTACAGAAAATAAATAGCCAATCTAAGGAATTATCCTATGGTATTTGATGAAATGTGATCATATGTTTGGAATTCTTAATATTCATAATTCATTTTGAGATGAAAAATTATATCATGTCAAACAATATGTTGTCTCTATTTTTTTAGACTAGATATATGTATTATATAAATATATATACTAATGATTTACTTTATGTTTTCATACCCATGGTTTTTCATGTATTATTACATGTGTGAGGAACTATTAAGGATAAAGTTATTAGTTTTTTTGTGCAGAAAAATAATATTCCTAAGAGGAACATATGTATTTTTTTATACCAGATAACTCACCTTCAATATTTATATATATATTATTTGATTTTAATGATTATAATACAACAATTTTAAGACGATCATGTGGTTATTTCCCATTTTTATTGTTATGAATTAATTTAGATATAAATTAAAAATGATTTTAAAATATTATTCTAATTTTTTTATAATAAATTTTATTAAATTAATGAATAAATCCTACACATAATCATTAATGTATTTATGATTATTTTATGTGGTTAAAACGTACAATGAAAATAAATAAATCAATATTTGTGTCAATCTGTGAAATTGTATAAATGACATAAAAAATGAAAAATAAGACTATTTTCTAGATTGGTTTCATGGGGAACCTATATTGTGGTCACTTATTAGTCATTAAAATCAATAAATGGACTACAATAATAATAAAAAATTACTGTGATATTTCAAATTTTCCATGTTAAGTAATTTTTTATTTTTTTCCCAGTTGTTTGCCGAAACCAAATATTAAATGTATATCTCAAACATTCAAATGTCCATGTAAATATAATAAAAAAATTAAATCAATAAACAAAATATTCATCAACCTTTCCATCAATGAAACCATAATTCAAAATTATATAGGGCAACGAAGTGGTCCTAGTAGGAGTCCTAACCAACATTGTGTAGGCCAACCAACTGCAAATTCATTCTTAGTGCCTATTTCTAAATAAACCAAATAAACATCTAAATAGACAACACATACATTTTATAATCATACGTCCACATGACACTCAATTTTAATCCATTAAATATGATCCTCTTGCTAGTTCAAAGGCTTAGACAAATTTTACGGAATCTACTCATGTATTAATAAACAATGAGTTTTTATGTATTTATTTCCAATAAATAAAATTTATTAGATTTTTGGAGTTACATGATACACCTTTTAGATAATAAGTTTCACTAATCCTTGAGATATCATTTACTACACACATCACCTAGTTAGGTGGCATGACTCATGATGTTTTGTTTTTACCAAACCTTAACATAATATTAATTTAGTACTTTAAACATGAACATTGTATCCCAGACATTAATCTTAGTAAATGTAATAGTTATAAATAAATTTTCAAAATTAAATATTTTTTTCTAAAATATTTTTATTTAAAATAATTTTTATTGGGGGGGAATTATATGATTGAAAATACTGTTTTCTCAAAAATACATATTTTTGTGTTTTTTTGTAAAATATTGAAAATTAATTAGTTTTAAAATTTATAATCTATTTTTAAGAAATTAAAATAATTTTTTAATTCAATTTGAAAAAATATCTCACATTTAATTTTTTGGAATTTTATGAACTGTTTTATTTTTTATTGGATAGGGAAAAATGCTGAATTATATTATAAAATATACTTTTCATTTAATTGAGTTATAAAGATAAATTATATTTAATTCTCATTTAAATTTATAATTAGATATATTATAAAAATATTAATCTAATTAATGTAATTGGAACCAATTAGACATTTAACATGTATATAATAATAATGTATTCTTTTGATTATTTTCCTATTTCAAAACTACTTCTCTTGACATGTTTGTGAGATAAATTTAAAACTGAATTTATACTACTTATATTAATTGTATTTTGAAAAATTGATACCATATTTGGAATCAAAATAATTTTAAATTTATAATATGGTAATTTGTTTAATAATATTTCCAAAATAAATTAATATTAATTACAACAAATAATGAAAAAACAAGATTACTTAGTGTATTAAAAGTGAAAATAACAGGTAAAAGTGAGCCAAAACATGACCAAACCCAATTTTATGGACATATTTCAACCATATAATTTGTTCTATGGTGATATACTGTTTATCCTTTTTATAGTTGAAAAAAGTGGTTGGAATTCTATCTTTTAAAACATTTCATGTTTTTAACTCACCTCCCTTATAAAAGTACAACCCCTCTCCCCATGCCATCAAACCTCTAATTACCTTTGGATATTACATTAAATATCCAAATATGTATCCAAATTCTCTCACATCATTATATAAGCCTTATTTTGGGATGAAATCTAACAAATAATGTCCTTCGGTTCAAACGAATTAGAGATACTCCGAGAAGAGGTAACTTTTAGTAATAAACCTTTTCTTTTTATTTCATCCTCAAACACCATAAATAGTTTTTAAATCATTATTATATAATTAAATTATTATTTAACTTATAGTATGTTTTTAGGTTAATGTAACAACCTCCACCCACACACAAATCCATATAATAAGTTATTAAATCATCATTAATGTGTACGGAGGACTATCTTTTCACGAACAAATGACATCTATATTTACCTTACCACCATTTATGATTGGAAAAAATGATAGACTGACTATTTCTATATGATATTATTTATTTAAATGAATTTTCCCAAATTATATAATATTACATAATAGAGATATTCATTCATTCCATTTTTTGCGAATACAGGAATGTTGTTCAAGGTTACAACAAACTACCATCTCATGAAGAGTTGTGATTATTTCACACACTACATGGAATTTATTATGGATGATTTATTAAAAAAACAATATATATATATATTTCATAGACATTTTTCAGAAATTATTTTGCTTTATAATAATATTCTTACATTCATTATTGAAATAAAATGGAAATATTGCTCACGCTTACATTTGGGATACTACCTCCAAAACCATATATTTCATTTCATATTTATATATTTTATAGATTATTTAATATAAATATATACAAATTATTTATGACGTTTTTATCATTGTTATCACTCTATAAATAATGAAATCATGATTAGTGTTAGATAACCAAAACTACAATGAATTATAAAAATATATAAAAATCAATTTGGTTCTTAACTGAAGCATATGATTAACATGGAATTGTTAATAATCGGGGTAATAAATTGTGATAAAGTAATATTATATGGTATGACATAAATTAATACAATTATATTGATAGGTTCATGTACTTATCCTATGACATGATATTTCCTGAATATCCTGCTTTTCAAGATATTGAATGCTTCATTGAATGTAATTCATTCATGGTAATTCTGTTTCATAGTTTCTAAAGTCATGAGTGTTTATTTCTACAATCTCATTGCTATCAATATTATATATCAATATTATTCAATTTATGAAATATTGTGATCCATTTCTAAAAAATCTCCTGAAATGTTTTATCATTTTTTATTCCTGCTATATTTATGAAATTGTATAGTTTTTAACAATTTGATAATAAAATTAAGAAAATATTTTTAATAATATATGATAATATTTATCTCTTAGATTAGAATCATGTTATCACATAAAACCAAACATTCTATAAATTCATTTCATGTTTATTAAATTATCAATTTAGAAATATTTCATGGAAAATTATTTTAAAAATGTTTTATTTTTTAAAAATATTTATATTTGATTTTCAAAGATTCATTAATAATTGTTAAATGTTATTTTCTAGGAAAAAATATTTAAAAATTATATATATAATAATAAAAATAAAATTAGAAAGAATATTTTCATATAGAAATTATTTAAATGATATTTCATTATTATTTTCCACCTAAGATGAAATCTATTGGTGTTAAAAATTATTAACTAGGTATAAAATCCAAGAATAACATTGATATACATTATATATATATTTTTTAATTTTATGGAATGATTTTTATTAAACCCAAATCTCTTCCATAGGTCAAACCATGATATATTGATTTTGAATTGTACCTCTTTTCAGTGTTTATGATATGATGAACTGATTATGAAACCTATCATGTTTCCAATGGTTATGATATGATGTCATTTTTATAAAACATATTTTGTAATATTGGTTATGATATAATGGATTATTATGATCTTGTTGCTCACATTGTCATGGTTTTTATTATTTGAATTTTGTGGCCTTTATCTCCTTCAAATGAATAACATAAATATTTAAATATCAATTGATATATTAAACTGTAATGGGGAGTCAAAATATTTATTTAATACAAAGATACAATGGGAAGTGAACTCAGTTTAGAAATATAGGATTGAAATAAGTAGGGAACCTAGTGTAGTAAATTGAATTTTCTTCTATGATGGTCTAAGAACCGAGCCATTACTCATATAGAATTTATTTTCTATGCTAATGTGTGATATAAAATTTCTTGTCATATGAAAATGTTATTCTATAATGGATAATGTTCTTTGATACCCATATGAATAATATCTTATAAATTGATAATATATTTTCTATGCCACTGAATTATGATATTTAATATAAATATTATGGTTTTAAAATATTATCATCATGTTATCACACCTTTATGTTCATGTTGTGTTTATATATCTCCCATCTTTACCCTAACAGATAATTTAAGCTCAATCTTTCTAATGTTTTCCTTTCCCCATGTAATGAAGATATTTATTATATATGATATGTCTGAGAGTGGTCTAATATATGAGAAAATAGTGAGAGATGATTTATATAACTTATAGTCTATTTTTTAGGTTTCCATGTTTCCATATGAACTAAACTATTATAGTTATTGGGCATGATTTTATATATTGTAATTTATAATCCTTAAAAATGATGTAATATTTAGTTATATTAAGATTGGTTCTATATAGATGGTATCAGATCTAAAGTTTAGTTAAACATTGTAATATAGGATGAGAAAACCTTTGTGAGATCTCAAATTACATATATTAGGATACGTCTATGTATTAGTCAATGTGTTGGAAAATTCCATATAATTTTTCTAAATGATAAACATTTTGGTTTCCTAGAAACCGAACCTTGTCTGGACACCAAAAGTTGATGTGTATTGGGAAAATATGACCCTAAATTTGAAAACCCTAAAACTTCCATATTCAGTTAGACTTGATCGATAATTGGGGAATAATAATTGTCCATACTACACATCTGATTTGACTCTATTCGGGGAGACATGCTAGAAATTAAAAAACTCGATATAAACCATCACGACAGATTTAAATTGACTATTACAGAGCTAGAATAATCCCATTTTTACATTTATTAAATAATGTGTAATAATTGAGACATACAATATGTGATTTTAAATATTATTTATTTTTCCACTATTATTATATTTCCTTATATTATGATTGTTTTTTTAGTCAATGTATAGACCCCCAAGAAACCAATCTAACACTGATAAAAAATGGTAAGATTTTCCACTAGATAACCAAAATGTTATGTCAGATGGAATGAAAAATATCATTTACATGATCACAAAATAATCTCAAGCTATGACCCATGTTTTACTTCCAAAAAAAATATCTGAGTCGACATTCTATTAAGTCATGCGATATAAAACATACACCTTCGTTGATTGGATTATATAATCCACTAGTTACTGAAAAATAGATCAGTACCAATGAAAATATATTTTAAATTTTTTTCTTAACATGACAATTTTATTTTGGATGTCTACCATTTAGAAGGATAAGTAGATCAATGGTAGAAACTTATCAAGAATATATGGATACAATATGAAACTGAATCCATGGCTTGCAAAAAGTAAAAGAACATATTTTTCAATAAGTACATTCCATGTATTATTTTATTGAATATGTAAGATTAGTTCCTTGAGTAATGGAATATGTATAATGAATCCATTGGTACCCAAGAGGATATGATTATATATCATGTCAGTTGTTCTTCTAGTATTATCATCCAGACTTAAAATTATTGTTAATTCATTCTTCAGTGTCTTGAAACGAAGTATCCAAATGCAATTATCAATATGAAACCCAATTTCTATGATTGTATTGATTGGTTTTAAAAAATGGCAGAAATTAATGTTGGATTTATGTTCCAATGTCAATGATTTGAAATGAATTGGATGATACATTAAAAAAATATAGGAACTACGGAGATAAAAATATGATATTTACATTATTCTATATGTTTGGGAACAGGAAGACAAGAAATTGACTTAGGGGGTTTGATAATTTGTTTTTGTTTATATGGGAAGGTCATCAGACAATTGATTTTTTAATTGATGGAAAGAAGTTAGATATTGATTTGAATAGAGAGAACGTTGCACAGAATTCAACTCCCACAAATTAGTGCATTGTGTCCAAGGTGAATGGAAATTTTGATAACCAATACCCAAACAAGAGGGTTATAGATGATGATTGATGTCAGAAACCCAAAATGTTGAGGAGTAAGGTGAAATCTCATGAAATAACTATTTCTAATAAGGGGTGAGAAAATTACATGGTGAAATTCATACATAGCTTCCACTATAGATTGGAAGATATATTTTTTGAATATAGATCTTTTTATTATTTCACATCTAATTTTTTTAATAAGGGTATTATGATTCCATTAAAACGATTAAATGAAGAATAATTAGAAAACCCCCATTTTGTTACTCTGCTCTCATCTCACATCTATGATTTCTATCTTGTTGATATTAGGGAGAATTTCCTTCTCAAATATTTTTTATTCATACTATGGTTGAATTTGATATAATATTATTCATTTATTTTCATTCTTTGTATAAATTTAACATCAATTCTAAAGAGTGGAAGTTATGTGTGATATCCCAAACTAGTATATGATCATCTATCAATAATGCTAATATTATGAACATATGGTAGTGGTTATATCCCTTGTATGGGTCATAATTCCCATTCAAAATGGGTGTTTAAATAATATAGTTGGGGAGAAACATAAAATCAATAAAATTCATATTTTTTGAAAAATAAGTAATGTCTTTCTGGAAGAATAGATTATTCATCCACAAATATGTGAAGTTGAGTTCTCAATACAACATAAACATGGTTCAACACCCAATTTCAAAGACTCTATATAGAATGATCTTGAGATATATTCAAGAATTGAAGAATATAATTCAAGAAAACCTTAATAAGGGATTCATTAGGCCTAGTGTGTTACCGTGTGATGAACCGATTCCTTTTGTAAAATTAAAAGACAGATCTATACACCTCTACATTGATTATCTAGAAATAAGCTATATCAAAATAAAGAAAAAATATTATCCTACACATATTGATTAAATAATTGATCAACTACATAGTGATAAATACTTTTCAACGATCTACCCTTTTCTTGAATATCATCAGTCGATGGTCTAGAATGAGGATATACCCAAGACAACCATCCGTACTACGTATACATAATATGAATATAATGTGATCCCTATCAGTTTTACAAATTCCCCATTTCTATTTATGGATTTAATGAATAGAGTCTTTAAGATTACAATAAATAGTTTGTGGTAGTCTTTATATATGATATTATAATCTATTCAAAGAGCATGAAATAAAATGAAGAATTATTGTGAATTGTAGAAAAGACCATATGGAAGGATAAATTATAATACAAATTTACATTGTTTGGTTAATATATTCTACAAGAGATTTAATTTTTGGATCAAAAAATATAAATAGAGAGTAAATTAGTATATTTATCAATAAAAGGAAATTGAATGTCATCCTAGACAAACCATGTTGATGATATCCATATTATTCATAATTTAACAGGATATTATCAATTTTTTTTTATAGAATTTCACATGAATATGTAATCCTAAAACGGAGTTTACTCTGAAGGGTGTCACATTCGTCTATACCGATTAATGTGAGGAAGATTTTAAGGAACTATTCTGATGGTATGTCAACACATATATTCATACATTAACCTATATTGGAGATGTTTTTGTAATCTATAGTGATATATCCAATAAGAGATTAGAATGTGTTCATATGAAAACTGAAATTGTTATATATTATAACTAATCTCAATATAATATTCATGAAATAGTTACCCAATGGAGGGTTTTTGTGTTAGATTTGTAATTTGATCATAAAATTAATGGAAATTATCTCTATGGAGAATAATGTGATATATATACCAATCAAAAGGGTTAATGTATGTATTAACACAAAAATAGTTGAACATGTGCTAGAGATAATCATTTGAGCTGATCAAGTATTATGACTACCCAATATATTACCACCCATGGAATGAGAACATGGTGGCGGTTGCTTTGGATCGAAATTATAATTCAATCATATCCATAAGGAGGACCCTAAATGATAATATATATATTGGATTTTTAAATAATTTTTTTTCGAAATCCTGATTGAATGTGAAAATCATACCGTGCTCAAATACATATTGAATAATCTATCTATGTTATGATTAGTGATTCACAAAAGTAAGGTGAATATCTAAAAAATAGTGTTACAAATGATCCTAAGGTTAACTATGATCATTATAGAATGATAATTCTTTAGAACAATGTATGTATTCCTTCAATACCAAATATTAAGAAAGAGGTGTTATAGGAATCCAAAATTTCTTCATTCTCTATTTATCTAAAATTTATGTAGATGTATATAGATTTGAAAAAATACATCTAGTTGGATGGAATGAATATATATATAATAGATTTTTCATCACATTGGTTGGTATGCCCATAAGTTAAGGGTAAAATAAAATTTTTTTATTGGATTTTTCATTCATTAGACAAACTAGAACAGAAGTGGGAGAACATCACCATGTATATTTTTACATGAATCCACAAAACCATTAAAATATTAATTATTTATCTGTTTTAGTCATTCTCATTACTAATTCAACATAATTAAAAACTATTTGGGATCACTTATCTAAAGATCATATTTCCAGGAGATGCATTATGAAAGTGGTATGATTGCATGGAGTACCACATTATATTTTATCTGATCAGGATCTGATCTTTACTTCCACATTTTGGCGAGTTATTTAGCTACCCCATGATACAGAAATAGACTTTTCACACTACTTGTCAACATCATGTTAATGGTTAGTCAAAAAGATCAATTCCAACGGAAGATGACATGTTGAAATCTTATTCTGTGGATTTCAATTGTGGTTCGGATCACCACCTTCCACTTGTTGAGTTTTATTACAAATATATAATTAAATCAATAATTTTGACGGATAAATATAAATCCCTCTATAGAAATAAATGTATTGAACCAATTATATGGAATGATGTTAGAGAAAGAATGATATTGGGACCTGAGATAGATGGAAAATATTAGATAAAGTTAGATCCATTTTGCATCATATCCAAGTAGTATAGAGTCAATTGATAAGTTATGCTGATAATATCCTTTATAATATAGTGTTTTATATTCGGGAAAAAGAGTCTCTATGAATTTATTTATTGAATAATGTTATGAAAATGCGAAGACATAGAAACTAACCCCTAAGTAAATATATCCCCTTGAAATTATTGATCATGTCCGGATAGAATTGTATCACCTTTTCTTACACCAAACCCCTCTAACGGACATGATGTGTTCCACACATCTTTCTCACTGAATTACCTACCAAACCCTTAAAATGTATTAAAATCATGGATGATACTGCTAGAGAATGATCTTTATTATTAGGAATAACCGGTAGAGATTCTTGATCATATAGATACTTTTATTCAAAACAAGAGTACCGACATGGTCAATTGTTATTGGAGAAAAAATATTTTGAATAATCTATATCAGTAAATTAGGTTATGATGATATTTAATCATCCTTATTTTTTGGTATCATAGTGGTGAATTTTGTGGGTGAAATTCATTTTGAGGTGGGAAGAATGTAACAACCATATCTTTTGTGATCATGTTTTCGAATAAATTAAATTTCACTATTGGATTTCATTACAGATTAAACAACATCATGTAATCATTACATTAAACATTGTCATATCATTCACTGCATGCAATAGTCTGTTAGCTTGTGTAATAAATGGCATTGTGTTTTAAGAAAACCTCTACATACTATCAATATAGTTGTTTTAGCATGATAATTGTAGCCATGTTGTTAGACATAGAAATAGCAATAGTAATAACCAAATTTGAGATATTATTTATAACGAGTTTACATAATGGAATAATATTAATAATATAATATATAATTTTTTGTTGAGTCATTATATTTTTGAAAATAAAATATTCCCAAAAAACAACTTTTTATGATATTTTTGTGAAAAATAATAAAATATATTTTTTAAATGTTTAGAAATTTAGTATTATAAAATAATCTACATTTTTTAATTAGTAATGATAAAATTAAATTAGGATTAATTTTTTTTAATGTTTGATTTTATTTAATGAATAATGAAAATAGTAATTTTTTAAAAATAAATTTATTAACATAAATTTATTTAGAATGCAATATTTTATTTTCAATTTAATTAAAATTAGAAATTTTATAATAATTTATCTATAATTCTAATTATGGTCATTGGAATCAATTTCATTTTGAAATAACATATATTAAATTTCTAATCATTTTGTCTTTTATTCTTTGAAACCCCGCTCTCTCGAAACACTAGAGGGATTATGTTTTAATACAATTATTCCACTTGCATGAATTTAATATTTAAAAATGTATTCCATATTTGGAATAAACATAAAATATAATATCTAATAATATAAATGTAATTTTCTACCATAATTTTTATTGAATGAAAGTGAAATTAATTATATCTATTAAGGAAAAAAATTAGTTACTTGTTAATCATAGAAAATAAGGTGTAAAAATGACATAAAACATCTCCACAATGAGTTTTTTAGATATAAATCAATATTATAATATCTAAGGATATCATTTTAGGCACTTCTTTTTTTTCATATGAGAATTTTTTTGATTTCTCTATTTAAAAAACATAAAAGTTTTCCACTCACACTCATTATAAAAGACCACCCCTCTCCCATCTATTTATATCTCTAAATCCCATTGACCTAGAAAATAACTATACCAATATCTTCCCAAATATATTAGTCTCAACCTAGATTCCTTGTATTGGGATAGAAGCCATCAGAAGAAGTGCATGGTGCAAACAAAAAATGAGATACCAGAAGAAGAGTTAGTGTTAAATAACTTATGTTTTTGTTTTATTTCTTCTTCAAAGACATGAAATAATTTTTTTTCATGATTATATATTAACCTTATTGTCTTAAATATATGTATAATTTATTAAGTTAATGGTAAAGCCTTCAAAAAACACACAATTCCATAAAATTTAACATGAAATAAAATTCATGTGTATGAAAGACGACATCCCCACGATCCAATATCGTCTGTTTTTTCCATATAAAATTTTCAAGAATGACATCACTGAAGGATATCCTATTTATTTAAAATTTATATTTACATGAATTATTTTATTATTAATATTTTATTTAAATATCACACATAATTTTATAATTTATAATTTAAGGTAAAATGATAATGTTGTTTGTGTGTATGGTAGACCGCCCCCATGAGAAGTGATGTCATTCATTCAGACATTACATGGAATATATTAACGAATGGTTTTTTAAAAATATATGATATATTTGACATATAAATTATTCTAGAATGATTACATATCTTTTAATTTTATTTTTATAATATGATAAGAAAATTGAATCAACGTTCAGGCATACGTACCACCTACCGTCCCCAAGAACGATTTATTTAATTTTCGATATCTATTTTATTAAAAAAATTTAAATATATATTCATGGAATATATATGTTATTTATATAATGTATATAATTTTAATCATTATTAAATCATTATTTATTCAATGTGAACCTAACATATAATGAATCCAATCATATATAAAAAGACATATATTACCCAAAATGTAACATTAACATGGGATTGTGAATACAAATTTAATTAATGGACATAAGAAAATAATATATTGTATAATACATATGAATATAGTTATATAATAGATTTATAATAATATTATATTTATTTTACCTTAATTTCCAATATTTATAATGGATTTTAATACCTATGGAATGGGATTTTTATCCAACTTTAATTTTTCGTTAGACAGAACCATGGTTACCACTTATTTCGTATATTTTTTATGTCTACTACTGATAAATTTATATTATTATTGTTAGAATGAGAATTATTTGGATTTATATATACATTTTAGTATCTCTATTTCATGAGTATTATCGTTAAAATGTTACCAATGTGTTAACGGAATTTTTTCGGAATTTATATTATTTGAGAGGACTGTTTTGTTATGGATATATATTAATTTTAGAGGTGTATGTACTTCCGATTTGAATTCTAATATAATGAATCCCATTTTTTATTTTATTTTAATCTTCATATATTATTATTATATCATGCAGATATCGATTCGAAGTGAACAAAGTGGTAAGAGTCTATTGCTACAATATCATCATTTATCATGATTGTTTATGATTATTATTACATAAAGAAATATATTGATCCATAACTCAAGAAATATCATGAATTTTATTATCCTCATGTTATTCATGTTATATTAATGAAATGGTACCATTTTAACAACCTTTAGTATGTAGGATAATTAATATAAATTTTAAATAAAATATGTCATTATTTTTCACTTCGGCGGGAAATTTTGTTTGTCTCAAAGCCATTTTTTAAACCAGTTTTCAAACACTTTTTAAACAATATAATAATCTAAATTTAATATAAAATGATTTCTTTTAATGGTTCATTTTTTAAAAACGATTTTTAAATTATATTCATTTTTTCCATTATATGATTTCTAAGTAAATTTCAATGAAATTGGGTTTCAAATTGTTTTATGTATATAAAATAATTATTCAAATTAAAGACGATATTTTCCCCAAAAAATATTTTAAATATTCATTAAATGTTATTTTCCATATCAGATGAAATGTTTTGTGTTACAAATTTTTTAATAGGGATATGATCTAATATTACAATTCATATTATTTCTTTGAATGATTTTTTAAGGTGGGATGATGTTTATGAACCTCATGTCTCTTCCACGAGTTAAACTGAAAAAAAATTCTTATAAAAAATGCTTCTATTAATAGGTTATAATATTATTAAATTATTATGATAAAAGACTATTTCCTCTAGGTTATGATATAATGACTTGATTTTTATATCCATTTCACTTTATGGGTTATGATTTGATGAATGTTTAATATCATATGGAACACATAAATATGACTTTAATTATGAGATGGTTTGGAAGTATATATCTATCTAAAATTCAATGGTTAATTGTTTATATCTCTTTAAATAGGCATAAATACAATGGTGAGTGACATATGTTCATTGATAAAAATATTTAATGAAATGTGAACTCAGTTTTGTAATATAAGGATTATATGGGAAGTGAAATCGGTTGAGTATATGACTTTTTATGCTATTATGGACTTGGAAGAGAGCCTTTAGTAATGTGAATATTTTATTCTATGAATATGTTTAAGACACATAATGATGCCTTTTTCCAATGTTCTGCTCTCATGTATTATGTTTTTTTATTCCCTTATGATTTATGTTTAATGAACAAGCAATATTTTGGTCATGAGTCTTTATTATAATAATTGATATATGGGGTATGGTATTCTTATGTTCTAAACATCTTCTAATACCCTTATATTAATGTTATAATAATGTATCTCCCTTTATTACCATTACTGAGAATCCTAGCTCACCTATATTTATATTTCCTTTCCCAGGTTATGAAAATAAGTAAAATATATGATCTCTTCGATAGATTTTCTAGTTATTAAAAATATAGTGAGAGATTTTTTATATCACGTATGGTCTAATGATTATTTTTCCATGTTTCTAAATTCTCTAAACTATTACGGTTCATGGGACAGAGTTTATATAATGTTATTTATATTCTTCAAAAATTTTAAAATGTCTACATATGTAAATATTCATTCAGTAAAATTAGAAATCAAAGGTCATATATATAACACTATTAGATTTTATATTTATGTTGTAGAAATAAATATTATACACTCAATAACTTACATTTCACCAAACCCTTAGTATACAATATCCATGATATAATGAGGAATTTATACATGAGCCAATGGCTTTGCGGGTTTAAATATGGTTTACATACTTATGAAATATATATATATATATATATATATTCTCTTTTTATTAATTATTTTTATTATTTCTTAACAAGTTAACATTATATTTTTAATAAAATCCTTTTATGAATAGAATACCAATTTTTTTTAGGAAATGAATTTTTATCTTTTTTTATTTTTTTATAAATTATATTGATAATAATTTAATAATAATTTTTAATATAATAAACATATATTGTTTGAAGAGAAATTTATAAATTAATTATCAAATAGTTTAAAATAAATATAAACCCTTTGTATGTTAGAATTTTTATTTTTCATTAAAATGTATTAATGTGAGAAATATATTTTTAATATAACAAATTATATAAAAATTTATCAATTATTAATTTTAATATAATATGAATATTGTATATTTAAAAATAATTTAATATTCATCTAATAGTTATTTACTAGACAAGGATTTAAATTAATCACATTCATTGTCATAAAATAATTTTTTTAGAATTAATTATTAGTTTTTTAAATGTTAAATGTTAAATAAATTTACATTAATTATATATATTTAATTTTCTAAAATATAATCTATATTTATAATTACAATTTAAATTTTTTTAAAGAGTCCAAATTTTTTCATATGAATAGTAAAAATATTTTAAAAATTTATTATCACAGTTAGAGTTAAACCATGTTTATGAGGTGGAGGGGTTAATTAAAATTTCTAGAGAAAAAATTAAAATAAAAATTTCTAAATATTATTGTTTATTATAATTAAAAATTATATTATATTTTATTTTTTATATTAGAAGTATTTCCCCATTTACACATGAAGGTGATTGTATATTATTGAAATCATTTATGTAATTTTATATATGTATATCACCTAACTGATAAAAGGGCTCCCATTCCACCACCCCCCCTATTCACACAGTCTAATCCTTCCATAATAGTAATTATTAACACATAAACCTTCCATGATTTATTTTTTTTGATTCTAGAGGGATTAACCAAAGTCTATTTTATAAATTCTTATTTTTCAATCCAAATGATGCCTCTTAAGGAATATAAAATTATATTACCTGATTATTTCAATGATTTTTTTTCATATACATACTTTAAATCCATTTTATCAATCCCAACATAATAATTTCATTATCATATATATATATATATATGTATATATGATTAAGGGGAAATCGTTTCCAGTATTTTCCCATCAAAAGGTAAATTAAAGTGTCACTCTAGTGTATGTGTTAACTATGAACTCTACATAATTATATGATTAATTTAACACCCCCATATTTCCTGTCTAGTTAAGAAAATAGAATTTATATTAATTGGTGATGTCTAGGATATAATTATTCTCCATTAATAATGATATCTTTTATACATTATTATGTTATAATACAATAAAAAATACGATGCTTCTCATTCATATTTATTGACTACCACCTCCAAGAAGCAATTTGAAACATTTTTCATCTCCCAAGTATAAGATTGATTACAAAATTTTATATTATCCTTAAATATGATAATTATGTAATAGAAATGATAATAATGGTGATGTATTCATATTTATTATCAATGAACATATAATCTAAACATAATCATATGTGATAAAATAAGATATTAACATATATATGATGATGATAGTTATATATTATTAATGAACGAGAGATAATATGTATTAAGTAAACCATATAAGATGTTATAATTATGAATATGGTTTTCTTGTTGAATTATACATTATTAAAAGTTATTGTATATGAGGATAAAAGAACATAAGAATCATGTTAGGCATGAGGTAATGGTTTCTTATGTAACTTTTATATTTTGTGAGGTATTTTACATATTTAACACCTGTTTCTTTTTTGTTGTGTATATAATATCTCATGATATATTTTTTAATGAATAAATTTATACTATTGGTATTTAATTTTGATATGGTTTTATTTCTTTCATAGGGGTAATGACTTATATGTTACCATAATGGTACTTGGTTTATGCTACAATCTCTCTTAATAGAAGGATCATTGATGCCAATATTTACAATTAGGAATTTTTTTATCTATCTTTAATAAATATTATTTATTATTAGGTATTATTTTTATTTTTATTTATTACTTTTTTTATTTCTATTCTATTTCTCTATTTAGTATTAATAAGTAATGAATATTTTTAATAAAAGCCCGACATTATTTCTCCCATGGATATATTATACTTTTCTTCAATGCGTATATTATTATTAAACATTAAATGTATAATATATTTTAAATTATCTATTTAATGGATAATTTTATATCTATCTATATTTTGGTATCTATATAATATATAATAAAAATATTCATTTCATTTTCTAAATATTCTAATTTTTAAAAAGTGTGTAAATGAAATCATTAATTTAATGTACACGATACGAATGATTTCCCATCCATAAAGACTACTTATGAAATAAAATAAATTTATACATGTTTCCCTAGTTTAATTAAAATATTTTTTCTTATCATTATATTGATTTATAGTTTCTAATTAGGAGATTTCAACCTGACGATTTAATTTTATTCCTGAAATTATCAAATTTTATTTTTATGTTATTTTCACGTATAACTAAAAACATTTATGTTTCATATTTTTCACATGGGATTTTATCCAATGTTCCATTTTTTATTATTTTTCTAGATAGTTATTGAATGTACTTATGAAATATTGATGAAACCTATTTTATACTATAGGGGTTAAAACATGAAGAAACAGATCAGGGTATTATGGATTACGGTTGAATAGATTAGGATTATATGTTGACTCTATCCGTAAAATCCATCAAATTAATTTGGTATAGATTAATGTTTATAATATCAATGGTACACAAGTTCTTAACCCAAGATAAATGTCGGTTACATGAGATGTTATCCCAATTCTGAATTTGGGGAAACTAAAAGTTATTCCATGAATAAAAATGGTATATAGGTGGTAATCCTTGTATCATCTTGCACTGAATGTATTGGTAGATAGGTTTGACAATTTTTTATGTGATTCTGACTATGTGACACTTGTTAAAAAAATCTATATATAATGTTTTTATTCTTTCTATGTGATCTAATAGACCATGATCATTAAATAATCTATGAATCATGTCCTCTAAACTGCCAAAGACATATGCCATAATGTTTAACTTATAAAATATTGGGTATGACATTCTAATGGTTCGACCATATTATTGTATACTTATTATCATGTTATTATTATATATATAAATCGATTGATATCTCTTATGTTTACTCATACTGTTCATATAATGTATCCAATTTTTATATTCCCTTTCCCAAAGTTATGATGAATTGATTTATGTAGTGTATGAATTTACTATATATATTGTGTGAGAAGAAATTCTTTCTGATGTTGAAGATCATTCAAAAACTAATATGAATATATATATATTTATCAATTTCAATAATGATTTATTGTTATGGTTTGAGTATTGTAATGTGAATTATTGAATACTAATCTAAAATGATGTAATAATATGTATATAATGTTTGGGACACCACTGCTGGTATCCAAGAAGGGTTTAGTTATTTTGGGAGATTAGGATTAGAAATATTTAGTGAGAACATTAAGGACTAGCCTAAAAATATGAGAATATCCTATGTTATAGAAAATAATGGAATATTATTTTTCTAGGAAATACATCTGTATCAAGGTCATTTAATGATGATATGGATATGGAATAGATTCACAATGTTCTAACAACTCTAAAAGAGGCAGATTGAATATTCTCTCAACAATCAACGATGCATGGCGAGTGGGATTAATAATACTGAAATTCTATTCACTATCTTCGGATAGGATTTGAATAATTAATTTATATTTTTATAAACCATTACAAAATATTTTAGTGGATAATGACCATGTATAAACTCATTTAATCTTATGGTATTATACATTATAAGGAAGGCATCATTTTTTAGACATAATATAAATGAGTTTTCTTGATTATTTAATTTATTTCTTTTATTATAGTTTATAATAGTATATTTTATGGTTTTAGTAAATTCATAGAGCCAAGAAGAATCATGCTAATTCTGGATATAATGCCCACTATATCATCCGGCCTTTTATTACATAATGTTTCATTACATTTTACAAAGAGAGGGTCTTTAATGTCGAGAGTCTTGGAAATCAGGAAAAAAAACATGAAATTTTAAATAACAATTTTAAATCCCCTTGAAAATTTTATTTATATTTTAATTATCTGTGAAATTATTTCATCTCATAATCTGGAGACATACATCAAAGGAAAGTGTGAGCAGATGGCCTAGTAAGGGTAAACAAATGAATCAATTTACTTGTGATATCAATAAGAACATGATATAATACATAAAGACATGAGCAATGGATGTAGAGGAATTTCATTAATAACAGAACATGAATCATGATATGAATTTATGGCTACAACATTTAATTTAGACATTCATGATCATATCCACAAGGTTCATCTTCAATGTTTCATAAAAATTAAAAATGTTATTTACCAAGGTATAGTGAAACTTGTCATCTTTAGAGATAAAATTAATTATCCAATGCATTTGAGATCTATCCTGATACACCCTTAATATGTATTTACATTCATGTGATCCAAATATATAATAATAAAACCTTTCATAAATAATCCAACGATAATAAATGAAATGTGTTTCATTTCAAATTCAAGACATTTTAAAAGAGCTTAAATATAAGATCATTATGTCATTTATAACACATGGAAAGGGAATGAGGGTTATATGTATGTCAATTCCAGAAAAGAGAATACAATTTTATTTCATTATGAACACCCATAGAAACGAAATTGTTTTGGGTATTCACAAAAATAAGAAAAGAGTCTCTTGAGATAAAGAGAGAGAAATGTTGAGGCGATATTTCTGTAGCATAACGACTATATAAAAAAGTTTTAGAATACATTAAAAATGGGTACAGGTTCTCCCATCCATAATGGAATCATTTTTAAGTATATGGATAGAATAAAATATAAATAATATCATTTTGTGGATATTTTAATGAAATACTACATGAAAAGGACACTTGATTGAAAAGAAAGCATACAATTTCTTTTACAAAAAATTTGGCACCCTAACAGTGTCACGTAAAATTCAGAAAACATGTTGATGAGGGTAGAAAGGGTCACTAATTAAATGAAAATGAAAAGTACAGTATTTGGGATATAGAAGAAAAAACCCCCACATAATAAAATGGAAACAATAAGACATAACATAAAGGAAGTCTTGACTTAAAAGAGGAGGGTGAAATGTTCCCTTACCATGAAGACTAACTTAAAAATATTGAAGGATGGAAGCTTGGAGGCATGAGATCACCTTAGGGGGACTCCTTGGCAGGTAAAAATAATATAAATTCGTTGATAGGGATTTTTAATGATATTAATGAGGAATTTTCTTGGAATTTATAGGATAAGTGATGGAATACTTAATAATTTCCAATGGACACCTCATCGGTGATATTTGCAAAACCATTGCCTTGACCATGAAATTTACCCATGGTACTGACCAATTAGGACACCTCATAATGTATCTTTGAATTTAAAAGTATAAAAGATTTATTACATCATGATTACATCATCAATGATGTCATTAAACACTCGAGACTCAAAATTGTATTTTTACTATTCATTGAAAATTCAGCTATTTCATAAAAATCCAAAATAGTTTCTCTAACCAAATATCTATTCTATGAATTCAATAAGGAACTCCATTTTATGAAAATAATTTTCTATATATTTTAAATTTAATTTTTATGTAATATAATTATTTATTCCAAATAAACAACGTTAAATCTAAAACTTATTTTTTAACACATTAAAAAAATAATGAAGATTGAACAAAATTATCGTATAACCATAATCCAATAATGTAGCAATTTATGATTAAATTTTATGAAAATAAATTTCCATTTTAAATTTTAAAATTAAATATAATTATGTAAATGAAGTATTTATGACATACAGAAATACAAAAAGTTATATTATGATCGTATATTTTAAATTTAAGTTATCTAAATTATATTTATACATTCGTGGGTAAAGTTTCATTTTTTTGGAAAAATTACTATTAATTACTATTCATAAGGGAATGTAAATATTCATACATTACTAGTCACTAAAAAATAATTTGATTTTATTAGACTCTAAATTTCTTACTGTTCATAACTATAGAAGACCATTTTTTGAAATTCATTTTACATTATTTATCATTTATATTTTACATAAATATTATAATATACCATTCTTTCCCAAATTCCTTAGTAATATAAAAATTCTATAAATTTATCCTACATTTATCCAGACATTTGAAAAAATTCATAAAATTTACCATAAGAAGAAATTTTAATTTAATTTATAAAAAGGGATTACAAAACGGTATCTAAGGCCTCATTACATATCCCCTTATAACACCTGCACAAGACCTAAGTGTAATATGTGCTATGGTGATAGAATCATGAGTGGCTTAGACAACATTGCCCGAGTGGTGATATATATCCGCTAGAACATATCAATTAGCCAATTCCGGTCAAGCTTTACATGTTGAAGCTCATTTTGGTCATGGTCTAGAGAAATGCCCAGAGAGGCAACCTCATTCCCAAGATCTGACATATGGGCATCGTATGGACCGAGTCTACTGGATGAGGCCATTGACTCTTATTTATGTATTAATTAACCATGAACATTTGTATTTATAAAGAATAATTGTAATGTAAAGAGTTTAGTTTCAAACAGTCATATTTTCCAAAAAGCATATAATAGTCAAAACCCAATTGTCTAATTTAATTATACTCACTTCATGAGTTAATGGATATAGTTTTGTTGAGTATAAAATATCACACAAATATAGGAAGAAAATATTATTAAAAAATTTAGGTCGTTACATTCATCCTCCCTTAAGAAATTTCATCACTGGAATTTTATCTCATACCCTATTAAGAGAAGATATTTGGGTACTTCTACATCATAGACTCCTCTGGTTCCCGTGTGGAATCTTCACATTTGTGGTTTCTCCAAAATACCTTAACATGGTGGGTAGTCTTGTTGCATATAATCTTGTCTCTATGATCCAGGATCTCTACCAGATGCTCCACTTAAGAGAGATCATGTTCCAGTTGCACCGCTGTAGAGACCCGAAGCTTGACGTACATGGACATTACATTACTTTTGCGGAATACATAATACATAACAAAAACAGACACACAAGGACCTTAATAGTTTAGTGTCTTTGGAAACTCATAATAAAATCTTCTAATCATGGTGAAAGATCTTCAACATCTCCCAATAAAGATATTCCCCTTTTTTTCTTACCTAAAACGTTTCGTTATATCCTGGGGAAAAGAAAACATAAAAGGGGTGAGCTCAAATGCCCAGTAAGGGTAAACATAGAAAACATAAAACAATCCATAAACATTTGAATGAAAAAACATGAACATAAAATCTAAACATCAAAATATTGAGTAAAGACATGAATCTTGGATGTATGTAAGGCATATATCATAAGGGAACATCAATCATGATAAAATAGCATGATAATAAAACATGTAATTGTGGAACCAATAAGCACATTTCATGATTTCCATTGTATCCAAGGCATTGCTGCCAACACCGTCTTAGTGGACACAGTCCCTTTCTGAATCGAGTTCACTCCTCGTTTCAGTCCTGTAACACTGAACCGTATTAACTTACCGTTCCAGCCATGTCTATCTCATGAGATATAAATCATTACCCAATGCATTGGAGGGAGATATAGGTCCCACCCATCCCATAATGGAATCATTATTACTTTAGCCACAAAATAAACATACATCATTCATAATAACCTAATAAATAAAATGGGTTTCATAAACATCATCCCATCATCACATAATCCATATAAAATAAATGGATATCATTTCATAATAAGAAAAGTGAAAACATGTAAATAATAGATACATGATACTTGAAACATAAACATGTGAAATAATTTCATCTTAGATGAAAATGGTTTTGATAAAACACTTGAAATGAATTTTTGAGGAAAATTTCTTTTTTTTTCAAAATCATTTACTTTTCACAAACTGTCATGCAATTTTAGAAGAAAATGTTTTTGTTGAAAATAGTAATGAAATCTTTTGGAGGAAGAATCATGAAAATAAGGCTTTATAAAACCATAAAAATCTGTTCACACCGTATAAGTTAAAAATAACATTCTCCTTGTACTTTTGTCGGAAAAGTCAAAAAGTACCTCGTAACGTAAACAAAATAAAGATTCCTTACATACCATGTATTAAAAGTCAAAAATGGGAAAAAAGGACGTCAAAAATACATGAAAACACTTTTATAAAACATGGACATGGATGATATAAATAAACCCAGTAAATACATACGAATAAGCTATCTCGGATAAAAATGAGATTTGCAAAATTATCCATTACCTTAGGACCGATATGCTTCGTATGGTTCCGAACCTCCATTATAATGATTTAAATAATGTCATTGAATTATTAAATAATCATATTCATTGTTATGATTTCATATATGTTTCACATATGACATTATATTACCCGTTCTTTTGTAAATTCCATGTTAAAGTAGCGTTTTGGGAAAATCATTTCATTTATCGTATCTGTTTCGACTTGTCATTTCCTGATATTATAACTTATATCATGATTAATATAATTCCAGAATGTAATACATGATTTGTATATAATATATATACATCATATACATATATATTATAGATCTATAAAAGGAATGAAATACACTGTTCATGGAGATGGTAGGTCATACGTATGCATGAACGTTGTTTTCGTTTTCTTATTGAATTAAATGAAACTAAATGGAAGACATACATATATATATATACATAAATCCAGTAGAATTATAATTTAATATATTTCAGTATTATTCTTTAAATAAACTAAATGATCATTCATGTATGGTTAATGTTGGAGAATGAATCTCATCGCGTCATGGAGACGGTAGTCCGTACGTACGCACGAGCGATGATATCATTCCCATAATTATAGAATTGATATGGATTGTATAATATAGCAGAATCAATATGATGTTATAATAACCATATATATTTATTCATTACACCATTATACCCATCCATGTAAGGTGTTGGTGGAAAAACAGATTACACCACGGCGTGGAGACGGTATTCCGTATGTACGCACGCGCGGTGATTTTATTTTCCGTAGGATGGATAGAAGGTTAAATAGGGTTGTTTCATATTTATAATAACATATCAGAATATTAGGGATACTGATGTTATTACTTTATAATGAAACAACTAAATAAGAAGATGTTGAAGAAGAAAGAAAATTAAAAGAATCGTTAACGGATATTACCTCTTCTTTGACACGCCTCTTTGAATCCTCCTCTTAGGGTACTAAAATTGGTCTTTGAAGAAGACAAGGACCTCTAGGATGTTGCTAGGTAATTTTAGAAGTGAAATGGACAGGGTTTGGTCGAGCTTAATACCTCAAATTGGTGTGAGGAAGAGAGGGAGGAGGTGCCCTTTTATAAGGGAGGAGAGGGGTGCCTTTGGAAATCTTAAAAATATTACTTTATAATAAATCTAACCCTACTTAAAATCCTCCAAAAATGACTCGTATTCAAATAT
Organism: Viscum album; assembly: GCA_963277665.1. Taxonomy (NCBI): domain Eukaryota; kingdom Viridiplantae; phylum Streptophyta; class Magnoliopsida; order Santalales; family Viscaceae; genus Viscum; species Viscum album. The sequence goes on from OY728157.1 coordinate 919,387,656, forward strand.
TAGATGATATAGGGATTTAATCCCATTGACCAATAAAATTTAGATATGTTAGGAAATTAATTTAAACATTATCAACTTGATTTAGCTTTACTTAATCAATTAAATTTTATTTGTGGTAATAACATTCTAAATTTTAAATTATAACAAATAATTACTTATTTGTTGTGAATTTTCCATAATTGGATACTTTATAACCTTTTAGACCATATAAATTTAAATTTTTAATGTTTATATATTTTTGTTATTTTTAAAAAATTTATAATATGTTAATTTTATAGAATAACAATAATGTCAATTTTGACACAATTCATTTATTTTAATTTAAATAAAATATTTACAGATGATATATTCGAAGTAAAAGCTTTATTAGATTCATAAAATTTCATATTTATCTAGAAAATTAGTGGAGAAAATTAAATAGGTCATATAATATTTATTTTATTATTTTTAAAACCATTTATTTGGTTTATCTCTTAATAAAATAATTACAACAAAATCTTTGTATATTTATTTAATATTCATATTTTTTGCATAAAAATTAGAAATAAAATCCTATGATGAAGATAAATCTATTTCCTTTCATAATAATAATTTTACTCGAATTTATCATCTTAAAATCACAATATTTAAATTTTTATATTTATTAAATTACGAAGTTGAAAACTTTGGAATTATTTTAAATAAATTAATATAAGTTTCATAATCACATTTATAAGACTCAAAACGGTTATATATTAGTTCCTTTGATGTTTATGGTGTAGATATACATTGAAATTAAGTTTTTCTCAGGTTTGTGGGTCTTTTAATGGGTATTATTATTTCAATAAAAACTATATTACTGATTTTTAACTTAATAAAAAATTTCTGCATCATTAATGTATCACCGTTAATGAAAATTATTTAATCCCTAAAAATTCAAAATAAATTATAATGATTAGATAATTTAATTAGCTTTCTGGAGACTATTCATGTTTGATGTTATATGATGTTTATCACTAAATTATTATACTTATAAATTTAAGAGAGTGACATGTTGTCACTTTCTTTGGTTTTAATAATAATTAAATTATTTTCATGGTAAAAATTCCATAAAATGAATCTAATCCGACCCTCAGGTGATATGGGTATACTTTTAGCCATCCAATATAATTTTGGCATGTGTTATGGTAATTTTATAATATTATATTTACCCTTAATTACCTGATTTACCTTTAACTATCATAAATAAAATTTACCATAGTTACTATTCATAATTCCCAAATATAAAAAGTAGCCTATTAACATAATTTGGACCCTATGATTCCAAATATGGAATCCATTTTTTCAAATTCAATACACAGAAGTTGCAGAAATTAAATTAAAATTAATCCCGTTGTCGAATGAAAATGGGGTTTTGTTTAAAACATTGCAAAAGATTGAATTGATTTAACCTATGAATTCAATGTAAAATCAATGAAAAATACATAAATTATATTAAATGGTAAAAATATATTCTATTTATACTTTAAAACCATTCAATATTATAATTTATCCATATAAAATATTACGATGAAAAAAGTTGTTTTTAATTAAAATATATCGTGTTTTTACTATTCGTTAAAATATGATAGTTATCAGAAAAATATCAAAACATTATCCAATGTAAATTTTTATATCCTAATTCAATAGAAGAATTTATTTTTGTCAAATTGAACTTATAAACATGTCAACAACTAGATTTAATGTGGTTGTGCCATCAAAAGGTGACAAAACATCATTTTTTTGAAAAATACATATTCTACCCGAAAAATTTATTTTGTTCTTATACAATGTTCTAGAAAATGTGTAAGATGAATAATTGTTTTATAAAAATCAAAATTTAGTTAATAAAATTCATAACGGAAAGTTCATAATAATATTATAATAATATATAGTTGTTTAGTAAAACCCGGTATTGCGTAAAACACACTCTATCGAGGAAGGTCGTGATTGCGTATAATGCAAGCCAAATCGGGGTTGCGTGTAGTGAACGACTTCTTTGATGTTGCATATAACAAAATACATTGAATATATATACATATACTCAATGTTTTGTTAAATAACTACTATCAAACAAACATGAAATTGTGTGTAACACGATCCAAGATTATTGTTGCGTATACTACAAGCTAATACGGTGTTGCGTATAGTGCAAGATAATCTTGGTGTAGCCTACAAGAGAAGATATGAAAGAAATTAAACTAATATATCTTATAAAATCATGGGATGTTACATTCTACGCACCTTAAAATGAATTTCGGCCTTGAAATTCGTCGGGGTTATAAATCGTTTATTATTCATAGAAACCCACATCGTAGAATGGAACACTAAATCATAATTTTAAAAACTAAAGTACGAAATGTAACGATTACCCAATGTAACTCATCATTGGGTTTCCATATTGGAGAACATATGTGAAAATATGGATATGGAAGAGAAATCTAAGCATCATGTTCTGATGGAGAGTGGTAGAAAACATGTCTATGAAAAAGCCAGCAATCACAAAGCCATAAATTTGTGATGATCTAAGGTAACAACCGATTCATCAGATATAAGAGAACTAGGACAACATTTTTTGTTTTCAATATCATTTCCCTAAAGTTGAAAATTTTTAATTAGAAGAAATACTTACTTGATTTTGGTACAATCTCACTGTTCTTCGTGAATTGAACAATTTCCACTTCATCTCTTAAAGAAATGAAGTTGAATTTTTTATTCGTGAAGTGTTAGCAGATCATGTGATAGAATGATAGGTCATTCAATCTGTTTCAAACAAAAGGTTAGCAAAATCTGTAAGTCCATCTTATGGTGAGATTAATCGTATATGGTTCGAAAAATGGACTTATACATTATTTATCATACCGCTTAATAAAATAAAACTACTTTCCACTAACTAGGGACTGCCTGTAGGCCATTGGTAGGTGATAAAGGCTAGTCGCACTTTGGTTGCGGGTTCGATTCCCACAGCCTTGTCCGACGCGATGGTATGTCGCCCGTCCTGAAGGTTGTCCTTTTTTCTAAAACTATATTACTATAACATCCCATCAGTAATATCGAAAAAAAGTTCTATCCTTAAACAATACTAACTTATATCTAACATAATACATTCTAGTCATTAGTCTTATCTAAAATACATCGGTCCAAGTTCATACTATAATGAAAATAATTACTGGAAACGTTATCTACCAAGAATGTGAATACAAGCATTTATCTCACATATATCATAAGATATATCTTGTTGGTTGCATTCCAAACACATGAATACCTTAGTCATATATTCTCTTGAAACATAAATTACTCTATAACCTTAGTGAAAACATGAATGATATCAAAACTTAACTCTTTCCGCATACCAAAATCTCAAAAATTCTATATACTCAAACCATGATATCACTTAGTCCTTATATCAATCATGAGCTAATGAATACTGTCAAACATTTCATTTTCTCCTTATCCCTTAATTATGGCCATATCATCTTTTTTCCAAAAAATCTAGATCACTTTCCATGGTTACCGGTACCATAAAGTTATTGAAAACCAGAATAGACCAATACATAAATATTCCAATATTCCATGATACTATATACAACATTATTTTGGAATCCCATTTCATAAACACTCAATCATTCCACCACATCATTTTCATATTCAACATCGCTAATAGTGATCGCATGTGACATCCCTTTGTCCTTTTCCTTAATTGGTTGCTCATGTCGATCATCACAAACCCTTGGATTAGGGCATTTATTAGCATAATGCCCAATTTCCTTGCACATGAAGCATTGATGTGTTGGTGGTGCGTTCTCTGCAGTCTTTCCTTTATTCACATCATTAGAAACCCTTTTTCCATTACTTCGACACTCAGATGCTTGATGACCTTCGTTTCCACACATAAAACATTTTCTAGTCCCTTTAAGACAATCTCCACCATGCTTCTTTCCACACTTTGAGGATAAGGAAACATTCATCTTCTTTTCACCATTATTCTGAGATTTCTCCTTGAACTCCATATTTCATTTCTTGTCAAACCCATAAGATGGATATATAACACCAAATTCCATTTCTACCTTGATAGCACAACGCACAATTTCTTCATAGATACTGAAGTCTCTTATAGATAATTCCCTTCGAAGAATTGGTTTTAAGCCACTGAAGAATCGGTCAACTTTACTTTCAGGTTGGATGATAAAGCCAGATGCATACCTTGCAAGCATTGTAAAAATCGCTTCGTATACCCAAACAGATTCATCATCCTTTTTCTTTAGTTCAAGAAACTTCTTCTCTTGCTTTGTTCGAAGAATACGAGGGAATTATTTATTGAAAAATAAGTTATTGAACTCGTCCCATTCCATGGACTCAATTTCACCTCATTGCCTTGTATTCTTGATAAGATTCCACCATTGATCAGCTTCACCTTCCCAACGATATACTGCTAAGATGACTTTATCATGTTCAGAACATTAAAGAACTGAAAATATCTTTTTAGTGGTACTAATCCATTGATCAGCAACAAGTGGATCAGAAGACCCACTGGAAGAAGGTGGACGTTGCCTCATGAAGGACTCAATAGAATATTGTTCCCTTCTCTGCTCATTTGGAAGTCGAAAATGATTCATAGCTTGTGTAAGTATAGAAATAATATTTTTCACTCTATCTCCCATTACATTTTTTTGTTCAGGAGGAAAATCATTGCATTGTACATTACATTGATCAACATGGTTCCTTCGGGTTCCAGCCATCGTCTAAAACCCAAAAAGAATAGTGTGAGAGGCAAAAATAATGCTTGGGAAAACAACATAGTAAAGGGAGGTACCCTCAATATCTAACATCTTAGGTTAAAATCTAGGATCGTTATCGTAATTCTAGGACAATATCCTATACTTATACTTAACTTTAGGGACATCCCTAGACATACCTTAGAAATATCTCTAGGGATCTCACTAAAGTTCTCGCATCCTAGTTTCCAAAGGTTGACTAAACCTTTCCTCTAATACCAACTGTAGAGACCCGAAGCTTGACATACAAGGACATTTCATTACTATTGCGGAATACTTAATACATAACAAAAACAGACACACAAGGATTGTAATAGTTTAGTGTCTTTGGAAACTCAGAATAAAATCTTTTAATCGTGGTGAAAGACCTTCATCATCTCCCAATAAAGATCTTCCCCTTTTTTTCATTCCTAAAACCATTCTTTATATACTGGGGAAAAGAAAACATAAAAGGGGTGAGCTCAAATTCCCAGTAAGGGTAAACATAGAGAACATAAAATAATCCATAAACATTTGAATGCAAAAACTAGAACATAAAATCTAAACATCAAATTCTTGAGCAAAGACATGAATCTTGGAAGTACGTAAGGCATATATCATAAGGGAACATCAATCATGATAGTATAGCATGGGAATAAGACATGTAATTGTGGCAACCATTCAACACATGTCATGATTTCCATAGTAGCCAAGGCATTGCTGCCAAGACCATCTTAGTGGACAAAGTCCCTTTCTGAATCGAGTTCACTCCTCGTTTCAGTCCTGTAACACTAAAACGGATTAACTTACCGTTCTACCCATGTCTATCTCATGAGATATAAATCTTTACCCAATGAATTTGATGGATATATAGGTCCCACCCATCTCATAATGAAATCATTCTTACTTGTGCCACAAAATAAACATACATCATTCATAATAACCCAATAAATATAATGAGTTTCACAAACATCATTCCATCATCACATAATCCATATAAAAGAAATGGATATCATTTCATAATAAGAAAAGTGAAACCATTTAAATCATAGATACATGATACTTGAGACATACAAATGTGAAATAATTTCATCATAGATGAAAATGGTTTTGATAAAACACTTGAAATGAATTCTTGAGGAAAATATCTTATTTTCTTCAAAATCATTTTCTTTTCACAAAATGTCATGAATTTTTAGAAGAAAATGTTTTTGTTGAAAATAGTAATGAAATATTTGGGAGGAAGCTTCATGAAAATTTGTCTTTATAAAACCATAAAAATTCGTTCACGTTGTATAAGTTAAAAATAACATTCTCCTCGTACTTTTGTCGGAAAAGTCAAAAAAGTACCTCATAACGTAAACAAAAGAAAGATTCCTTACATACGATGTAGTAAAAGTAAAAAATGGGTAAAAATGACTTTAAACATACATTAAAACACTTTTATAAAACATGGACATGGATGATATAAATAACCCTAGTAAATAATTACAAATAAGCAATCTTGGATAAAAATGAGATTTGCGAAATTATCCCTTACCATAGGTCTGATATGCTTCGTATGGTTCCGAACCTCCTGTATAATGATTTATATAATGTAATTGACTTATTAAATAGTCCAATTAATTGTTATGATGTCATATATGTTTCACTTATGACTTTATATTACCCGTTCTTTTGTAAATTCCATGTTAAAGTATCGTTTTGGGTAAAATCATTTCATTTATCGTATGTGTTTCGACTTGTCGTTTCTTGAAATTATTACTTATATCCTGATTTACATAATTCCAGAATTTAAAACATGATATGTATATAATATATATTCATCATATACATATATATTGTAGATCGATAAAATGAATGAAATACACCGTTCATAGAGACTGTAGGCCGTACGTACGCATGAATGCTGTTTTCGTTTCCTTATTGAATTGAATGAAACTAAATAGTTGAAATAAATAAATATATTCATAAATCCAGTAGCATTATTAATTCATATATTTCATTAATATTCATTATATAAACATCATGATCATTCATGTATGGTTAATCATAGAGAATGAATCTCATCGTGTCGTGGAGACGGTAGTCCGTACGTACGTACGAGCGATGATATCGTTCCAATAATTATATAATTGGAGTGGATGGAATAATATATCAGAATCATTATGATGTTATAATAACCATTTATTTTTATTATTTACACCATTATACCCATATATGTAAGGTGTTGGTGGAAAAACAGATTACACCACGGCGTGGAGACGATATTCCGTACGTACGCACGTGCGGTAATTTTGTTCTCCATAGGATGGATAGAAGGTGAAATAGGGTTGTTTCATATTTATAATAACATATCAGTATATGAAGGATAGTGATGTTATTACTTCATAATGAAAAAACTAAATAAGTAGAAGTTGGGGAATAATGAAAATTTAAAGAATCGGTAACAGATATTACCCCTTCTTTGACACGCCTCTTTGAATTCTCCACTTAGGGTACTAAAATTGGTCATTGAAGAAGACCAGGACCTCATGGATGTTTCTAAGGAAGTGTATAAGTGAACTGGGCAGGTTTTTTCCGAGCATAAAGGCTCAAATTGGTGTGAGGATGAGAGGGAGGAGGTGCCCTTTTATAAGTGGGGAGAGGGGCACCTTTGGAAATATTAAAAATATTAATTTATAATAAATCTAAACCCACTTAAAAACCACCAAAAATTACTCATATTATAATATTAGATGATATAGGGTTGTAATATCCTAAACCAATAAAATTTAGACATGTTAGGAAATTATTTTAAACATTACCAACATGATTTACCCTTACTTAATCAATTTAATATTATTTGTGGTAATAACATTCTGAATTTTAAATTATAAAATATAATTACTTATTGTTGTTAATTTTCCATAATTGGATACTTTATAACATTTTAGACCATATAAACTTAAATTTATAATTTTTATATATTTTTGTGATTTTTAAACAATTTTATAATATGTTATTTTTATAAAATAACAATAGTGTCAATTTTGACACTATTCATTTTTTTGAATTTAAAAAAAATATTTACAGAATATATGTTCGAACTAAAAGCTTTAATAGATTCATAAAAGGTCACATGTTTTTAGAAAATTTGTGGAGCACATTAAATAGTTCATATAATATTTATTTTATTATATTTAACACCATTTATTTGGTTTATCTCTTAATAAAATAATTACTACAACCTTTTTGTATAATTATTTAATATACTTATTTGTTACATAAAAATTAAAACTAAAATACTATGATGAATATAAATCTATTAACTTTCACAATAATACTTTTACTCGAATTTATAATCTTAAAATGACAATATGAAAATTGTTATATTTATTAAATTATGAAGGTGACAACATTGGAATTATTTAAAATAAAATAAAATAAGTGTCATAATCACTTTTATAAGACTCCAAACGGTTATATATTATGTAATTGGATGCTTATAGTGTAGATATACACTACCAATATGTTTTGGTCAGGTTTGTGGGACTTTTAATGGGTATTATTATTTCAATAAAAACTATATTTCTGATTTTTCACTTAATAAATAATTTCAGCATCATTAATGTATCACCATTAATGACAATTATGTAATACCTAAAAATTATAAATAAATTATCATGATGTATATAATATTATTATATTTCAGGATACTATTCATGTTCAATGTTTTATTATGTTTATCACTAAATTATTATACATATAATATTTAAGAGAGTGACATGTTGTCACTTTCTTTGGTTTTAATAATAATTAAATTATTTTCATGGTCAAAAGTCCATAAAATGAATCTAATCCGACCTTTAGGTGATATGGGTATACTTTTAGCCATCCAATAGAATTTTGGCATGTGTTAGGGTAATTTTATAAAATTATATTTACCCTTAATTACCCGATTTAACTTTAACTATGATAAATAAAATTTACCGAAGTTACTATTCATAATTCCCAAAAATAAAAAGTAGTGTATTAACATAATTTGGACCCACTGATTCCAAATATGGAATCAATTTTTTCAAATTCAATACACAAAAGTTGCCGAAATTAAATAAAAAATAATCCCGTTGTCGAATGAAAACGGGTTTTTCTTTAAAACATTGCAAATGATTGAATTGATTTTACCTAAGAATTCAATGTAAAAAAATTCTAATGACATAAATTATATTAAATGGTAAAAATATATTCTATTTATATTTTAAAACCATTCAATATTATAATTTAACCATATGAATTATTACGATGAAAAAAGTTTTTTTTAATTAAAATATAGCATGTTTTTACTTTTCATTTAAATATGAAAGTTATCAACAAAATATCAAAACTTTATCCAATTTAAATTTTTATATCCTTATTCAAAAGAAGAATTTTATTTTGTCAAATTTTACTTATAAACATGTCAAAAACTAGATTTAATGTGGGTGCACCATCAAAAGGCGGCAAAACTGCATTTTTTTAAAAAATACATATTTTACCTGAAAAAATTATTTTGTTCTTATACCATGTTCTAGAAAATGTGTAAGATGAATAATAATGTTATAAAATTAAAAATTTAGTTAATAATATTCATAACGGCTAGTTCATAATAATATTATAATAATATATAGTTGTTTAGTAAAACCCGGTATTCTATACAACACACACTATCGAGGAAGGTCGTGATTGCGTGTAATGCATGCCAAGTCAGGGTTGCGTGTAGTTAACGACTCCTTTGATGTTGCGTATAACAAAATAAATTGAATATATATACATATACTCAGTGTTTCGTAGAATAACTACTATCAAACAAACATGAAATTGTGTATAACACGATCCAAGATTAGTGTTGTGTATACTACAAGCTAATACGGTGTTGCGTATAGTGCAAGATAATCGTGGTGTAGCCTACAACAGAAGATATGAATGAAAATAAAACGAATATATCTTATAAAATCTCGGGTTGGTATAACCACCTTCTGATTTAGTACATTTGAAGGGTTAGGTATGTACTTCCTCAAGTGGTATATGTGGAAGACATCATGAACTTGTGCTAGATTCGGAGGAAGTGCAAGCCGATAAGACACTGCTCCCATGCGATCAAGGATTTCATAGAGGCCAATGTAACTATAGAGGAGCTTCCTTTTCTTCGCAAACCTCATGAATCTCTTCCATGGTGATAATTTAATAAAGTCCATGTCACCAACATCAAACTCCAGGCCCCTTTAATGGTTTTTTTCATAGCTATTTTGCAGACTCTATGAAGCATTAATGTGTTGCTAGAGGGCATGGACCTTTTTCTGTCATCTCTTGCACAAGATCATGAAAAATTATCATTTTTTATCTATCATCATGGATAAAATTAGGCGTTCTATATTGCTTATCATATAAGTCTTCATAGTGCGCCATTTGAATGCCCAAGTGGAAGCTATTGTTGTACAAGTACTACACTAAATGGAGATGTTGATCCCATCCACCCTTAAATTCCATTGAGCATGTTCTCAACATGTCCTCGAGTGTTTGAATAGTCTTTTAAGAATGGCCTTCTGTTTTGGGGTGATAGGTCGTACTTTTATTCAATTCGGCACTCAGAGCATGTTGAAGACTTCTGTAGAATTTTGATATGAACCTTGGATCCTGGTTAGATACAATAGAAAGTGGAACTCCATACAGCCTTACCACTTCCATCACGTAAATCCTATAATGTTGATCGAGGGAGAATTGTCCCCAAATGGAGATAAAATATGCAGTCTTGGTGAGATGTTCCACAATAACCCATATCACATTGTATCCTTTGGAAGTTCTCGAGAGACCATTGATGAAGTATATAGTGACATTGTCCCACTTCTATGATTGTATGGGTAGTGGTCGCAATTCCCGTTTAGAAATTTGTTGTTATGCCTTCACATTCTGAAATACTCGACATCATGAAGTGTTGTAAAAAATCTCCCTCTTCATATTATCCCACCAATAATGATCATGAAGGCCCCTATACATTTTTGTGCTTCCAGGATGTATATAGAAAGTAGAGCTATGTGCTTCATTCATCATCTCCTTCTTTATTTCTGAAGTAGATGTAACACAAAGTCTTGTAAGAAATTTCAGTACACATTTTCGATCAATATTGAACTTAGGAAACATCTTCTACTCCAAAGTCTCAGACTTCTTCTGTAAAAAAAATATATTCTATTTATGGTTTCTTGATCATCTCTAGTAATGGTAGTTGAGGAATAATATGGGTTATGAATGATGATGTCCCTTACATTATAATTAACATGTCTAGCATTACTATTTCATTGATCAAAGTATCTCTATGAAACCTCATCATGGAAAGTATAATTTAGTCCTTCATTCATAACTCATCAGCGACATTTTTTTTCCTCTTCCATGATGACAATGAATTGAAAATTTGTAGTCTTTAGGATGTTCCAACCATCTCCTCTAACTCATGTTTTATTCCTTCTATGTGAAAATATAATTTAAACTTTGATAATATGTGAATATATCATATTTCTCCACATAAAGATTGTGCCTCCATATCTTTTGAGAAAAATCAACTGCAACCAGCTCCAGATCATGCGTAAGATAGTTCTGCTCATGAGTCTTTAACTATCGAGATGCATAAGAAATTATGTTGTCATTTTTCATGAGGACACACCAAGGCTTTTCATAGATTAATTACTAAAAATAACGGATCCTTCTACACTAGATGGAAATGTAAAAATAGGTGCAATTACTAATCTCTTCTACATCTCTCAAAAAAATTATTCACACTCCTTTGTCTCAATGAACTTGACCTAATTTTGAGTTAACTTGGATAAACCATTACATGGTCCTAAGAAGTTTTTCAAAAACCTCGTATAATATCCTACTAATCCAATGAAACTATGAATCCTAGTTATTGTTGTAGGTTGAGGCCACTCCTATATAACTTTTTTCTTCATTGGGTAAACTGTGATTCCTTCATTGGTTAAAATGATCCTCAATAAAGATTCTTTCTATAACCAGAATTCACATTTGTTCAACATCCCAAAATGCCTCTCCTTCTGAAGAGTTAGCTGGATAACCCTTAGATGATCCTCATTCTCCACAGAAATTTCGGAATATATCATATATCATCAATTAAAACAACCAAAATGTTATCAAGGTAGTACTTAAAGACTCTATTCATCAAATCCATAAAAATAGTAGGTTCATTGGTGAGTCCAAATATAAGGACAACAAACATATAATACCCATATCTTGATCAGAAGGTTGTTTTTGGAATATATTTTTTCTTCACCCTCAATTGACGATAACCGTCCCGAAGATCAATCTTAGAGAAGAATTGATCCCCACGGAGTAGGAAAAATAAGTCATCAATTCTTTGAAGAGAATATTTTTTCTTCACTGTGAGCATGTTCAACTATCTATAATCAATGCATCACCACATCGATCTTTCCTTCTTTTTCACAAGGAGAACCGGTGCTCCCCTAGGAGACACACTCGGTCAGATAAAACACTTCTCCAAATGATCTGGGTGTTTTTTCATTAACTCCTCCATCTCCACATTTTCCATCCTATATGGGGTCTTTGATATCGGATGGGATCTTAGTACGAGTTCAATGCTGAAGTCTACCTCTCTTTCTAGGGGAGGTCTGGGTAACTCTTCAAGAAATACGTCAATGTATTCCTAGAAGATGGGGTCATTTTCTATCCTGAAACATTAATTTCCTAATACTTCTTCAGCATTCAACTCCTTAAAAAACCATATTTGAAGTTCTTCTAGACAATGATCTCGTTGAGATATCTCTCATTGGATGATAATTGTAGACTTTCCATTCAATACTAATGGGATTTCCTTTCATCTACATTTCATCATAGCATTATACTTTAAGAGGTTGTCCATACCTTATATAATGTCAAATTACGACATGGTAATGACAACAAGATTTGCGATAAGATTGTGCTCACAAAATTAAATACTAGAGTTTCTAAACACTGATGATTCTTGGATAATCCCACCTGGAGACTTCTCTAATAACACTAATTTTAGGAAATTAGGGGATGATTCTAAATTCTTTGTAGTCATAGAGGAAAGAAAAAGAATGTGTAGAACCAGAATAAAACAAAGTACATGCTAGAATTGAGAGAACAACAAGAGTACCTACCACCACATCATTTGGAATGTCATCTTCAGCTATAGTGATGGAAAACGTTTGACCATCTTCTCTTGGTCATTGATGAGGATGATGGTGATTCCCCACCACTACCCTCGGATTTGGATAGTGATTGGAAAAGTTCCCAAGTTTCCCACACTTATAGAATTTGACATCACGTAGTGCTTGCACTATCATCCCTTTAACGTTAGTGTTGAGATTTCCTGGCTTCACCTCAGTATCACAGTTAGGCACACTGTGGTCATCTCTACCTCACCAGTAGAACTTCCCACTACTGAGCAGGCAGTTCCCTGAATACTTCATCCCAAATATATTACACGTGGGATGTTGTACTTTCTTACTTCCTCTTCCCTGATCGATTCTCCTCCCTATGCTTGGGTCCAAACTTCTTTTTCTTTTCTTTGGAATTATGAGGTCATTGTGTCTCAACAAACTCATTTTTGACATTCATCACACTTCGCACGATCTCATAATAACTATCATAATCTCAGTTTGAATGATTTTTCCATTGATGGGGTCTCAATCCACTGAAGAATGTATCATACATACCATTTGGATTTATGAAAAATCTAGAGGTGTAATGTGAAAGCCTTGTGAAATTAATCTCCTAGCTTCCCATAGATTCATTATTTTTCTACTTCATCTCGAGAAAATCCTCCATTATTGTTCTCATCGGTCGAGGGAAATAATAGTTGAAGAATATACCTCTAACCACTTCCCACTCCATAGCTTCAACATTCACTCTTGTACATGTGTTTTTAATCTATTCCCTCCATTGATCTACTTCTACCTTTAATCTATAAACAACCAAGGTGACCTTCTCTGTTAAGAACAGTAGGGCATAGAAAAGATCTTCTCGATAGAGCTGACCCACTGTTCAACAATCAATGGGTCGGTGGATCCACTAAAGGATGATGGTCGTTGAGGTATAAATGATTCAACTTAATGTTGTTCCCTTAGCAATGAGATCAGTCTCTCAGCTTGATTGATATTATTTCTAAAAACACGGGTTAGATGGTTTATCATTCACCTAAAAGTTTCCATTACAGCTTCCATCAGAGGGTTGTCTGCACATGGTCCATTTAGGTCACCATTTTCACAATTCCTCATATTGCTTGCCATTTTATAAAATAATAAAACCTTATTGAGAAGATTATTTAATTTATGAATATTTTATTCATAAATGATTTTATTCCTCAAAACATCATGCTTTAAACAATTACTTTAATCTATAAATCATTCGGAATGATTCATAAAAAGAATATGATTATCCAAACATATCCCTAAGAGTGTCATAACCAATAGTGCGGCAGGGATTGTTGTCATGTACTGGGATACCCCGGGTCGAGCCCGAAACTCCTTGTTAGAGTTTTCACTTCTAGGTACATCTGTGCCAGAGCCGCCTCTAATTGCTCGTATCCTGACATGGATGTATTTTTTTGATAAATCACTTACTCAATACTCACGAAATTAACAACAAGTATTTCAATATTTAGAAATTTCTATTAGGGTATTCCAAATGATTTCATAGAATAATTTCACTAAATAACTAATTATTCCATTGATACTAGTTATAGCAGCATGCCACTTTATTATATAACAATTCATTAAATTTTACAAAAAATTGATCTTTAAAGTCTACTGTCTTGGAAATAAAAAACAATTAAACATGAAAACATATAACACTATTTTAAATACCCTTGAAAAGCTTCAGGAAGAGTTAATCCTATGTACAATTACGTCATCCCATAACCTGGAGACATACACCAATGGAAAGGGTGAGCTGAAGGCCCAGTAAGGGTAAACAAGGGAATCTGTTTACTAGTGATAACAATAAGAACTTGAAAAAAACATAGAGACATGAGAAATTTAAAGAGATGAATTTGATTATGAAAATAATTTGAACCATAAGATTAATATGTGGCTTCAAAATTTATATTAGACATTCATGAACATATCACCAATGTTTATTCCCAAGGTGGCATATATATTACCAAGGTTATTTACCAAGGTATCAGGAAACTTGCCTTCTTTGGATATTAATTTCGTTACCCAATGCATTGGAGAGAAATCAAGGGCAACCCTTCATATTTCATTACATTAATGTGATCTACATAGATAATAATAAAAAATTTCTTAAATATCCAAAAGATAATAAAATAAATGGGTTTCAATTCAAAATTGTGACATTTTAAAAGTGCTTAAAAATGAGATCATTATGTCATTTATAAAACATATAATGGGAATGAGGGTTATATGTATGTAAATTCTTGAATCAATAATAAAAATTTTATGCCATTATGAACACCTATAGAAATGAAATATTTATGTGTATTTACATAAATATGAAAAGGGAATTTCTTGAGATAAAGTGGGATAAATTTTGAGGTGAAATTTATATAGAATAACAACTATATAACATGGATTTAGAAAACAATAGAAATGTACACAAAGGTCTCCCATCCATAAATGAATCATTTTATACTAGTGTGGAAGAATAAAATAAAAATAAGATCATGGTGTGGATATTTTAAAGACATACCCCATGAAAAGAAATCTCGAAAGAAAAGAGAAAATGTGATTTCTTTTACGAAATGTTTGGCAGCCTATAGACTTCAAATAAAAATCCATAAAACATGTTGATGATAGTGGAAGGAGTAACATCGAAACAGCACGTTGAAAGGTTCTCTTACCTTGAAGAGTAACTTCGAAAGCTCGAAGGTTGGGACCTTGGGGGGCTTGAGGACACCTTGGGAGGACTCCTTGTGAGGTAAAAAGACGAGAAATTCGTTGAGAGTTATTTTTGAATGATATAAATGATGTAATGGATTGGTATTTATTGGAAAGTTGAGGGAATATGTAATTAATTTCAAAAGGACACCTCATCTGTGGTATTTGAAAAACCATGGGCTTGCCCAAGGTATATTCCCATGGTATTTACTCCATGGGACAACTAATAACATATATTACTATTCAATAGTCTACCAGATTTATTAAATCATTATTACATCATCAATGATGTCATTAAACACCAAAAACTCAAAACTGTATTTTTATTTTTCACCAAAATTTCAACTATTTCAGAAAAATAACAAATATTTACCGTAACCAAATATCGATGTTCTAAATTAAAAACTGAACTTAATTTTATGAAAATAATTTACTAAATATTTTTTATTTAATTTTTAAATAAAATCACTATTTATTCCAAATAATAAACATTAAATACATAACACATTTTTAACACGGTGAAAATATAGTCAATGTCCCACAAAATTATCTTTTAACCATAAGACAATAAAGTAACAATTTATTATTAAATTTTATGAATATAAATTTCCATTTTAAATTATTAAATTAATTATAAAATTTTATATAATGTATTTCTGACATAAAAAATACAAAAACTTATACTATGGTCTATTTTCACTTTTAAGATATTTTAATTGTATTTATTAATTCATGGGTGAGGTTTTTTTTGGTGGATTAACTATTCGTTACTATTCATTACGATTCATAAGGGAATGTTACTATTCATATTATACTATTCACTAAGAAATGTTGATTTTATTAGACTCAATATTTCGTACTGGTCACAACTGTAGTAGACAATTTTTGTAAAATCATTTTACATTTTTAATTATTAAATGTTTACATAAATATATCAAAATAACATTTTTTCCAAAATTTATTACTAATATGGAACTTCTATAAAATCATGCATCATATATCATGACATTTGAAATTACCAAATTTTACCATAAGAAGAAATAATAGTTATATTTATACAAAGGGAATACAAAAATGTATCTAAGGCCTCATTACCTAACCCTTTATAACAGCGGCTTAGGACCTAAGTTTAAGGTGTGCTATGGTGATGGATTCTTGGGGCGTCTTAGACAATATTTCATGAGTAGTGTTTTCTATCATCTTGAACTTATACCTTAGGCAATTAAGTTCAAGCTTCACATGTTGAATTTCATATTTGGCTTGGTGTAGAGCAAAGCCCATAGAAGCTACATCCTTCCCAAGCTCTGACAGATGGGTATCATCTAACCAGAGTATACTGGATGAGGCCATCAAATCTTCTTTCTATATTAAATAACCAATATCACTTGTATTTATAAACAATAATTCAATCATAAAGAGTTTAGTTTCCAAAGGTTATATTGACCAACAGTCATATAACAGTCAAAACCCAATGGCCTCATTTAATTATAATCACATCATAAATTAAATGATATAGTTTTTTGAGTATAAAATAACACATAAATTTAAGAGATAAATATTATTGAAATTTTCTGGTCGTTACACCCACTATAATGAATTTTCTTATGATAATATTAATGTCATGGGATCTAAAATAAAAAATATTTCTGTTGTTCAAATAATATTTTTTACGTTCTGAATCATTTTTAGATTCCATGACATAAATGGATGGAACAACATATTGTTGAGACCTTTATGAGTTAATTCTGAACTTATTTTTTTGTACAACGATCGACTGATTTATGAGAAATAGATCAATACCACTAAAATTTTATTTTCTTTTCTATACTTATTAGACCATGAAAATGATATCTCAGTAGATTATCATTGGAAGGAAAATCCTAAAAAAGCTGGGAACAAATAAAAGAATATAGGGAAACATGATGAAATTTAAACCACACTGGGGGATGAGTTCTTTATGTTATTTTTGTAAATTATTTTCCCTGTAATCTATATAGGGAATTAGATAGTTAATTATTTTATTTAAAAAAGAAGGGCGATGAATCCATTAATATCTTTGGGGAAAATTTAACAATACATGGTAGGTATACTTACGGTATTATCATTGGAAATGAATATTAGATGGTTAAAATATTTAGTATCTTAAACCCATGTATCTAAATGTAGATAACAATAAGAAGATAATGTATCTATGAATGAATCTATTTATATTATCACAAAGAAAAAATAGAGGTAAAAATAAACCAAAATTCTTATTGTTTTGGTGAGAAAAAAAATATTTAATTGGAAAAAATTATTTTAATTAAATCCTTGGAGGGAAGAACATGACCCATTATTTCAGCTAGATGTGTGGATACAAACATAATAAAAATTTTAATAATGTTAATACTAAATTCATTACCAATTGAATGGAAGTACATCATGCAATATATTTTTTAAGTAATATGATGAAGTCATACAGTGATTTGGATGCAGATAAACTTCCGAATAATTATTGAATGGACTCCGTTTTTTCATATAACTCTTTAGAGTATTACATGGAATATATTGCGATTAATTTTCAGCGATGTTTCATAATTTTGTGTCCCATAGAACTTTAATGTTGTGAAATTAAAAATATTAAAATTATTATACCATTCATTCACAACATTATTGAAATAATGATATATCCCCTGAATGGTGTTCCAGATGAAAAATCATATATTACCATTAAATTTGGAATATATTTCTTACCTATAATTGATATTGAATTTATTATTATTAGGGTTTTTTATATGTGAAATATTCAACGAAATTAGTAATATAAATAACGAATTTTAATTGTTTTTATGAAATTATAACGGCCTAACCCACATCTATATAATCCTAGTAAATGGAATATCATAGGGTTAGTCACATAAACCTATGTTTTGAGAGAATTTCCTAGGGGAGATCATGGAGGATAAAGATATTGGGGATTCGATCAATATCCCTAGGATCATCTATACCAATGGAGTTTTTGGATCACACTATTTTTAAAAAAGAAGAAAAATTCTTCTCCAGTGATTCATCCAAAAATGAGGCAACATCTTTATTTTTGGATTTTATGTTCATATATATAACCCATGTTTAAAACGATCCAATCCTCATAACAAGATTAATTTCTGGATCAATGGTTGATTTTCAAGACACATTTTTTCTTCATATGACTGTTAGTTGATTTTTTTCTCATTTTTGGTTCTCAATTCATCGTTATAACAACAATGAATAGAGGCCTACCCAAATAACGTTTCATTTTTTTCATTAAGGTTTTATTTCATGATTTTAACCCCTTTTCCCTTATTCATTCATTAAGAGTATTTCATTGGTTAACAGTTCGATGAATAATCAAGGAATGAATATTTCTCAATGAATCTTCGATGCCACTTATTAGTTCAATGGTTCTATATTCTATTTCTGAAGAGTGAATTAGGTGTGATACAATGTGATGAGAGATTAATGAAATATCAAAGTTATATCATCGGTATATATTTTTTTGGGTTTTTTAAATTGGTGGATTAGCATTATAGATTGATTTCCAAGTAGATAGGGCTACCAGATTCTGGCCACCAATGATAAATCAAGTGTAGTAAACACTATAACTGGGTTATCAAGTTCGTTTTATGATGGAATATATAGACTTTAACTAGTAGTTCCATGAGGTAGAGGCAGTAGTCAACGATGTTGGGAAATAGTTAGTCAGCTTATGTTTGTGGTGGGGGAGGGAGACAAAAAGAGAGTGAGGTGTCCCCTGAAGGAGGTAGCGTTGGGATATGACATTGATCACAAGTGGAGGTAGATTGAAACTACGATCGACAAACCTCATACAATACTAAAATTAGAGCATCATTATCACATTATGGGAGAGGATAAGGGTTGGGGGGATACAAAATAAGAATACTATTTTTGAATGTAGTTTTTAATGTGTGTTCATCATACAATCATTTATTGATGATCTATGAGGAAGATCGTGAATCTAGTGTTATGGAAAATGATTCAGTAACAATTTTGGGTATTGAAATCATAATTGTGGCATTGGACTATAAGGGTCACTTTTTACACTATATGATAAATTAATGATGTTTCAATGGGTGTCTCTTTTGGAAAAAAATTAGTAAATACTTTATATTATTCTAGGTGGATCAAAATGACATGATACATTTTTCCCTTCAGGGATGACTATGGTGAAATGTCACTGGATTTAATTTTTATACCATTAGACTGATGAAGATCCTCACACAGTCATGAAAAATTTTCATCTCTCAGATTCAGACAAATGAGTAGTCCATGATGAATAGTTTTTAGCGTCATATGTGATGGTGAGTTTATTTTTGAAATTAGAGAAATGTAGATAGATAATTATTGAGACTTGGAAATTTTAGTGTCATATAGAAAATAATAGTTACCAAATGTGATCATTTATGTGTTATCTCGATTAGAAACCCTCCCGTCACACTAGGGAATGAGTCCCCGTACTCTTTTCTAGAAGTGATGAAAAATATCTACAATATTGGGAGTGTGTCCTCTGTCTAAGATTATTTGTTGGCATCATCGAGGTTTGGTCGAGGGTGGTAACACTTATGAAACATCTAGTAATGGGATCTGTTAATTTTTATTAATGGGAATGGAAACCCACATACTTAATAAAATTTTTTCCTCTATCTACAGAGTCAAATCCCTGCTTCTTGGAGCTCTAACATGGTGTGGGTCATCCAATGGAGATAACATCCCCTTTGTTGTGGAGTATAGTTGTTAGATGGAGTCCATCCAAACAAATTCTTATTAGGATACATGATATTAATAAATATGGTATAATCTACCCAAAATTTCAATGTATAGTTGCAAGGTAAGGCCCTACAACTATATATCTTCTATTGTTACATGGGATATTTGAATTTAATTATGAACCTTTAGAGAGGCCAACTGACAGATCATTAGTTTCTGGGTTTTGGAGAGGGAGACACTTTTTTTCAATTTATTTGGGATTAATTTTGACAATATATAAATTATTGTTATTATGGTTATTGAATTGTGTTTTTATAGAAATTTTGTGGTGGTGTTGATATGATTACTATCTCTTTGATTCATTACCTTTTATGATTTAGGGATATCTTACTAGGTATGTATATAATCACAAAAGCATGATCTATTCCAACAAATATGATGTCTTATAATGTCAAAAATTATATTATTAGTGACATTGATGGAAATAGTATTTGTGGATATTAGATGTTCTTGGTGGCACTGACCTTGATTGGTGGTCGGACTACGTGATCTTGAGCCAAGCTCTCCCCCACTATACTCTTTATAATTTTTTTTATTTTGGTATTCTTATTTTTATTTCTAGTCGGTTGTGTATTATTCCGCATAATATCATTATTATATCTTTTCTATAATCTGATATATATATATATATATATATATATATTCAAGAGTTTATTGCATGCATAATAGCACTTTAGATGCTCAGTATATTTTTATATGTCAGCATTGTTACATGGAGCTGGTTCTATGTTTCCATATATGTACTTTAGGATATGGATTCCCATTTAAGTATTATTCCCACTTAGTGATTGTTTCAATCACCTATATTTGTGTTGGCGGTAATGGGGTAGTCAAACATAGCATATTTTCAATCACGAGTGCCCCGAATGGATCGTGCCATGATAAAGTGATATCGAAGGTAGTCATTCACCCTAATATCTAATTTACCTTATAATATGATCCCTTATGGATGTGGGAGATTAAGGATTAGTTTTATAAATCTATAGTGTAGGGAATGTGTGAGACTTAGTATATTCACCTGGGAATCCCCTGTCTTTTTTATCCTAGGTGATGGTTGATCGATTTAGGTTACCATTTTATTGATATAATCAAATCCTGGTGACTATAGGGCGGAGTATCCACCCTCAATAATTAGTTAATTCTTCTCCATGTTGTTATGGATGACGTGGTTCACTAAGTTTGACATAATGATTACTTATCACATGATCTAGGTTTTAGTGGATGATTTAGAAAATACTTCATTTAAAATTAATTATATTTTTTTTGAGTTCATGTGATATCATTTATTCTAATGAACTCCCAAGAAAATTAGTGGAAAATAAAAATTGGATCTGTAACACTAATTTTATCAGTTCATAGCATGCTTATTTAGTGAAATACTTACAAATATAGTTTCATTGGTAGATTATATGACCCCCCTTGAATATGGGTTTGGAAATTATTCATGATTACTAGATTAACTGGATTATCTCCAAGTATCAGTTCAAGATACTGTAGGTCTTATTTTCAGGATACATCTTTGTAGACAAGATATAGATAGCGGAGCTAGTAAAGGATGGGGAAATTCCTGCTTGACTTCCACAAAAATCTGCTACCATTGTATGAAACAATAAAAAATATTTTCCTCTTATCTATTGTTATGAGATGTGATCGAGCTGCCACCCTATTTTTTTGTCATCCAATACTAGAGAGGATGTAGAATCATATATTTAGTTGATGATTGTTAAATCACCGATTAGTTAGTGAGTAGGTAGGAACAACATGTGGATATTAATTATAGTTCATTTCATGCCCATATATTCATGAGACATGATACAAATGGATTTCCAAATAACGGTAAGTATGTTATACTTAAATATATTGATGATGATACTAGTTGGATGCAAGATGAAGTGTTGATCAGGTTCAATACATTCCCATAATAGTTCATCTAGGATAGGTAATGATGTACCACATCTCATAGCGTTACTGGGAAGACAAGGAAGTGGTAGAGTGTATCAGATTTAAACTCTTAATGTCTAATAAACCTATAGGCAAAGGACAAGGTGCCATGATGGATGTGGAATTGGGATGGAATATTTTAGGTTTTTATGCTCGTTATTCCATGAACAAAAATATTTAATGTCATTATTTGACTGATATTCAAAAGAATCATAGAGTTTTACCACTTCATAATCATATGATATAATAACATAGTTATGATTTTGGGACACATGTGCATGTGTGGGGTTTCTAGAACCCTGTAATTCATTTGATGATCATTATATACTAGGTTTATCAATTCACATCATGATTATATATAGGATTTATAAGATGTTGAGACTTATTTTTGGTTTAGAATGACATTTCAACACCATAAATATTTTTATGTAAGGAATATAATTCATTTTTTTGTTGAAAATTCTAGGAGATTTATTTTTAGTTTCTTACCCTAGATGGAAGGTTATTCTATTATAGATTGTTTTTTCATATCCCAATATTTGAATCTAAAATAGATATTTAGAACCATTTGAGGAAATTTATGTTATAACATTATGATAACTGCTATGCAGGATATAGAAAGTGGGAGACAAAAATTGTTTTCCATAGAATGTGGCAGTGATGGTTCTGAAGGAGCAATTCATTCAGGGGTTGACAGGGACTACCAAATATAACTATTGGTTTTTTTTTTGGAAAAATTTGGGGGATTTGGGTTTCTATGTCACGATAGTGTGTTCTATGAGATCGTACTATACCAGGTTTAATGAGATTGGCTTGGAAGGTAGGATACCTCCGAGGTTCATATTACCTTTATTCAAGTATTATGATTGTTGATAGAAGTGTCATTCTGATTTGCCTTATGAAATCACTTAGTAAAAGTTCATGATGAATTCTATATGTTTTCGAAGAGGATATATGTAAGAAACTAGTTTTATGATGTTATCTATTTTATGATATAACTTTATAGAGGAGTTACCATTTCGTAGACTTCCAGGATCCCAATGGCATTTGAGAACTGAAAAATGAATACCCTTCATAAGAAAGTGTATCCCTTTGGAAGATGTGGGTTGGATACACATGGACCTCTAGGAGAGATCAAGGGAGTCATAAATACAATTGAGATCTTGATACCTACACATGTGAGTTGGATATCACTTTTAGGGATGAAAAGATATGATGGTGGGGAGATCATAAGAACTCTTTTTAATATATAACATTTTGGAATATTACTAAGAATATTGTTCGTGTATGTAAGAGATTAATTATTAAATTATGTGTCTTACGGAGCCTCGATACTATGATAATAAAAATAATAAAAAAATTATATCACACATGTTTACTTTTTCATAAATAATTAAATAATACCAACTGGTGATCCAAATTCAAAATCTAAGACTACCATTAAATCTACTTTCTAGGATCTAATATATGCATGAGATAAACATTTCCAGTTTCAAGTCCTTTGATTGAGGTGCAGTAATGGGGGAAAATAATAATTTAATTTTATAATTTAATTTATTTGTAATTTATTTTTTTTGGATTGAACCCTCACCTATTGAAAAATAGTTACGGTCAAATCAAGGTATAAAATCATAACCATTTATATTTGGTGGGGAGAGTAGGTAGGAGACAATGGAGGATGATAATGGGCTCAACGATAAAATTTGTATCACTTGGATCATCTACATGAAAAATTATTATAGATCTCATCAATAATTACAACGAATAATATATTATCATTAGTGATTGATCAAAACTTGATGTTACATGTTCCATTGTTTATATTAGCCATATATGATTACCAATGTCAAATGTGAGTTAATCCTTCCATTAAGATTGATTAATTGATCGATGGGTGATTTAACAGTTTCATTTTATCATCATACCATTTGAAATTAACGTTTTTTATTTTTTGTTCTTCATTCAGCAATATAATAATAAGTAATTGAGGATAATCCAAAAAAAATGATGTTCATTCCTTAGGATTGTGCTATGCATTTATCACATAATTTATTCATGAATTCCTTATTAGTATATCATTGGCCAATAGTTATATTAATACCCAGAGACTGGATTATGCTATTAATCATTGGTATATCAGATCCCTTTCATGGATCGAGATATTGGATCAAGGGAATGGGTGATGTCAGATACGTTGTGAAAGAAGATCATTGACATATTAGAGGTATATCTATGGCCCTTAATTCATTGTGTTTTTATATTTTGAAGAGATATGTGATGTATCAATTTCTATGTAAATTGGGTTGTCATAAATTTTATATCCTCAATAGAATGAGTGGAGTGAACTATAGATATAGATTCTTTAGTGTTTTCTGTGAAGGAAAATCTGACCAGCTATTAGTCGTAGTTTGTGGCAATGTAGTTATTATGATAGAGGGTGGCAATGAGACAACTCATGATAGTGGTGGTTTTGGGTGACAATGGTGATAGTGATGTGGACATTTGGGTTGTGATGTAGGGTGATGTAACTAATGAATGATGGGGGTTACGGCCCTCTTTTGTTCTAGTAGAGAAACCCCTATCACGCAATGAGAGCGCATAATTAAGATGGGGGTGTTGAAAATAATAATAATAATAAATAAAAATAACATCATCAACATCAACAATAATAATTATACTAATATTATTATCATTACTATTTTGTAATAATGATTGTGATGAATGTTTATCATATAATGTATGTTTGAGTATCCTTATGTGGAAACACAACATGGACATTAAGGTGGATATTTCAAGAATAATTTATGATATTTAATTCATATTTATGTATTGTAATCAAAATGTAACCTTGATATGTGATATGTGGAACAAGTCCTTTTTAATTTGGTTAACCATTTTAAAATAAAAAAATATTATCCATTGGTTTTTTATAGAAGAATCAACATTGAATGAACTGTTTTCCCATTCTGGACTTTTTAGGGGACATGTATTTGTATTTATATCATAGACCATTGAAAAAATAAAAATTCACTTATGTTTATAATTATTTTTTATACTTATATGTCATGTCCCATCCCTGTGGGGGCCACCCCGCGACTCCCCAAGCCCGCCTCCTGTAGGTCAGGGGCTGGTGACTACCACTAAGTATGGATATTTCTAATATGGGAGGCATTGCCTATATACCTGTACACATGCACTCATATCCAAACCCAAAAATAATGAAATATAAAAACACCACTATGGAACAAAATGCACGCATAAAACTAAAACCAACCAACAGAGCATGATATGATATAATGTATTGAAAGTAAACTGGGCCAGAATATAAGTCCACGTAAAAGAAGAGCCTGATAACTACAATGTCCATCCTGTAAACACAATTAGGTTCTGGGACTGTTGCTCGTAGCTGAAAGAACACCTCGGCCTGTAGGAAACTCAGAAATCTCTGTCAAGTCATTTTTATCCATGGACTCCGTCAAAAGGCATCCCATTTACACAAGACATGACACGCGCCAGCAAAGCCCATGTGGGGGTGAGTATAACAATACTCAATAGTGGACCATGAAAACCAGAATGAAATTTACAAAGAAAATGTACATCCAGCTCTATACATCATATGTCTACTGAACAATTAATAGGTGAACACATACCAGATATACTCAGAACCCGAACCTATAGTCTAGAGACAAGTTACACAACCACATTCCCCATCAAAGTATTCAGTATGAATATTCCACAAAGCACTCAGCCAAGAGAACTCACTCAATTAGTGTGATAGCTCTGATTACATCAATCGGAGAAGTACCATATATCCGAAAAATTCATGAGTGATAGATACACTC
Source organism: Viscum album (assembly GCA_963277665.1). NCBI lineage: Eukaryota > Viridiplantae > Streptophyta > Magnoliopsida > Santalales > Viscaceae > Viscum > Viscum album. Next base: position 919,413,921 of record OY728157.1, read on the forward strand.
ATTCAGGAAGAACACACTCATGAGTGGGGATAGATCTCGATACACATGTGAGGATCACTACCAGGGCCTTGGTAGATATTGCAACTCAATCGGATTCAACTTTTTGGTAGAGGATCAGTTCCTTGGGGAAATATTCACGTCGATGCTTGACTCAACCTTGGGTTAATAATGTATAAGGTATCATACTCAGGGCCTCTTGGAAGGATACCTGACTCTATCCGGAAAAAGTCTTGTTGATTAGATCATACTCCTGAAAAAAGAAAACGATACCTGACCTTTATGGGAACGAGAAAAAGGGGTACTAACCCCAAAAAAATTTCCAATATATGGTGGATAAGTACATCAAGCCGTGTACTGAATTGTACACATCGTTTAGAAGTATCACATGCCATGTATTCTGACCATGGGTCCTTCCCATGTACAATGACCCGTGTTGCAAGGCTTGTTGTTTAGAATGGTCAGTACATGGACTGTACTAAAAATCACTTTCCATGTTTGAGTAATTGTTGTCGGCTCTATGTACAGAGTCATGTGTCCCTACATGGATTTATCCCGTGCGCACTATCCCATGTAACCGGTTCACGGGGTTACTAGTGCAGTCGGCCTGGTCTGGTCATGTGGTTGAGTACACGATTGTGTACTCTATACCGTGTTTGTGTATCGGCCGTGATACATGCCGAGTCTGCATAAGTACCCACAAACCATGTTCTTGGGGGAACATGCCTTGTAAAAACATTGTGCATCGCAGAACCCAATCCGCTGTTGAGAAAGTCCCACATGGTATGTTCTTAGGGATACACATGGTGTTCATCAGGAATTTCCAAAAACGCACCTATCACCACCTCACCCCGGTTTCTCCTCAAAACAATAATCTGGACACCCAATCACCTCCAAACTCAAACTTTGAGGTCTTCCTACCATCAAGAAGCTGATTCCGTCAATTTTGGGCCTCCGATCAGCCCAAAAACAACGTTATAATTCTCCCGCTTGAAGAATGCTCGAAGAATTAGAACACCCAAACCATGTTGATTCGTCTTCCCCCATCGCTATCACACCTCTACAAGGTCTTCATGATGTCGGATCTTAAATTAGGGATTTTTTAATTATAAAAAAATGAGCAATGATCTGTTGTTCATAAACCCATGATGAACGTGAAGAACGTGGGGTCAAAAAGCGATGAAGAAAAATAATAAATAAATGAGGAACAAACCACTGTCATCATTCGTCATGGCATCTATTTGCTCCTGTTATTTGGTTTAAAAATAGAATAAAACTAAAAATCCATGAATTATCATATAATCAATTTCAGAATCAATATCCCCAAAAGAAAAGGAAATGGACTCCCTTATGCAAGAACACCTGATCTGCGGATCACGTTGTTGGGGTGTTGATCCATATTTATTATTTAATCCATGAATGGGGAAATAAAAGAAATGAAAATTACAAACCCCTACATCAGTCATCGAAAAATATGGAGATCGTAGTTCTGTCGGGATTTGATCTCACTGCACAACGATCCATGCATCGTCGTTCGTCGTCGTTCATAAAAAATCCTCCATGTTTGGCTCCATCCAAAAAACATGAGGATTCTAGGGGAAAACTCCAAGGATATGAGTCTAACCTTGGGATCAAACTTATTTAAAGAAAATAAGAATCTTTTTTTATGGAAAACATTTTAAAATTAAATAATTTATTAATTTATTTTATTTATTTTAAAATGTTTCTTCTAAAACGCCCAAAAACTAACTTTTGCAGCCGAACCACAATGGTCTATGTTAGGCCCATCCTATGGTAAAGTCAATGAACTGAACAAAACGGTTCCCCCAAATTTCTGATTAGGTCATTCATTTATTTGTTATTCCACTTTTTCTGGAGAACCGCTCACTCAAGCCTTATAAAGTTTAAATAAATTTCAAACATTTATTTTTGGCACTCTGGGCCATGGAATCTCACAGCTCTTGAAGGTATAGTCTCGATATAATTCCATTTAATATTAAAAAATATTACACAGAAAATCTAAGAAATTACCTTATCCCCACCTTGGGGATTTTCATCCTTAAAAAGAAAAAACAATGCTACTCGAAAAGATGTTGGCACAGGGCATGGATCTGAGCCTCTCACTCCCATGTTCTCTCTTGATGATTCTTGTGCTACCATCAAACACATACCAAGGGAATTAATCACCCATGAATGATGCTCTACTACCGATCCTTGATCTAAAATAGGTACTTAACAAAGGTCTCTCCATCATCTATGTCCAGCTTGACCTAGTCTATGAGGTGCGATGGGTCATGCACGTACCTCCTCAGCTACGACACGTGGAATACATCATGTAATCGATGAAACTATGGCAGAAGAGCTAGGTGGTACACCTCCTTCCAACTCTTCACAGTATTAGGAATGGTCTGATAAATCGAGGAGATAGCTTTTCGCATCGTCCAAATCTCTGCAACCCTTATCGTGGTAAGACCTGAAAAAAGACGTGCTCTCCCTCCTCGAACTCCAGAGGTCTTTGTCATCTGTAAGCATAAGAAATATGCTGGATCTATGCAATCTTCATCCGCTCCCAGATGATTTGTAGCTTCTCGGTGGTAGTTCATACCAACTCAGGACCCATGAGTGGTGACTCACTTTGGTCGGTCCGTCAAAGCGGTGACCGACACGGTCTCCCATATAGAGCCTTGAACGGTTCCATACCAATGGAGGAGTGGTTTCTTTTATTGTACGCAAACACAACCAGTGGTTGGTGGTCCTCCCAACTATGACCAAAGTCCGAGACATAGTCCCACAATATAACCTCCATAATATGAATGGTCCTCTCTGTCAGACCATTATTCTGGGGATAGAACACCGTGCTCAACCATATCTGAGTCCTAGAAACCTCCTACAATCCCTTCCACAGTCAGGAATTGATGTCGGTGTCTCGATTCGAGAATATTGTCGATGGGACACCATGAAGAAAAAATATCTCCTGCACATAGAGGCATCACATGCTCTCCATATAACTTTTCTCTCTAATATCTAGGGAGTGGGCCAACTTGGTGAGTATGTCATTGATTACCCAGATAGAATCATTCCCCTTGGAGAATCATGGTAATTCTGTTATGAAGTCCAACAATATTCCATCCCACTACCACTCTGAAACATCCAGGGGGATATAATCATGTTGGAAACTTGTGTTCGGCCTTCAGCTGTTGTCATATAAGGCATTGAGAAACTAACTCTTCTTCTAGATTATTCATACATGACCATCAAAACTGTCGTCGGATATTCTAGTACGTCTTTTCCAATACAGAATGTAATGCCAAGGGGGATTTATGAAACTCCCTCATGACCTCCACCTACAATACCACTGGTAAAAAAGTACATCCTCTAAAAAGAAGTACAGTACAACTCCCCACCATTCGAATATCCATTAGGATCATGTCCTATGGATAACTGAGCACATAATCCTCACATTCAACATTCTCAAGTTGTACATCCCTAACTTGTTGTAAGAGTGGAGGTGTGACAAACATCAACTGAAGGAATGAATCATCTTATCTATCCATGTAGGATAACTGTAACAAGGGTAATTATTCTGACACCTCACTCAGATGTTGTGAGCTTGGTCTCTGGCTAAGAGAATCTTCCACCTTGTTCCCCTTCCCAACAGTATAGATGATGACCAAATCATTATCCTGGAAGAACTCTATCTAATTCCTATATCACAGATTCAGATACTTCTACAAGAAGATGTACTTGAGGCTCTTATGGTCAGAGTAGACGATGAGCCACTCACCAATAAGGTTGTGTAACCACATCATCAACATGAAGAGTACCACTGGCAACTCTAGATCATGGGACGCATAGTTCATCTCATGTGGCCTATGTTGGAACGAAACATAAGCAATCACTGCCTGTCTCTGCATCAGGACACAACCATGCCTGGTCCCTAATGAGTTGTAGAAAACTACGTACCCAGCACCTCCTGTATTCTCAAGAACTGGGTGCCTATCAAACTATACCTCAACTGCTCGAAGGCCTGATGGAACATCTCCATCCACCTGAAGGGGTGCCTCTTACTAGTCAAGGATTTCATCGGTGTTGATATTCAGGAGAAATCAGAAATTAATCCCATGTAACATCCTGCCAACCCATGGAGGCTTCACAATTCAATCACGCTCTGAGGTGGATCCCATGCTAATACTGCCTCCACCTTGGCTAGGTCCATATATACTCTATCTACTAAAATTACATGTCCCAAATATTGGACCCCCCGAATCACAAACTGCCATTTCGAGAGCTTCTCAAGATGTTCGTGCTCTCAGAGTACATCTCGAACCATCTACATATGCCTTGCGTTCTCCTCCTTTGATACCGAGTACACATGAATTTCATCGATGGAGACTTCTATTAAACTGTCCATGTATGACTATAAAATATCCTTCATAAGACACATGAACCATGTGGGGGATTTCGTCATGCTGAAAGGCATCACTAAGTTCTCATAAAGACTGTAGCGGCATCTGAGATCCGTCTTCGGTATATCCTTGTTTCGTACTTATAACTGGTGGTAACCGGACCAAAGTTCAACATTGGAAAACCATTGTTTCCCTATTGGGTGGTTGAAGAGGTCATCGATCCTTGGTAGGGGATATGCTTTCTTCATCATCACCTAGTTCAGGCGCCGCTAATCCATGCACAAATTCAAACTCCCATATTCCTTCATGGAAATCAATATTGGGGAAGCCTAGGGTGAAACACAATATCTCATGAAACCCATACTCTACAAATCCTCAAACAGAAACCTCATCTCACGAAGCTCTGCAGGAGGAATCTGATATGCTAATGATGAAATCAGGGTCGTCTCAGGGTGTAAGTCGATGCCAATGTTAATTTATCGGTGGGGAGGTAGTTCTATAACATCATCGGGAAACACGTCTTCATACTCAGCCATTAAAACTTGGAACATAAAGGTAACAACATCTAATACCTGAGGGTAAGGACAACCAACTCATGAGTGATCAGTAGTACCCTCATATGAATGAGTCCATCCTATGATTCCTGAGTATCTCATTCATCAAAAAAGGAAAAAATCATCCCATTGTTGTAGACAAACCACACTCTACAATAAAAACAATCAGTTAGGGCATGGGCCAAGGATAACCAATACATACAAAGAATGACGTCGTATGGCCTTGAAACAATGACCAAGATTTTCCAATTGAAAATCTCACAAGCAAGGGTAAGATCACACAATCTTTCAAGGTGCATGATAATCAAGTCTCCTCCCATAAGTGTATCCTAGCATAAAAATCGAGTCAATTGGTATACCATAATCTGAAGTTTTCGCACAAGACATGTGGGGAGGATTGAATGACAAGAACCTCTATCTATAAATACGGATGATAAGGTAAAGAAGACACAGATCGTACGTCATATCATCCCTTGAGTACCTCGGTCGTATGCCTCTACTGCATGTAGTTGTATGAGACACTATCCCAAAACTCCCTAAGCCTAGTGCGGACCTACTGGGTGTGGTGGTGGAAGTAGAATGAAGCTTCAACCACCACCTATAGCTCTAACTGCTCCTTTGCCACGTCTGCCACCTTGCAAGGTCTGTCTGGTCCACTCTTTGCCTCTACCTCAGTGGTCCATCCACTGTATCTCTATCAATAGATCAACGGGTCAGACAACCTCTAGCAAGATGTCCCTTGATATCGTACAACAATCATCACCTCTACCTAGGTTTACTGGATCAAACCTGAGAGCCTTGGACTTCCTAATGATTGTCTTGGGTCCTCCTATGATGTCTCTCATGTCCTGATCCCCGAGCCTAATGTCAACTCCCTACTATTGTGGTCTCCGCACCTACCTACATACCGCTAATTTTCGTCGGCATTCTCTACTCCTCCATGAATATATGTATCCCCAAGTCCCACCTGAGAACTCCAACAAAAGATGGAATGCAAAGAGGTTTGACACTAGATCGATTTTCCCGTTGGAGACCTCGATCGAAGGTCCGAAATCTGAAGTACTGATCTCTGACCATATCCATCGAGTACCTGGCAAGGTTGGTGAACCCTGATGAATAGTCAGCCAGCGTTTAACAACCCTTCTTGAGTGGAAGAAGTTCCTGGATACACACTACTCTAGGCAAAACTAGTGAGAAATCCTCACTAAAGAGTCGCTCAAATTCCTTCAACGAAAGAGTCTCCTTGTTGTAAGTCTGTGTGATCAGACTCCACCATCATCCCACTGATCCCTGAAAAAGGACCACTCCTAGGATCACCCACCAGTGTCCTCCTGAGATGGAAAAATCTTGTTACCACCTCAAGCCAGTCCTTAGCAGCCTGAGGTTCAGATCACCTCAGAACATATGGGGAATCTATCTTAGGAAATCATGGAGTGAGGTCATCCTGCTCCCCTCATATGTAGGTACTGTAGATATCATAGACTGCTCCACTGGTGGTGGTATTGCATGTATACCACCTAGAGGTAACGCCTGGGAAACTGGCCCATGTATCGACGCCTCTTCACACAGGGGGTTATCATCATGATTGTAATGCTGAATCTTACTGGGCATGCATCGCGGAGGAATCCTGTAAGGAACAAGATATACCATGGTCAAAGAGTATATATGGATATCTAACATAGAAGACATTACAAACACAACCCATTCATATATGATGCATGTACCAATCTCTTATTCCCCATGCAATGGTGTTTTCCTGTACCGAGTAAAAAAGTAGGTTATCAGAGTCTTGGTGTATGGATATATTGGTCACCCGCACCAACACTAGAGTATCTATCCTGAATGCTGAGCTTGAAACACTTAATAATGTTTCCCCAAAACAAACTCCCGGATTATTGGTTCAAAGGTAGAATTGAACATCTCTGATACCACTCTATCACGAACCATCCCACTGGGGCCTGCGCCATGACTCCAAAGCCCGCCTACAATATTTCAGGGGCTGGTGACTAGCACTGAGTATTCATATTACAAATATGGGAGTAATTTCATATGTACTTGTACACACGCACACATCTAAATTCCAAAAAATACAGAAATGTAAAAAAAACTCAACGGAACAAAATGCATGCATACAAATAATCCCAACCAACAGAGTACGACGTGATGGGTACTGAAAGTAAACATTTCTAGAATACAGGCCCACCAAAAACAAGAGTCTGAAAACAAAAAAGTCTATCATATAAACACAATGTGGTATTCGGACTGCTACACATAGTCATCGGAACACCTCGACTTGTATGAATCTTAGAAAGCATGGTCTTGTACTGGTCCTGCCTAGACTCTGTCAAAAGTACTCATATGCACAAGACACGACGCATGTGGGAAATGCCAATGTAGGGGTGATTTTATCAATAAATAGTTGTGAATCCCAAAAACCACAAATCGATACACTAAGGAAAGGTATTGTTAGATCTTCACAGTATGTATCTACTGAACATATAAGAGGTGAACACAAACAAGTTATACTCAAAACCTAGACCCGTAGTCTAGAGATAAGTCACAGAACCACATTCCCCCCACTAGGGATTCAGATAGAAGAATTCGTGAAGCACTCATATAGGAGAACTCACTCCATTAATTTTATAGCTATGATGACCTCCTTTTGAGAAGTTCTTTCCATTGGAAAATGTCACGAGAGATAGATACACTCATTCCTGGAGAACAGACTCCTTTGTTTGAAAAGATCTAGATACATAGATTATGATCACTGTAAGGGTCTTGGTAGATAACGCCACTCATTATGATTCACCGTCTATGAAGAGGATCAGTACCCTAATGGAATAGTCACATAGATAACTTACTCTAGTTAGGGTCAACAATGGATAGAGGATCTTGCTACGGGCCTCTCGGAGGGACACTTTACTCTATCCCAGAAAGTCCTACTGAAGGGATCATACTTCGGTAAAAGGAAGTGATACATAACATTCAGGGGAATGGGAAAAATGGGAAATAACCAAATCACAACATGTCCATACTACGATGGACAAGAATATCAAGAAATGTATAAAAATGTAAACAGTGTGTAGAAGTGTCACACACTGTGTCTTCTGATCCAGGGTACTACCCATGTACAACGACACATGTTGCAAGGCGTGTCTTGTAAAAAGGTTAGTACACTTCATGTAGTAGAGATCATGCACCGTGTCTGAGTAACTGGGGTTGGCTCTGTGTACGTGGCCATATGCCCATAGTATGTTTTGTCACTTGTGTGCCATCCTGTGTAACTGGTCCACGGGGTAACCCATGCAGCCAGCCTGGTCTGGCCGCATAGTGGAGTACACAACTTTGTAATCCATCCCATGTTCATGTATCACCTAGGATACATGATGAGTCCATGTAAATACCCCTACGCTGTGTTCTTTGGGAAACACTACGTGTCATCTCTTCGTGCATCGTGGAACCCTAGCTGCTATTGAGTCGGTCCCACACAATGAGTTCTTAGGGATACACACAGTGTACATCGGGAATTTCAAGAAATGACGCTCATCGCCACCACCCCCTGTTTCTCCTCCAAACTTCGATCCGGCCACCCGATCACCTCAAAACCCCAGATTTGTGGTCTTCCTACCATCATGAAGCCGATTCCTTCATGTTCAGGGCTTCGATCGGCCTTGAAAATGCTTTCTAGTTAAACCGAATGAAAAATGCTCGAAGTATGAGAACTCTCGAACCGTGTTGATTTGTCTGTCACCGTCACTGTCAATCCTCTGATAGGTTGTCATGATGTTATATTTCTAATATGGGAGCATCACGTTGAAAAAATGATGTTCAATGATACGAATTTCATAACCCCACGAAGAACAGAAGGTTAAAAAGGGAGGAAGAAATAAAATAATCAACTGAGGAACACACCCCCACCATCACTTGTTCCGACGTCGATCCTCTTCAATTAGTAGTTCTAACATGAGAATAAAAATTACCATCCTAGAATTATCATATAATCCATTATCGAATCAAAACCCCCAATAGAAAAGGAGATTGGCACCCTCTCTCAAGAACGCTCGATCCATGGTTCCTCCTATTGGTTGGTAGATCTGCGTTCGTCATTGAATCGAATAAAGGAAGAAACAAAAGAATTGAAAATAAAAAACCCCAACCACAGTTGTCGACGAAGAGGGAGATCGGTCATCGGTCAGTTTTCGATCTCACTATGCAAAGATCCACATATCGTCGTTCATCTGGGTTCGTCAAAAATCCTCCAAGGTTGTCTTCTGTCCAATGCTGCTGAGGATTCTGGGAAAAAACTCCAGGGATACGATTATAACCCTGGGCTCCTGCTCATTTAATGAAAATGTGAGTCATTTCATTAGGGAAAACATTTTAAAATAAAATAAATTATTGATCTATTTTATTTATTTTTTAATTTTTATTATAAAATGCCCAAAAATTATGTTTTGCAGCCTACCCATGATGGTCGATGTTAGGACATGTATATGGTAATGTTGCTTCTCTGAACGCAATGGTGCCCTCATATTTCTGATTAGGGCACCCGCTTAAATGTCATTCAACATTTACTAGATAACTAATTACCTGCACTGTTTAATGTTTAAATAAGTTTTAAACATTTATTCAGGCAGTCAGGGTCTCAGAATCACACGTCGTTGGAAGTTCTAGTCTCGAATTAATTACATATATAATTTAAAAACAATACATGAAAAATCTGAGAGATTACATTATATTTGGAAAAATGAGTAGTCCATTCAAAGATGTTTTTCAAATTATATGTGATGGAGACCTTCATCCAACATCACATGTATGATATGAGACGATTTATGATATAATATTCATCATGTGATTCATATCTGATTGTAATGATTCAATGTGATAATCAAAGTGTTATATGGATTTGAAAACCAAGATTCCCACCAGGGAGATGGTCCCCATACTCATTAAAGGTAGGTTAGTACACCCTTCTTCAAAAAAAGTTGATGGTCCTCTATTAATTGTGATTGGGTGTTATCATCAATGTGTTACAGGGTTTGCGTACCCCCTTTCAACTTCTTGGAGTGGGACCCAATTATCAAAACATGTAGGGTTTTGAAAACCCCCATATATCTTATAGTGCATGACCTCTATCAATGGAGTGAAACCCCTATATTCAAAAAATGTTATGGGGAATAGCCTCCACTGGAGACAGAACCCCACAACTATGGATTATAGTAGTGAGGTGTGGTCCCTTCATATGTATTTTTTAGGGAAATTTATGATGAATGGATGAGAGTGAAACGTCCCAGGTAAATGATAAATAAGACATATTTCATATTTATTAGTATTTTTGAATTAAATATTAATTATACTTTAATGGGGTTTCTATGTTCGATAGCATACCTGATACGCAATAATGGGTTTCTTTGGAATCTTACGTTGCACACTAATAATATATTATTATTAATTTAAATGGTAGTTAACTCCTAGCCGTTGTATTGGCAGGAATGAATGAAACTAACTACAATATGAGTATACATATTCTTCAAATGTATTTACATTTAGCCAATAAATTTTAAAGGCTTAAAATGTGAATAAATCTAATTTTAAGCATAATTTACATTAAACAGCTGATTTATCGCCATTTAATGGAGAACCCTATTTAAATATATTTTTGGTCACTTTAATAAATATTAATTGACCAAATAAAATCCATATATAGAATGGGGATATCAGTTTTTACTTTGTGTAATTTTTTGGTATTTTTTTAATAAAGTTCATTTTGGAATGAATAGTGAAAAATATTGTCTTTTAATTCAAAAGTTCCATTTAATCTAATATATTTATTTCGTTTGATTATATTTTTAATTTGTTTTAAAGTGACATTAAAATATATTTTTACCATTTAATCTAATTTTAGTCTTTGAAATTAATTTCACTTCGAAATTGGACATAAACAAGTATCAATCTTTTGATAATGATTGTTTCTTAAAAACAAGCTATTTGTTTTGATAATAGGAATTAATTTTTAAATTAATTAATTTCACATATATGTTTTTAATTTTGAATAATAGACATCATTTTTGAATTTAGAATATCAAATATATCTTAAGCTGAATTTTTGGTAATTTTCTGAAAAACATCAATTTTTGATGAATAGTGAAACCACTTAATGGTAGTTAAAAACTGACTTTTTCATTTAAATGAAATTTTACCAAATTTTGAGAATTTAATTTAAAAAATACGAAATAAATGGTTGTTATATAGATTTAAAAAATGGTTTATTAGGATGAAAATAATTTTTGGTGAATAGTAACTTTTTAATTTTATTTACCGCGGTTAAAGGTAAATAGGGTAATTCAAGGTTAAAAGAATATTATAATAATTTAAAAATACCTTAACACTTGTCCAAAACATATTTTTTGAGTTATTTACGACCAAGGTCATCTTTGGGTCGATTTTGGGAACCCATTGAGCCACATGGCAGAGATAATGACAATTTGGATTACTTATTTTAATGTGAAGCCAAAATTGACATTAACAAAAATCGTTTTGTAATTTATTTTTATATGGTGATATATAAGTCATATTTTCTAATATAAATATTCATTGGAACTCTATAAATATTTCATACACGATAGTATTTTTATTATAATTTTTATACACCGAATAAATTAAATTATTCATGACACAATAATGATGCAGTATTTACCTCATTAATAAATGATTTAATCAAATAAGATTATAATTATTAAAATATTATCCAAAACATGCCCAATTATGATAGGATGATTTTATTTCTACCTTGACTCAACTTATCTTCGTCCATAATGATTTTGAGATCATTATAACCCGAATATCATTATATTATAAAATAATGTTTTCACACTTTCCTAAAGACCCCTCCTCTCCCTTATAAAAGGAGACCATTTCTATCCAATTACTCACAACCCTCAAGCCATTTGGCTCGTCAATAATCTTCCCAAATAATCTCTCTACACCCCTATCCTCCTACTTGAAGCCTTATATTAGGAAAAATGCACTTCATGATTTCCTTTTGTTCAAACCAAAGAGAGTTACCCAAATTAAAGGTAACAGTTTCTCTTAAATTGATATCTATTATTTTACTTCTCAAACCCCTAAAATATTTTTATTTCGTTTATTTTTTAATGAACACTGTATCCTAAATATAATATGATGTTTTTCTAAGACGTATTCGAACTACACTTACACAAACCTTCATCTAATGGATGATGAACATAATGTTTCTTTGGATGGGAAACTAACGCATCACGAAACGATGATTGTTCAATTATATCTTACCACCTCTCATGGTGGCCATTATGATGGAACTATATTTATATATGATATATATTATTTTTATTATTTCCTTATACTTATGTAATTCTTAATTATATCAAATCATTATTGTTTCCATAATGGGTAAATACGATAATTTCATTTGAGGAAGTGCAGACTACCGCCCCCTCAAAGTGATTTGACTCGTTAATTCCTTATGTGGGATGTATAAAGGATGGAGTTAATGATATTAGATATTATATTATACTGGAATTTTTATTTACCTATGTGTTATTATCTTTTAATTCCATTAAAATAAGAAATAGAAATGAAAGTAGCGTTCATGCGTACGAACGACTTGCCGTCTCCGTGAACGGTGCATTTCATTTCTTACTTCCAAATGTTATGTACTATTATAAATACATGTATATACTGAATATATATGATATATATGATATTTAAATCATGAATATCATTCAGGATATAACAGACTATTTACCACATGGACAAATTGTAAATATAAGGTGTTCATTTTTGACTCAGGTACCAAATATCGACAAAATGATCGTTATTAACTTAAATGATTACATAATGTTTATGACATGGTAATAAGTTATATAAAAGTAATAATAAACTTGAAAAATGTTTTTATGCAAGTAGAAATTATCTTTAGCTTATTATTTAGGAGATTAAAGAACGATCGAGTCATGTCAGACGCGAGGTAAGGGACTTCATCTCAATCTCCTTTTATTCAGGCATATTTAGTATTATACACGACTATATTTAATATGGTTTATAAACTGCCTTGATTTTTAATTTTAGTCAAATGGAATATTTTTATATGAAGCTTTTTACTAAACGACAGAAAAGAATGTTTTTTAATGTAATCAGTGACAATGACCTTTCCGTCGCTGCGAAAATTATTTGATCTTTTTCATCCTTAACAAGTTGGAATGTTTTTCAAAGGAAAAATAAATACCATATACTCTTTTTACTTATTTGGTATTCAAAATGATTTTGTTAATGGATTTATTATTTCAATATCTTGAAATGATATTTTATTAGTGCAATGTGGAAAGGTTATCTTTCTTTTATGCTTATGTTATATGTTATGATCATGTTATGGTTCTTGGGTGTTATTTACGTATATGGGTGGTTCCATGAAAAACCTAGTGCGGGTGAGCCCAAGATAGATTTCCAATGAATGGGTTAACGTGATGGAGGTAAATGTGAATGTTTCTCCTTAGATATTTAGGGAATATACTATGATGGGTATTTCAAAATAACTCCCTATGTAGCTATGATAGCTACAATGTAAGGATGATATGGATGCCACATATTACCTTTATGATTTATGATTTCTAGGTGTCCTTCATAAATCTTATTATTTCATGAGGTAAGTAAAAGAGTTCATGTATTGTATGTATTTATGAAAAAATGTTTTCATTCATTGTTTTATAACCCTTTCTGAGCCTTTTATGCTCATCCCGTGTTTTGAAATATTTTCATAGGACATAATGATGAATAGGGTCAAGGATGGGATCAAAGAAAAGTCATGCTGTCTAAAACATGGAAGAAGACATGACTCATTTTTTCAAGAGTTTTTATTTAATGAAATAAATGGAAACTATGTAGAAGTGTATACCTTGAAATTTTTTTAGATGTAATATTCATGTCCTAATTCTCTAAAACACTAAACCTGAAATGATCCTCAATGTGAATTATTCATTTAATTCAATAAAACGTAATGTTTAAGTATGGGTCCTTATAGAGATAATATTCCCCCATGGCTGTTACATGTAGTGGCATAATGTGTGGAGTCCACTATGTATCTTTTAGTGTTACTTGTATTGTTTAACATATATTATTGTAATTCATATCATTCGACATACTCTTCATTATTAGCTATTAATTGTTGATAGATACAACGTTTATCATTATATTTAGGATAATTGTTGATAATATATGGGTTATTATGACTTTTCTAGCAAATTTTGGTTGACATTCCTTTGTGGTGATGATCCAAATACACTCTATTTAATGATTAATGTTTTGTGATTTTAGGGTTTCCTGTTTGGTTTGTATATAATAAATACTAAATGGGTAATTTCCCACTTTTCTATCATCTTATGAAACTGATAGGTATATTAGTATTGATTATGTTGGACATGGTATTAGTGGTTCTTCGTAATTCATGATTGTGTTGACCATGTTCAGTGGTCCGATGGAGTCTCGGGTTGATATCCCCCCTTCTTTACTATTTATAGTTATTTCATTTTTTGTTCCCCCCAATATTTCTATCACTATGTATATTTTTACAGTTCATATAATTTAAATTACATTGTTTTACTATCCTATTTATTTATTTAAAGTTATTACATGCAGCATTAAACTCTAGATGTTCATTATTTTTCTATTAATATAACCTAGTAAATGGTGTTTATTGTTTGTGTGTGTAAAATTTCATTAGGATAATGACTAACATTTTAGAATTATTGTGAATCAATGTTTTCAGCTAACCTCTAGCGCATTATATGTGTGCATTTGGTTTTCAGAATTGGCTTTCCGCCAGATAAGACGACCGTAGTTAGTCTGGCCATGACGATTCACCACCCACACTCTTTTGTTACAAATGCATGTATTATAGTTATTATGACATTTAGTGCTCAAATATGATGGTTATTGATTATTATCAACGTTAACAACCTCTAATGACAATTTAAATGGGTTAATCTCATGTCATAAATTTTTAATATATGGATTATGGTAAATAAGTTGTCAGAGGTACCATTACTTCAACTATTATTGTCATAATCTAATATTTGATTCTTCTTCTACCAAATAGTTTATATATGTTTTATTTTTTATGTATATCACACTTCTTGGTCAACTCATAGAGGTTAGATTATTATTGAAAACAAATAATGCCATTCTAATCACATCACATGACTGTGATTATTTTTTTATTGATTATTGTGTGAATCTGTTTCCTAAAAGTATTTTATTCTCAATTTACTTTATTTTTATATGATTTTGAGTGTGGATTGACTATCTAAATATAGAGACCATATCAATTTCCATGTATGGTTAGAAACATATATTATTCATAAAAAACAAAAGATTTATTTTTGGTGTGAGGAGGAATATGAGATTCTAATGATAATTAATTTCATTATAGGGATCTTGATTTCTTTTCATATGATGATTTTATCATATATGGTTTGGTATAAAATAAAAAAATTTGATATTAATATTTTAGAAGTTATTTTTAAGGTATATCTTGTATAGTTCTTAGAAAACCCACTACCTTTTGATGTTTTGTTTCCAATAGAACTCACAATCTGTGCCACAATTATTTCAAAAACTCTGTAGAAAATGAACCTATTAATGTTATATGAATTTAATAAAACCGCATTAGAATAATTATAAATGATTCATTTGACAATGTGCATCAATATGATGTGAACATATTGTTGTTTATAATAATTATGGATCAATGCGTCCATGTATAGATTATTAGGATCATAACAAGATAATTATTAAGAATCAGTACACATTCCACCATATTGATGATATTTTTTTGATCAATAGTGAGGAGATCAATAATTTAGTATGATGGACCTTAATTCTAGATATTATCATATTATGGTCAACGATAATCAAATATCTAAGAAACCCTTCAATATTAGGTACAAATACTATGAATATGTACTGATTCCATTTGAAGTTACTAATCCACCTCTATTTTCATATACTTAATGAATATAGTCAATATATATTTTTTAATACAACTTTTAATAGTATTTACATTCAATATTCATATATTCTCCCATATAAAGAAACAAAAATATTATCACATGATAATTGTAATGAATACCCTATAGAAGAAGAAGCTATATTCCAAATTCAGTAAATGTGAATTCTTGTTAAAAAATGTATTATATATGGCACTTGTGATCAGAATAAATTGTATATCTATAGATCCTTCATTAAAGAATTTTATTTCACAATTTATAAATTTTATAACTATCACTAAGATTAATAGATTTTAGGGACTGTATGGAAATTATCTACACTTTTTGTTGAATTTTACATTGATCTCTAATCAACACAATATGTTAACCTAGGTGGGTGTAAATTTCATTTTATTTGAGTAATGTGAATAAAATTTAATGCATATGGTGAAATGTAATGTTGGTGAACCATTTCTACCCTACCTTATATTGGATTAGATTCAATGAACTATATTTATTCATCTTAAAAGGGACAAGGATTTATCCTATTTAAAATGGAAATATAATATAATATGCCTCTCATCAATTGATTGTATAGGAAACAAATAACATAACACAAGAATTGAAGTTAGGTGTAGTACGTTTTTCATTAAAATAATGATAAATTATTTAAAGGGTGAATGTTGCGAAATATATAATATATTGATCATAATGTATTGATATATATTTTCACAAAAAAAAATTTGAATATAAACCAATGAATATGGTATGAATTGATTATGTATTATGATTTCCCAATACATTACTAACCACAGAAGGTGAACAAGGTAGATTATTCTTTATGTTAAATACATAATTCCATCTTGTTTATGACGAGGATAAAGAATATCCAATATATATTTATTTAAAAAGTATGGTTGTTAAAATTATAAATGGGGGATATTTTATCATTATCAAATTATTGTCCAACCATCAATTGATGTGAGAATTTAATAGATTCATAAGGTAATTGTATATAAAAAAAAGAATGAGAGAAATATTCTTGAGATCATCCTTGATTATGATGGAATGATATAGGTAATGGAAGACGATATATTCCCTTGTTGAATAATAATCATTGAAGGAGATATTAGATAATGATCATATCTTTTTTTATTTATCCACGAATATTGAGTATTTATAAAGAACATTCAGATTATTTTTTATTGGATAATATGATGAGTGATATGTTAGACTACGTATCTTGATTCTCATTATACTAACAAGCCAACACTTTTTGGAAGATATTTATGGGGATGTTACAACCAATACCCATACATATACAGAAATATGATATAGTAACCATGGATTTTTAGGCCTCCCAAGAAATATAAAAGGAATAATGAATTTTGGTTCGTATCCCTATTCATAAAAAAGTCATTACATTTCATTACTATTAGAGAGGATTTTTCCCTGATCATATTTCCTTTCTATATATATATATATATATAAATATAATGAAACTGGTAACAATGCATGGAGTAACATATTCTATAGTATCTATTAGAAATTTTATGTATGTCTTAATGTTTTGGATAATCATATTGGATGCTCTAGATATGGAGTATTGTTCCATTACTATATATCATCCCTAGAGAAATGATAATTCTTAGGCAAATAGTAAAATGATATAAGATATGCTATGATATTATTCTCTTAAAATGAAAGGGGGTTGGGAACAACAAATTCCTCTTATCAAATTTTGTTATAATAATATTTTTTCACTCAGGAATTAAAATTGATCCATATGAATCCCTAAATTGAATAATTTGAAGAACATATTCATAATGGGATGATTTTATAGAATCAAATCAATTAAAACCTGGGCTAGCTGAGGAAATCAAAGAGAAGGATATAATAATAGAATATGTCATAAAGGAATTGTAGATTCTACATAAGTGTTATATTGAAAAAATTTAATATGGTCTGTAATATTTTGTTATCGAGAATGTATACCTTTAAATTTCTCTCTATTATTATGTATCCGGACTCTTGATCATATTTGGAAGGTTTCTTATCATTTGAGGATTCATCCAAAACACTCTACAATTTATAATGTGTTCCATGTATATATTTTGTTTATATCTATACTTGATCCTTACCATGAAATGAAATCATGTGTTTTAACACTGGATTATAATAATAACTATGATGTGACAATGATTAGGATTAAAAATGGATCATAAAATATGCTATGAAACCTAACCACTCACTAGGTCAATGTTTAGTGGTGAAACAATAAATTCAAGGAAGTAATATTGAAGCATGAGGCATTGATGTGGAATTAGTATCCATATTTGTTTTTATCATAGTTATTCAGTAATAAGGGTGAAAATATTTTATGGTGGAATAATTTTATTCCCCAATATTTTATTTTTATTTCCATGAAATTAATTTATTGTATTTGATACCTTGTTTTACATGAAACGCCAAGTCTAAATAATCCATCATATATTATGTACAATATTAAAGAGATATTGGGTTTGATGTTATGAAGATGATTTAGAAAATTATGAAATATAGATAGATTTTTTTTTCTATAATTCAAATATATTATTTAATTCATAGGAAATAATTATAAATTTTTATTGAAATAATATCATGAATAAACCTCTATTTTAGTTAATAA
The DNA here is from genome assembly GCA_963277665.1 of Viscum album. NCBI lineage: Eukaryota > Viridiplantae > Streptophyta > Magnoliopsida > Santalales > Viscaceae > Viscum > Viscum album. Next base: position 919,432,564 of record OY728157.1, read on the forward strand.
ATTTATTCTTAATAGTTTTAGAAATTTTAATATAAAAAACTATTTTTAAACATTTTTAAAATATTTTCAAATAAATGTATATATAATTTATTAATATTAATAAATATATTAGTTTTGTAATGGGTATGATTGAAGAAAACAATATTTAATGGTTAAAAGAGTTATTTATCAGAAAAATGTTTTTATATGTACAAAAAAATTTGAAATTAATATATTAAATAATTCCCCATATATTAATAAATTTAATGAAATGTGTTGTCACTATATTCATTATAATATTTTTTGTTCATTTATTTGTTTCTATGAGGTATTTAATGAATGTTAACATATTATTATTTTTTAAAATATATTTTTTCTTCTAATAATAGATTTAATTTAAATATGAATTTCATATTTAGAATTTATTTCATCCAATTATAAAAAATTATTTTGATAAAATGGATTCCATAATTCCAATTATAAATTTCAATTTTAAATGATTTAAATTTCATTTTTGTTTATAGTGAATAATATAAATAATAAAAATATTTGTTAAAAGGGTTATGGTTCAATCATGATTACCAATTGGGTTAATATAGGTATAGGGGTAAAATTGAAACATAAAATTAACTAAATCATTTTATTTGTATATATTTAAACCTTATGTTATCTAATTTTTATTTCATGTCAATTACATTACACTTTCAAATGAATTCAAACTTGTATTATTGAAATCATTTAAGGAAATCTATGTGTGCCCCTCCAATTTATTTTAAAAGGGAGCATATGCTTAATAATTATTAAATAAATTATACATATATATCTGTAAATAACATCCCTAGAAACATTCCTAGATTAATTATTCCCATTTTTAATCTCTTTTTTTTAACCAATAACCATCCTTGGATGTAATATGGAATATGAAAAAGGAAGTCTCTCAATTAAGAAGTTGGAATCCTACCTAATTCATTCATTGTATATTTATCTGTATCCAACCTCAATATATTTTGAAAGAAACCTAAAAAAATGATACCACAATCATAATTAAAAAAAATATATTTTTTGATTATAGGACAACCAATCTATATATCTTTTCTATTCAAAGGGATATTAAATTATCATGCTTTCATACAAGTGGACTAATCCCTCTATGCATAGCTATGATTCTTCATCTATTATAGCAATTCATGATTGGTTATTATGATGGGTTTAATTTTTAAATATTTTATATTTTGAATTATTATTATTAATATTTAATTATAATATCTTATCTATATTCTTACATTCTGATCTATTGAAAAATCACAACGTATGTTGTGTATACATATTGAATACCACCTACACAAATTAATGTGATTTGTTTTTCATAAAATCTATATATGAATGATTATTAATGTGAATATGTTAACTTAATATTATATATATTAAATTATTTATATTTTTTAAATGATGTAAGATTGATCTATGTGTAAGGATGAAAACATCCAAATTAAAACAGTCAAGGAAAACAAAGCAGTACACATATAAAATGATGAAGATAATGTAATATTTTTAAGGAATATGTGATAAGATGTTATAAATAAAGAACTTATGGAATTTTATGTACTAATATATATATTGGAAATTAAATAAAATATTTATTATTTTATTATAATGGATGTTATAAAGACATAAAAATATTGTCATACATGGGTGGAGGGATTCTCATCTCACATGTATTTTTTCAGACATATGTAATATTTACCAGATTTTTATTTATTGTTTTATATAATATACCACATAGATATGATGTGTCATTAATATATTTTATTACCTATATATATTGATTCAGGTGAATGTTTTTTTATTAAGGTTTATGTGTCAAAATATTCTATAACAGTGATGGTTTTATGTTACAACCTCACTTTTCACAGGGATCACTTACTCATAAATTTATCTGAATGAATATATATGAAATATCCATAATAAATATAATCTAAATTGTAATAATATTGTTATTATATGTATTATAAAATTTCCTATCATTTTACACAATATATGTACTCAGAATACAGAATGAATGTTTTTTTATAAAAAAATGAAATTATTTCTCTCCACTACCGGGAGTATTTTTCACCCACTTCAACAATATCATTAAAATGTTTTAATGATTTATTTTAATATTATCTATTTTTTCTGTAATGATATTTTTACCCATATTTTACTTTCTTTAGTTGATATAATTTTTTAGGTTCATATTCTGATTGTGGTACCCATTACAAAAGATGAAAATGGAATGTATTTTTTATCATATACCATCAGATTGGATTTTTAAATAATATCTCGATCCTTTAAGTGATATATTTATATTTATATTTATATTTATATGAATTTAATATTTCTCATGAAATTATTACTCAAGGATATAGATTCTTTTTATATTATTCTAGAGTCATAGGAGTTGGAATTTTTGAATCAGGTTCCTAATGCACATTGTTAATGGTTAGTTATAATGATGAACATTGATAATGTGAATTAGATTAAGAGGGAGAAATGTTTTGAAAAAAATGTGAAGAGAGTTTTGGGACCATGTAACTTGGGAAAGATTATTTTTCACTGTATATATAGAGTTTTATAAACCATGCAGGTTACCCATGAAATAGTGTTTCTAGTGACTGCCCTGGAAAGTGGATCCCACACAGTTAGAGGACACATGGCACATTGTTTGAGAAAAAATATATAAAAACCTTTCACTTCATTAAAAATTAGTAAATTATAATTTTTGATTGTAGTATTTATACAATATCATTGTATATTTTCCTCAATTTTACTTCCACCTTCCTATGGGGCACTCTATGATTCCAATTTTACTTCCCAGTGTGAAAATTCTTTATTACAATTCATTTTTAAGTAATTTTTCTTGCGAATAAAAGCAACATGTATGTCACTATGATAGTTTGGTAAAATAATTTTTATATTTTAATTCATGGTATACAATTTTATTTTACATCTCATATGCCAACTTTACATGGAATTATCTTCTTCTTAGTTTCTTTCTATTTGAGAACACATGAAAGGTCGAGGATCGAAAAGTGAACAAGTATGAACCTTATATAAGAGTTTTATGTGATTTTACCCAAAATTTCTATATTATTGAATAGTTTCTAGTATTACAATGGTCCCAAAATGACAGAAATTGTATTTCATATTTAGGAAAAATATGGTTTCTATTTTGATGTCTTATATCATTCAATGACCCATTTATGTATGTTGATGACTATTCGAATATACCTATAGCCACCCATGGAGTGTGAATATTTATAGGAAATGGTATGTGACATTTTAATTGGTTAAATGGGTGTTTATTAGCATAACCATATTAGGTATGTCAAATGGATGTTTAACATCATAAAATTGGATACACTGAATGGAATTTGAATTAATGCTTTTGATAAGTTTTTTGAATTGAATGGATAATGGTTGGAGTGGAATGATTAAATGGTAAAAGGGTTTTAATGTCCATGTGACTATTATTATAAACCAATAAGTGATGAAATTAATAATTAAGGATTTGTGTAAATGGTTTTGAGTTTGATATATATGGGTGAATAATTGATGTTTAAAAGGGAAATAAATAGATTTTTATTTTATTAAGAGGTCAATTATGATGAATCATAGTGATTAGAAATTCATTGAATGACTTATTATGTTTTCCATGATACTCTGATTTCAAAGTTTATATGAAACTAATTATACACCAGGAACCCAAAATAATTTTTAGGGGTTAGGATGTCATACATGTCTCTCTTCATCCATAGTTTAGGATGACAGCCACTGGGTTCTAAATCTGTGTTTTTGGTTCTATACATGTTGTTCTAGCAACAAATAATTCTCAAACAAGTATGGGTACATTCATAAAATTATATTATGTCCCCAAATTATGTAATAAATTAAAATACACCTTACTATTACTTGTTATATGTATTATCCAATGATTTTTTGATTAGGAGACTAACATTGGATGAAATAGGTTTGGTTGTCCTGGGTCTTAATTAGAACATGAGGGCCAATATGTTAATTAAAACATGTTTTTTCAATATGTGCATTTATTTTAGTTCTATTTATTATCTAATTTTATATCTATACATATTCTTTTGAATTATATTAATTTCAGTAGACATCCTTATTGGTGGTCTGTTCATTTTTTTCACACCCTTCCCTGGAAAAAAATGGTACCCAAATAGAATTCATAGTGGTAGGCCAAAAAAATGGAAATTTTTTTGTGATAGGTAAAAGAATTGGTAATTTATGGAATAAATATTAATTGAGGGGACCACGCTCAGTATCCAAACAAATTTTTAGGATTTTCAATTTTTGTCTTTCTTTTAAGTTCTTTTATACACATTTGTCTATCATGACATGTCCTCTTAATTGTATTGGGATGAGCGTACTTACCTAGGAATTTATATATTTTTTTCATATGTGGTCGCATGACGTCTATTATTAATTAATTATTTATTTTATTTTTTACTCTAATAATGAAGGTGTAGTTATCCTATGTTCTATGATAGACATTAACTACTAGTAGGAATCCTTTTGAATATGTGGAGGCACAACTATGATCACACAATGAACCAGATCAACTACTATTATTAGTTATTAGGGATGTGATGTTACAAAGTGGTAGTAGATCCCAAAGTTGTTTCTTTTTATTTAGTAACTAAAGAATGTAATATATGTGATTATTATATGTCAGTTCAAGGTAATGATCTCACGCATGGGAGTAGCTTAGTCATGTTCATGGGGAATCCCTAGTTTCATGTGACTGGATAACTTGTCTTTAGGAGTAATTGTTACTGCTTGAATGTTAATTCACCTTTGGTGATATGATTATTTTTTGAAGTTGTTTATCTTAATTTTTTTAATAATTGGATAATAAAACAGAAGATTGGTTATAAAAACATCGTTTTAGGAACATATAGATTTAGGTGACATGAATCATTCTTGACACACCTGGATAAGCGTGCAACGATTTGTTAGTTTTATGTAATGTAATTGAGTTAAGTGATATAAAATGTTTTTCTTATTTTATGGGGTTTGTAAGTAAATTGTTGCAAATAAATAGTTTATAAATGTTTCAAAATTAAAGGACATGAAATTTAATAGTTGAAATTTTGTGCAATAAAAATAATAAAAATTGCAAAATTACTTTTCTTGTAGTAATCTAGAACACATAGATGTAGTAGGATGGGTATAGTGATGGTTTTGTGATCATACTGGCTGACATAGTGTATGTGCAGTATCTAGTTTATGGATGAATCTATTCCATTTTTAACCATGCATATTTTTTGAATATGACATGAAATTTGAAATTTGAAGTATTGAGTGATGCATCCAAGTTAGTGTTTTCTAGTTGGGGGATTGGAGAACCCCAATGATAATACACCTCTTACGGTGCAATAAAAACACCCAGTGAGTTCATGTTATAGGGAGAAAGACAATCCCCTTATGAATTTCTTCCACTTTTGAGGATTATGGACATGAATCTGGTTTTGGATGTGCCAACCATGCTTGATATAACTCAGGAATTCCAACAAGTACATTCACCAATTTTCACAAAAAATGTTTTCCATAGGTAGCCAAGTGCTAGATTGAGTGTATCTAGAGAATCCCTAAATAGTTGAAGACTCATATAGAGTTTCAGGTTTTATTGGAAACTTATATGTCTCATAGAATAAAAATGGGCTTGTGGGATATTTAGGTCCATAATAGGATGCTTGAAGTTATGGATTTGAAGGACCTCAATATGATGTTCATGGAACATTTCTACCGAGATACATTGAGACATTAAATGAACACATGTTTTATTTCCATGACACTGAGGAATAGGTTTGTGTTGGATTATACTTGACACTTCACTAATATATATCCTTTTTCAAGACTACTAACATGATATGAGATAGTGAGGGTGAAGAAATTTCCTGATGGACTCGAATGTTGAATCAAGGTGAACATAAATATTTTACTCATATATATATTCATTATTGTGAGGAATCAACATATTATTACTGAGGAGAAGATAAATTATTCTTCTATGAGAAGAGAAATAGTTTTCATTTGTATTTTTTCATCATGTACTTATGCATTAAAATTTGTCTTTATAATAACTTCCACAGTGTATGTTGTAGAAAGAGAGGATGAGAGACTCAATCTATATCCTATGAATGTGATAACGTTTCCTCATATTTGTGTTGAAGGATTGGTCACATTCATGCTATGTGTCCTTCAACACTAGAAGAGTGTTGATCTTATGTAATGATTCGGAACATATAGAGGTTCTGCTGGAACCTTCTATTGATGGATTGTAACATTCCATGTTTATAAAAGGAGGTAATATGTCTGAAAGCATACAAAATATGCCACATTGAACATAAAAGAAAAACAAATTATTATTATGTTACCTTATAACCTAGATGTTAAAATGGGTGGAAAGGAAATTGTTAATTTGTAACACTCCAAGATTTCATAGTACGTTATTTCTTCAAGGCTATTCAATAACTTGCACTACACGCCACACCGAGTTCAAGCACACCACGACATACCAAACTAGCCATTCAAAAGTAGTTATGAATAGTATTAACTGAATTTATAAATTTATATAATCCTTATAATTTTAGAATCCATATTATGAGTTTCTTAGACATAATGTAATAACAAATTAAATTTGTAGATAAAAGTATTATTTTTCAAAAATGCACTTCTACCTCCTTTTTATGGTGATCCCTTTTTAAATCAAATATTTGAGACTTTTATATATACAATTTGATAAAATATGATTCTTATTTAGAATCAGGACATAAGAATTTAGTTTTAATAAATTTTTGGTGTTTTTCTGATAACATTCATATTTGGGTGAGTAGTGAAAAATACTATATTTTAACAGAATACAACTTTGTTAATAAAAAAATTTATAGTGTTAAATTAAACATTTTAATTATTTTGATGTATAAATAGATTATATTTTTACCATTTGATCCGATACTGTTCTTTGTATGTAATTTAACTTGGAAATTGGATATAAACAAATGTCAATATTTTGAAAGTTATTATTTCTTAAAAACACTCCTTTTGGTTTTGACAACAGGAATTAAATTTATATTAATAAATCCAACTTCTATTTTTTGAATTTGGAAAAATAGAAATAATTTTTGAATCCGGAATATCAAAATTATCTTAAAGTGAATTTTTTTTATTTTTCTAAAAACATTCAATTTTTGATGAATAATTAAAAACAGTAAGTTATAGTTTAAAAAAATCATTATTTAAATAATTATTTATTTTATGTTAATTTATTTTAGATCAAAATAGATACATAATACCTATATAAGTTCAATGTAATTCATTAGAGTTATTTTATAATAATTAATGATATATAAAAAATTTATTGAACTTTTTACCGTCTTTTACCCACCTCATAGGAGAATTTACAAAATCACATAAACCATAATTTTACCGCTTCTGTGAGTGGAATTTCAAAATTCCGAGAGACATAATAGATATCAGAAAGAAAAATGTGGTTCAATTAGATTAAAATAATTTTCGGTGAACAATAACTTTTTACTTTTATTTACCACAGTTAAAAGTAAATAGGGTTATTTAGGGTAAAAATAATAATATTATTACCCTAAAAATGTCCTAATTCACTTAGATAAAAATAATTCGATAAAACACAACTCTAGGAATGAAATATGGTCCTTTAGGTCCACTTGTACTAGATTAGGATATTTATTATGATTTAATTCAAAGAAGAGTTAAAAGAGTTAAAAACAAGGTTTAATAACTAATACATTTTTAATATAGAGTTATACATAAGATAAATTCGACTATAAATATTTATTAGAAAGCTAAAAATATTTCCAACATAATGGTAGATTATTTATTATCTTTAGACATTGATTAATTAAATTTATTTATGGCACAAGGATGATTCAGTAATCATCATAATAAAAAATGATTAAAAAATTTGATATTATAAATACCCAAATAAATGTAATTTGAGGCTTCTTATTAATTTAACTAATTTTATAGGATAATATGACATGTTAGGGTTTATTCAATAATTTTTTTTGAAGTAATCAAGCTGTTATTATTTTAACAAAAAAATACCAAATAGTGTCAAAATTGACATTAAATAATTTTTTAAAAATATTATATTATTAATTGATATAACGGTCTTAAAAATCAATGGATCAGGGAAAAGAATTATATAATTATATACATGATATCTCTTAACCTATTGGTGTTATATTTTCATTTTATAGTAATTTTATAAACCATATAATATAAAAATACAAAGAGATATGGTAAATGTCACACTATTTAACAAAAAGTTAATTCTAAATTTTAAGGTTAATATAGTGATCTAAACCTTTATAAAACCTATTGGTTGAAAGGTTTTTGACCCAACCCCACCTTAGCTATTAAATAATTCATTTTGGAGCCATTATAAACTGAAAACGAACTTATTCTAAAATAAAATTTTATGTTTTTCCTAAGGTGCCTCCCACACCTCTTATAAAATGGAACTTACCATTCTCTCAAATTCACACCTCTAATGTCATTTATATCGGAAAAACCCAATCCAAATATCCTCCAAACTATCATAAATTCATCTTATGGCCATCCTTTGGTCAGAAAGTTAACCTAAGGATCCCTTTTGATCAAATAAAAAAGAAGAACCCGGAGAAGAGTTAATGATTTCACCACCCTCTTTCAAGTTCTCTTATTCTTCCACTTACTCATTCTTTGTTGATTGCATTATAATATAATAACTCCAGTATCTTCTATATACTAAGTTTTTATAATAATTATGGGACAACTATATTCATTATTCTATCCATCTTATGAATGATAATGTCACTATGCATGCATATGGACAATCTACCGTCTCCACGAACACGACGAGATTCATTCCCCATCGTATCCATTCAAAACTAATTTTCATTAGCTGATTAAAAAAATGATTAATGACTAGATATCATTATAGATATGAATAACATACATCACATCCATAACAAAAATGACTCTTATAACAATGAATATAAAGGAAAACGAATCAGTTAACTCCTGAAACAACAATAATACTACAATTTTATTGAAAAGCAATATTAGAAGATCATATATGATATCATATTAATGTATAATATTCCTGTATAATTTAATAACAATTATTTCACCATTATAATAGAGGTTATCCTAACCTCGACAATGGAAATGTACAAGGTAAGGGTTAATTCATCAATATCATTATTATCCATGATTGTTTATGTGTATGTATTTACAAGATCATTTTATCATCCCTGACCATTTTTCATAAAAATGATTTCAAAATGAATATTATAAGGATTTGTGAAATGTACTGTTTATCAAGATCAGAATTTTAAATGTTTTAATGATTTATATTTCTAAAACTTTTCAATTAATATCTATGTTTTCAAAATGATTTTATGGATTTATTTATATGGACATGAATGTTTTGAATGATAATTATTTTAAAAAGTATCAAAGTGGTATGGGACACTTTGATTCAAAAATCTATTATTAAATTACTTCCATTATAAATGTGTGACTTTTAAATGATTTTACAAAAAGGATATTTCCCTCAAAATGTTTTACTCATCATTTTCAACTATGTCAGCATCTTTTACGGTATATTATTTTTGATTGAGGTTGATTTATTATAACAAAATCTTCAATATTGTATTGAATGAGTTATGATATGTCTGACTGTGGATGTTCTATTATTATACAATTAATGGTTTATTGTAAATGTATTGACATTCCATATTCTACTTTTAATTCAAATGTTTAGGTTATGTTTCATCTTTTTCATATGAGGAAGTAAATGGACTTAGTAAGTGACCAGTGGAGTCTGCAATATCTCCTCGCTGTATCGGTAGGTCTCATGAGACAAACTACGGTCTTGGCACAAGGCCTTGACAAAAATTTTATTTGTAGTCTTGGCACAAGGCCTTGACTATGTGGTAATGATGTCCGGTGTTAGGCATTCCCTTATTTTGAAATTAGATATGAAATGTGATTATTAGACTATTAGAATATCCATGTCCAAGTTTACATGGAAATCATTGAATTATTTTTTCCATATTATGTTCATGATTATGTTTAAAAAGGATGTTGTTTTTATCACATATCATACCTTAAAAGTTTATAGCATCTGCTATATTATTTAACCTTATTGGGCATCTGAGCCCACCCCTTTCATATATTTTATTTTCCCAGGATTCGAAGAAGTGTATTATGATTGATATGTAGAGTTATGCTAAAGGGAATAATGACGTTCTCAAATAACTATCTATGCTGTGTTTTATTTTTGAAATTATAATGAAATGTTAATGTATGTAATCTATTTACCCAGACGGCTAAAATGACCGGTCCTAGGGGACTTGATTCATTGTAATCATGCATATGTATTAAAATAATGCACCGGCTCTGGGTAACTGGGGTTGGGGTGTTACAGTTGGTATCAGAGTATGTTTAGCAATAACCTTGGAAAATAGATTTAGATAAACACTTATTAGAGCACATTTCCCTAAGATAGAATATGAAGATTTGTATAGAAGAACTTCCTAGAATTTTGTTAATGCATAGATTTAGTGAGTTTTCCAAGAAATACATCTGTTTCTAGATATGATCTTGTAGAGGCAGATCATGCATAGATGTACCTTGGGGTAAAACCCGAAAACACCACTTTGAGCTAGACTCGAACAAGAACAGATGCACCACAATGGTCCTTACTGCACTCTAGGTTACGACACTACTAGGGGATCTTGTTATGATAATTTTCATTTTTTTTACACACCAATTTGAAGGGTTTATGATTATATACATTATCAAAGAAATTTTTTTTATGATTATGGATTATATCCATAAATAGTTCAATCTATGATAGGTATTTTAAAAGTATTGAATTATTCATTGAAATTCATAAACTAACCTAGTGTATGCCATTGTATAGAAATGTCACCCATTATAAGGATTGTTAACTCCAGCAATACATGTGATCCAAAGATTAAGAAGGATCATATCATTCATGGTATTAATCCAACATTTAGAAGGTAAATTATCTCCCATTTATTCACAACATATGAATAAATAGTATCTTGTGTTTATAAGATAAGTAAAAAATTATCTAAGTCCTATGGCTTTGAAGGGAAGCAAGAGAAAAAAAGGATGGAAGAGAGAAAGATGGATAAAGGGAAGAGGGAATAAAAGGATTTTCCCATATGTGATAAAAGTGGAAATAATCACCTTGGTAAATGCTTAAAGGGAATAAGAGTTTGTTATATGTGTGGAGAAAGAAGGACACCATGTACGTGATGTCAATGGTAAGAAATAGGTTTCAAATGTAAAATGATTCATCTGAAAGTCATTGGGACACTATGAAAATCAATGATCCTGTAATAAGAATATACCACAAATGATGCTATTGGATAATGATCATGTTATTATACTATCTCAAATGATGTGGAATAACTAGAGTTCCTATGTTGTTATTATAGAATTATTTCATTTGAGTTTTTTATCAGCAATATGCTAATTATATGAATTATGGAGATAAATAATGATTATACTACAAAACTATTTTATTGAGGATTTGAGATTATATTGTTCATAGAAAATTGACATAATAGTATGCTACACATTTTGGAAAATACATTGTTGAAGGAAAGGTAATCCTTAATACGGTACTAATAATGAGGTAGTGATTTTGGAGTAAGAGATGGTTGATTTGGATAAATTATATTGGATATTCTTGACTACATTGAAAATGTTTACTTATTTGTATATTACATAATTATTGAAGTTTAAAACATTTTTTAGTAGAAGGAGTATATCTAGTCTTTGTAAGGAATAAAGGATCATGAATGTAATCAATAAGGTTTTATGGTAATTCAAGATGTTGTAATGTATAGAAAAAATATATGATGAATGTGTTCACATTTTCTTACGTGGAAAAATGGATCTTCAGTGTTTTTTCCTTCCTTATAAAATTTGGACTATGATTTTGGTTAGAAGTATATTGGATAAGTCTAAAGGTTGGAATGGATTATGATTGAAATTGGATACTATTGTTAAGGTTATTTTGGTATAGTTATAAAAAGGACAACACACAGACCGTGTGACAACTCATCGTGTCAGACAAAGCTACGAGAATCGAACCCACAAACATAGTGTGATTGGGATATATCACCTACCACTAGACTATGTGAAGTCTCTAGATTGTATAATAGAGTTTCATTTTTTGAAACGGTATTATAGGTGACTTATAAATTTATTATTTGGAACCCTATATAAATAGGATACATAGAATATATTTTATATGTTTAATTATCTTTTAGAGTGAAAGATGTGTTTGTGGTTGAAATTAGTTAAAGGATGAAACTTTACATGTCATGAATATATATATATATATATATTTCTTCTCTTATTATATGATGAAATTATATCATAAAATTTAGGCAAGGATCTTAAAACTAATATTTGTTTATCCAAATACATTATGTTTTGTTGAACCGATGATATTTCAATCCATCATAGATTTATTACATTAAGGACCTCAATTATACAATTGTTTGTGATTGATGACCTCAGTATCTCTCTAAAAATATTTACATTTTCCCTCCAATTATGAGTCCCTAATTTCCACCAATGTTCTCTTAATCGAGATCATAATTTTGTGGTAACATATCCATCCCCCTTTCCACTTATTAAGACTAAATTTTATTAACCAAATTTCCATTATGGGTATTCCGAGAAAGGTATTTTCTATTTTAAAACCTTTTACTTTGGATGAATTATTTCAAATTATGAGGACGCAATTTATTGAAGGAGGGAAGAATAAAACACCCAAAGATTTCATTGTACGTGATTTTTCCATGTAATTCAATAACATTCACTACATGCAACACTGAGTTCATGTGCATCGCGACTTACTAAACTAGACATTCAAAAGAAGTTATGAATAATATTAACTGACTTTTTAACATTATATAATCCTTATAATTTTAGAATCAATATTATGAGTTTCTTCGACATAATTTAAGAAGTAATTCATTTTTTCAGAGAAAAGAAGCAATTTTAAAAAATGCACTTTTACCGCCTTTTAATTGTGAACCCTTTTTAAATTCAATATTTGAAACTTCTATATATTCAATTTGAAAAAATAAGTTTCTTCTTTCGAATCGGGACACAATAATTTAGTTTCAATAAATTTTGGGTTTTTTTGATTACTTTCATATTTTGGTGAATAGTGAAAAATACTATATTTTAACTGAAAATAACATTTTATTAATAAAGATAATATATAGTGTTAAGTTATACATTTTAATTGTTTAGAAGAATAAATAGATTATATTTTTACAATTTAATCAAATTCTGGTCATTGTAAGTGATTTCACATTGAAATTGGACATAAACAAGTTTCAATCATTTGATAGTTTTAATTTCTTAAAAATATGCCTTTTGGTTTTGACAACAAGAATTAATTTTATATTAATAAATAAAACATCAATGTTTTGAATTTGTAAAAATAGATTTCATTTTGGAATTTGGAATATCTAAATTTTATTAGGGTGAATTTTTTGTATTTTTCTAAAAACATTCAATTTTTGATGAGTAGTGAAAAACACTGAGTTATAGTTTAAAACCAAATTTTTATTTAAATATTTATCTATTTAAATTAAATTTATTTTTGGTCTAAATAGATACATAATAACTATATAAGTTCAATTTAACTCATTGATGTTAGTTTATAATAATTTTAGATATATGAAAAATTTATTGAACTTTTTACCGTCTTTTACCCACATCCAAGGATAAATTGAAAAATCACATAAAACAAAATTTTACCTCTTTTGAGAGTGGAATTTAAAAAATCCTAAAGACACAGTTGATTTCAATAAGAAAAATGTGGTTCAATAAGAAGAAAATAATATTTTGTGAATAATAACTTTTTTACTTTTACTTACCACAGTTAAAAGTAAATAGGGTAAATTAGGGTAAAAATTATATTATTATTATTAAAACATGTCCTAATTCTATAGGATAAGTGTAATTCAAGAAAAAAAATCAGGAATAATATATGATTCTTTGAGTCCACTTGGATTATATTAGGACATTTATAATTATTTAATTCAAAGAAGAGTTAAAATATTTAAAATCATAGTTTAATAAATAAACATATTTAATATAGGGATATACATAAGATAAATTAAACTGTAAATATTCATTATAAATATAAAAAGATTTCCTACATAATTTTGATTTATTTATAAATTTTAGACATTGAATAATAAAATTTATTTATGACACAATGATGATGTAGTAATTACCTTATAAATAAAAGATTAAAATAATTGATATTATAAGTACACAAATAAATTTAATTTGAGACTTACGATGAACAAAACTAATTTTATATATTAATATCACTTGTTAAGAATGATTCACTTAATTTTTTTTGACGTAATCATGTTATTATGACATTAACATAAAAAATACCAAATAGTGTCAAAATGGACATAAAATTGTTTTTAAAACAAATATTATATTATTAATTGATATAATGGTCATAAAAATATAAGGTTCGGCCAAAAGACATATATAAAAATATATGTGACATAAATGTAGAAATTGGGGTTCTATTCGAATTTTATAGTATGTTTATTAACCATATAATATAAAAATACAAAGAGACATGGTAAATGTCAAACTATCTAACTAAGAGTTAAATCTAATAGTTAAGGTTAATATGGTGACCTAAACATGTCTAAAACCTATTGGTTGAGAATTTTTCAACCCATACCCACATTAAACATTAAATAATACATTTTTTAGCCAGTATAATTCGAATATGAATTTATTATAAAAGTATATTTTTGTTTTTTTAAGATGCCCCTCAACCAACATATAAAAGGGAACTCCCCCTTCACTCAAATTCACACCTCCAAAGCCATTTGGCATAGCCAAACCCTGCCCAAATATCGTACCAACTATCCTAAATTCATCCTAGATGCCTTCCATTTTTCAGAAAGTTAGCCTATGGGGGGATTTTTATCAAATCAAAATAAAGAACCCGAATAAGAGGTAATGATTTCAACACCATCTTTCAGGTTCTCTTATTCTTCAACTTAATCATCCTTTTTTGTTTCCATTCTAAAATAATAATTCCAGTATAATCTATATAATGTGATTTTATTGTAAATATGGAACAAATATATTCATTATTCTATCCATATTATGAATGATAATGTCACCATGTGTGCGTACGTACGACTTACCGTCTCCACAAACGCGATTAGATTAATTCCCCATCGTATCCATTCAAAAATAATTTCCATTATATGATTAAAAATAATGTTCAAAAACATGATATAATTCTTGATATGAATAATATATATCCCATCCATAACAATTATGACTCACATAATAATGAATATAAAAGAAAACAAATATGTTAACACCCGAAACAATGATAATAGTAAAATATTATTAACAATGAAATATTAAAAGATCATATATGATATAATATTAATGTATATGATTCATTTATAATTTAATAACAATTATTTGACCATTATACAGGATGTTAACCTACCCTCGGCCAAGGAAATGTACAAGGTAAGGGTTAGTTCTTCAATCTCATTATTATCCGACATTGTTTATGTGAATGTATTTACTAGGTCATTTTATCATCTATGTCCATTTTTCATAAAAAATGATTTCAAAATCAATATTTTACAAATTTTTGAAAGGTACTATTTATCAAGAACCTAATTTTATTTTTTTTAATGATTTATATTTCTAAATCTTTTTAATTAATGTCTATGTTTTCAAAATGATTTTAAGGATTTATTTATATGGACATTAATGTTTTGAAATGATATTTCTGTTAAAAAGTTTCAATGTGGTATGTGATAGTTTGATTCAAGAATCTATTTTAAATTACATCATTTATAAATGTAAGACTTTTAAATAATTTTTCAAAAATGATATTTCTCCCAAATATTTGTACTCATTATTTTCAACTATGCCAGCATCCTTTACTGGATATTATATTTTATTGAGGTTGAATTATTTTAATACTATCTTCCATATTGTATTGAATTAGTTATGATATGTATGACTTTGGATGTCCTATTTTTATACAATTCTTGGTTTATGGTTAATGTATTGACATTATGCATGCTAGTTTTAATACGAATGATTATGTTATGTTTCAACTTTTTCATATGAAGAATGTAGTGGACATAGTAAGTGACGGGTGGATTCCTCTATAGATCCTCGATGCATCGGTATTTATAATGATACAAACTAGTGTCATGGTAAATGGCCTTGACAAAAATATTATTTTTAGTCTTGTCACAAGTCATTGACTATGTGGTAATGATTTCCCGTGTTAGGCATTCCCTCAATAGGAAATTAGTTATTTCATTTGATTAGTATACTAGTAGAATATCCATGTGAATGTTTATATGGTAAAGTTTGATTTATTTTTTCCATATTATGTTCATGTTTATGTTTAAAAATACTGTTGTTTTTATCACACATCTTGGCTTAATAGTTTATAGAATCCAATAAATTATTTAACCATACTAGGAATCTGAGCTCACCCCTTTCTTATATTCTATTTTCCCAGGATTCCAAGAAGTGTATTATGATTGATATGCAGTGTTAAGCTAAAGGAAATAATTGCATTCTCAAATAACTATCTATTATGTGTTTTAAGTTTGAAATTGTAATGTAATGTTAATCTTTTTAATCTATTTTCCATGACTGGTAAACTGATAGGTCCTTTGGGACTAGATTCCTTATAATCATTCAAATGTATTAAAATAATCCTCCGGCTCTAGGTAACTATGGTCGTGGCGTTACATATTTGGTTTATGAAAATATTTTTTGACACATATATATAATTAATTCTGTTGAGAACCATTATTTATAAATTAAAATAACACTCATTTAAAAAGTAAATGTTTTTTTGAAAAAATATTAAAATGAAAATATTGGAGTTTATTGAACAGAAAAACCACTCTTTCTGGATTTCATTAATTAAATATATATATATATATATATATAATTTATTGTAATGTTTATTAATAATCTTATTTGTTCTTTAGACATTATAAAATAACAAATTCTATTTTTCAAATAACAGAAGTATTTTGAAAAAAAAACATTTTACCGCCTTTTTATTGGGAACCCATTTTAAATATAGGTTTGGTCACTTTTATATGTTATATTTGAATAAATAAATATATTCATTGGAATCAGGATTTCAATATTTACTTTGGTCAAAAAATTTTCTGAAAAATGTATATTTTAAAGAATGGAGAAAAATACTGCATTTTAATTCATAACTACATTTTCATATATTTTAATAGAATTTTTCGATTATCATTTGAATTAGTTTTAAAGTATATTTATATTATGTTTTTATTATTTAATACATTATTTTTTTCATTGGATGAAATTTTACATTTAAATGTGATATAAACACATGTAACTCTTTTGATAGTTTTTACCTCTTAAAATATATTTTCTCATTCCGACAACGACACTAATTTTAAATTTAAATTTTCACCATCAATGAATTGAATTTTTTAAAACTAACATACATGGTTTTAATAATAATAAAAAACTTTTTTAATAAGATGACAATAATTTTTTGGGAATAGTAACAGTAATATTTTATTTTCCACAGTTAAATGTTAAATGAGGAAAATAAGGGTAAAAATATTTTAATAATTAAATAAAACTACCCTAAAAATTATCATTATCATAATAGATGAAATATAATGAGCCAATACAACCCTTGAGACGAAATTTTTACCTTTGGATACCACTTGGGTATGATTTTGACATTTATTACATTTAATTTAATTTATGGGAAGAAATTTCAAAAACGTTACAATTCTTAATAAAACAATGTTAATATGACGTTATATAAATGATATATTCAATTATAAATAATAATTAGTAACATTAAAATATTTCATATATAAATTTAATTTATATATATTTTATTTACATTAAATAAATAATTTTAATTATAACACAATATTGTTGTCGTGATTTCATTATTAATGAATGTATCAAATAAATGATATTATAAATATTAAAATAAATATTATTTTCCATAATTAATTACATTATAGAATTTTCATTATTAAAATGACATGTTTGGTATAAGTTAATGTATTTTTTTCTAAGGAATAATGTTATTATGATTTTTATAAAAAATGTCATGTATGAATAGTGATTAAATTGACATAATTCATAACATAAAATATAAAATAGTTAAATAAATGTTATAAAACATCTTAAAAATATTATTCAACCAAATGTTTAGGATATGTCATAATATGACATAAATGGAATCTTCTTAGGCCTTTCGACAATTTATGGAAGTTAAATTAAAAAATAATGTGTAAATCACTAGATATCAGTATAAGATTAAAAAGGCTAAAATTAAGGGTTAAATAAAAAAGAGAAGGATTAAAATATTATTCATATGTTTTTTAAATTTAATTTGATGATTTTTTTAGACCCTAAATCATATAATATTATAAATAAACTAGTTTGGACCCATTTTTGAAAAAAAAATGAATTTATAATAATAATATATTTAAAGAGTTTCAAAGGGTTCCCCTTCTATCTTTTATAAAAGTGTACCAAATCTTCCCTAATAAGAACATTTCAGGAACCATTTAGTTCAGAAATTATATCCCCAATACCCTTCTTAGAATCCCATGACAAATTATTGAGGCCTTATTTTATGCAGAACTGGCTTATTAGAGGTGCTAATGTTAACATTGAAGGTGATCAACCAAAGAAAATGAATCATTTTTAAATGTTCCGATTTTATTTCTTCTTCCACATCTTCTAAGTATTAAAATTTTAAAAAATAAGAAAAATATACTCAAAATAATTATATTCTATTATGTTAATATAATAAACTAAATCCAGATCCACTTCTATTAAATGAAAATGGAATAAATTGTTTGTGTGCACGTGTAAACTATCACCTCTACAAACCAATATAATTTATTTCTCATAACTGTCTATCTAGACTTTTTATAATGATTGAATAAATTTTTATATAAGATATTAATTAAATATTTATCATTTTAATGGAATAATATTTCATATATGTTATCACATTCTCTTGACATAAAAATGATAACGTCGTTCGTGTGTATATGTGAACTATCACCTCCACGATGCGATGTGAATCTTTTTTATTCACCACATCACTTGTATGATATATATATATATAAGTATTTTTGAATTAATATTATGATTTTAATAATATTATTATATATATGTTTATATAAAATAATAATTATATTATTTACATCATGATAAATGAAAAGTTAAAACATTACTCAAACG
This sequence comes from Viscum album, assembly GCA_963277665.1. NCBI lineage: Eukaryota > Viridiplantae > Streptophyta > Magnoliopsida > Santalales > Viscaceae > Viscum > Viscum album. Next base: position 919,451,995 of record OY728157.1, read on the forward strand.
TGCGTATGGCCTACCATCTCCATAATTATAACTTCGTTCATTTGACATGCGATAATTGATTGGTTATGATTAAAAAGTATAATTGATGTATCAATGTTATTAAATTGTCAGTAATATTATTATGTGGATAATGGAATTAACGCCACATGGACTATTGATGTCAATCAGAATTCATTTTCAACTTTTGTTGCAAATTTCAAAAAAAATGTCTGATATAAACATAACTAATTATGTAACATTTATAACATGGTAATATGTGATATAGAGAAATTTTAATCCTGAAAACAGTTCTCTTGAAAGTTTATATTAACCTAATTATATTATTTAGGACTATAACTCTTGTACATGACGAGTCAGACTCATGGTAATCGACTTTTTAATTGAAAATCCTATTTTATTGTATTGATTATGTATTATTATGAAATTTTATATCACATTATCATGTTTTTAATCGAATTTAAATATTTATTTATATGGATACTATTGTTTTAAATGATAATTAATTTTAATAGATTCAATGTGGTATTGTAAACATTAATTCATAAATATTCTTTTTAAAGGTTTTAATTGTGTATTTAAAGTGTATTGATTATTTCAATAACATGGAATATTTATTTTTATATAATCCATGAATATAATTTATCACTTTTATGTCACTATAATGTTTTTAGTTTTACATTAAATTTTTACCATTTTATTTTAACATACATGTTTTCATTTATGAGTGCTCTATTTTTAAATTTAAAATGATATTTCAAAGTGAAAATCTGATTGTTTTTTCATTAATGAATTATTAGGTGTTATGATTATGTTATTGTTCATAGGTATTGATTTTGTATTCAGATGGTTTCATGATAGAACTAGTATGAGTGAGCCTATGATAGCTCTCAAATTCATTGGGTAATGAAATAGAGTAAAATGATAAGGTTTCTCCAAAGAGGTTTAGGGAATATAATGTGATGGGTATACCAAACATAACCATGAAGGGTAATCCCTATATAGATATGGCAGATAAAATGTAAATATGATATGGATGAATCATGATACATTTATGATTTATGATTTCTATATAGTTTTTATGGATTCTTATGATTTTACGAGTTTATAAATATTAATGTACTAATGTTTTCATTACTTATTTTATATCCCTTACTAAGATTTTTGTGTTCATCACATGTTTTTAAAATGTTTTCACTGGGTATAAGGATGGGTAATGGAAAGGAATAAGTCATGAAGATATTTATCAAGAAAAATAAATCATGTTTCATTTTAGAATTTTCTATTTTATAGAAGAAATAGATACTGTTTCATGTGTCATCATTGATTCTCTTTGGTTTTGTTATGTAATAGTAATGGTGTAATTATATAAAACTCTAAACAAAAAAATACACTCAATGTGATGTAATGTAAAATTATTTACATAACACAATATTATGTATTGTTTAAGCATATGGACTTATAGTTGGTGTGTGATTATGTGTTAAACATCTATAGTGATTATGATGTGTTCTTAAGTGATATGAATATCACATGAGTTTATGATTTTTAGGTTGATCAAAAGATAAATATATTAATAATCCCCATTTAGGCTAACGTTGTGAAATTACATGGTAGTTAAAGATATTTTTTGAGATATTTAATTTGGAGGTAGCTATGGGTTATTACTTTTTGGGTTGAAATATTGAAGGCATAGAATAAAATTTGAGGTTAATACATGTTATGGTTATTGTTGAGGATTTTATATTTTTTTGTGAATGTTATAAGAATTATATATTTTTTGAAAATCGAAAACACATAGACAGTGTGATAAACCATAATATCCTAAACAACTATAAGAATCAAACCCACAACATAAGTTTGATAATGCGTTATCACCTACCACTGGACTTTTTGATGTTCGTAGTTAGTATGACATCATTTTATTTAGTAAAATTGTTTATATAATAATAATACAAAGATATTTGTAACTTCTACTTTATCATATTTGTATCATCTGTATTAAAAAATTATTTATTTATGACAAGATAAATGTTATTTTAGGAGACAATCATGGATTGGGGAACTTTATATGATTTAGGTACATAGAATTCTATGGTATTTTATGAATTTAATAATTGAATTATAATTTTTGTAGATTCTATGATTGTAATTTTGGACTAATGGTAATTGGGTTATTTATGTATATGATGATACTATCATGGGGAATATGTGATTAGGTTAATTTCATTTTAGTGCAAGACATTACGAGTGGTGGATATTATTTGGAGATAAATGTTATGATTTACATTGTAAGACTTTGTGATCCAATCCTTCTATGTTTTGGGATTCAATTTTAGTTTTAATATTTTTCTCGAAATTTGAAGGATATTTATTTTTTGAATGGTCTATGTTTAACTTTGGGTTTTATAGTTGAATTTTGGATATTAAAAGCAGTTTTCATCATAAAATGGTTAATGTTTTGAAGAATTATTTTATCATACCCTATACTAACCATATTGGTTTTGGATAATGATCCAAGATAGGATAAATTAATATTTAATCTTTTGTTTATTACATGACTCACTAGAAGTTGATTATAGTGATTTAGGTGTGCAACACATCTACATGAATACTTTTCATTTGTATAAAAATATGATTTTGTGGTGGAATTTGATAAAGGATGATACTATACTTGTGAATTTTGTTTTTTACTTAAGTTATTATTCTAATTAGTAATATAATAATTCGAACTTATAAAAATTTTCATAAAAATGTTTTCTGTTTACTTTTCCTACTATGAAGTCAAAGAACATTTAAACAACAAAAAAATTAGGGTTTGGTGATTGATACCTTTTTCCTAATAATGATTTATATGACCCTACAACAGAACATGATGGTTTTTTTCTTATATATACATGTTTTCCTAAATGTATTCATAGTATGTGTTATCTCTAGTGACCTTCGTCTGGTCCTTTCTTTCATAAAATGATGTTTTTTACTTATATTTTTTTTATGATGTGGGAATTCTATAATGGAATTTCAATGAGTCATACCTTAGTCACCAACACCAAATTCAGGTTTTAAGGATGAGATTTTCAATAGGAGGAGAATGAAACATTCATAGTTTTTGATAGTAGTTAATATGATCAATACGGTAAAAAATACAAAACATTGCACTTAAGTAAACAACTAAAATATTATTATGTTACATTATAACCTAATTATAAAAATGGAATGAATGAGAATAATTAAATGATTTATGAAATTATTGTATACATATGTATATATTAATTCTTTTGAGAACAATTATTTATTAATAAAAAAATCCTTTTTTAAAAGGAAATGTTTTTCTGAAAACCTATTTAAATAAAAATATATGAGTTTATTAAATAATAAAAGTAGTATTTTCGGAATATATTGATTATAAATTTATGAAATATATTCATTGTAATGTTTAAAATTTAAATTATATGTTTTATAGACATGATATTAGAAAAAATTCACTTATTTTGTTAAAAGATATATTTTTTAAAAAATACAGTTTTACTACCTTGTGATGGGGAACAAATTTAAATCTAGATTTTGTAACACTTATATGTTCTATTATATAAAAATAAAATTATTCCTTGGAATCGGAATATTAAAATTTATTTTGCATTAAATTTTTGTATTTCTCTAATAAAATTCATATCTTAATGAATAGTGGAAAATACTACATTTTAATTCAAAACATCTTTTTCTTCTAATTTATTTATATTGTTATGTTATCATTTGAATTGATATTAAAGTATATTAATATTAATTTTTAACATTTAATACAATTATGGTCTTTGGAATAAATTTCACTTTGAAATATGATACACACGCAGGTCAATCTTTTGATAGATTTTACTTTTTAAAACCCATATTCTCATTCAGACTACGAGAATAATTTTAAATTTAACATTTCAAATTCTGTGAATTTAATTATTTAAATATACCAGACATGGTGGTAATCTATATAAAAAAATTATTTTATACGATACAAATATTTTTTAGGGTAGCAATTGTAGTATTTTATTTACAATGATTAAAGGGAAAATCATGTAAATATGGGTAATAATAATAATATAAAAATATACAAATATCAGAACACTTGCCCAAATAATATTTTATGAGATATGGGCGACCAATACAACCCTTCATACTGAAATATTGCCTTTTTAAGCCACTAGGGTATGATTATGACATTTATTACATTTAATATAATGTAAACGCCAAAATACAATAAACATGACTCTTATTAATAAAACAATTTTAATATGAGTTTATATAAGTTATATCTTCAACTATAAATATATAGTTTAAATCTAATAATATCCCCAATATCATGTAATTTAATTTATAAATTTATATATGAAATAATTAAATTTAATTATGACATAATGTTGAAGGATAGATTACTTTATTAATGAATGAAACAAACAAATGATATTATAAATATTGAAACAACTATAATTTCTCATGATTTATGCCATAAAACTATATAGAGGCATATTACATTTTTTTATTGACTGAATTTTTTATAGAGGATTCACGTTTTTTTGATATTTTAAAAAATTTCAAGTATGAAAAGTGTAAAAATTTTAATAATTTATAAAATAAAATATATAACTGTTTAAAATATCCACCCACATTACTAAGGCCCTATTTTAGGAACAAAATACTTCTTAAGGGTGTTAAGGTGTTCATTAAAGGTGATCAATCGAATTAGAGGTATCATTTTTATGAGTTTCTATTTTATTTCTTCATCCACTTCTTCTAAATTTCCTTAATATAAAACATAAATCTAGTATAATAAATAAAATTTGATGTTATTAGGTTAATATCATCACTTAAATCCAAATACACTTCCTTTAAATGTGGAAGAATTTAATCATTCAAGCATATGTGGGAACTATCACCTCTACAATCCGATATAATTTTTTTTCCATAACCGTCTATCAAGATTACTTACAATGATTGAATCAATGTTTATATATTTTTTAACGAAATATTAACTATTTAAATTGAATAAGTTTTTATGTGTGTTATTACAATCAATTCATATAAGAATGACAATGTCCTTCAAGAATACATGTGAACTATCACCCCCCACGAAGCAATGTGTATCGTTTCTATTCACCACCTCACATGTAAGATATATATAAGTATATTTAAATAAACATGATGATTATAATAGTTTTATGTAAATTATTGAAATATAAATATATATTTTTCTTATTTCTATAATGATCAATTAAAATATGAAATGTTACATAGGTGTACGTATGACCTAGAGTCTCCAGGATTATAACGTTGTTCATTTTTTATACAATAAAGGATTTGACTGATTTAAAAAGTATAATTGATTTATTAATGTTATTAATATGTCATGAATATATTATTATGAAGATAATAGGATTCTTACCACAAGAGCTACATAGATAATTCAATGTTCATTTTCAACACAAGTACCGAGTTTCATCAAAGCATATGATATGAAGTTAAATATTTTAGTAATTTTTATAACATGGTAACAATTGATATAAAATGAATTCTGAACATGAAAATTCTTCTAATGAAAGAATAAATTAACCTATGTTTATTATTCTAGAATATAATGATTGTACTCTATGAGTCAGACTCAAGATATGGGACTTTTTAACTCAACCCATTGTTTTAATGTTTTGATGATTTATTCATATAACTCATTATATTTAATTCCCATGTTTCAAAATATATTTAATGATTTATTTATATGGGGACATAATTTTTAAAAATTTAATTTCTTTCAATTATTTCAATTTTGTATGGGATAATTTTATTCAAAAATATTGGATTACATATTTTAATAGTGTTATTAGAATAGAAAGATTATAAAAATAACATTGATTTTTTTACATATACAAGCCAATAATGGAATTTATCACTTTTATGTCACTGTCATGTAGTGATATTTAAATTACAAGTTTACCAATTTATTTTAACAATTTTATTTTTATTTATTAGTGTGTTATTATTAAATATGGAATCTTATTTCAAAGTGAAAATTTTATTTTTCATTTATTCATGTTTTAGGTATTGTGATTAGGTTATGGTTCTTCGGCATTTTTTATGTATACATGTGGTTCAGTGATAAATCAATGGTGGTTGAGCTCATGATAGCTCTCCAATTAATTTTTTATTGAGATATAGTTAAATGATAAGGTTTCTCTGAAAATATCCATGGAATATACAGTGATCCATGTTCCAAACATAACAAAGATGGTTATTGGCTATACAGATGTGAAGGCTTCAATGTAAAAATGATATGGTTCCCACAAGTTAAAATTACTATTTTAGATTAATATAATGTTTTCACTATTATTTGGATTTAATGGGATCATAAATATTCATGGACTAATGTTTTCTTTTCCTATATTATATCCCCTACTTAGATATTTGTGTTCATCCCAGGTTTTAAAAATGTTTTCACGAGGTATACGGATGTTAATGAGAAAAGAAGAAGTCCAAACGTTTTATAGCAAGTAAAATAAATCATGACTAATTTTAAATGATTATTTTTTTGGATGTAATGGATATATTTGGTAGTAGTCCAATTTCTATATCTATGGATTTGTTATGATATATTTATGGCCTAATTCTATAAAACACTAAACAATAAATTATCATCAATGTGAAATAAGGTAAAATTGTTGACTTATTTTTATATTATCTATTGTTTAAGGATGTGGATTTATATGGAAGGATATGGGGGACACAGTCCAACATATAAGACAAAGACGGGACCAAGTACCCCATATTAGTCTAGTATTTGGAGTTCTACTAGATTCAATAGTCAGGGTGGAAGACATGGTAATATAGATTAATATTAGTTGAATCAATAGTGTATTATAGTGTGAGAGACATAGGCATGAGATCTTTATATAAGAAGAAATCAGATATATGTCATTTAGTATATGTATTTACGTAATTATGATGTGCTATCAATTATACTTATAGTATTTTTGTAATATTAAACTTTATTGTTAATTATTTGAGACTAGAACATGAAATTATTTTATATCGACGCTTTTTTTGATTTTTTGACATGGTAGTGGAATTATATATATTGGGTCATATAGATAAATGTATTGATAGGGGTGAAATCATAGAGAATCCATCACCATAATAAGTGGGGCCTTTGATAATGGCGGCTGCGATTTATTTTGGTATTTTCATATGTATTAGGTATGGTGATTTTAGATCATTAAGGGAGTAGAATTATTATTTTCATACTCAGATCTTGTTGACTGCTAATAGAGGAGAGTGAACCTAACATATACGGAGGGCCACAACAATGGTCATCATGTGGAATGAAATATCTACAAAGGCTATGTGGGGACTGCTAATTAGTATTTGGGTGATCTGACAATATTAGTTGTGATCCAAATTCTTGATAATGGGGGAGTGGATAAGAATATATTCCAACAAGTAGTGGATAAGTTTCAGGATGAGTTATCAATAGATTTATTAGGGTTTCCACATGAGAGATTGTTTGAGTTTACTAATGTTTCAGTGCCTAGGACTGAGATAGTATCCTTTCTATCTTATCATATGAAATCAATAGAGCTTCAAGAGGATATGAAATAGTTGGATGAATTGGTGTCTAAAGGATTTGTTTTGGCTAACCACATTACCTAGGGTTTTATTAATTCTATTTTTCTAGTGTAGGGACAAAATGTTTCACTTATGTGTTGATTACTGGATGTTCAAATTGATGAAAAATAAGAACTTGTATCGTCTTTAACATATAGATTTTCTTTTCTTCCAGTTGAGGAATATTTGTGCCTTCTTGTAGAAACATTTTATATTAATGTACCCTCATTTGAGGATGAGACCATTTTATATATCACACAATGCATTCAAAAGTTTTTAAGGATTGTATGTGGTAATTTAAAATCCATTAGATCGTACAAATTCCCTATAATATTCAGATCTTATATTAACTGAACATTCCTCATGTATTTGGATACGTTAATCATAATATTATTCAAATACATCATAACATACTCCCAGTATGGATATGACCATGTCCAACACTATGAAATAATTCTAATGACACTGTTAGAGAAATTAAAAAAATGATAACGTATAGAAATTCAATTTATGGATTGAAAAATTGATCTTCTATGGTCAACTTATCTTATAGGTTGGTGTTTTATAGAACCATGTGAGGGATATAGATTTTTTCTTTTGTGGTGCCCATTAATTTTTTGAAATCCATGTTGTTTTAGGTTTAGTGGGTTAATACTAATGTTTCATTTAATATTATTCCCATTTATATGGAAAAATTTATAGGAATAATAAGGATGAGTTAATGTTAGACTGGTTTAGAGTACAAATGAATTCATTCCAGATGCTGATAAGAAATAAAACTAGAACACCAATCATGATCATATTAGAACTTGTTGTGTATTATATAGTTTTTTTCATATATCTTGGATAATAACTAGGAATGTATGGATGTTTGGATAACGAGTAAGGGATTTTCGATCATGGAAGTATAGGAAACATGAAGATAATTATCCTTCTCCTGATCTCGAGTTGGATATAGTGATTCACACCGAGAAATGATAGTAGAATTGTTCCATGGTCAGACAAATCACTATCTATACTAAAAATATAATCCATAAAGATATGTTTTATTAGTTGGATCTAAGTATATAATAGTATTAATAAATTGAATGTATGTCATATTTATTTTTTGAGCATGATGAAACACTTTGTAATGATAATTAAATTCATATTTGTAAAGATAGAGGACATAAACTCAGGTGGTTCAAGAATCATGATCTGAGTGAATGGTGATGGCCATATTTCCAATGATGCATATTGTTGTTTTATAGGAGTGATAAATGATTACACTCACATCCATATCAGTTGAACACTGATTTTTTAACTATGTCAAGATAAAGTAGTATGATAATATAGAGTTTCTGTTGTTGAGGGACAACAATGATTATAGGGAGGAACCCTAGACTAGAGCACTAATAGAGGTGATTTTTTCCATATTCAAAGATGATTTTATATTCCATCAAGTATAAAGGAAAATTATTTTGGTGACCTTAATGCATTGAAATGGGTAGTACATCTTGTATATTCCAAAATTTAGCATTATCAGTGAAGAATGTATTGGTATCCAAAAATGAAGAAAGATATCATAGGTTTTGAGAAATGTTGATATATATCAGTAGTTGATTATTAATCATCATTGAAGTGAATCTCTATTATATCAATTTACAACTCTGAAATGGAACTGAAATGATGATACCAAAAATTTCATGTGGGGTTTACCTAGGAATACTTGTGAGTTTAATGAATTATGTTTGAATTTGGATGGGTTTACCATGACAAACCATTCCTTATTGATTTGAAATAGTATCACGATAGATGTGTTGGGTTACCTATATATTCACGTTTTAAAACATTCTCATTGGGTTCCATAGATTATTAATTCAATGTTTGATTCATATTTTACTTCACACTTCGGGAAAGTCATCGAGAAATTCATCTCACTATGTTTTTTGGTCACTACCTACTACCCATGGATGGTTGGAAAATCCCAGTGGACTATCAAGGTATTAGAGGAAATGTAAGGATTATGTGTCCATGATTTTCATAGAAATTTGGCGGACCACCTATATATTTTCAATTTTTATTATAAAGATATATGAAATTGAGCGATATATATTGGACCCCAAGAGGAACAATACAATATTCCATACGACTATTACAAAACAGACATATACCCTTGTCTTTTAGATAATTGAGGGTATATGTTTCATGAGATGAAAATTACACTGGAAATAACTATACCCACGGTTCATGGAGAACCGTGGGTATAGGTTGTGCAAAAGAAATTCTGGAAAGTCCAATACCCTCGATTCTCAGAAAAGATGGATATAGGCTTTTCTATACTTTTGGGTTTTTAGTCATGGAAATAGGTTTCGTGAGGGAAATTTTGGTGACCTATACCCGTGGTTTGACTAAAATGTGGGTATAGGATGACCCATTATTTTTTCATAAAAATAAAAAATAAAAATATTTTAATATATATATATATATATGAATATATAAAAAAATATATATTTTGTATATAGTAACATTAAATGTGTGATAGAGTATTGGTAATGGTGGGACACTGTAAGGGGTATAGTGCTTGGATCAAATCCATGCATGTGTTTTTTAAATAAATGATATGTACCCATGGATTGAAAAAACCATGGGTAGAGGTATGTAGACACAAAATTTCTTTAGGAAGAGTTTTAAAACCATAGATATAGGCCAACGATACCCACAGTTAGACCAAAATGTTGCTATATGTCAATACTAATGAATAGATTACCAATGGTTTATAGAAATGTTGGTATAGGTAAAAATTTCTGCAGTGTACATTTCATATTTGTATAGGTTGAAAGAAGGACAATAAGTGTTTTTGGGGTCGAGGAACATACATGAGGTTTTGGAGTAGGTCTAGTTAATCAGAATAACATTTGGCAAAATCATAGAGTATACAATAGTCACACACAAGTTATAATAATCACCCTCCTTAGTTTAAAGTGGATTACTTTGTATTCCTTATTTTATTTCCAGTATTGGTTCACCATCACATTTTCATGTAGGGTAAAATGATTCATAGGATTGTGAGGAAGTTGATGTTTGTATATAGGATTATACTAGTAGTGCATGAATTCATTCTTCCAAAAAATATTGTTATATGGATAATTTTTCTCATGTTTCAAAACATCATTATTACCACCCCAAAACTACTCATGTGATTGGTTTTGATGATGTGGTGATTTTGGCTAATGCATCATTTGGGGAGCATCCAATTGGTATTGATGATCATATTTAAAAAATACTTCATTAAAATTCCCTCCATTTATTTTGAGATATGTGGTATCATGAATGATTTTAGGAATAAAAAATGGCGATGGAAGGTGGTATGCATGAATTGGGGATTGAGAATAATACCTTTGATGCATAGGGATTTTAGGGAGAATGTTTGAATGATGAGATGTTATATAGTGGGAAGATTTCCAGATTTTGACCCATGTGGAATTATGTTTCAATATTTATTTTTGGTTTCTTCTATTTAAAAAAATTATGGAATTATTTTTCAGTGATATTGAATGTATCTGGAGTATCATATAGGTCTAAGACATACAATTATGGAAAGTGTGGATTACGTCACATGTCACCTGGTTTGTGATAACCTTGGACCATCATCATGAAACTCAGTGTATTTGTGAATATGGTGTTTCAATCATGGACACGAGACCCTATTGAACATAAACATTAGGTTAGATCCATTGTGAAAACATCCACATGGTTTTATGAACTATGCGGGTGGAGCAAAGACCATGAAAAAAGTGGTTTCCACGGAAAGGGGGGAATCTATAATAAAAACATGGTTTGGAAAACCATTCGATCAAACCTATGGGTTTAAAAAATCATTTAATTTTCGGACCGCAATGTCACATTCAATGTCATATAGTGGGACATATTCTATTAATAGCATTATATGGGATGAAATCCATCGATCCCCAGATATTTGAAGCACTACTAACATCAATTTGGTTAAATGGGTAATTCTATTATTATGTTTCCTTAGATTATTTTGATTTTTAAAGGATTTATTTCCCCTTTAATTTTATATCTCATATTCTATATATATAGGGATATTTTTTATTTGAGTTTGTAGAAATTTTATGTCAAATCAATGGCCATGGTTGGATGAGTTGACATCTATGGTTATATGGTTGATAGTCTAAGAACTTTTACCCATAGTATATCTATTATTCATGAGAATATACTATGTTTGATGGTTCCAACATGGTTTATATTTTTATCTAAATGTTTAAAAAAAATGTTGTGACCAATATTGATGTCTTGAACCCTTCAATGATCTCATCTAATCTATGGATGACTTTGTAGCTCATCTTACTTTCACCAATTGGGTACGGAAATTTTTTAGAAATTGGATGCGGAGTTTTAAATCATGGAAAGTGTAATTCATAACTTTATCATGGATAGTCATATTAGATGTATTACTAGAAATATTAAAGGACATACAAGTCCTGGTTATGAAATTTGTGGTCTTAAGACATTAATATACATTGATTTACATGAAATAAGTGTCTCCACAAGCCATAAACAACTCATTTCTCATTCAATATCTATAAAAGATATAATTACATTTTCAACACTAACTTTCACCATCCCTTACATAGGCCATAGTTATCTTGGGGTAAATCAACCTACATAGTCACAAGTAATTAATTAGAAAACATTTTAAACAATTCCCACATTCATGATATAAATCATTCCACTTAAGAACAACTCCGATTTAACAACTCATTACAACGAAAACATTTTTAACTCATTTCCAACACTTCCATAAGAACAACTCTTTGAAAATTATTTCACATTATTTTCAAATACCCATTTTCATAATCATTATTAGAAACCACTTATTGATATTATCATGAATGAAAAACACATCAAACCATTCATGTCTTATACACCCATCCGGTGTGACCCTATTATGTTGAATTCCAATTATATCCCAAGGTATGAGTAATGATTCAATAATTCAAAAACCCATGTCATTCTATCTAGGAGAAATATATAATAAAATAGTCGCATAAAAAATTGAATAATGAAATGATGAAATATAAATAAACAATAACAACACACATTAAAAACAACAATTCTCACCTTCGGTACTTGTATTTTCCCTTGTACATGTGTTATATAATTCCATGAACAAATTCATTTTCAAGGATCAAAACGTTAAATATAATGCATACCATTTTTAATAGTAAATCTGATGAATGATAAATGATTAATTCTATGATAACAATTTGTAACAGTCCTGACCAGGAATCCACTATACTGGTGCCCTAATTTGGGTCACTACATGACCTCAAGCTCCCATCCCCGTACACAATAGGATTCTGAATTGCAGTAAGTGTCTAAGGGATCATGTTGGGAGACTATTCCTTATTTACTACATGAAGTCACACCAGATAACATATGACCAAAATGATACAAAATATACAACAACCATGAATCAACCATTTCTTACAATTTCCCCAAAAAGGGTAAAAGCCACATCCAAACAATAAATATGTCATGTCACAGTAAAAGTTCCAAAAGTGATATAAAACACTAAATAAGAAAAAAATATTCTTTCCACCAATGATACCATGACACCATGACTATATCCTCATATATGAGTTTTCCAAGGCCATTAGTACTTCTGAGAAAAGATACTTTTCCATTATCCAGAACATCAATATGAAATTCTACTCAGGTACCCAGCGGTGGCCCGGGTAGTGTGTGATTACAACTTATTAGGACACCACCAATGGTGTCTATAACATATATAGTCTAAATATATAGTTAAAATATGTTCTAAATTAAAGACAAGTAAAAATATGATAAATCAGTTTCCATTGGTTAAAAATATTCACTGGAACCACTGAAATCACTATTTCAATTTCTAATACTTAATCCATGGGTTAGAAATTTATATCATTTACACAACAACCTAATCAAGATAATTACCATGCTTAAGGGAATATATATACAATGATTTATTACTAGGGAAAAAATTTCATATCATATATTTCACCCTTACCTTGGAGCCTCGGTTGAGGTAGTCTCCTCAAATGAAACTGTTAGAGGTAGAGGGCATTTTCCCCTTCGCTTGCCCATTCGTTATATGTTTCATGTTTAGAACTTCAGTCTAACCAAATCCAAGAAAATACATCCCATTGTCCAATACCCCAAAAATAATTATCTTTTTTCTTATGATTATTTATCTATTAACCACTTATATAATATCAAAACCATACTCAAACAGTAAACATAACTTTTACATTTCCCATTTCATATAGTAACTGAAAATCTTGAAGCCTTATTCCCATAGAATATTTACCAATTTATTAGAAAATCACATTTAACCCATTTCCCATTCTATACAATAAACCATATAGAATAATCATTAATTATCATACATTATCCCCTTTAACATTTTCATCAATTCCCATACATTATTCTATTTATCCCTCATTCACATCATGCCATACAATCCCATTTGTCAATGCGAACAACTAGAAACAACAAAGAGTAGTTCTTACTAATATATAAACATACATATAAATATATTTATCATGGTTTATATCTTTTCATATTTGTATATAATGAATAGCCTCACAGGTTTCTATTTTTAGAAATGATTTCTCCCACAATGGGTGGCATTAAACCAGTTTAATCAATCTTAGTGCAACACATGGGGATCATGAGAAGTTATATTAGTCATTAAGAAAACAATATTAACAAATATGACTAAAGGCATAAATTTCACAATGTATTGGAAAAAAAGAACAACCAAACATTCATAATTCTACTTCAAGACAATAGGATACATCATGTAGACCACTAACCTCGAATAAAATGATGAACAGTCACTGAACCTTAGCCTCAGATCTAGAATCAACCACCCATTGATTCCCAAACCTATGATCCATTGAAAAGGTTTATTTTTTGTGTTATAAGAATAAGAAGAAAACAAAAATCCATATTTGTAAAAGAGAACAAATAGAAATGTTAGACGTACATGAATCTTCGATCTGGAACCAACAATACTCTAAATAGATAAGAAACAATTGAGATTGATCCTTGAGAAGATTTGGTAACTTTTGTTCATCACTAGAGTGGATGGAGAAGAAATAGGGAATAAAATTGCCTGAAGCACATAAAATATGTAGTGGGGAGTGATAAAATTTCACTTTTAAGGGGGTATAAGGTTTGGATGCGGTCTTTGAAAAACTGTGCAACAACTATGCAACTACATCATTCAATGATGGGTACAAGTTTCATGGTAACATGTGGTAATTAAAATTATTTACAAACCATGTTCCTACTATGTAGAATGCCTCTATACTATGTTTTAATGTTTTTCCTTCCCTTCCCTTGGTTACCTCTAACCATTATCCAACAGTGAAACATGTGCATGATGTAATATCCCATGATTTCATAGTACTTTATCTGTTCAAATTAATTCAATAACTAGTACTATATGCAATACCGAGTTCGATCACCCCACCATTTACCAATCTATCTGTTCAAAGAGCTGTTATGAATATTATTAATTGAATTATAAATTTTATAAAGTCCATATAATTTTTTAATCCATATTATGTGTTTTATAGACATAATATAAGAACAAATTCAATTCATTCAGATAAAAGAAGTATTTTTTTTAAAATGCAATTTTATCACCTTTTAATGGAGAAAACATTTTAAAACCAATATATGACACTTATATATATAAAATTTAATGAAATTAAATCCAAATTTAGAATAAATATGTTGATATTTAGTTTTGAAATATTTTTTGTACTTTTCTAATAACATTCATACATTTATGAATATAGAAAAATAAAATATTCTAATTGAAAACAACTTATTAATAGAAATAATTTATTGTTAAATTATGAATTTTTATGTTCTGGATGTATAATTAGATTGTATTTTTATCAATTTATACAATTTTGGTCATTATAAGTAATTTGGCATTAAAATATGACACAAACACAAGTCAATCTTTTGGTAGTTTTTTCTTTTTAAAAACCCCCGTTTTGGTTTTAACATAGGGAAATAATTTTAAATAAAATAATGAATCTTCTATGTTTTGAATTTGGTAAAATAGAATACGTTTTTTAATTTATAATATCAAAATTAACTTAGGGTGAATTTTCATTATTTTTTCTGAAAACATTCAATTTTTGATGAATATAGAAAAACACTGCGTTATTGTTTAAATTCGAGTTTTTTTAAATAATTATTTATATTATATATATTTATTTTCTGTAAAAAAATATATATTACCTATATAAGTTCAATTTAATTCATTGTAATAATTTTATGATAAAATTAGATATATCAAATTTATTGAACTTTTTAATGTCATTTACCCACCATCTATGGACGATTACAAATTTTCATAAAACAAAATTTTACCACTTCTGTGAAATAAATTTAAAAAATTTGAGACCCATGGTCGAAATCAGTAAGATAAATTTGGTTCAATAAGATGAAACTAATTATTGGTGAATACTGACTTTTGACTTTTATTTACCATGGTAAAAAGTAAATAGTGCAATTAATGATAAAAATGATAGTATAATTACCATAATACATTTCCTATTTCTATTGGATACATTTTTTAGACCAAAACCAATGTAAGGAATAAAATATGATCCTTTTGGTCTACATGGATTATATTATGACATTTATAATTAATTTATTTGAAGAAGAGTTTAAATGGATAAATTCAATGCTAAATAACTAAACCATTTTCAATATAGGGTTACACATAAGATAGATTAAACTATAAAAATTCATTATAAAGGTTAATATATTTACTACATAATAGCATTTTATTTATCATTTATAAAGATCAAATAATTATATTTATTTATGACACATTGATGATGCAATAATTACATTATCAATCAAAGATTAAAATAATTGATATTATAAATATAAAAATAAATGAAAATTGTTTCTTTTTATGCCATACAAAAATATTCTGGGTTAATATGAAATTTTAAGGTTGATTAAATAATTTTTAAGTGATAATGTTGTTATGACTTTAACAAAAACAAAATACCAAATAGTGTCAATACTGACAGAAATGAGTATTAAAACAAATACTATATTATTAATTGATTTAATATTTGAAAAAAATGTAATTTTCCTCCAAAGTATATATATAAGGTTATATATATCAACAATTAACCTCTTGGGGTTCCTTTTGGTTTTTATAGTATGTTTATTAACAATTTATTATAATAATACATGACGACGTGTTAGAAGTTAAACTATTTAACTAAGAGTTAAATCTCAAAGATATGGTTAATATGGTGACCAAAACATGTCTAAATACAATTTTATAAGATTAGTTCGACCCATAACCAACTTTTCTTCGAAATAAATCAATATGGAGCCATTAGAAACTGAAAATAATTTTATAATAAAATAATATTTCAAATTTTTCTATAGTGACCTTCATCTCTCTTATAAAAGGGTATTTCCCCTTCTCTCAAAATCACACCTCCAAAGCCATTTTACTCAGCCAAACCCAACCCAAATATCCTCCAAACATCTGTAAATTAAACCTAGCGGCCTTACCTTGAGCAGAAATCCATCCTATATAGCACTGTTGTTCAAATAAAAAAGAAACACCCAAAGAAGGGGTAATTATTTTATCACCTCTTTCAAAGTTCATTTCTTTTTCCAAATTCTCTTTCATTTTTATTTACCTAACAAAATAATAACTCCAGTACCATATACATTATGTGATGTTATTAGAAATATGTTACAACCATACTCTTTATTCTATCATTCATATGAATGTTAATGTCCCCATGCGGGCGTATGTACAGCTTACCGTCTCCACGCTGTGGTGTAACTTGTCATTCAAAACGTTGTTTTTTTGATTGATATAATGACGAGTAATGTGCACATAAATAATGAAAATAACCTTTATAATTTCTCTGTAAAATTAATATACCATCCAATTCCTCACATTTTAATTAATAAGAAAATGATATCGTTTCTCGTGTGTACGTATGACTTATCGTCTCCACAACTCGATGAGATTATTTTTCAAATTCAACATTCAATGATGATTATAATATATATATAATTAATATGTAGTAACATATGAAATAATAATTCAATCAGATAGATATATATGTATGTATTTATGTACTTAAATACATCTTATTCACTTACTTCCGTTCAATATGATATGAAAATGGAAACGATGTTTTTGTGTACGTACAGCCTACCGTGTCCATAAATAGTGTTTTTCATTTCATATATCTATCTATTATACATATTTATATTCTAAATTTGTATTATATATAATTCATAATTTATTTTATAGATGTATTTAATACATGACTTAAATGATACGATCAAGAATAGCAAGTTAAAACATGTACGATAAAGAAAGCGATTATTAACCGAAATGTTAATTTAAAATGGAAATCATTATTAAATGTGTATTATAAAGTCATAAATGAACCATATATGATATAGTAAATATGTACATTGTTCTAGTATAATTTTATAACAAATTATGGTCAATATACATGAGGTTTAATGTACACATGGGCAAATTAAAGTTCCAGGTAAGGGTTAATTCCTAAATCTCATTATTATATGAGATTGTTTATGTGTATTTACATTCTAGGACATTTTTTTGTACATGAACATGTTTCACGAAATTCATTTCAAAATGATTCTTTTTATGGTAACCTGTTACTAAAACATCATTTTAAATGTTTGAAATATTTATTCTTCAAAATCATTCTTAATAATTTCCATTTTCAAAATGGTTTAAGGGATTTATTTATATGTACACGATTGCTTTAAAATGATAATTACATTAAAAATTTTAAATGCGGTATGGGATACATTGATTGAAATATCAATTTTAAATGACTTACATTACAAATGTGTGACATTAAAAAGATATCAGAAATATGATATTTCTCTCAAAAAGTTTTACTGATCATTTTCCATTATTTCAATATTATTTTCTGGATATTATTTATCATTAAGGTTAATTTTTTATAATACAATCGTATATATTGTATCTAATGTGTTATGATATGTTTGACAGTGGATGTTCTATTTTTATACCCTTCATGGTTTATGGTTGATGTATTTATATTTCGTATTCTACTTTTAATACGAATGTTTATGTTATGTTTCTAAATTTTCAAATGAAGAATGCAGTGGACATAGTTAGTGATGGGTGGGGCCCGCTATAGCCCCTCAATGCATTGGTAGGTCTCATGAGACAAACAACTATCTTGGCACAAGGCCTTGACCTACATTTTATTTTTATTCGTGGAATGATGCATTGACTATGTGGCAATAATGTCCTGTTATAGTGTAACACCCCGCCCCCTCCAGACCAGAGCCGGTGCATTACTATGTACATTGGAATGGTTAGAAGGAATGAAATCCTGAATGAACGAATTGTTAAGTAGTCTTGAAGAAACTGGATACATATATGTAACTCAAAAAGACATAAGAAAAGGTTACAAAATACAATACATAACAATAACTAAAAACTCCATCCATAGAACTCAATAAATATTCTCTTCTTCATAACATTTTTAAGGTGAATAAATGAAAGGGGTGAGCACAAAAACTCATTAAGGGTAACATATAATGAAATCATGAATCAATTATAATGGAATTATAAACAACTTATCATAATCAATTTGGAATGGGTAATAATCGAAAAAACTCACACCTTTAGTAAACTAAGAATGAAATTACATCCGTATATTTTGTCATAGTGAAAATCTTGTGGATAGTAATAACTGATAATGAAAAATGAGAATTTTTATTTATTGGACTTCATGTATCTAGCACATGATACTATAATACCGTTAAAATGGTTTAAGCATGTGTGTAGGAACACGTCGGATTTTTGGAATGAAACTCAAAGGGTTTGTCGGCAACTGATTTGTCTCATGAGACTAGTCGAATCATAGAGGGTCTATAGTGGGCACCACATGCCACTGAATGTCCAAATAATTATTTATACATAGAATCATCATAAGACAAATATTCCTCTACATTATCCGTATAGAATAGATTATACAGAGTCATCAATATTTCCTCAGTCAAAACAACATTCAAAAGAAATACCGTATGTTACATGGTATACATCTTAGACAATAATCATATCCATTATATCAGAAAATGGACATTAAAATATAATATAGTTTCAACTGGAAAGTTTTCTCTAATGGGAAGTAGGTACACTACATAAGAATGAGTATGTTCACAATACTAATCTAGTCAAAATGAGGTGAAAATTGAGAAAAAGATTGTTACCATGTTGTAATCAAATGAGTCGTATGACCCAAATTTCATAACCAACAAATGAATCACATAATACCATGAATATAAAAAGAAACATGATAATATATATGTTATTTCTGTACACCTATACAAAATATAAGAAATAAGAGGAGAACAATGGAAATCCCGATGATTTGAATATGAGATAGGAAAACCCTTACAAACATTTCGGCATTGTTATGAGTGTTCTTGCGAAGGATTAAAGAGAGGTAAAGGGGTATCCTTTTATTTATAAATAATTATGGTAGTATGTGGGAGGTGAGGAAGTATACTCCATTATTAGGTATTAAAAATAAAGCTGCACAACAGAGGGGAGATTCTTGAACAAAAGTAAGAGAGAGCATCCCTTACCTTTTGCTTGAAGGTGTTCTTGATTGTTCATAAGAACCTGAATAATAAAATTTCACTATATTAATTAATATTTCAAGAGGATAATAGAAATAAAATTGATATGGTATAACCTTATTAAGTTTATTAATGGGATTTTTGATGGGTTAAAGTGATTCAAATTTATTATTTTGGAAAAAATTTCTTACATGGTTTTCATGATCCGTTTACATGTATTCATGAATGAAAGTTCACTTGAAATGTTGTTAAAAATAATTTTTTTATATATATAATATTAGTGAAATTAAGGAGATATACATTATCATATAATTATTATGGTTATATACCTTGAGGATGGAACATTATGTGAGTTAATGACAAACACTTGGATTTGGTTTTGCAATTTACCTTGTTTTGTACTATTATTCAACATTATGAGTGTGTAAGGTTTCCAGAAAATTAAACAAGATAAAATAAATATATTATGAATTGGTTCAACCATTATAAAGGATTCAGTAAAAATCATGAAAATACTAATACAAATTGAAAATATGTCTTCCTTGAGTGTGATAAATTAACACATCTCGAAGGGAGTTTGCATTTATAGAATAAAAGAGAGAGAAAAAGACAGATTATGATGAAATATTCCATTTGAATTTTGAAAATCTAGTACATGTAAGGTACTGGAATTATCATGGAATTTGAATGAGGGGATGTGAGAAGAGAACAAAAATAATGGAACCTGTAAAAGGAATTGATAGAGAAAGGAAGAGAGGTTTACCTCTTGAGAACTCTTCTTTGAGAAACTCCTTAAGGACATTTTTTGGCCTTTGGGAGATTTCAATAGGTCTTGGACATGGGGAGAAGGAGAAGGGGACATTTTTGTAGAATTTAGGCATGGATTTAAGCTTGAGTGGTGTGGGAGGAAGAGGGTGTGATGAGTGGTTAATAGTTGAGGGGAGATGGGATTTTTCTATATTATATTCATTAATTTATTATTTCTCATAAAGACATGGAATGGTGAGTCTTCCATGTCCAAGAATAATAATCTTATCATGTGATTCTGAATCAATTGAGCTCATATCAGTAGAACATCATACCTGACAATATAATTATAGTATTTAGCTTATTTTGTAAATTATGGTATTTCACTATTCATAAATAATTCATGTATTTCAGAAAAATACCAAAAAGTCATCCTATCCATTTTTTGACATGTAGAATCTAAAAATTAAGTCTATTTTTTAAAAATATTTATTAAAATATTATTAATTATATATTTAATTTAAATTATTATTTAATGGATAAATATAAACACTTAAATTATTCATCTTTTTTTAGGGTGCCTAAATTTATTTATACATTCATGGGTTTGGATAAAATTCATAATAGTAATTTTACTATAATAAGGGTAAGTTAATATTCATAAGGGTAGGTTACTATTAATAAGGGTAGGTTACTATTCACCTAAAATTATGTTATTTCTATCAGACTCTAAATATCATCTTGAACACAACCATGTATGTAATTTTTTGAAAATTTAAATCTCATAGTTGGAAAATTTGAATTTAATGGATAGGTTATGACCATATCTTATAAATAACCATGTTTTGTTCCATAGAGGCTCAGTTATTCCTAAAATATGGGCTATCTAATGAACACACAATGTTTAAGAGAAACATACCATATAAGGCTTGTTGTACTACATTATTCCCTCCTTAAATTTCTTCCTCGAAATATAATGTATTAATATGACCAAAAAGATGTGGGTGGTTCTTCTTCATAGCACTCACTGGTTCCCATGTTGCTTCTTCCATAATATAGTCTCTATAATGAACCTTTACTAGATGAGTTGGCTAATTTCAAAATACCTTCTTTTTTGAGTCCAGAATCCAGATAGGCTTTTCACAGTATGACAAATCCGGTTCCAGTTTTATTTATTCATAGTTGAGTTCATGCATTGGGTCGGGCATGTATTTCATTAACAATGACACATGGAACATATCATGAAAATTGGAGGGACTAGAAGGCATTTCTAAAAGGTAATCAACATATCTGATTCTTTCCAAAATTTCAAATGGTCTGATTGATGTACCTAGGTCTCAATATCCTTTTCTTTTTTAACCATAATAAACCCTTCCAGGGAGATAATTTTAGAAAGATATGATCCCCAACATGGAATTACAAATCCTTTCTATCGCTTTCAGCATAACTCTTCTGCCGACTTTGGATGCATTAATATGTGCTTGAATTGAAATTACCTATTCCATGGTCTCGCCAATATGTTCTGAGCCAATACGTTCCATCTCACCAATGTTGTACCAACTATTTGGAGTTCATCATCTCTTTCCATATATTGCATCATATAGAGCTATTTAAATACTAGAATAGAAACTATTGTTGTAGGAAAATTCCAATAAAGGAATGTATTGATCCCACATAACATGGAAGTCAAGAGAGTGTGATATCAGCATGTTTTCTAGAGTTTGAATTGTCTTTTCAGGCTGTCCATCAGTTTGGGGCTGATAAGAAGTACTCACATGAAGCTCAGTATTCAGAGCCTTCTAGAGACTTTTCCAAAATTCTGATATAAACTGAGGATCTCTATTGGACACAACTGATTGAGGTGCACCATGATGTCTTATAAATTAATTAATATAAAGTCTAGTTAGGTTATCAAGTGACAAATCCTCTCTTATTGGATGGAAATGTGCTGATTTTGTGAGACGATCAATAATTACATCGATTAAATCATTCTTTATAGGTATCCTCAGTAGTCCAGTGACAAAACCCATCATAATGTTATCCCACATCAACATAAGAATAGGTAGAGTTCATATCACTCCTTTGGGATTTTTTATCTCTTCCTTCACTTGTTGAAAAACTAGATACATTGACACGTAGTAATCAATTTCCTTCATCATATTATCCAACCAAAAATATTCATTCTGATCTCTATACATCATTGTGCTACCCTATTGTATAGAGAAATTTGATCTATGATCATCATCTAATAGTTCCCTTTTTAGCTCAAGAACTAATGGAACACATAACCTTTTCACAAATTTCAAAACTCTGTCATCATACACGAAGTTTGCATGTCTCATATCCATGAAATCATTAATTTTCTTGTGCAGATTCTCATCATCAGATTGAGATATTTTATCATCTATAATAAATATAGTTTAGAAATAATTTGAATGTTGAATGATGTTTCCACTTCCTTAATATTTCTCATATCCTTATTTAGTAGATGAAAAAATATAGGATCTCTCACAATCCGCATTTGAGTCAGAAGTCCATGGTCTTTCCTTCTTAATGCATTTGCCACCATATTTTCCTTTCCTGGGATGTAGTGTATTAAACAATTCTAATCTTTGAGTAACTCGAGCCATCAAATTTGCCTCATGTTGAGTTCTTTTTGATTGAAAATGTATTTCAAACTCTTGTGGTCCGAATAAATCTGGCATATTTGTCTATAGAGATAATGTCTCAATATTTTCAAAGAAAAGATTATGGCTTTTAATTTATGAACATGAGTTGGATAATTTCTGTCATGAGTCTTCAACTATCATGATTATTAAGTAATAACATTATTGTTTTGCATTAGGATGCAACCAAGTCCATTATTTGATGCATCAATGTAAATAAAAAATCTCTCATTTCCATATGGAAGATTAAAAATTGGAGCATTGAACAATATCTTTTAAATTCATCAGTGAATTTAGTACATTCATTTGACCATACAAACATAACCTCTTTACGTGTGATCCTGGTTATGTGGTTAGCCAATCGGGAGAAATTCTGAATGAAACACAGATAGTAACCTCCTACGGAAATAAAATTGCATACCATTGTTATATTTATTGGCATTAGCCATTCATGGATTTAGTTTTTCTTCATAGGATCATCTAACATTCCATCCATAGAGAAAATATGCACATGAAAAGAAACATATTGAAACTAGAATTCACATGTGAAAATCTTCCCATATAATCAATTTCTTCTATGTGTCCTCATAATAATCTATAAGTGATTATATTGGTCTTCAAGAATTATTGATTATAATAGGATATCATCAATGAATACCACAAAAAACTTATCAATATATTCCTCAGAATCTTTATTCATTAAATCCATGAAAATAGATGGTGCATTAGTCAGTCCAAAATGCGACGTTTTAAACTTGTAGTTCCCATTAATTGTTTGAAATGTTGTCTTAGAAATATCTTCCTTCCTCACACAAATCTAATGATATCCATATCGATGGTAAATCTTCGAAAAGGATTGAGATCCATGACGTAGATCAAATAAATCTTTGATCCGGGGCAGATGATACTTATTCTTTATTGTAATAGCTTAATTTCCCTTTAATCCATTGATTGCCTCACAGATCTATCATTCTTATTGACAAAGAGTATAGGGGTTACCCATGGAGAAACACTATGTTGAATAAATATTTTTTCACTCTATTACTATAGTTTTTTCTTTAGCTCCACTAATTCCATAGAAGCCAGTCTATTGCGAGTATTTGATATAGGTCTGTCACTAGGAATTAAATCAATAGAGAACTCAACTTTAGGCTCTGGAGGATATCCAGGTAAGTCCTCTAGGAATACATCAATATATTCTTGTATTATATACAAATATTTAATTTGAATATTTCTTTTCATGCCCATAGATATAGTTTTATCTTCCTATCCATGTAATGCATTCAGTTGAGCTATTGAGGGTGGCTCTAGATATGAATCTAGTGCCGAGTTTATGCTCAAAAGATAAGATATTCTACACCATTTTCAAGAATTATAACTACTTTTTTCTTCCAATAAATCTTCATATCATAGTTTGATAGCCAATTCATACAAAGAATTTTATCAAATTCATTCATTGGTATTGTGATGAGGTTAGTAAATAATGCGCGTTTATGTGTCATAAAAGAGACTAGTTGACATGAAATTATTTCAATGATGCATCCCCTATATCTTTTGACTGATAACTCATTAATTAAATCATATTGGACATGTCTAATTTTCTTGGAAAACTGGAAGGATATAAATGGATACAGTGATCTAGAATCAAATAATCTGTTTTCAATGTTTGATTATTCTACTAAAATACCTTCCACCACATCATTAGGAACATCAACCTCCGTGGATGTAATCAAATATGCTCTCCATTGTTCTCTTTTCCTTTTGTGAGGAAATTTCCTTGGCACTTAGGAAACTCATTTAAATAGTGTCCCAACACTATACAACAGTAGCATTTAACATCATTGAATTGTTTCTTCCCCTTGAATTCATTAGATCGGTGACCCTTTTATCCGTACTTGTAGACGACTCCCATGTCTTACAAGCATTTCCCAAGATGATTATTTCCACATTTCTCACAATATTAGAATTTCAATGTTCCCATGTTCTTCTCTGGCACTTCACCTTTTCCATGGTTATCAGAGTACCGATTCAGATCATGGTTTCCAATGATTAAATTTATCTATAAAATTAGTTCTCTATTTTTATGGAACTTGATACAATTTAATCATATAATGAAAATGTTTTAGAATCCATGGACCTTCGATGTCTTGGATTAAGACCTTTAATGAAATGAAAAATATTTTCTTCCGAGTTACGTACTTATACTATGGTATACATGGTTGGCCTTATGAAGGTTTTCTCATACTCTGAAACACAGTCTTTATCGCTTTGGTTTAAGACATGAAATTTACTCTTCATTCCAGTTCATTTCCCATGATGGAAATATTTTTTAATGAATATTTCCTTAAAATTACACTTTAAATATCTTTTATATATTCTTCATCAGTGGTATTCTGGATCAAGTACAACCATTAATTGGTGTCTCTCTAGAGAAAATTTACTGGAAGCACAACCTTTTCGTTTTCATTTCTTCTTAATGCCATGAAGAACTTTTCAAGGGACTTGATCCACTACTTAGTTACCCATGGATTAGTAGACACACTAAAATCTGGGGGCTTCTGCCACATGAAACGATCCAACACTGGTGTGGAATGGTTATTTGTTACATCATGATTATGTTGTCCTAATAAGGTCCTGATATGATCTTCTCCAACATTGAATATGTTGAATTTCTCAATGGTTAATTCGCTACATTTCCCATGAGTATTAATTCCACATCATTTATTAGCGGCCATTTTAAAATAATGTCATACTATATATTAGGGTATGAACCATAATGTATAATCATAACTTAACAAAATGCATAACATAAATTGATATGTTACGTGTGAGTAATCACGTAATCAAAAAAATGGTTTCTTTGAGAAAAAATTTACACTTCAATCCTTCGTAACGGCTTTTGATGAAAATTTGAATTATCTTATGCATATCAACCAGGAGAGTCATAACCAAGAGTGAAGCAAGGCCCATTTTCATTTACCGGGATACCATTGGTCATGCCAGAAACTCCATATCAGAGCTTTCACTCTTGGGTACATCTGTGCCAGAGCCACCTCTACCTACTCGTATTTATATAGGGAAGTATTTCGTGATAGATTCACATAATAAATTTCATACCAAAATACTGGGAAGTTCTTGTATGTTTGTCCTCATTGACTATCTGAGGGACTCTTCCCTAATCTACGCCTTCTAAGTCTAGTTTCCATGTTTTCTACTGAACTTCCTCTCATACCAACTGTAACACAATGAACCCTCTTAACCAGAGCCGATGCATTACTAAGTACATTATAATGTTTAGAAGGAATGAAATCCTAAGGGAAATATATGTTTAGTAGTCTTGATGAAACTAGATTTATAGATGTAACTCAAATAACTTGGGAAAACGATAAAAAATACAATGCATAACAAATACTAAAAACTGTATCCACAAAACTCAATTAATTGTCTCCTCTTCATAACATGTTGATGGTGAAAAAATGAAAGGGGTGAGATCAAACATTCAGTATGGGTTACAAATACCATAAGTATGAATCAATAATAAATTAATTATAAAAAAACATGGCATTATCAATATGGCATGGTGAATAAATGAAAAACTCACGTCATTGATAAAACGAGAATGAAAAAACATCCATAGATTTTTTCTAAGTGAAAACCTCATGTATAGTAACAATTGATATTGAATAGATATAATTAATATTAGTTAGACGTCATGTATCTGGCACATGTTACCATAATAATGTTTAATTGTTTTAACTCTGTGGGTAGGAACCTGTCTGATTGTTAAAAACAAACTCGATGGGTTTGTCTCCAACTAATTTGTCTCATTAAACCTGACAATGCGTAGAGGGGCTATAATAGGCTCACCGTCCAATTCATGTACAAAGCATTATTTATACATAGACTCAACACATGAAAAATATTCCTTTACATTATCCGTATAGAATAGAGGATACTGATTCATCAATATTTCCTCAGTAAAATCAACATTCAAAATAAATATCAAATGTAAAATGTAATACAGATTAGTAAATAATCATACCCATGAAATGAAAACATGGAAATTTAAATTCAATATAATTTCAATTGAAAATTTATCTCAAATGGGTAGTAGGTACACTACACATGAATGTGTAGGTGCCCAATGCTATGCAAGTCACAATAAAGAGAAAATTCAGACAAAGCTCATTCCCACATTGTAATCAATTGACTCGTATGACCAGAAGTTAATAACCAAAAAATGAATAAAATATTACCCTGAGTATAATGATAAAATTTATAATATATATCAAATTGAATTAAACCGATACCACATATAATAAATAAGTGGTGATCAATTTAACTCCCACAGAATTGAATGTGGGATGAGAAAACCCCTTACAAACATTTTAGCCTGGTAAAGAGTGTTCTTGTGATGACATAATGAGAATTAAATGTGTATCCCATTATTTATATATAATAAAGTAAGTATGGGGGATGTTCTAAAACAAACCACATCATTAGTTATTAAAAATAATTGGGCACAACATAGGGGAGATTCTTGAACTAAAGTATGTGAGGGGACCCCTTACCTTATGCTTGAAGGTGTTCATGAATGTTCTAAATGACCTGAATAATCAAATTTAGCATCAATAATTATTTATTCCATATCCTCTTAAACATGTAATTGATATGTTATTACCTTATTACGTTCATTAATCGCCTTTTCCAGGGGTTTAAGATATTTAATTTTATTGTTTTGGAGAAATTTTCTTACTTGGTTTTCTTGATCTGTTTAGTTGTATTAAGGAATGGATGTTCCATTGAAATGTGGATAAATGTCCCAAATTGTTAATATATAATATCCATTATATTAAAGTGATATATATGATCTTATAATGAATCTTTTTATATACCAATAGGATTACTCATTCAATGAGTTAATGATAAACCCTTGGATTTGGCATGACAATTTTCTATAGAATAACCTTGTTTTGTCTTATTATCCCATATTATATGTGTGTAAGGATTAAAAACCATAAATAATATAGCATACCCATATTATGATCTGGTGAAACTATTGAAATGGGTTTATTACTAGTCATGTAGATAGTAATGAAAATGGAAAACACGTCTTCCTTGACTATTATAAATTAACCCATCTCGGGAGGTGTTTGCATTTATAGTGTAAATGGAAGGGAAAAAGAGATTTTATAATGAAATATTCCATTAGAATAATTAAAATCTAGTAAATTTAAGGTACTAGAATTATAAGGGAATTTGGATGAGTGGAGGTGAAAATATAGAACAAAATAATGGAACTTGTAAAAGGAATGGATAGAAAAAGGAAGAGAGGTCCACCTCTTGAGTACTCCTCTTAGAGAAACTCCTTATGGACTTTGTTTTGGTAATTATGCTTAGCTCAGTAGGTCTTGGGCTTGGGGGAGAATGTTAGGAAGATATTTGAGTAGAATTTAGTCATGTCTTGATGCTTGAGTAGTGTGGGAGGAAGAGGGGGTAACAGCTGGTTTATATAGTGAAGTGGAGAGGGGATTTCCATATATTATATTCATTATTTCATTATTTATCCACAAGAAAAGTATAGTGAGTCATCCATGACCAAGAATAATTATTTTATCATGTGAATCTGAATCAATTGTGATTACATTAGAAGAACATCATATATGACTATATAATTAGTGTATTTATGTTATTTTGTAAATTATGGTATTTAACTATTCATAAACATTCATGTATTTTAGAAAAATACCAAAATTTCAACCAAACCATTTTTTGATGTGTAGAATATAAAAATGATGTCCATTTTTTTAAAATAATTTTCTAAATATGATTAATTAAAATTTTAATTAAAATAATTATTTAATCGAAATATATAAACACTTAAATTTTTCATCGTCATTTTTATGGTGCCTAAATTTATTTCTACATCATCATCATCATTAAATTTATTCAACAAAAGTACATGGAACACAATGAAACAACGAAAAAATATAACCAATAAACACAACATGCCTCACCGTAGGGAGGCATAAAATAGTGATGGTCATGGGCATCCTCTTGGATCAAATTGAATCCCTCAGGACTAAGGGATGTAATGTTTGGAAGAAAAGTGTCACTGGGCCCATGAACATCCATAGAAGCGATGTGGTATGCAACCTTATTGCCTTCCCTCCATTTGTGAGTGATCTGAATGCTCATAGAGAGGAGGGAATTACATTTCCTGATGAGGTATGTAATGGACCAAGGTATTGACCCTCTACTGAGCAGGAAATCATGGATAATTATAAAGTCAGTTTCCAGTTCTGTCAGAACTAGGTTCCTTTAGTTGCAAAGCTCATGGCCAGTAAGAGATGTATTTGACTCCTCCTGAAGTGCAGTGCCACTGCCATAAACTACAGTGAAGTCCAATAGTACACTCCCCCACCCCTGGAGTCCCTCAACACCCCTCTTCCATGCATAACACCCAAAACACATGAACCATCAGTTTTTTATTTCAGGCTGTTTGTAGGGGGAAGCCAACAAACTCAATATCCATGCTTTATGGGCATCGAAGGCATGGCTAGGGGCAGGCTGGAGTGAAGAAGTCATAGTGAATGGGCCTCCCGCTAGTTCCCAATGAGATTCACCATCTCAACCAAAAGGCACATCGATCTCAAAATAATGGACCAACATGGGAAGAAGGACCCCTCATATCGGGCATGGTTCCTTACATGCCAAAGGCATCAGCAACCAGCGCTCTGAATCAATGAACGTGCTGATCTTTCCAGGCTTGATTTTGACGAAACCTAGAGCCATTTGTCTAGGAACGTCGCAATCACAAAGGGATGCAGATGAGAGAGCGGCGAAGGTGCCAAAGAAACTCCACACCGTGTTGTACCAATATCTCTTGATGAAAATCTGATCAATGTTGTCTTCATTTTTAACCTTACAATAGCTGCATCAAGATGCAAGACTAATCCCCACTTTCTTAATTTGGTCATCTGTAGTTACTTTGTGATTTCAGATCCTCCATATGAGGAAATTATATTTTGATGGAGCACTTTGTCACCACGGAATCTCACTCTATATATCACTTGGCTCCAGAGGAGAGTATAGTCTACGAAAATCCTTCATCGAGAAGTTCCTGATGGTAGACTATGTAAACACACAATGTTCCGGCTCCACATTAATGGTGATCAAATCATAAACATCTTTTATGATCTCATCCCGCACTTTTCTAATGAATTTCTAATGCAGGCTCACCACATTGAATGAGATGGAAGGGGAAGGACACCTCAGATAACAGATCACCAACCCTTCCCAGTTCTGATAGTAGAACAGAATAACACCCTCTCCCATGATTCACCAAGTATACTGGTTAAGCGTATGAATGAGAGGGGAAATCCTAGATCAAATGGGGGAACCCTTTACGCTTTTATCACATGTGATACGGCCGTATTTATGAGTCATATTACTATTCATATGGGTACATTTCTATTCATAAGGGAAGGTGACTATTCATAAGGATAAGTAACAATTTGCAGAAAATTATGTTAATTCTATACTACTCTAAATATCATTCAATACACTACTGTGTGTGTTAGATTTTCAAAATTAAAATAAAATAGCAGGAAAATTTATGTTTAGTGGTTAGGTTATGACTGTCTCTTCTAATAACAATGATTTTTTCCATAGAGGCTCAGTGAATCATAAAATATAGGCTTTCTAATGAATATCGTGTATTTAAGAGAAACATTCCACAAAATGTTTGGGGTGATATAGTTAGGAATTCTATCATTATGAAATTAATTATTAAATGTGATTATTCTACTTGTATAATATCTATGAGCATGTTTATATGATAACTTTTTATTTGTTTTCTCTAAATTATGTTCAGGAATATGTTTATAAGGCTATTGTTTTTATTACACCACTTGCCTTAAAAGTTTATAGCTTCCTCTAAATTATTACCCCTTAATGGGCATCTGAGCCCACCAAATTCTTATGTTCTGTCTTCCCATGATTCAAAGAAGTGTATTATGTTTGATATGTGAGGTTAAGCAATGGGAATAATGGCGTTATAAAAATATTATTGCTGTTTGATTTTATGTTTGAATGTGTAATGTAATGACCATGTTTGTAATCTATTTTCCAAGTCTTCTAAACTGATCGGTCATTCGGGACACAATTCTGTGAAATCATGCCAATGTTTTAAAATATTTCCCCGGCTCCGAGATTCTTGGGTCGGGCGTTACAGTTGGTATGAGTTGAATTTTTTAACAAACATTGGAAAATAGAATTAGAAAAAATCTGATTAAAGAACATTACCCTAAGATAGACATTGGGGATTAGTATAGAAGAACGTCATAAAATTTTGTTAAGATAGAGATTTTGTGTACCTTCCAAGTAATAAATCCATTTCTGGACATGGGCAGGTAGAGGCACCTCTAGAATAGATATACCTTGGATTGAAAACTCCGACAATGAGTTTTGGGATTGACCTTGGGTATCCTGGTACACGACAACATGCCTTACTGCACTCTTGGTTATGACACTCCCTGGGGATATGCTTAAGCTAATTCAAATTTTCTTTACAATCCATTATAATGTATTTAGGAGTAAATACATTCTAAAAGAAATCAATTTTTTATGATTATTGATTGTATGCATAACTTTTTCAATTTACGTTAGGTTTTTTTACATGTATGAAATTTTGATTTGTGATTCATAAATTAACCTAATGTATGCCATTGTTTATATTTGACGCCCAGTAAAAAGAATGAAAACTCAAAAAATACACATGATCCATAGAGTAAGAATACTCATAATATTCTTTGAATTTTAGACTAAATTTTGATGGGAAAGAGTCTCCCATGTATTCTCATCATATGTTGAAATAGTTTCATGTGTTAATAAGACATGTAATCAATTATCTGAGTCCTATGGATTTGAATGGAAGCAAGAGAAGAAAAAGATAGTAGAGAGAAAGATGGTTAAAGGGAAGAGGGGAAAGGTGGATTTTCCCATTTGTGATAACTTTGGAATGAATCATATTGTAAAATGATTTAAGGGAATGAGAGTTTTTTATAATTGTGGAGAGAAAGGACACCATGTACGCGATTTCATGTGTATGATAAAAGTTTTAAATATACAACGCTAATTTCTCAATGAGTTGGGACACTATGAGAATAAATGTCCAAATCATCATATTATTCCAAAAATGATGCTACTTGATAATAATCATGTTACAATACCACCATATATGAAGAAGAATGACTAGTGTTATTATGTTATTATTAAAAAATTATTTCATTTGAGTGTTGTATCTACAATACACTTGTTATAATAATTATGGAAATAAATAATTATTGTAATGAAGACTATTTCATTGTGGATTTGAGATTGTATGGTTCTTTGAAAAGTGACTCAATATTATGTTAAAATTATAGAAAAATAAATGGTTAAAGGAAAGATAAACCATAATATGTTTCTGATACTTCGGTAGTGATTTTATAATAATATATGATTGATTCAGATGAATTATACTTTTTAAATAAATAATTATTTGTTTATTCCATTATTGTTAGAGATTACAACATTTTTGGATATAAGGAGTATATCCGGTATTCTATAAATAATATGGTAGCATGAATTTAATCCATATGGTTTTATAGTAATTCAGGGTGATTCTATGTTTTAAAAGAATACACGATGAAGGTATTCACATGGTATTACGTGAAAAAAAGATCATTGTTGTGTTTACCATCCTTTTAAGTTTTGAACTGTGTGTTTGGACTAAAGTATTTGGGATAAGTATAATGGTGTGAATTGATTAAGTTTGACATTGGATATTATTGATAAGGTTATAACATTTCTGAATATTATTTTAGGATTATTATAAAAAGGATAACTAGGAGGTCAGGTGACAACCCTTCACGTCTGGCAAGGCCGCGAGACTTAAACCCACAACCGAAGGGCGACAAGGGTGCTTCACCTACCATTGGCCAAAGTCATTATCTAGTAGGTATACTAGTGTTTTTTATATAGTGTGGAAAATGAATTATAAGTCCATTATATTTGGAACTCTATATGATTAGGATAAATAGAATATTTTTGAATTCTAATATCTTTTGATATGAATAAGACAGAATAACAAAATTTGGGTTTTTAACATATTATTACAAAAATATATGGTGTTAGAATTTGATATTGAACCCAATTTAATATAAAGGAAATGTTTTTATATGAAAACTATTTTATGCACCCAATGTAATTTGGTATTGATACATTAAATTAATATATTTTAGTGAAATATATAAATGAAGTATTTATATTATTTACTCAAATAATAATTTTTTTACAGAAATCCAATAGGTTTGATATGCATAAGATAAATAGAAATCCATTTTTTTGTATAAAAGTTATATTTTTCAATGATTGATTTATCACCTTCTAATGGAACACCTTTTTTAAATATTTTATTCAACCATATATAAATGATATTATTTGAAAATAAAATTAATTATTGAAATAGTAAAGGTAATTTTATCTTAGGTCTATGTTTTGGTAATAAGATGAGCTGTTTTATTTTTGATGATTTGGGAATAATTATGAATTTTTTTTGAATTTTTTTTATTATACAATTTATAAAGATAAATTATTTTTATAATATTTATTGGAGTATAACTAGTCAAATTATACATAAATTAATCCAATTAAAGTATTTGGAATCAATTTCACATTCAAATTTTATGAAAAACATTTTAAAATGTGGAACATGTTTTTGTTAAAATCCCTTTGTCACATCGTATTTGAATTATTAATTCTAAATTAATTTCATCCGTTTAAATAATTTGAATTTTGGGAAATTTATTCCATATTTGGAATCAAAATAATTTATAATTTCCAGTATGATCAAAATATATTTTTGAACAAATTATATTTGTGAATGTAGTTAAATTAATTAATGTGATTTTGGTAATATTAAGATTAACAATGGGATAAACCTTTAGAATTATTGACAAAATAACCATTAAAGATGTCCAATAACATTTGGATTCTAATATCTGGAACATTTAATACCTTTTATATTATTAATTTCATTATTTTAGTCACCTGATATATATAATACCTCTAAATAGTGTTTATCATTTTATATTTACAGCAATTTCACTCCACCTTCACTATAAAAAGGTACTCATCCCTCCCACTTACTCACAACTCTAAACCAATACGACTCATCTGAACCCTTACCACATAAACATCAAAATTACATATCATCTTCATATAATCCATATTCTTTTAGATATCAATCCAATAATTTATTTTCATAAATAAAAAGAGAATTAACTGAATAAGAGGGAATGTTCTTTGATGAAGACTTTTTTTAAATTCTTTTTAACTAATTAAATAATAATTAAATAATTATTATATTATAAAATTACTATTATAAATATATTTAGATTTATTATTATTAATGGAACAACCTATACATTCACAAACATAAATAAAATGGAATACACAATAATCGTTCATGCGTATAGAAGAAAACATACTCACGAACCGGTGTGGTTTGTTCTTCCATTAACAAAATTGACATTTGGGAAAAAGTTTGGATTTAGAGTAAATATATGGTCTATATAATTTTTTTATTTTTTTATGTTTATTTATTTTTTATATAAAATAAACCTTAATGATTTACATTTTTTGGGGATATGATAACATCCTTTGAGGATGTGTGGTTGATTGGATCCTCAATGTGATGTAATTCTATCATGCTAAAGGTGGAATTCATTAAAAAATATTCCAATAAAGAGAATTTATATATTAAATAAATATAGTACTGAATCATTAATATATATATATATATATAATTTATATCTATTCTATTAATATGACAATAAGCTGGAAAGATCATTCATATGTATATACAACCTATTATCTCCATGAATAATGTCTTTTATTTCATATATCCTAAATTTAGGTATTAATAGAAATTCATATATACTATATATATATATATTATATTTAAGTAATGTTTACAATCAAATGTGATGATGAAATAATGATTTAAAAAAGAATTTCAAAGATAACAAGTCATGACATACTCAAAAAACATCATAATTACCACCTAAAATGACGAAAATAATGGAATGTTAATAAAAAATGTAGTAATACATAATAAAAAGGACATATATGATTCTAAAAATATGAGTATTTTTATTTTTCTTGATTTTAACATCTTTTATAACAATATATAAGATGTTAAATATCAACTAGATAAAAACAATCTTAAGGTAAGAGATTCCATCTCAATTTACATTTTGTTGATACTTTTTTATAATATGAACCGATTAACAATAATTTTGTTTATATAATACCCCTTTTTAATTTATTAATATGATTCACTCATACATATTGTTATATTAATATTCAATTTTAACTATATCTCCTAAGAGGGTTTGACATGAAAATAAACATGTTCTAAAAGTTAACTTTGTAATATTCATTATTTTTTTATTTTTAACATTCTCTTGAAATAATAAATTCCTTACGAATTGTTTTATCATACATATAATATAAATTAAATGTTTATGTTCTAGTTAAATTTATATTAACAATTCTTAAAACCTATAATATTTTTAAATGTGGTGTAAACATTGATAGTTATTTGATTAATTAGGGAAATATTGATAAGCATTTATCTTTTATTCAATATAGATATTTGATTATATAACATGTTTTTCATTAATAAAATTTATTTTTCGATATATGATGGATTAATTTGAAATTAATTACATGTGTGGAGGTTATATTAATGGATTCTCCAAAATTAATATGTATAACCATATGGTAAATTTTTTTCCACAAATCAGTAGGTTATTGACAAGTACGTTTTAAAATGTATTGATAATTGATTTTGATTCTAATTGTATCATCTTCTTGGTAAACATGGCTTAATATATATATGAATTTCATTTATTTGGAATGATGTTATTATTATTATACATGATACTTTACAATTGACATCACTTAGGGAAGCATTTTATTATTCACAATTTATAGATTAAATGTCATGTTTCTTCACTTATTTTCCACTCCATATTTATATTGTCTTATTGAGTTATGTAAATATATTTTTATGTTATTAACCTTTCCATATTTATTTTAAATATTGATTCCTAAATTATTCCATTTTATATACCATTATGAGGAATTTTTTCTCACCCATATTTTTTTCCTATCCCCATGTTATGATGAATAAATCATCCAATGAGCGTTCATAGATATTTTTTATTTCATTTCTTATAATGTTTTATTTTATATTTCCCAATGTAATATGGGAATCACATTTGTAATCGTGTTATCTTAAAATTATATCATAATCCACAGATTATTTTATGATTTTATTTAATTATTACAATATAATAAATTAACTCTTCAAATCCAGTATTATAGGGTTTGGGTGATACATTTACAATCATTTATTTCAATCAATTCAATAAGTTGAGCATCACTCATGAATATATACAGAACACACCCACAATAATGTGATGTAATTTAATTTACATCACTACATTACATGGATTTTATATAAAATTGTATATAATTATTAAAATAATTTTAATGATATGATGATTATTTTTTATATGATGGAATAATGATAAATGTTCACTGACCATAACTGTGAAACTGAAACACAAAATAAACATGAATTAAATAACACCCATAATTGTTATTTCAGGATTGAATAATTTATAAGTGGGTGATTGGAAATCAATATAGAATCATATTTTTTATAAGTATGAATACATTACTGATATATAATTATGTGAAAATAAAAAAATTTATTCTATAGGGTAGATCAAGTAATATGTAGTCGAGAAATTACCTGAGGATTTATTTCATAATCTCATTTTTAATCACATAAATTGATGATTAAAGACCTAAGGATATACTTTATTAATTATAATTTATAAAATATATCTTTTATCCTCTTTTTATATCAAGTTTTGTTGTAAATTATTATTATTATCCCATATTTATTACGCAAAATAAAAAATTATATTTTTGATAAAAAAATAATTTCTTTTTTTTGGCATGAATTATTTACTTCTATGTCTACCTTATTTATAATGATTTAAAAATATTATTCATTTTTATAAATTTATCATTCAATGTCCTTTTAAACCATATTATACTTTAAATTAATTATTTAGAAAAAAATGTTTATATTTTTTCATATGGGTTATATTAGACTTTTTTAATAATTTTGGAAAAAATAATTTTTTTACCCAATATGTTTTCATACATACAGTCACAAATAATATTATGTTTATTCATAATCTACATGTTTCTATTTTATTTATAAAATTGTTGTCCCAATACTTCCTGGAACTTTTAGCTTTAAAATGATGCCAATAGAAAATGATTTTTTACATGTATATTAATTCATATTTCTTATTAATTAATAAATTTTTTTCATCTATGTGGAAAAACATTAAGGATTTTTTTGATTCACCTACAACATTTTCATAGGATAATATACACTTAAATTATTTTAATGTATTATGATTATTATTTTCAATGTAAATTGTAATGAAACATAGTCCTTAACCATTGGTAAAACATGCTATTAGGAGATGAATAATGATTTTGTGATCCAGAAACCCAAATTTGTATATTTTTTTAAATTTGATTCTTATCCACTAAATTATATATATTTATAATTAATTGGGTAAATAATGATATCTAATTATTTAATATGAAACAAAATGGAGACATAAACCAATATACTATTGGAAACAATCCGCCATGAATTAATTGATAATGAGAATTTGACCTAATCCTTTATAGAACTATACCTACAATTTTATAATGAACATAGAAAATCTCATTGAATAGTGAAATGTTTATATATGTTTAAGACTATTCTGGATTATTAGGAAATTTTCTTATTCTTATGTCATTCACACACGGTTCATGATTGATTATTGATTTTTTAACACTCTTATTACTCACATTCATTGGTTTGAAAATGCTTAATTACAAAAATCATGATTTAGGAAATATGATATATTGGGATTAAATTTCATAAGTATTTATCATTATATCATATTCAGGTATTTATCATATGAGGATCTATGAAAATTTCTTTGTATCCACCTCTTATAACCTTACAATTAATTTAATATCACAATTTATTTTGTCTCCAAATATTCTAGGTATTAAGAATTGATTTATGTTGGATATTTCTATAAAGGGTATTAAGTGTGGGAACATGTGAGAGATGTTGCAGATCATTGATAGAATACATTCCTTATATGTATAGATAATAAATAAAATAAATTATTATAGTTTTATTGAATATATAATAGTGATATTTATTGATTATTTATCTTAAATGATAAAATATTTTTATACAGAATGTTAGGTTTCCTTAGTACTGTGTTTTATCCGTGTGGAAAATGAAAACATATGATATATTACGAATTTCATGATAACTCAAATTTTTATATTTTTAAGAATCATACATATCATTATGTGTGTCTTGGGAACCCTCATATATATCAATGAAGTGAGTAACACCCACTAAACAAAAAATGGTCTTAGCCATATATATCATTAAACCATAATGTCCCAAATCAATTCCAATCATAAAGTAAAATATCTAATGTACTATGATATGTATATTTATGTATCCCCCTATAATGGTGAAATTTAACTTCTATTTAATATTCATAACCTCTACGTATGTCGGATTGCTGTTTGGTAACCCTTTTGAATACATTTTAAATCTTGAGGGTACTTATCTAAATATTCATTCAATAAATAAATGAACTCTTACAAATTGGTGTATAACCATTAAAAATTCCATTCTTTGTCCAATTTAAAAATAATATATATGATCTGATATCTTATGTTCAAGTTATATGTCATGTATAATTCTTGTATGCTTGCCCATACCTTTTCAAATTAAAAAATATTTATCAATTTCATTCCCATGCTTCTAAAACCATTCTTATATACTAGATTTATTTTAGAGTACCTTGATTTTAGAATAATATTTTCATATATCTAAACATAATTAAATATAATTTTTTATATGAAAATAAAATCTAGTTTATTAAAATAAGTTATTTAAATAATGAAATTTTGAATATTTATAGTATTGATCATAATACTCTTAAAGACTATATTTATGATAATTTCCATTAATTTATGATCTTCATATTTATTTATTATTATAATTATATCAAAAAATAATAAAATATTATAATCTATCAATATAGACAACCCTTATGGTCCAAAAATCCCCAGTTGAAGTCCCCGACTGATAATCATGATGGGATGAAGTGTGTTGATTCATGTAAAGATCCCCATTTAGAAAAATAATGCACCACCATATCACTTATACCTCATCATATATTCCCTTGTTTATTTATTAGTTTATGTATTTTTAATTTTTACAGTTATATTTATTTCGATTATACTAAATATCATCTCTCGATGATTCACTGTAATTTAGAGATATAAACAATTTGAAATGAATGAAAATTTCTAGATAAATAGAAAACAATCCATGTTCTAATCCATTGTGAGGAATATATGTCTAAAATAATTCTAAACACCAAAAAAATATAATGACTAAAAAACATTAATCACAAAATGATTTTTCATTAAGAAACTTTTCATTCTTTCAAAAGGCGCATTAATAACCACCAATTTATCTAAAAAGTCCTCAACTCTACATAAACATTGTACATAGAATAAATAAATAAATATTTGCGTATTTTCATTAAAATTATCAAACTAATAATCCTTAATGTTTTTACAGTTCTTTAAATTTTTCTTTTAATACATAAAAAAAATGTTTTTACATGATATAATATTTAGTTTCATTTTATCATAATTGTGATGTAAAATCTTTTCGAACATTATCAAATTTCCATATTTGATTGGGAATATTTTATATCACTTTTATCTCTTTATCATCACAATAGGATTTTTCCATCATGAAAAGAAATAAATGTTCTTCCTCATCTTATCAATATTAAATAACATAAATAACCCTCTCATTTTCAACCCAATTTTTTCTACTAGTGAATATTGCAATCCTTCTATCCATGACTAGTTATTACTCGATGTATTAATTTAAATATTATTTTAATTCTTATTCCTATTCATTAATCACAACATATTTTCTTCCACTTGGTGGCATGTTTTCATGTTTGAGATGAAAATATGTAATTATGAATCATCCAAAATCCATATCTATATTTCATTATAAGAAAAAAAAATACATTCTAGGACTAAAAATATGTTATAACCCTAGTTTTGTTAAATATAAAATATATTAATAATAACTAAACGTAACAAATTTAAAAAAATAAAAATTAATTTAATACTAAATTGTTATTTTAATTAAATTTATAAATTATAAAATACACTATACATATATTATTATTCATCCCTAATAATGAAATCTAGACCATCACATATAAAATCCCCAAAATCAAAGAGTTAGATTCTATAATTAAAATATAGACAATAAAATTTAGGATATAAATTAATGAATCAAATGAAATAATTTTGAACACATTATTTGAAATAATATTACAAAAAAATATTTTACCTAAATTCATATATTTATTTTCGTAATATTTCAATATAAAACACTCAATTCATCAATTGAGTATGTATATGTTTTAAATATCATTTAAATTCAGATATAATCTCGAAAACAAAATTTTAATTTTATTTATTTTTCAATTTTCAAGTATTTTCAATGGAATTTTTATAACAAACATGTCTTAATTATACCCATCTACCTTTTTTGATGGCCTCTATTCCCATATCACAATAATCACTAAAAGATAATAGTAAGTGTATGGATGATTTTAAAAAATCAAAAGAGAATCATTAAAATTAATAAATAACACATCTACTAATACTATGAATAAACATTCTACATTATTTATAAATGTTATAATAATAATTTTAAATAATTCTACCTATATATATAGAGGTAATTCTTTTAAAATTTCTTTAACACTATATTTTTCATTTTTTTAAACTGGTATAAAAAGAATAAATAGAAATTCTAAATGTATAATCAATTCTAAACTATTTCAATATAGATATTTATATATAATTACATTACATCCATTTAGACAAAAACATATTTACTATAAACAGCCAGTATTTACTAATAATGATTAAAAAGTAAATAGAAATAATATAATGTTTATTCATCATCCCATAGCCATATTTAGTAAATATAATATAATAAAATTATAAAATAATTTATGATAATATTAATAATTAATTATCTAATCATAAAAAATATACTATTAAATTTATCCCTTCCATGTAATTTATTAACAATTAATTTTATGGGTTGACAGAATACACAGAATTTATATTTATATAATATTTAAGAAAACAACTCAATCCATCGAATCTTGTTATTTTTCTATGATTATTATTTTAACCTTCCTCCGTCATCATATTACACCTAGAATATATTAATAGGTATGTATGGTAAATTGTTTCATTATATTAGATATCAAAATTAAAAGGTTAATTTAATTTCATACATCCAAAAATAAAAAGACGTGTATTTTTTCACCTTTTAATTAATTTCATATCTGTTATACATGGAAAGAAACATTAATATGATGTTAGGTAGAATATATGAGTATGATATGATTTTTAGGCAATAACATGCAATCTTGATATGATTTCTAGGTGTTGTGGTGCAGTGATATATCCGATTGTGTCTCGTTGTTGTAGTTTGTTGTCCCACTCTATAAGGAATATGCTTACAATGAGGAGTTGTGATTATTTTTTTAGTGTTCTTATATAATGATGGGATAGTTCTGTTATGACATGGGGATGTTTGGTTGTTACATAATAGAAACATGGATTAGTATATTTTTTCCTTGGAATTTCACCCAATGATTATGGAATTTATTTTCTTTTAAAAAATATACTTGACACCATTTGATATATTCATTACTAAACTTAAAAGGACCATGATGTTCTATAGAAATATTATTATTTTAAAACAATTTTTATAACATAATAAAATTAAGGATGGGAATGAATAAGAATAACTATATTATAAATTATTTTATCTATATTTTTCATTAACATAATCAAAATTCCATCATAAATTTATTATCAATTTGGTGTAAATGAAGGAAACTTTTTTGTAGGTGTATGAAAAACATTTCAAGAAAGAATTATGTAGAAAATATATTTTTATATATATAGACTAAATTTATCTAAATTGATAAATAATTAAAATAAGATAATTATACTATATATTGAATTTGAAAAAATTACATTAATTTAATAATTTTTTTAGGATTGGAATGAGAATAAAAATAGTTTCTTTTTTAAATATACATTTTTTAAAAAAATTGTATTTATCCAATTTTATGCGTCTATAATATAATTAATATCTTCAATTTTTTAAAATTTATTTTTCAATGATGTATTTTTTTTCAAATTGGCATGTCATAATATTATTATAAATAATTTCTTGTTTTTTTCAAGAATGCTAATTTTTTTAGAGATCTGTGAAAATGTTGATATTTAATAGACAATCATTTAGTTTAAAAAAATTATTATAAATTACCATCCTATTATAGATATAATTTTAATGTAACATATGATAATTTATTAAAATATATTATAAATAATTACCGAATAATAAATATTGTGATTTATTGTGGTAGAAATTTATTTTCATTCATGATAATTCAATTATATAAAAATTGTATTTTATTGAATTTTGGGATTATATATGAAAATAAATTTATCCCACATACACTAATTAAATATTGAAAATGGATTATATATTTATAATATAAATTTTAAAATTTATTAATAATGGATAATTCATTTTTCTTTAATAAGAATCATAATCATGGCTAAAACGGATCATCTAGGAAAATGGTTAGTCAGGTTAATTATGGTAATAAATTTGAGATAAGGACATACAATTTTATATTAATACATATTAGACTATATATGTTTTACCCATAATATCTGAGATCATTAATTCAATTGTGTTGGAGCTACATTCCCTAAATTAAGGCATTTTCATATTTTAAAATTTTTAAAAATAACAATTGTGTGACTCCGTAATCATATAATGGGGAAAACCTATCTTAAATTCCACACTACATTTTATTTTTATATTTAATAATTTACCTTCCGAAATACATTTTTATAATTTATAACTATGTGAATGTTTTTGTAGTATTTACAAAATACCAATCCTTGAAGTGCTACGTTGTTTGAAAAAGAGTTATATCTGAGGAGAAATTATAATTCACAATCAACCAATTAAGAGTATAAGACATATTCCATATCTATAAAATTTAAATAAAAAAGATGAAATAAAAAGATGAATATATTAAATAAAATTTAATGTTTGAATTAAAATGGTATAACCACTTCTTATCACTTTTCCATCCCATTGGAATGAAAAACATCGCTCATGGGTACGTCTCCACAACCCCTATAGTGAAAGGATGTGAATCATTTTCGATAATTAGATCATATGGATGGTAAATAATTTTAATAAATAAATAATTTTTATATTTATAACCTAATTATTATCCATTAATGATTATATATTACTCACAAGTTGGTCCTTCTATTGTTTAGAATGTGATAATGTTTATCCTGCATATGTTTGGTCTACAAGCTTCATGAAGATGTGTGATTCATTTTTCATACCATTATAAAATTATTTTTATGATGATGGATATAATGTATAAGTATAACATGAATT
Organism: Viscum album; assembly: GCA_963277665.1. NCBI lineage: Eukaryota > Viridiplantae > Streptophyta > Magnoliopsida > Santalales > Viscaceae > Viscum > Viscum album. The sequence goes on from OY728157.1 coordinate 919,496,548, forward strand.
AACTAAATATTATCTTTTAAAATTAAAATATTGTCTAAATTATTTGTTTTTATATTTTTAGAAAAATGCGAACATCATTCTTGCATATGTAAAGACTACAATTACCAAGAAAGAACATGGTATATTTTTCATCAACTCCATAATGTGTTGGATATAAATGTGCATCTCATGTATAGATTTTAGAAATATAAATTTTTTATTTAGGTACATTTTAAGGAACCATAACACCTATGACCACGATCAAAATATTTATGTTTTTTTATGATATAAACTAAACGGCCCCAAAAACTCAAATAATAACTTAACCATTTTAATAAAAATATGACATATATTTTTAAGTAGAATAAAATGAGAAATAATAATATAATTTCAATGAAAATATTATATATAATTTATAAATATAAAAGACTAATTATTTAAGTGTTATTGAACGTATGAAGATGGACGAGACTAAAGGTTAGTGATATTCATTTTGAAATATTATTTTAAATTATTCCTTCCATGTTTTTGTATTCCTTGATAATAATATTTTAATTATTTGAAAACTATTATTAATAGTGAATCAACATTAAATAAAATAGAATTATAACAAAAATTTCTTTTATTTTTCAATAGATTTTTTAAAAAAAATTAAAATTTATTGTATCTATTATTTTCATCATTTCCACATAGGAGGTCAAATACTAAATTTTCAACATATAGGGACTAACCAATTTTAAATTGATTAATAAAATTTATATGATGTAAATATTTATTTTTAATTTTTCATGATTATTTTTGAATAAAATATTTATCTCACTATTTTGTAATTTTTTAGTTTTAAAATATTTTTATAAAGAGAATATACTTTTAATAAACTTTTTGATATAACAAAAATTTACATTATTTATTTTTTAAAATTAAAATTAAAATTCTTTTATGATTTAAATGGTATATATAAATATATATTTGATCTATTCATGCAGTGTTTATATTCATTGTCATATGAATGATGGTTTATATTGATACGGTGCAAAAGATTGAGGAGATCGATATAAATCTCTATTGTAGTGTGTAATTTGATGAAATTTAAAAGGGATAAGTTACACATATGAGATACAAAAAATTATCCAAATAATAAATTCAATTTATTGGTTTTGTTGAAGTGTATTCATGTGTATTAATGTGTTCTAAGAAACCCTGATTATTATATTTTTGAAATTATGATTTCAAATAAAGTAAATCATGAAATATGTTAGTTATTTTTTTCATGTAATAATTAATTATTATCTCAGGTCAAACATAAATTTTACCATGGTTAGCTAATGTTTCAGCCAAATTTCTGAAACCGAAAGCCAAAAATATTATTTAAAATATATGAATGGGAAACACTATTTATAAACCATATAATTATATGGTGTTTTTATTATGGGGAGCTGTATTTAGTATTTATGAAATGATTTTTAAAACATTAAATGTTATGAAGTTACTATTTTAGAAATATTTAAGAGTTAAAATAAAATTATGTGATGAAGTGATTATGGGTTTTCAAATGTTTATGTATTACATTCCCTTTTGTGTTTTATATAATGGAAGTATATTTGTGAAAATTTATTGAGATTGAATAAATTTTTGATGAATATGAAACCATTATGTTTTTTACATATTCTTGGTGAAAATATTATTTAAGTAAGAATCCTTTTATATTTGGTGGAAATATGATTAATGTTATTAACTATTATTATGGTTAAAATGATCGTTGTTTTTTATGTAATGAAGGTTAATTGGGATAAATTGTTAATTAATGTCTGGGGACATATAATTTATCATATATATAACCATGTAATTAAAAATGGCTTTTGTGACTAAGATATTAATGTTATTTTAAACAATGTTCTCTTAATTGGTAACATTATATGATTACTGTAAAGAATTTTTTTTCTATTATGAGTGTTTATATGATTAAAAATAAGTGAATTATTATTGGTACACATATATTTTTTTATTTTTTCTATATGGAAATTCCAGATATTTATGAAAAATATTATCATACATTGGATATTTTATTACTAAGGGATATGTTTTTGAAATTAAGAGTGATTGATGTTACATGTGGATAAATAATTGGTTTGTATTAAAAAATGTTTGATCAAATCCTTATTATTTTTGGGTTTTGACCCTTGTTTGGATTTTTTTAATAATTTTATGGTTATGTATTTGTGGAATTATTTATCTCAATATTTGGGTGTTATTATATTTTACATGGAGATAAATATTTTTCTTAATTATATGAAGGCCTATCCATATTGGATATTATCTTATCATGATCTATCATTTTATTTTGCGTAGTGTCTATGAATAAGAGGAATAAGTTATTATCATTGTATATATCATGTAATATAATAAATGTAACTTTTAGTTCAATAGTCATGAATTATTTTTCATGTATATTTATATCATAGGGAAATAGAAGAGATAAAAGTGGATATTAATTGAGGAAAAACTAAAGGATGAAATTTTTCTTCTCAAAACATATATAAATCATGTATGTATATTTTCTATTGTTCTCTATCGTGATGGAATAATGATCCATCAACCGAAGGAAAATGATATTCAAATATCGAAATTGTAATTTTTTATTATTTATTATGAATTAATGGTTTAACATATCACTTATATATTTCTACTTTTTTCATTATCCTTAACACGATTATTTTATCTATCTTTATCTATTATTCCATAGAAATTATTTTTCAATTGCATGTATATAATTTCACTTCCCAATATTGTAATTCATAATTAGTAACATGATTTTGTGTTATTCTGTGGGAGAATTATATTTTCCTTTCCATATTTTAAAATTATTTTTTATTCTCCCATTTTATTATTTTTATTTTCACTAATGTGTTTTAAAATATTTTAAAAAAACACCCTTTCATAATATTATATTTTACCATCCACTCCATGGAGTTATGTTATATAAATAAATGTTTTAAACCTTTTTATGGGACTTGTGATTAATGTCTGAGGAAAACATTTATTTACTGTGATAGAATGTAACATGATTATATAATTTAATATATTTTAATTTGTACATCGTATTTGATAGCATGTGGTATGAAAAATATGTTAATTAAACAAAGCGTGATATAGTGTAGAAATATTTCTATTTTAATAAGAACATTATGAATTACCTATTTTTCCATTGTTATGAATAAAATTCAACATAATATGAAATATTTATATATTTTTTTCCAAAATAAAATTAATAATAAATCATACATTTATTATCAAATGGTTGGAAAATAAGATAAAACAATTTGAATGTAAAGAGTAATATTTTGAAAAATTATTTTTACATGTGAAATGTATTATTAAATTATTATATTATATTAAGCACTAAATAAATTTTTTTATAATTTCATAAATAGACCATATATTCTATATAAATAATATGTGTTATTTTAATTATTTTCTTTACGGAATGAATTAGAAGACATTAATTTTGCGCATCACAAAAACATCTTCCTAAACAAATTTATTAAATTTTTTGCTCAAAAATAGTAATAATTTCATACACTATTATAAATTGAATATAAATATTTGAAATAATTTTTTAATTCATCTTTTCCCTATTTTCTTAGAATAAATTTCTTCATCCATTATTAAATTATTAATTTTTAAAGAATTGTGAAAATCAATGATTTGGTAAAAATTGTCATCTATTTTCTTAAAATAAATTAATTTTAAAGTCCAATTATAATGAGAATTTTGTTTTAAAGATATATAAAATCTATTGCATAAAAATAGTTTTCCTATAAAAAAATTGTTTTTATTTTAGTATTAGTTCAATTTTTTACTTAAATACAATATTCTCAAAAAATTATTGTGTTTTGGGTAATTATATGAAAATTTATTTATTTCAATTATATATATTGAAACAAGAAAAATAGAATATATATTTATAGTTAGGATTCTAACATTTATTAATTTGGTCAACTTAATGTTTGGGGATTATGAACAGTAATAAGGAAAAGTCATTTTTCCATGCTATAGGGTAAATTATGTCAATTAAGGTAATCAATTTATGATAAATAAAAAATAATTAGTCTTATTTTTTTAAATAATAATATTTTAATAATTATTACTTATCATCAAAATTGTAATTTCGAAGCCACATCCCCGTGAATAATATATTTTAATATCAAAATGTTTTGAAAATTTACATGTGTATAACTCCACTCAGTTATATATGAACTTATATTTTCCTCTTATCAATACCCCTTCTGAAAACTCAATTTTATATAATAAAAAATTAAATCATCACCCCGAATCATCTCATTCCATTTTCTAGGGGGCCTTGCTACATTAAAAAACAACTATTAAGGCTTATTGTGTAATCAAATGGGAGATATGTATGGTCTAGCAACAAGTCCAAATAAATATATATTAAGTTTATTTATTCATCTTAAACATGATTATATTCATTAAAAACTATAAAATATTAACAAAATTATATTATATATATGTAAATATTTTTAATTATAATGGCATAAATATTTTTTGAATGAATTTTCGATCCTATGGGAAATGAAACATCATGTCTGGGTACGTTTAGACTACCACATAGAAAAAGTTACATGATTTATTATTCATCCATAGATAATATGTATGGATATAAATATATAAAAATTAATATATATGATAAATGTGAAATAATTTATAATATTTAAATATTTTATATTACATAACATTTTTTTATACAATCTGTTATATGGTAATTATTTCACCAGTGCATACATGTTGAGTACCACCTCCACGAAGCGATTCAAACAATTTTTCATCCACAAAATAAATGGTTTCTTATATATAATTATATAATGAATCAATATAAAATTTAGAATATATTTATGGTTAATTTATTGAAAAATTCAATCTACATTATTTATTTTTCCATCCATAAGAATAATGAAAACATTATTCATCTGTATTGTTGGACAACCTTTTCCCTTAAAACATTTGGCTCATTTTTCATTAATGTATTACATGGTTTCTTTGAAAATAGTATGTAATGTTGAAATATGATACGTGTGAAATGTTTATGCTTCATTAGATAATGTATCTATAAACCTTTGGACTATAGTACACACCCTAATGTGGTTTTGATGCTATAAACATAATTACCCCAAAACATCTAACATATACATAATAATTTTTGTGAGTAAATATATCATGTTAAAAAATAAAATTAATAAATTAATAAATAAATGCCAATAAAATATTTCATTAATGAAAAATAAAGATACTATAATTTTATTGCATTTATGTTATAGAACATAAACCTGTAAATACTATGTAATGTAATAGACTATCTAAGAAAGTCATGAATGAATTCACTTTTTCCATATCCTTTTATATCATGTATATAATATTTTAAATATTTATATAATTTTATTAATAACTCATGAAAGTATACCGAAGTACATTTCTAATTATTTTTAACTTTATTTACAGATGATAAAGATGGAATAGTTTTCCTTATTTTCATTGTATGTTATTTTTTTATTTTCATCCAATGTTAAATGAAAATGTTTTTAACATATATAGTGTGACCTATTCATCATCAAATCATAGAAATTATTCCTTATTATTTGTCCTATAATGCTTTCCATCATTATTTTCAATTAAAATATCCACCTTATAAATATAATAATTTTTGTTATTAAATGTTTTTATATGGAATTTAAAGGAATTTATCATCTTCATTGGAAAAATAAATATTTTATTTCTTATAGAACTTAAGAAAAATCAAAAGGGTTTTATTATTAATGTGATATCTATATATATTATATTTTTTCTATATTTTTTTAAATATTATATGAACCTCAGTGAGATAGATTTGGCTTTTACGTTGGGTGATCCCTATATAGCTCTCTAATTCACTAGGTAATGTGACAGAGTTTACCAGTGATAGGATTCAATTATATGCTCTGGGAATTATCTGATCGTTTAATTTATTTATAAGGGGTATAGTAATTGTGAACATGAGGATAATTTTTGTAGGATCCTACATGTCATTCTATAAATGGATTATAAAATATATCATTACATTTTTTATTGTAATGATGTGAGATTTTTTAGGAATATATAATAATTTTTATAATAAATGTGAAATTATTGTTTTTTAATAAATGATAGTCATGAGTTTTAATGTCAACAAGGAAATAATTATGATTATTATTTTTCAAATATTTATTTCATATGAATCATTTCATTAAATTGATTTAGAAATTTTTTTACATATAAATTTAATTAGAAATGTGAGTTGAAATGTTTTACTGAAAAAGAAAAACAATCTTATGAATTATATATGTCTAAAAAGGACTAACAAATTGTATTTAATTTATGTTCCTTAGAATGAATTTTTTTTCCTCATCATAAAGTTTGAAATTAATTTTTAGAAGCACTAAAAATTTATAAAAAATTTTATAAAGTAAGTGTTCTAGATAAAAGAGAAAACGTAAAAAAGAATGTGTGTCTATATAAAGAACTTATTTTTGGGAGAGATTGATAATCTATGGAATTGTAAACTATAAATTTTAATTTTTAAATAAATTTCATAAATTATACAGCTTAAAAATCTTAAAACTATAAAAACATTAATACCCTAATATAAATATATTTTAATTATTTCTTGATATTGTTAGAGGGAATTATACTGGGGATATGAACTATACTATAAGGGTATTTGTGATTGAGTTCTTAGGTTCTGCAATCAATGATAATATCATCTGACAATTTTTATGATAACCCCATGATATATCATTAAGGTGTCGTTAACATGAGGGAGTGTTCAACGAATTAATCCTTTATCATTATAAATTCATATGTAGCATCATGGACACCACGGATATGAAAAGACATTCATTAATGATATCGGGTCTAAACCATTTTGATAACATTTATTTGGGGGATATCACATCCTGATTAGAAGCTCGAGAGAGCATTGGTAAATTATAACCCCTATAACACCATGATTATTTTTCTATTAACAATTAAAAATTAATGAGTCTTTTTAGTTTAAGTCCAATTCTATCACATACCATAAAACCCATTGAACAACAGATAGTGTTTTGAGAGCCTATTTCTCTTTCTTTTGTGCCTCTTTGATATATGGATTCACATGATTTTTTCCCTTTACCATGATATTATCTAACTTTTCATTATTAATTCATCATTTCATTTATTCACTATTTTAATTTTTTTATAATTGTCAATTATATTTTTTATTATTTGTGTTTATTTTTTATAGAGGATGATAAAAACATGGATTATAATGAATTTCATTGGATTTGTTTTACTTTATGATCACAATAATTCTCTATTATGGTACTCTTATGTACAAATATTCAGTTTAGGTATTCAATTCATGAATTATTTATTATTAATTATATAATAATATGAACAATTAAACATTTTTAATTTTATATGTATGAGTGGAATGATCAAATGGAAGTGAAAAGTTACACATTAATGTGACCACATTTGGGGGGGGGGGTAAATTAGTAAGGGGTGTCTAGTAAAACATGTATCCCATTTTATACATCATCAATTATTATGTTAATAGATTTTTCATTATCAATTATTATTACATTATGAAATCTTGAATAATAATTTTGAATAAAAAATAATCCCACGACCACATATATATTGTTTATGAGGATAGCCTCTATATGGATTATAGAAATTATGGTGTATGATGGTTTGAATTTCACATAATTGAATACAAATTCCACCTTGGAATCTAAAAACAAATGAGAATGTGTCTATCCTTGAAATTTTTATTTAATTATAGAAGAGATACAAAGAAAATGTGGGGTTTTTGTCCCATTAAATAATATATTAGGCTTGTACCACCTTGAATAAAGATCACATTTTTTGTAATGAATCCCACATAGACTATTATAGTGGACTATTTTGCTGTCATGTAATAATCTGATCGACTTTTATGAATTACATAAGACTTATAAGACATATGAATATGGGTTATGTTGAATACTTATTACTCTTCATGAAAAAAATGAAATAAATTTAAAACATAAATTCCACTCATATCAGCAATGTATCATGCATAGATTATTTATATCATGCATGAAATATTTCAACACACCTTATTTCGTCATGGTGCATCCCACAAGGAACCAAATGCTCAATTTTTAATTTTTAATCTAATATAGACTCATTAGAAACTCATGAAATGATTAATTCATGATTATATTTACATAATTGTATTCAAATTATCCAGTACAAATGGATATTCTCATTAATATGTGGTCGCCTTATTTACAAATTTTTTTGTTGTTTATAAATTATTCAAACAATTTTTGAAAATTATCTATTTTGAATTTCATTTCATAGGGTTATATACAAATAACTTTTATGGAATGTAACTCTTCATATTCACATGAGTAATCGGATATCACGATGTTTCCATTTATCATTACACAAGTGATAAATGTGGATTTTACTGAAAATAAAATCACACTAACATATGATCCCTATGAATTCTGTTGTTCATTGTCAAAAAAAATTGATAATAAGAGACGAACTCATTCTCAGCATGTTATATTATGAAAAATTTAAATTAAATGTCATTTTTCTTAAGACACTACATGTAATTGTATTTTATTTATCATATACAAACTATTTAGTAAATTGTTAATTCATTAATAAACTATACATAGGTTCAGACGTCTCCCCTTCATATAAGAGTGTTTGTGGGACATGTTCTTCCTATAAAGGGCTCTAAATAGGATCAACTGTATTCTCTATTTTTCATTGAAAATAGGGTGCTCTCATTAATTTTTTATATCTTATCTTAGTCTCATGTGATCATGTTCAATTGGTATACTTCACTGAATCCCTTTCAAGATTTATTACTCATCGATGAATATATTATATATCCCATTTAAATGTATCTTTTTGCACATATTTTAATAGTCTTGAATATCTCAATACATTAATCTTCATGTGACGTTCTTTCTTATTGTTTTAGAACACTAATAATCATTGTTCCTTCAAATAATCATCTTGTTCAACCATGATTTTGGACACATTTTTATATGATAATATATCATGTATCATATAAAAAAATTCATACTAATATTTTTTCAATATATTTTATTGTATTTTCATGATAGTTTAATCTTCTCATATAATAATTTACATGAAATATTTCATGCAAGAATATTGTCATTGTCATCCATTCTACTATCGATCCCTTATGACTTCTACACCAGTGTGGAAGTCTTACACAAGATGGATGTTCAAGAAATTCCATTGTCGAATTGAAATGAGCTGTGAGATATTAAATTCAACACAAAAGATATTATCAAATGGACTAGTTCATTCTGATCAAGCGACCCATGACATATTGATAATATTTTATTTTGAATATATAGTAACTTTTTACCCTTGTCCCATATTGATATTCTATTCAACCACACTATATTTTATAAATGATTATTCTCCAACTAATTCTCATTCCAACATTAGGGTCGAAATTTGGAAATACAATGTATAAATACATACATTTCATACCACACAACATTCCCACTTGCACACGCTATGGGATCTAGGTTCCCCCTATTAATCATGTGCCCCTTCTTCCTCCTTATAAGAACATTCCAAACACATATATACATGATGGTTGGCCTAGATATCACTCCCACAATGTGTGGTTTTCATCCACTTGTGTGGAATTGATCTATCCATGATTTTAGGAATTATAGGACACTTTTTTGGATAAGAACAAAATATATACTTACTATGTATATACTATGAAATTGTAAAGCTAACTCTACTTCAAGATTTATAATGAAAAAAGTAAAAAATATTTATTATTTTTTCAATTCCTTTAAATTTATTCATGAAGATAAATATTTACCTACCCTTATAGAAATATATATTATAATACATCATAATATTTAATTTGTTAAGGTAATGAGTTAGTGACACATTCATTTCAAATTTGGAGAAAAAATCATCAAATATTATTCATGAAACAAATTATTTTTTTCAGGGTTATTATAACCTATTGTCATCATAGTAATAATTTTAATAGTTTTCCCCATACTCATATTATTGTAGACAATGTGAATCAGATACCTTGATCCAGAAACAATGAATACTAATTCATCAACAGTCATACCAATTTAGCCATGATTTTCCTTGTATGATTCATTGTTAGCTTACCTAAACATCATCCTATTATATTTTTAAATATTATATTTTATTTATAAGTATATAACTAATTCAAGATTTCTAATAATTATATTCTTGTTGATGAAACATTAATCCTAATAAAATCATACATAATTCAATTAAAAATTTCTCATTGGAAATTATTGTAAAATTATTCCCATGTGTTGTTTCTCCACATTAAATTAGGACAAATAACTTAAATATCCAAGATTCAAAGCTTCCCATTAATTTTATAGAATATTTATATGTAATGGAATAATATTTTTCATAGTGGATGGGTTCTCCAAAAATGAGATCCAATAATTTAAACATTAATTTGATTCACCTACAAAAAATCATCCTTAAATATTCATTATACAATGAAAAAAATGTAACACACCCAAATTGGGATCGATGACTATAAAACAATCAAAAATGATGTTATTTAATGAGAATATGGTGATTCACATATAGATTACTCACTTTTATTATATAGATTATATGTTGAAGAATATTATTTGATGTTTGATACACTAAACCCCTTATTTGTCTGTATTGTAATTATTGAATCACCTCTCAAAAATAAAAAATTAAGAAATAATTTTAAAGAAAATATTGTTTTATAATTCAGTAATTTTTTGATGATGTTTTTAAATAAAAGTAACACTAAATACAGAAGAAGATTGAATAATAGATTACTCAATATTATATATTTATATTATTTTCATTGTTTGAAACTATAATTATAGATATTTAAAGATATATATAATATGAAGGATAAGGTTGAATAATTTATTTTTGGATCATGTTGTGTTAGTGAATAGTGTGATATTAGATGATTATTGTATTCATAAAATGGATGGGTACATGTAAGTATAGTGGATGTGTTGTTCTTATAGGTATTTTGAGGTGTTTGATTTGGTATTATGTAATTGTTAATGATTCATATACCATTTAGAAAATTTCCTCTATGATTAATAAAATAAATCTCTCTAAATATATAGAACAATCAAAGAACATTGAAATAATATGACAAAGAAAGTTACCTGTTATATACTAATACAAATTACATATACAATGAAAAATATCGGGATATTGAAACAAACTAATATCGATATGGAAATGGTGTACATCAAAGGGTCGAACTCTCCAAGGATGTGTAATCATCCTGTTGGAAATGTATTGGAGAAGTAAATTTTAGTAATATTATTGAAATTTTCATGGAAATTATAGAATCCTTTGGAAAAGAATTAGTAATATTTGTCGAATTGTGGAGCACATATAGATTATAAATGAATGGTGACTACTGGGAAGTAACTATTGGCTTATATAACCACTGGATAATATGATAATTTGTTAATATTATTGTTTTTCGGTATGAAAATTTGGTATCCTGACTTTTGGGAATAATATATCTATTAATACTAGTTTTTAATAATGGAAATTTTTAAAAATTAATAATGTAGAAAGGTGAGATAATGACTTATACATATATAGTCATATATTTTTAATCCAATTTGTCAGAACATGAGAGGAATGTAGCATAAAAAATGTTCACCATTGACCATTCCCAGAAAGAGCATTATCAATTTAGGTTCCAATGAAATAAACTATTGGATATGTTCTTATATATTGGTATCACCACCTGGAAAATGATAGATAACCCACCCCATGGAACTACTATTAAAAATCATACTACCCTTACATTGTATGCCAATGTGATAAGGGGTTATGTGACTAGACTATAGTATCATTAAGGTTTAACTTTCTTTGAATAAATTAAATGGATATTTTTCAGTCACAATTTCTATATTACACATGAATATATGATAAATTTGAAAAATAGGTTTTGGTTATCGATTTAAATAAAACTCTATTTTTAGAAAATATATACACATTTATAATAAACAAAATGATTCTGAATAAAATTTATTTTCCTGAAATTTTCATTAAAATTACAATTAGTTTAATTATAAGTTATAATTCAAATTTATAATTTCATAGGGAATTTTTTTAGGTGTAAAAATTGTTACTATGTCAAATAAACAATAATATTGAAATACATAATTTTTTTAAATTAAAATGACCAATATTCATATTTTGAAACTATTTTTGATACATCATATATAATATTTTTGATCATTATGTCCAAATTAGGAAAGGTTGTATTTTTTGGAATTTTATAAAATAATTTATTTTTTAGTGAATAGTTAATATATATTTTTTTGTTTTTTGTGATTTTTTGTCTTAAAATATCTGTAATGATGATATAAAAATAATTAAATATAATCCATGACCTAATATTTGTTATGTTATTAATAATATGAATATAATTTCATTAAAATCCATTACAAAAACTAAAAATGGCATGCAAAAGTCTAAAGTAGAAAATATTACTTTAAAAATAATATTTTGTATGAAATTTATTTTCCCTTCTAAAACATTATATAAAAATTTGTTTTTCAGTTCCAACAGATTAAAATACTCAAGAACATGACTCAAATTTCAAAAACCATCACCAAAAACCATGGGGAGGACACCAGTTACTCGTTTGGAAATTACTCGTTTCCTAAAGTCTCCAATTCACAATTATCAAGTTTTTTAAAGAAAATATTCCACCTAATGGAATTATCTTTTCCATATTTTCTACTCAATACCCAATTTTTAGTATTAATTCAATATATTTAATTAATGTGTTCCTCAAATTCTTCACCCTTTAATAAAAAAATAATATTTCTTCCATGGGATGCCCTAATTCACTCCAATTATTCATATCGATAATCCATGTTGTACACTATCATATTATAGAACTCATTTCTTGGATTTTCAAATTTTTCATGAAATATTATTTTATAATGAATACCCAACCACCATCTATACCCAATTCTATTCTCATTGAAAAAACCTAATTTATTGATTTATGTTTTTACATTTATGAAACACATATTTAATTTTCATGGGTTAAAAATTATTCAATGTTTATGTCCCTAAAAACTTTTATACACAACAATTTTATATAAACCCTTTCTTTATTTTCTATTTGTTATTGAAGAAATGATTTTCTATGATATTTATTTTTATAAAATAATTAAAAAATTTGAAGGTTGCATGATAAAGTTTCTCCAATGTAATATATAAAAATTTAATCTCTAGAGATGTCATCTATCATGGTTCCTTGGTGAATAATCTAACCAATTATGATTTATTACCCCTTGGGGACAAACACTTGTGATATTCTTATGAATGTCCCAACTTAATTTTTTTTAATCATTAAATGTTCCTATATCATGTAAATATGATTATTATGTCATTTAATGGTTCATTTCTTTATCTTTCATGAACATTCATGTAATATTTTCATTATGTTCCCCCTACATGACTTAATGATCACCCATTACATTTAACATATGCCCCAAATATTTGATATAAAAAAATACCATAGGGTAAACCTATAAAGAACACTTTTAAATGTATTATAATTTAATTTATGTATTCATGTCTTATATTCATAATTCATAAGAAACTAAACATTGATATATCATTAGTTTTATTATGTTTTGTACTATTTAATGATTTTTTATGTATTAAAAGGTATGTTGACATATAGAATAATTTTTTTGTTTCTTAGTAACATAGTTTGATAATGACATTATTGAATTAAAGAGAAACCAAATGATAGTGGTATATTATCTCTATGGTAGATGGTATGTAATAGTAAATTAGTGAATTCATATAAAACAATAGGCATAACTAAGACTTATAATGGTTGAAATTTTTTTAATATTGAATAATGAATTTCATGTATGTGATACAAGATTAAATGAATTTTTTGTAATTAAATTTCACTTGATGAATGCAATATGGCTTGTATTGTAAATAATGAAAATAAAAATAATTATGTGAGTAAATGGGAAGTTGACTCTATATATTATTGATATATAGTTTCATATAGTATGGTTGGTGTATAGTTAGGGTAGGGGTTATTATTGTTTGATGGTTGGGATGATGATACATTTACATGTAGCATGGAATAAGATGATCAAATATAGTAATTATGACACATGATTAAAACAAATTTATATTGCATCATTTTTAATGAATATTTGTCAAATTAGGGTAATACATGAATAAATACCATAATAGTTTAGTGTCTTTGGAATCTTGGGAAAAAATTCAAACATGCTGAAGGATATAAAATTTCTCTAACAAATAACATCCTATTTTTTAATTCTAATAAAACATTTATTTATATCCATGTGAAATAAAACATTTGGAAGGTCTGAGATCAAATTCCCAATAATTAAAAACAAAGTAGATACCCCAGAATAAAATGATGATAAATGTATGAGAACATGAAAATAATATTTCATGATTATACACTGTATATTAGTTATCATATAATTGAGTCAATGAATAAATATTGGATGCTTATAAGAAATGAAGTATATTGGAAACAAGGGGCTAATCCATTGAAACATAAAAATGGAATACGACATGGAATTTTTGGAATATGCATAAGCATAGAAATTCCAATATTAATGATAAATAGCATGACCTTCATAACATGATTGTAATGGGATAATTATCTATTTACGTTCTTTGGACTTGGGATTCCCTCATATGTACCCTCTTTCTTTGGGCTCAGGAAGCCATCCCATGTATCCTCTTATTTTAGCTTTGGGATTACCTCCTATTTACCATCTTGTTTTTTAATTGTGATGCCCTCTCCTAAACCCTCTAGTTTTGGGAATAAGATACCATATTATTCGCTGTTAAGATTACTTCCCTTATAGCCTATTGATAACATAAAACAGTTATCATTACCCAATTCATTTGAAGGAGATATATTTCCCAACAATCATATAATTATATCATATATATATGTATCTCAAAATCAAAAAACATTCATCATATCATGACCACCAAAATGGAATGGGTATCATTAACATTTCATAATTTCATAAACATTGCAAAGATATATGTATTATAAATCTTTTATTATGAATAACACATGAAAAGATGTAGATATAAAAATATTATAAATCATTTAAGATAAATAGCTTTCACAAGTACCATTCTATAAAATCATAAACTATTCAAGAAATAATTTTAAATTTATTCATAAACTATAACAAAGTATATGATCATAGATGTATAATAATTTTGAAATATAAAATAGAATATTTCGTCATGAAAATATCCTTTCATTTAAAATAATTTTTCATTAATCCATTTCAAAAATAAATTACTTTTTAAAATTGACATACAATTTATTTAAAACCCTTTATTGAAGAAAATATCAATTATTCTTCAAAAAATTAATTTTAAACCTGAAATAATTCGGAAAACTATTTTATTTTAAAGGCACATTTAATACCTAAATAAAATTCATGAAATCAAATTTGAAATAATTTTATAGTTTTTTTTGGAATCATAAATTGAAATGTAGATATAATTGAAATCCTTTTATTTGAAAATAGCACTTTTGAACACTTATTGAGCATTAAAAATCATATAAAACACTTTTTAATGACATTTTTTTAGAAAATACTTTCTAAGATAACAACATAAAAATATTTACAAAATATTAGGAAAAATATTTAATTAATTCTAAAATTGAAATGATACAAATGAATATTCTAGGAAATGATGGTCACGATGGAGGGTAAGTTCATACACAATGATCATTCATCTTACAAATTATAAAGTTTCAAAATGTTCGTTGTTTGGAAAATAGAATGAAGATTCGTTTTAAAACATTTTATAGAAACATTAAATCATCGATAAAAATTTCAAGTTAATAACATATGATAATAGAAAAATATTTTAGAAAACATTTTTAGAAAACAATATTTTGAAATTAAAAGTATTTTGTAACAAAAAAAGAAAAATATATGGCCTTTGAAAAACATTTTACTTAAGTATCATAAGTACCAATGAGTGAAAAAAAATTTATTATACATGAAGATATCATGGAAAAATAGAGTAGAAAAAATTTCATGATTTTTCTTAAGTGATGGATCATAATATTTCATCAATTAAAGAAACAATTGTAAACAATCCCAATAAATGAGGAGATTGTAGGAAGATATATTAATATTTTGGTAACATTACCTCATACTACACATTAGATAATACATTAAATGAAGATTAATATATCATGAATGAAAAATATTAATGATATAAAATTTCAATGTTTATTATATACACACCATAGAAAAAAATAGGTGCTTAACATTTCATGTTTCTCAATGAAGTCAAATTTGGATGAAAATTACATTACCAGTTGAGTAACATTTGAACCAAAAAACCTAATGAAAGAAAAATCATAAAATATATTTCTACATACTAATAAATTTAAGTATAATAAATGGAAAATACATCTATTAGACGTATCTACCCCACACAAAATAAGTTAGTGGTGAATAAGGTTTGTATCTCAGGGATATACAAAGATTGATGAGAAAACGATTAAATCAAATCTTGACTCAACTTGTACATGTTCAATCCTCATGTATAATAGATCAATGTTAACAATAAATATACCAATGAATCATATCCCTATATATCATATAAAATTTCATTCACTTGTGACTTTATATTGCCATTTTATTAAAAATTACACAGTAATATAATATTTTGACTAAAATCCACTTTGTTTTTCCTAAATTTTTTACTTATTATTATTGATCCACTTAAATAGATAATGATATAAAGTTTTATAGATAACAAAATTAATTATATATATAAAATATTTATTAAATTAAATTTATAATAATCTCTAATTATAGAAATATGAAATGGAACACATTGTTCAAGGAGACTGTAAGTCGTATGTACAGATGAATGTTGGCTTCTTTTAATATTCATTTAGAAAGAATTAAAATAAATGGCATATATATAAATATATTTATTATAATTATAGTAGAATTATCAGTTCATATAAATCATATATATTTATAAACCAATCCAAAATATATTTAATGTACAGTGTGAATGAATTATATCACTTTGAGAAGGTTGTAATCCACACTTCCCCGAATAAATTATCATATTTATATGAAATTTAATGAAATAATGTTTTTATTACACAATAATTAAAAATAAATAAATAAAGAAAAAATATAATATATTTCATATAAATATATAAATTCAGTCGTAATTTCCAACTATGAGAGGTGCAATGGAAAAACAAACAACATCTTTTTGTGAGGTGATGGTTCAATGTACAAAAGAATAGTATGCATTTTAACCATTAGATATAATTTTATGTAACTGTACGAACAACCCATATAATAACTAAAGATAAATATATTTTGGATTTTTTGGTTATTATATAGTCATCTATTAATATGATTTGGTGGTGGATAATTAAAATAAAATAAAAGAGCATGAGGAAAGATGTTAAATAGAATTTTGGTAACCCATTTTGGTTTTAACTGAAGAGATTACTTGGATGAATTTCGTCTATAATTGAGGTTCCTAGGTTGAAGGGATGGATTTTCGATATATTTTGTTAGTTTTTGTAAAATACTATGTGTCTTGATAGGTGTGAGGAAGGGGATGATAAGCATCAATTTTTATTGTGGAGGAAGAGTTCCATTCCATTAAATAACAAATGTTAATAATTATTTGGATGTCTCTATTACCACATGTGATTTCGAAATGATAAAATAATGTATTGAATTGAAATATTGGTTCAACCAATTATCCAAAAAAATATGTTCAATTGTTTTATTTTTTACTAATCTTTTTGTTTTATTATATTATTCAATATGTATTTCCATTTCTGTTACACTTTTTCTCACCTATTTAATATAAATATTAATAAAAAAATTAATTTAAAATTTACTAGAAACTATAGGCCCACTTAATTATGAATATAATAACTAATTTAATAAATAAAAATATCATTCGTATAGGAAATTAATTTTTGTATAATCATATTTAACGAGAAAAAACACCGATCGGACCCGAACAATGCTAAAAATGCTTTTACTATTTTGGGGTCTACATATTCAATATAAAAGATAATTTGGTAAATTAACAGAAAAAATATTAAATTTATAATCACTTCCATATCACATGGAATAAGGTATCTGTCACACCTGTTTTTATTTATTTATTTTATTTGTTTTATTTATCTTAGCTTCGGGTGATTTTTCATGTGTGTGGGCGAGTCCCGGTTGAAAATTTAAATGTTTAGTTGAGTTTATGGTTTGGGATAGTGCGCGAACACCATACAGTTGTGACGCGCATTCCATTGGCAGTCCACTTGGGTACCGTACGGTGCGCGCGTACCCTGAGGTCATTCAGTTTTAATGTTATTAAATTCGTTCGTTGAGAGGATTAATATAAATATAAATATATATATATATGATTATATATTTTTATAAATATGTATATGGGTTTATATATGTGTATGTATATGGGTATATATGTTTATACATTATTATTATTTTATCGTAATGTGCATATATGTATGTTTATATGTATATATATACATGTATGTTGATAAATATATATGTCGTAACAGTATATGTTTAAGCGTAAATGTGTTTATACATATGATTATATATGTCTATACGTTTAAAATATGTATGTATGTTCATATATGTATGTTTATAAAAAAAATTTATGTAGGTGTATATATATATGTTTATATATATATATATATGTATATATGTTTGTAATTATAATAATAATAATTATTATTATTAATATCACAATTATTATTAATATTATTAAACTTTTTTTATTTAATATCTTATTCTCTTTTATTTTATATGATTTATTTATTTTTATTATTTTATTTATTTCTTATTATTTTATTTTATTTTTTTAATTTTTTTCCCTTTTCTTTTTCTTTCTTTTTTTCCCTCTTTTCTCCCTAACCCTAATCTACTTTTTTTCCATTCACTGCCACCCCCTTTTTCTCTCCCCCTCATCTCTCTTTCTATCTTCCCTCTTTCTCCCTTCTCCCTCCGCACGACCCTCTCCCTCTCGGCCCCTCCTACGCGTTCCGGCCACACGACCACCCTCCTCCCAGTCGGCATCCCGACCTCCCCTGTGGATTTGCCTCCCTGACGAGCCCAAGCCGGCTCCTTCCTCCCTCATCAGACCGCTCCCACCTCCAGCCGAAACCCCCTTGTCGGCGCTGCTCTGCAAACCGACCTCGCCTCCCATCCGGCCTCCCTCCTCCGGCCTCCTCCGGCGCCCGGCCCGTCTCTGGTAGAACCTCCTGCCGGAGCTGTCCTGCAAACCGCCCCCGTCTCCGCCCAGCATGCTACTGGCCCACACAACCTCCAGTAGGCTTCCCTGGTCGCGCCGCGTCCGGCCAGCTCACCCTGGTCGTGCTGCCTCTGGCCAGCCGCCTCAGGCTGCGCCGTACTCGACCTGCCCTGCTCACCACACCCGTCACACTCGCTTCAACCCGTAGGCCTCCCGCGACATCAATGTATTGTCCGTCTAGCCACTCATAGTGCCGCAACGCTGTCCAACTAGCCACTCATAGCACCGATATGCTATCCAGTACCACTGCTCCTATTCACATGACCAGCCGCGCGCCTCGTTCCTTTCTAGGTTTGTATCGAACACTTGCCGCCGAAGGCGAGCGGTTTGGGTTCACCCGTTTCACCTGATCCGATGTCGAGGTGTAGTTTTCATTGATTTTTCATGGATTATTTTATATCAACGTTTATATATATTAGTTATTTTTGCGTTCCAGATTCCTATAAATTATTTTAAGTCAGCGTTTATGTGTTTTAGTTGTTGTGCATATGATGCAACATGTTGGCGAGGAAACCCCACATTACAGTCATTGTCTTGCATGTGTTAGTGAACCTGTGTGAGGCATGCCGTTTCATTGCGTTTGGACTGTGTTTTGAGGTAGGTTCCCCCTGCAAATGCCTTTAAATTTAGAATTTACTGATTCTCCTCATTTCATGATATTTTTTAAATTGAAGTAATATGACGTAATTATAGTTAAAGTGGTGTTTTGCTAGAAATGGGACTATATATTCCTTTGCATTACACTGAATGAATATCTCTGGATTATTTGTTGCATAGTAATGAAAATGCTCATTTGGCACTTAAAAGAAATGAAAATGTTTTCTTTTAAAATCTTCAACATCGAGGTTGATAAAATGCCTGGTTGGCCCTTATAAATACATTTTGCTTCTTTTCAAGACTGGCTTGGGTTTCAATGTATTCGTCTATATAAAATAGATTTCATAAATGGGGTTTCAAATGATTTTTCTGATGTTGAATGTGTTCCTTTGATTCTTGGAAATTATTTAGTATTAAATGAGTCCATGAGGCCCGTTTGGTACTTTTAATGAAATTAATGTTTTGAAAAGTCACATTGGAGTGATCTTTTGTGTGTTTTGATTGGGTGAGATGAGTATGTGATTTTTGTGCATCGTGACTAGTTTTACATTGTTCACTCACCCCTGATGATATACGTGTTGACATGAGAACCTTGCATAGTGAGTGAATTCTATGAGAACGATTGTTGCACTAGATTAAATTACGCACTGGCTAGTGGCCCTTAGTGTGGTTGGAGCTGCTAGGGGATTGGGCCCCTCGGTTAGGCCAGGTAGTGCTATACTGAGCGTTTGGGCGTTATGACATCATCTAGAGTAGGCACGCCTTCAGGATGAGTCACATGTATAGTATGTTCTGGTTTGTCCACGATCTCCTAGGTTCGACCCATGTCTCTATTAGTGTTTATTTGTATGTGGCAGACGATTGAGATGTCGAGTCTGGATGCTGACCCTTGTGTTCCACTTTTTCCCATTTCCCTTAGTGTGTGTTGTGTGTGATTTTCCTTTTGACTAACAACTAAAGTTTTTATTTTTCTAAATTGTTCGTAAAACGTTTTAAAATGCAATTCACTTATTTCTGTCAACATTAAACATGTTCTAATTTAAAATGGGAAATGAACTGTTACTTTTTTTCAAAATGGAAAGTGTGTGTGTGTGTGTGAAAACCCATATTTTCAATAATGTATTTCAAACATGAAGTTGGTAAATTCATCTTTTAATGGTAGTGCTTTGGGAATAGATTTATCGGGATAGCATACTGAGTTTTAATACTCACGCCTATAGTGTTTTCGTGTTTTTAGTTTCTGTTGCTGGATTGACTCGGGCTTGCGCGCTGTGGACGAGAGTTGGTTGTAGTTTGATGATCGACTCTCGGGGTCGTGAGAAGTTTGGTTCATGGTCAGGGTAGTTATGTTTGTGGCTATTTTATTTTATTGTCATTTATTTATTTCTACTTTTTAGTAATTTTTTATTGGGAGAAATCTTTCCCACGTGTACTCAGTGATGCCCTGGCGCTTGTCGCCAGCCCGGGAGGATCGGGAATGCCTCTCGGGTCATGTCGCGGATTGGCTCGGGTGACCAGTTCGGGGTCGACCCGGGTTGGATCGTGACAAAATTGTATCAGAGGAGGTTGGCTCCTGAGCAGAACTTTTTTATCAGAGCACCCATGGCTATTTGTAGTTGTCATGGTAAAGGGAGTAAATATGCTCGGACTCGAGGCGTAGGAACGAGAATGACGTCATGAATCCTTGCTCGTTCAGAACCACGATATACCATGAGATGTCCGGGTTATTACTGTCTTTTGGGTATTTTGGATTGTTTTATGTTGTGAAATGAAAAGGGAGTTGGGAAAGTATCTATGTGAGCTCGCAGGGCCTGGAAAGCCAAGTGGAGATAAAGGCTTCAGCCTATAATGCTCTCAGTGACGGTGGTATGGCTGACATATGGCTGCCAACCATATGGTTGAGTCACCCATCATTACTCGTTTCCCCTTTAGTGAATGATTTTTTCCTTCATTTTTAAGGTCATTGAGCAATGTTGAATTTAAAGTGGTATTGATTATGTTTTGCTCAACTTTCTCATTTCTTTGTTCCGTAGTGTTCGCCCCCACAAAGGCTCGATGGATTCTCAAGGTGCAGCTTCAGGTGGTGCATCCTCAACTAATCCTCCAGTTGATCAGCCCATCGATTATGTTCTGGTGTTCCGGAAGATGAACCCTCTTCTCTTTTATGGACAATCATGGCCTCTTGAGGAAGAGGAGTGGTTGAAGAAGATTGAGAGGAAGTTTGGTTTCATTGGGATCCCTAAGTCTTTAAAGGTGATGTTGGCTACCTTCATGCTTGAAGGCCCAACCTGGAAATGATGGAAGTCCATGTCTCGGAACAAGCCTGGGGAATATCTGACATGGGAGTTTTTCAAGTCATCGTTCATCCAACAACACTTCTCTGAGTTGACGAATCTAAGGAAGAGGATGGAGTTGTGTTTTCTTCAGCAGGGCCTTGGATCGGTACTATAGTTCTATCGACATTTCGTAGTCCTAGTTCCGTAAGATCAATGGTTTGTTGAAAATGATCCCAGGAAGGCTCAACAACTTTAGTCGGGGATTCGACCTGAACTTCGATCGAGCGTGGAAGAGCTCAACCTAATCACTTTCTCGGATGTGGTGGATCTGGCCATTCTGGCTGAATCTGAGTTACCAGGGGGACATGAGGTTTCAAATCCTTCCCCGACCATGGGTGATAGTGCAGAGGATGATGATAGGAATAATGGGAAGAGACCTGACTCAGGTGTCTCTAATAGTGGAATCATGAGTCCCTTAGTCCTTCAATCAACTTCATTGCAGCGTAATTTCGTGACCTCTCACAAGTGTGGTAAGAAGGGTCACAAGAAGGTGGTGTGCCCTAGTGCTCCAAGACCCTGCCACACCTATGGACGTCTGGGTCACTTGAAGTGATTCTGGCGAGGTGTTTCCAAGAAGCGCACTAAAGCCAGACACAGATAGTCGAAGGTCACTTCATCCCGTCAGCAAGTGTAGGGAGATGTTGGTGGATGAGCATGATGTTTTCTTCTTGTGATGTTTCTGGGATGTAGTAGTCGTTACTTGTACTGTTTTGTGATGTTCTTTTCATTCAGTTGAAAGAATGGTTGTGGCTGAACTCTTTTAAACCTTTGATCTTATGGATGTGTGATTGTTAAAATTCAGGTTCTTGTGTCATGCTTCTGGAGTTTCATAAACCTGACTGCGATGTCGGATGATGCTCCATTCATCAGAGCTCCAGCCACATGCCTCGAAGTGAAGCTAGCGCGTAGTCGGGGGAACTCCAACGAAAGGTGAATTCTTGCGATAGGGTGTTGTTCTAAGTAAGAGCGCGTAGTCGGAATCATTTTCCTCCTTATGCCTAGTATGTGTCTAAGATATTCATGGTCATGTCGTTGCTCTCGTTTATTAAGAGATGTTCTCTTTATACTTTCTGGGTGGGGGTGGTGTGTTGGATAGGGCCCCCCTCCCACCCGTGGGAAGTGATGGCTGGTGATGATGCTGGGAGGTCCTCCTATTCTTCTCTCCTTGAAAGCTTTTTGGTGGGGAGTCCATTTGGCCTCTCCATGTTGAAAATTCATGTTATCATGAATTTTGTCTCAGGTGATGACGTTCTGGTCTAATTCAGGGAACTGACTTTACTCTTATGGTGGGGGTACCCATTACGGGTCTCATTGAATGCAGTTTGGCTTGTCTCCTATGGTGGGGAGTCCGTTCGGACCTCCCGTGTCAATCTTTCAGTTTCGTTTTGGGTTTTGGAT
Source organism: Viscum album (assembly GCA_963277665.1). Lineage (NCBI taxonomy): Eukaryota > Viridiplantae > Streptophyta > Magnoliopsida > Santalales > Viscaceae > Viscum > Viscum album. The sequence continues at coordinate 919,520,391 of OY728157.1, forward strand.
GAGTTCTGTGAATGGTGTTAAGGTGTGTGTATGTTGGGACTGAATTTACTATTATTAAATTTCAATATCCTTTAAAGCGATCAACTGGAGGTGGTCACACTTTTTGGGGCGGGTGACACTTAGTGGGTAATTCGTTCCAATTGCATGAGTTCTTTTGGGTTATCTCTCCCCTTTTTGGGAGTGTTTCAGGATCACTTTGTTGTTGTTCTTTAGATATTTCATTAAATTGTAAGGTAATGTAGGTTTTCATTTTGGGTATTGATCTTGTTATGGCTTTATGGGGCGGAAAGCTTTATGGTGAGAAGATTTTTCACACCTGTTTTTATTTATTTATTTTATTTATCTTAGCGTCGGGTGATTTTGCATGTGTGTGGGTGAGTCCCGGTTGAAAATTTTAATGTTTGGATGAGTTTATGGTTTGGGATAGTGCGCGAACACCATACGGTTGTGACGCGCAACCCATTTGCAGTCCACTTGGGTACCGTACGGTGCACGCATACCCTGCAATAATTCAGTTTTAATGTTATTAAATTCGTTCGTTGAGCGGATTAATATAAATATATATATATATATATGATTATATATGTGTATAAATATGTATATGGGTTTATATATATGTATGTATATGGGTATAGATATTTATACATTATTTTTTTTTAATGTAATGTGCATATATGTATGTTTATATGTATATATATACACATATATTGATAAATATATATGTCGTAACATTATATGTTTATGCGTAAATGTGTTTATACATATGATTATATATGTCTATATGTTTATAATATGTATGTATGTTCATATATGTATGTTTATATATTTGTTTATGTAAGTTTATCTATATATGTTTATATATATGTGTGTATTTATGTTTTTAATTATAATAATAATTATTATTATTACTAATATTACTATTATTATTATTATTAAACTCTTTTTATTTACTATCTTATTCTGTTTTATTTTATTTTATTTTATTTTGTTATTTTATTTCTTTCTTTTTATTAAATTTTATATTTTATATTTTTTTCCTTTTCTTTTTCGTTATTTTTTTCCCACTTTTCTCCCTAACCCTAATCTCCTTTTTTTCAATGCACCGCCACACCCCCTTTTACTCTTCCCCTCCTCTCTCTTTTTCTCTTCCCTCTTTCTCCCTTCTCCCTCCGTGCGACCCTCTCCCTCTCAGCCCGTCTTGCATGTTCCGGTCGCGCGACCACCCTCCTCCCAGCCGGCGTCCAGGCCTCCCCCGCGCGGCTGCCTCCCTAACGAGCCCCAGCCAGCTTTTTCCTCCCCCGTCGGACTGCTCCCACCTCTGACTGAAACCCCCATGACAGCGCTCCTCTGCAAACTTACCCCTCCTCCCGTCCGGCCTCCCTCCTCCGGCCTCCTCCGGCTCCCGACCCATCATAGGTAGCACCTCCCGTCGGCGCTGCCCTACAAACTGCGCCCTTCTCTGGCCAGCCTGCTACTGGCCTACACAACCTCCTGCAGGCCGCCCCGGTCGCACCGCCTCCGGCCAGCTCGCCCTGGTCGCGCTGCCTCCAGCCAGCCGCCTCAGGCCGCGCCGCACTCGACCTGCCCTTCTCATCAAACCCGTCACACTCACTTCGACTCGTAGGCCTCCAACAGCATCAACGTATAGTCTGGCTCGCCACTTGTAGCACCGCAACGCTGTCCGGCTAGCCACTCGTAGCACTGCTATGCTGTCCGGCACCACTGCTCCTGTTCGCGTCACCAGAAGCGTGCCTCATTCCTTTCTAGGTGTGCATCGAACACTTGCCGCCGATGGTGAGCGGTTTGGGTTCAACTGTTTCACCTGATCCTGTGTCGGGGTGTGGTTTTCAATGATTTTTCATGGATTATTTTATATCAACTTTTATAGATATATTAGTTATTTTTGCATTCCTGATTCATATAAATTAATATAATTCAGCGTTTATGTGTTGTAGTTGTTGTGCATATGTTGCAGTGTGTTGGCGAGGAAACCCTGCATTACGGTCATTGCCTTGCGTTTGTTAGAGAACGTGTGTGTGGTGTGTCGTTTCATTGCGTTTGGACTGTGTTTTGAGGTAGGTTCCCCCTGCACTTGCCTTTAAATCTTGAATTTACTAATTCTCGTCATTTCATGAATTTTTATTAAAACTGAAGTTATATGAAGTAATTATAGTTAAAGTGGTGTTTTTCTATAATTGGGACTTTATATTCCATTTCATTACACTGAAAGCATATCTCTGGATTATTTTTGCACAGTAATGAAAATGCCCATTTGGCACATAAATGAAATGAAAATGTTTTCTTTTAAAATGTGGATCATCAGGGTTGATAAAATGCCTGGTTGGCCCTTATAAATACATTGTGCTTCTTTTCAAGAACAAATTAGGTTGCAGTGTGTTAATCTTTATAAAATAGATTTCCTAAATTGGGTTTCAAATTATTTTTCTGAGTTTGAAAGTGTTCCTTTGATTCTTGGATTTGATTTAGTATTAAATGAGTGCATGAGGCTCGTATGGTACTTTTATTGAATTTAATGTTTTGAAAAGTCTCTTTGGAGTGATCTTTTCTATGTGTTGATTGGGTGAGCTGAGTATGTGATGCTTGTGTATCGTGACTAGTTTTACATTGCTGACTCACCCCTGATGATTATACGTTTTGACATTGGAACCTGGAATAGTGAGTAAAATCTCTGAGAACGATTGCTGCACTAGTTTATATTACGCACTGGCTAGTGGCCCTTAGTGTGGTTGGAGCCTCTAGGGGATTGGGCCCCTCGGTTAGGCCTGTAGGGCTATACCAAGCGTATGGGTGTTTTGACATCATCGAGAGTAGGCATGCCTTCAGGATGAGTCACATGTATAGTACGTTCTGGTTTGTTCACGATCTCCTTGGTTCGACCCATGTCACTTTTAGTGTTTATTTGTATGTGGCAGACAATTGAGCGGCCAAGTTTGGATGCCGACCATTGTGTGCCACCTTTTCCCATTGCCCTTAGTGTGTGTTGTTTGTGATTTTCCTTTTGACTAACAACTAAAGTATGGATTTATAAATTGTTCACAAAATGTTTTTAAATGCAATTCACTTGTTTCATTCAATATTAATCTTGTTCTAAATTAAAAATGTCAATTGACTGTTACTTGTTTTCAAAATGGAAAGTGTGTGTGTGTGTGAAAACCCATATTTTCTATAATGTAGTTAAAACTTGAAGTTGGTAAATTCTTAATTTAATTTTAGTTCTGTGAGAATAGATTTATCAGGCTAGCCTACTGAGTTTTAATACTCACGCCTATATTGTTTTCTTGTTTTTAGATTCTGTTGTAGGTTTGACTCAAGCTTGCCCGTCGTGGATGAGAGTTGGTTGTAGTTTGACGATCGACTCTCGGGGTCGTGAGGAGTTTGGTTCGTGGTCAGGTTAGATATGTTTTTGGCTGTTTTATTTTTTTGTCATTTATTTATTTTATCTACATAGTAATTTATTATTGGGGGATATTGTTCCCACATGTACTCTGTGATTCACTGGCGCTTGTCGCCAGCCCGGGAGGATCGGGAACGCCTCTCGGGTCATGTCGCGGATTAGCTCGGGTGACCGGTTCGGGGTCGACCCGGGTTGGTTCATGACAGTATCATTTTTATTAATTTTAAATCATTTAATTAAATTTAATTACTTGTAAAATAACATTGACTTCAATTTTGATACTATTAATTTAATATTAACATAAAAATATCAAAAAATAATAAAATGTTTCGACCCGTCCTTAGGACCCGTGCCGTGATGACCACAAGCCCTACATCCATGGACCAGGGGCTGGCGACTAGAACCAAAGGCTTAAATCACTAATTTAAGAATTAATTAGCTTTATAAAAAGAAATAAAACACAATCAAAGTACAGAATTGGAAGCAAAACAATAAGTAAAACTGAATACAAAAGTAGTGATGAAAGTAAATGGGCCAACATACAAATCCAACCGAACATCAATAACAAGTATAATTAAAAAAGGAAAACAACTCATGGATCGTCCACTGGGAATCCTACCTGAAGGGTATGTACATAACTCGACCAACTCGCCCTTGAGGTACATCTCGTCTCATCCAATTACGAGAAGCCTCTCATCCATCACCCTCAGCCTCTATCACTGCTACCGATCATCTGCACAGAACACAACAAGGTGTGGGCAGAGCCCGTGTAGGGGTGAGTATAACAATACTTAGTTGGGGACCCCGAGACCCTCGATGGTCTCCTAGAATCCACTAATTATAACCCACATTAGTAAGATATAATCACAAAGAATCAACCAACCCTACTTAGGTATATGCCCATACATATACCTAAGTTATCAATCACAGTCCAACTCCAACTCTCTGGCCCATGAAGACACCATTCCATAAATGAAGTATATTCAATCACCATAATGATAATTGTTGAAAGACGTGACTCAACACATAGAGATATACATCTTCTGTAGAGTTATGGTGATGATCAGATGTAGTCACTGATTCATCTAAGATGTCGGACCCACACATGATATAGGAACAGCTAAGATATCAGACCCACACAAGATATAAGACCATCTATATTCTTCTATTTTGTCGGACCTACACATGATACATGACAATCTAATTGTCGGACCCACACATGATACATGAAAATCTATTCTGTCAGACCCACACAGGATATAGGAACCGAAGTCGGATCTGTCGGTCCAATAGAGGATCCTGGTACTATAGTCATCTTTTTCAATCCCAAGGTGGATTCCGTTACAGTAGTCATCGCTACCGAACCCACGAAGGATTATGGTACAATAGTCATCGTTGTCAAACCCATGGAGGATTCCGTACAGTATCGTCGCAGCTAGCCCTAGGTTTCCAGCACACTGCACGATCAATTCCGGGAGGGTCCGCTCGTCAAGATGAATGTCGATACATCATCTATCACAATGTATTGTGTTGATGTTACCTATAGTTTAATCCCATCATATGGAACCCGAAGCGATAGATGGTGCTTCAATCAGACGCCTGGTCAGTGAGTTATTGTCATTTCCTTCCAGGGGCCCAGTTGGTTTTTAGGCTCAAACCAACCCAACTATACCCCAACTACATCAGAAACTCATGTGGGTATTCCAAAAGAATCATTTCTCTACATGAATTCCATCACCGTAGGGGGTTCATTAATCGTACACCTGAAGACCATGATAGGGGGGAAATGTTGAAAATGGCCATTGTAATTCTGGGTCCGGTCCGACCCAAACGAACTGACCTGGCCTGACCCAGTCCAATCTGAGGTCTGACTCGGTCCGCGGGTGTGGCCAGACTCGAGTGGTCGGCCTGGCCCGAGTGGGTGGCCCGAACTAAGGGAGTAGCCCGGGCGAAAGTGGCGGACCGACCCGAAAGCGCAACCCGACCCAATGGTGCGGCCCGGCTCGTGGTGGCTCGGCATAGTGGCAGCCTGGCAGGATGGTAGCCCGCCCTCTGGCATCCCAGTTGAAGGGAGACCCGGCCCGAGGGCGTCCCTACGAAGGGTGGCCCGGCTGAGGGCGGCCCGACATAGTGGTAGCCCAGCCAAGGGCGGCCCCTCCCATGGGTGTTCCCGCCGAGGGAGGCCCGACCTATGGGAGGCCCAGCCGAGGGTAGCCCGGTAGGCTAGACCATGTGGCACAGTTGGCCGAACTACGAAAGGGGTTGTCGTGGCCCCAGTTTCTGATCCAAACTGACTCTGGGTGCCAGTTCTGTTTAGCGTGCACCAGCGGCCAGAAAAAATGGCCACCCTTGTCTCCTCCACCGTGGCGTGATGGCGCCGTGGTTCATCTGGCATCCATGCGGCATGGCAGCGCTGCACGTTTTTCCGATTGTAGCGTCCCTCTTGGCCGCGACTCTTCCTTCCGGCACGGTGAAACGACACTGCGCCCCATTGGCACCACTGCGGCCCACCGTGCTCTGCCTTGGATCATTGCACGATAGAGTGGTGTTGCGCCCTTATGGTGACCCAGCGGCCTTGCACCACCGTCTTTCTTCGTGGCTGACTCGTTGTTGGTATCTGCATGTACCGCCACCATCATCATCAATCATGAACCTGCAAAATGGGGAGGGTCGGACCTTGTTCATTCAATCTGAACCCTCATCGTTATGATGTTATCATTTGGCACACCATTCCACAAATTTGACGACCTAGAATGGAGGGTAAATTCATACATGGGGATAACCCCAACATCGTATCCATCGTTTGTTGATGATCTCAGAAAAAGGGCCGATGTCGATTCATCAATTGTCGCATTCGTCACGCACTCCAAATTCTCACGCTCATGCATTGGAAAGGAAGAATGGTACTCGTCATTGACATACATCCATTCGGAGGTGACACCATCCTTGGCGATGTCCTTCACAGGGGAAGTCTTCTCCTTTGACATAGATGAAGGTCGTTGGAGATGTCGTGGGCATCACTTCACTTTCCTTTCCTAAGTTGAATAACGATGATGAATGAAGAAGATGGCATCGTCATTCTTCGGTGGTGGAAGATACGTTCTTCATGTTCTTTGTGGGAACAATAATCTCTCTATTTCTCTAAGGCTCCACCAAAGTATTACGTGCCAACAAAAATAATAGCTTTGTCTATTACTTTTATTCATGACAGGAATTCAAAATAATTCAAATTGTACCAATTGATTAATAGATGTTTAATTAATTAATTGCTTGGGTTTGCACAAAATTAACGGGGGAGGTGGAGCCTTAGAGAAATAGAGAGTGTATTATTCACAAAAATAACACGAAGAACGTCTCTTCTGCCACCAAAGCACGATGACGCCATCATCTTCTTTCTTCATCATTATTCGACCGAGGCAAGGAATGGGAAGCAACACCCACGACATATCCAACAACCTTCATCCCCGTAAAAGGAGAAGACGTCGCCCATGAAGGACATCACCAATGATGACATCACCTTCAAACTATCGTCCTCCAATGATGGGTACCCATGTAAAATTACAATGCTAGAGCATGAGAATTGGGAGCGCGTGACGAATGCAGAAATCGAGGAATCGACATCCTCCCTTTTTTCAGGAACATCAACGAGTGACAGATACGAGGTAGGGGATATCTCTATGTATGAATTTACCCATCATTCTACATTGTCAAATTTTTGAAATGGTGTTCCAAATGATATCATCGTAACAAGGAGGGTTCAGACCACACAAACACGGCCGAACGCTCCCCATTTTTTTGGTTCTTGATTGATGATGATGGAGGTTGTACTTGTGGAGACCGGAAATGATCCGACCGTGAAGAAAGCCAGCGACGCAATGTCACCGGGTCGCCCCAAGGGAGCAACATCGTAGTGCCGCGCAAAGAACCGAGCTATGACCAGGTGGGACGTGGCAGTTATAGAGTGGTGGGTTTCCGTAACACTACGCCTGAAGGAATTACCGCATCCACGAGGGCCGCAGTGGTCAGATGACAGGCACAACGCTGTCGCGCCGCGCGGTGGAGCTGGAGGACTCAGCCAGGCCCGACTGTGGTGGAGGAGGTGTGTTTCCCTCCCATCACATGATGGCAAGCTGAACTCTAGCATCGTCGCGCTACGTTGGAGGAGACAAGGGTGAAAGGATTTTCCATCCACTGGTGCCCGCTAAATTTAACTAGCGCCCAACACTAGTTTGGATCGGAAATCGGGGCATGACACCCTCTTCCGCAGCGTGGCCAGCCGGGCCATGCGGGCTAGCCATCCGAGCCACCCTCGGCCGCGCCTCCCATTGTCGGGCCTCCCTAGTATAGGCCTCCAAAGGGGCGGGCTTCCCACGGGTCGGTCCACCCTTAGAAGCGACTGCCCCTAGGCCGACCGCCACGAGTCGGGTCGCGCCTTCGGTCCAGGCCGCCCCTTTTGGTCAGGCCGCTCCCTTGGTTTGGGCTTCCCACTCAGGCTGAGCCATCCACTCAGGTCGGGCCGCAGCCACGGACCGGGTCAGAACTTGATTCAGACCGGGTTAGGCTGGGTCGGTCCGACTGGGTGGGATAGGACCCAGACCCGCTATGGCCATTTTCACTTTTCTCCACTATCATGGGCTTCTGGGGTCTGATTGATGAACCTCCTGCGGCGATGAAATTCTTGGAGCATGATTATTCTTTTTGTATACACCAATTTAGGTTCGGATGCAGTTGGGGTACGTTCCGGTTGGTTTGATCCTAAAAACCAACAGGGACCCTAGAACGGAAATGCCAATAACTCACAGACTAGGCGTCTGATTGACGGACCGTCTGTCGCGTTTGGTTCCATATGATGAGACAAAACTACATGATAAATCAACTCAGGACATTGTTGTAGATGATGTATCTATACATGGTTCGAGGAGTGGACCCTCCCCGAATCAAGGGTGCTGTGTTCGGGAACCCTAGGGCTAGCTTCGACGATACTGTACAGAATCCTCTGTGGGTTCGACAACGATGACTACAGTACCAGAACCCTATATGGAATCTACATTGATGACTAATGTACCAAAATACACCAGGGGTTCCAGAGTGATGACAACTATTCCAGGATCCTCCGTGGGTCTGACAGATCTGACTTCTATTCCTGCATCTTGTGTGGGTCTGACAAAATAGCTGGTTCTGTATCCTGTGTGGGACCGACAGCTTAACTGGTCCGGTATACTATGTGGGTCCGACAGCTTAGATGAAAATAGCTGGTCCAGTATCATGTGTGATTCCGACAGCATAACTGGTTCTGTATCCTGTGTGGGTCTGACATCTTTGATGAATCAATGACTACATCTAATCGTCGCTATCACTCTACAAAAGATGTATCCCTGTGTGAGATGAGTCACATCGTTCAACCATTATCATCGTGATGATTGACTTTACTTCCTTTTTGGAATGGATTGTGCTTGGGCTCGAGAGTTGGAGACATAGTGTGTTTGATGACATAGGTATATGTATGAGAATATACCTATGTAGGGTTGCTTAATACATCGTGATTGTATCTTACTAATGTGGTTTATCGTTAGTTGATTATGGGAGGTCATTGTGGGTTTCTAGGTCCCCTACTGTGTATTGATATACTCACCCCTGCACAGGATTCACCCAAACCTTGTTGTGTTCAGTGCAGACCTCAGACATTAGTGAGAGAGAATGACGGTGATGGAAGGGAGGCTGCTTCAAGCTGGACTAGACGGGACGTACCTCAGGGGAGAGTTGTACAGGTTCTGTGCCTACACTTCAGGTAGGATTCCCCAGTAGACGATCCTGGAGTTATTTTCCCTTTTTTGTACTTGTTCTGTTTGTTTAGTTGGTTTTGTTTACTGGCCCATTTACTTTCATCCCCACCTTTGTATTCAGTTTTACATAGTGGTTTGCTTCATGTTGTGTAATTTTATTGTGTTAGATTTCTTTTTATAAAGTCACTGCCTTCCCAAGTTAGGGATTTACGTATTTGGTGCTAGTTGCCAACCCCTAGCCTATAAAAGGCGAGCATGGGGTAGTCACGACACAAGTCTTAAGGACTGGTAATGACATTAAAATTTAAGTAAAACAAGTTAAAATATGTGTAACTAGATATATTCATCCCTTAAGATTAAGGAATCAATCAATTATTTAAATTTACATTACTTTTAATGTTTTTAGAATAACTTTTTCATTTAATCATTTTCTAATTAATCCATTTATTAGTGTCTACTAAGCATTTAAAATAACTAATTAGTACTTAAAAATTAATGATAAATCATTATGATAAAAACAACTCATTTATATTATAAAATAATATCTATAACCCAAAATATATTATTTTTCCATGTCACAAATTTTATAACAGTTAATGCTATGAAAACATAATTTTTTAATTTTTCTTAGATAACTTATAAAATAGGGGACATTTTTTAAATAAAATCCCAATAATTTCTAAAATTATAACCAAAATGGGATATAGTCTAATTATTTGTAGCCAACGGCTTCTCAATAAATGTCTAGGTCATTTTGGGCCTTATTTTTATGGTTTAGTCCATTGTTAAGATATTTTTTCTCTTAAAATATAATATATATTGATATCACACAATAATTAAAACTTCTTTAAATTTTTATGATAAAACATCTTTGTCAGGATAAAATAGTTTTTTATTTAAAAATTTATTCTATATTTAGTATTATTTATTGTTATTTTATTATAAATTTGTAAGAAATGTGTTCAATTTATTTCATAAAATCATATATTTTTATAATAGTATTTATAGTATACAAACTACTTATTTAGAAAATAGGATATACCGTATTATATTAGATATTAATATTTGAATATTATATTTTCCATTGGAAAACCCCAGTCTTATGTGTAAAACAATCTATTGAAGGGACTCATTATTTTGTGTAATACAATATAAAAAATTGTGTTGTGTATACCATAACTAATCCATTTATTTATTGTAGCCAAATATTGACTTGATGTTGCATATAATGAAAATGACACTTACTGTTTTATAATAATAGAATCTATATTCATAATTTTTTGAGATAAAAAATATTAAAAAGGAAAAATTAATTGCAGAGAAATTAATAAAATCTCATGGTGTTATATTATAACCCCAATAAAAAAAATTCCCCCCTCGAAATTCATAATGGATATAAATGGTCTAATACATGAATTTTCCATTCATAGAATACCACATCATTAAAACTTATAATAAATCCTCATTTGAAAACTAATAGTTGGAAACAAAACTATTACCCAATGCAGCACATAACCAGGTTTTCAGATTGTAGAATATAGGTGGGATGTAAAAACATAAGGATGAATGAAAATCCTAAATATATATAGATTTTAGATAGTGATCAATAATCAAATTAATTTGGGTGGTCCTTAAAACAAAATTTTGTATCCTAGCCCTTTACTAAAGTAGAATATTTTTTTCAATGATGATCTTCCTACATTATTTCAATCACATTCATATGTAAGTCTACTTTTGGTCATGTCTTGAATAATTTCCACCTCACCTATTTCTCCCAAATGGAAGATAAGTTTTTCATTCCAGAAGCACTGATAGAACATGATATACAAGATATGTCATCCCATATATCTTCAGTTACCCTGAACACAATCTTGTTTGAAGATGTTATCCAATATTCATAAATCATCATGTGTAAAGATAATACATTAATCTCAAAATATTTACCTGTTGTTTAACATAAAAAATTCATAAATGGTTAACCATATAACACTTCTGAAATATAAAAAATCCATATATTTATAAACAAGTCACAAAATCAAAATAAAAATGATTTCCCACAAACCATAACGATGTTTTTTGTTACATTTCAAACATGTGATTATACTCATCATATAATCTCTTTAAATAATGTAATATCTTGAATTACCAAAATTCATTTTGGAAAACAAGTGTACATTCTTATTCCAATGATGTATAGATATATTATATAAATTTAATAAGTTGTAAACTTCATCTATGATCACGTAAAGAACTATTTCAATAAAAATAATAATATGTTCTGGGGTAATCATTACAATCCATTTCAAATTATCCATGTCAATCATCTCATTATCTATGATAAACAAAATTTTCTTTGTATAATGATGAAAATAAATGTTACCTTCCCTAAATCACAATATCAACTATTCATTAAATCTATTATATATTTCATCAGGAAGATCTATTGAAATCCTAAATGAAAAACATATATCAAAAACATATATATATTTCATGATTAATATAACAAAATCATTAAATTTTTAAAAATAAATACTTCATTTATCCATATTTATTATTAAAACATTACTCAGGATTCATTATCTAATTCCTTAATACCCATACCCTAGAATACTAAAAATAAATCATTATGTAGGATTACTCTATCATAATATAACCACACTTCTTACATTTAATGTAAATAATTCATGATCAACATCCCATGCCATTAAAATTTCTTTTCAAGTCTTTTTATCTCTAGTAGTATAGCCAATAATCACGAAACTTCCTTATTATATTCATGAGATTTCGACTTTGCAAATATATTTTAATCTTACCATAAATTCCCTATCCAAAACATTCAATGTTATGCTAGTTCCTTCTAGATCACATCATTGACTAAAGAAATAAGCATAGGGGGAGAAACACATATCAATGCATGAAACCACTTAATCAAGATCAATTATTTGTTATATGACTAAATAATGATACAATATTCATTAATATATTTCTATTAAGGATTATATTAGGCTATTCATATTCATCATATATTTAAATACATTATTGTGGATAAAAATTGTTATTAAATCTCTAATTAATATGTCCCAAGAGTTTCAAAGAAGGTGTTTAGTAAGGGCCATTATTGCATACAAGACTAATCTCGCGTCAGGCCCATTGGAAATTTTCAGAGTTGTTACCCCAGTAACATATGGGCCAAATCATGGTCTACATTAAGTATCTATATAAAGATTCATTTTTATGAAACCTCACATCTTATCCATTATCAAAATTCCATGACATTTCTATATACCATTCCTTATTCTTAGACTTATTCTTAGAGTCATCCTCATAAATGTACTTAAAAATATATCTAGGGATATCATTAATGTATTATCATTCATAACCTGGTGAAAGGAATCATAAAAAAATGGGTGATAGCATATTCCCAATAATGGATAAAAACATGATACATAAGCATAACATGTGGATAAGTGTAATAAAACATTATATTTACATTTTAAGATGATATCCTATAGATCAACAATCATATACATGGGTCAAGACATAATTATTGATTGTTTTTAAGACTCTAATCCTAATAGATTCAAGATAATGTCCAATGATAATTTAACATATGAATAAGAAATGGAATTTTTTGTATACATATAAGCAGAAGAAATCCAAGGTCAAGGCTCCCTACCAAGACATTAATGAAAAGTTAGTCTTGGACAAATATCTCGTGTACATATTTAGGGATTGGGATTCCTTCCCATTTATCCTCTTGTTTTTGGCATGTGAATCAATCTGAGGCCTCCTCTTCTCTTGGTCTTGGTATTTCATCCCATGTACCCTCTTTCATAGGGCCTAATACGCCCTCTTGTTTCGAGATTGGGATACCCTCCAATGTACAGTCTTGAACCAATAAAAAATTTATAGTTTCACAATTCCTTAAATGGATATATAGGTCCTAACTATCATATAATATAATCATAAATGCATGTTCCCCGATATAAAAAAACATTCATAATATCATGACCTGTGAAATGGAATGGGCAACATTAACCTTTCTTCACATCATAACTTATGTAATGAAATATCTTTAAAATCATTTATTAAAAACATAACTAGTTAAAAGAATAGTGTTTCAAGATACTATAAATAATTTAAGAGAAACGAGTATCATAAAAATCATTCAATCAAATTATTAAAAATCAAGAAATAAAATTAATGGAATGAAAAACTAAAACGAATAATTATATGATAGATGATGATGAATTTTAAAAGATAAAAAGGAATATTTATTATGAAAAATACCCTTTTATTGAATTTCCTTTTAATAATATTTTTTTTGAAATCTATTACTTATTAATACTGTGATAAAATGCCATTTAAAAAATTTCATGATGGAAATAACTTTTTCTATAAATTTTTTTTAATACATAAAGTATATGGATTTTTTTAAAAAGGACCTGAAAAAATAACGATTCATGTTTAAATTTTTTTGGAAAAACATGTATATAAATTGGTTTTGTAAAAATTTAAAGAAAAAATTATATCATTAAAAAAATTTCTGTGTAAATATCCATTCTAAAAACATATAAAGGGATCTTTTAAAAATATTTAAAACACTTTTTTAAAAATAAATTTTTATTTTAATAAAATAATCATTGAAAACCATATTAAATAAAAATATATATATATTACTAGTGATAGAAATTTCTTGAATAAAACAATTTACACTTATAAATAAATCTTCAGGGAAATGACTTTCACAACTGTTGGAAGATCATTATATTCTAGACATTCCTTTAAAACTATAAAAATATTAGAAAAGTTCATTTATTAGAAAATGAAAAAAATACCATTTAAAGCTAGTTTAAAAGATAAAACATGGAAAAAATGTCATTTTAAATCATAATATAATATTATAATATTTTATAGAAGAGTAATATAAAACACAGGTTTGAAAGAACATAGATTTTGGTCCCAAATGAGAAATAATGTTATATTTTCCTACCAAAATGTTATTAATCATATTAATAAATTGTAAAAATGGTAAAAATACATGAAGATATCATGGATAAACATAAGAGAATAAATTAAAAGAGTTTTATAAAGATATGGGTCATAAGATAGAAATAATTTTAGAATAATTGTAAACAATCTTGATAAAAGATCAGAATAAAAAAACAAAATGTTACAATTTTGGTAACATTGACTCATACTATAAATGGGATAATACAATTATATTATGCGTAATATTTCTTCAAATAATTATATTCATAATATTAATTATAAAAGGCTAATATATAAACCCAATTGAAAATTATAGGTCCATAACATGTCATGTATCTCAAAGAAGGCATCTTGAAATGAAAATTACATTACAGATTTGGAAACTTTTGAACAATAACCCCCATTAAAAAAGATAATAAACTGGATATGTAAAAAACCATAAATTTATGTATAATATTAATCTAATACATTTATGGGTATTATATAATCCACAAAAAACAAATTGGTGTTTAATAACTTATCCATTTCACGTATTTAAAGGGTGAGATGAGAAAACACATACCTTAAATGTTATCATTATTCATACACATTAAAAACAAATGTATACAAAATATAAGATCATTAAAAATATACCTAATAACCATATTAGTATATATAATACCATGTATTATACACATATTACATTAAATAACCTGATTATTAACAATTCCTTGTTAATGTAACGTTTCAGTTAAGAACCACTATATTTTTAATATGTGTTTTGAAATGTTATTCTGGATCTTGTTAATTAGATCATGATTTAATTTTTCCCATAATGTAAACAATTATATATATATATATATTATTTACTAAATAATCATTAATAATAATACATAAAATATTGAAATATGCTATGTATGACACTGTTCGGGGTGATAATTGGCCCTACACATGAATGAATGTACACTCTATATAATTATCATTTTGAAACAAAGATGAAAATTAAATATATATATATATATACAATATAATTTATGTAGAATTATTATGTAAAATATATCATATATTTTTACTGAACCCATGCTTAATACATTCCATAGATAGTGTGAACAAATCATATTACCTTTAAGCGGTGGTTGTCCACACATTCCCAAATGATATTATCATATTTACACAAAATAAAAAGATTGGAGGTGTGTTTTATATAATAAATACGTAATAAAAATCTAATCATCTATATAATATATAAGCATAGTGTCCGTTATATTTCCCAAATATACTAGGTTGTAAATGAAATATGAACTATATCATCTTGTGAAGTGGTTGTTCGTCACACACGAGAACGTAAAGATTATTAACCATTAACTGGTAATGGGTTTATCTATAGTTATAACCCATAGAATAAAAAATATCACTATATTTATTATTATATGTTTATTATATCTTCTTGTAATAAAATGATTTTATGGTGGTGGAGAATGAAAATAATTCAGAAGGGCTTGAGGAAGGATGTTACCTCTCTCATGGGTAACTCATTTTGGTTTCCACCAAATGGATTCTTTTGATGGATTTATTCGAAAATTGAGGTTTCAAAAATTCATTTAGGGATTTTGGGAGACTAATTTTGTATATTTTTTGTGGTCCAATGTGTATTTTTAGGTGTGAGTAACGTGAATAGTAAACACCTTTTTACAGTGGAGGAGGAGTGGAATTCTTGTAAAAAAGGTAAGAATAATTTGGTGGTCCCCATTACATAATAGGAGTAAAAAATGGAAAATTAATTGTGTAATATTAATTTATGGTTCTGGAAAATATGAACAACACAAAAATAAGTAATTTTTTTATTAATTTATTATTTTTTCTGTTTCCCTATATATTTCACTTTTTCATATTATTTAGGTGACATGTTTTGAAAACTACGTAAATTTTTTGTTAATAAAAAATTAATATTATATTTATTAGAAAATATAAAAACACATTATTTTAATTATTATATCTATTATAAAAAATAATAAACTCTAGTGTGTTATAAATTATTTTTAATAAACGTGCATGTAACAAGACAAATATGTATTTTAATGTGAACCATGATAACAATGTTTTCACTATTTATAAATATACATTTTAATTATTAAATATGATTTTTTTTATTAATATACAATATTTTAAATTAATTAATTCTTAAAAATCAATTGTATTATTTATGTTTTTTAATTTTAAATCATTTAATAATATATAATTTAATGTACGATAATAGTAATTTCAATTTTAGAATTATTTATTTATTTTTAGTTTAAAATTATGTTTTTTAATTACTGTATATAATTTTAAAAAATATATAAAATAATATATTCATCCAAAAACAATAATATAACATAATAATTTATGAAATTTAATTTACGTTTAATGTTTTCCCTGAATTTTCTTTATTTAATTATTAATTAAATAATCCATTCATTGGCATTTGTTATGGATTTTAATTTAACTAATTCCTCTCTAAAAATTAATGTTAAATTAATATAATAACAATAAACATTTATATTTCATAAGGATATGTATAATTGAAAATTTTTTATTATTCCATGGCTAAAACATTTATAAATTTTAAAGGTAAGGAAAGACTTTTTTTGTTATCTATAAATAAATTATGAAATAGGGAAATGTTATAGAATATTTTTCCAATAACTAATAAAATCATAACTATGAAGGGTTATAGTCTAAATATTAGAATCCAATTGATTTTGAAAAAATTTCTCAATCATTTTGGGCATTAATATTACGGTGTAGTTTTCTATGAAGATAATTATTCTTTTAATATACGTAATTAATTTTAATGGATTTCAAAAATAATTTCTATTAAATAATATATTAAACCTTATTATATAAGATGAAATATTCTTATTAAAAACATGTAATAGGTTATTCCAAATTCAAATCATAGAAGTTGTAGAATTAATGTTAAAAATTAATCATGCAGACATGCCTCGATAATAGGATTTTTAAGCAAAAATATTTAAAAATGTATAATGTATTTATATAATATTTCTATGTTAATTTTTTTCTGACTACATAAATTGAAATAATTGATGATTAATTTTTCTAATTAACTTATAAATCAAAATTAAAATATAATTTAACAATACAAATAAATTATATGATTAAACAGTTTTGAATTGAAATGTTGTGTTTTACACTGTTAATCCAAAAAAGATTCCTCGTAGTAAAATAAATAAATTCACCATAAACTATTTGGGATGATTTTATTTTAATAAATTGTTTTGATATGTTATATTTATAAAAGATCTAAATTTTATTTCTATAAAAGTTTCCCGATTAAAAGGTTGTATAAGTTCCTTTAAAAAAATATTGATTTTTATTCTAAATATTGTGTTTGTTCTTATCTTATGATAATGAAATGTGTCAAATGAAATTAATTTTTTGGATATAATATAATATATATATTAATATCACTCACTATTTTTAATTTCATTAATTTATTAGGATAAAATAAAACTGTGGAAATAAAAATAATTTTCTATAAAAAAATTTCCGTTTTAATCAATTTGTTATTAAATTCATTAATAACAAAATTTCAACTAATGAATTTATTTTTGTTTTTTGTTAATACTATATTTTCAAAAGAAAGATAATTATGTCTATGAATTCTATTTTAACAGATAGTTTATATATAATAATATTAAATAATAATATTTTAATAATATATTGTACTTTAGTAAAACTAGGTATTATGTGTAACACAATCAATCAAAGGGGATCAGTATTGTGTGTAATAGAAATGAGATATAGTTTTTCATGTGCTGAAATATAATATAAGTGTTTTTTATAGCATAATCATTATATGGGGTTGCATATAATGAAATTGACACGAAGATATTTTGTATTATAAAAGACATATTTAGTTTTGGGAGAAAATAAAAACATAAATGATTAAATATATTCAAGAAAATTTGATATTAAAATCTTAGGGTGTTATATTTGGAGTCCACTATTATACCTAGATTTAATGGAATACAATATATTTATAATTTACCTATTATTTAATATGCATCACTACAAGATTTATATATTCTTACCATTCCCCTATAGTTTCTGATTTTAGGTGTTCTCCCCACAAAAAGGGTTGTAAATGGGTTAGGTTACTGAATGTTCCCTCTTCCCCACTCTCCCTTCATTCATAGAATGGATTGTAAATATTAATAGATATATTTAAATAAATATGGGATAAAATGTCTTGATTTAAGCGTATTTTTTTTATTACACGGTTTTGTACTTTTGATGTGGATAATAGGTGGTGGACATGCATGGAATGAAGTATGAACATTTTTTATTCTATTCATTCTCAAATTATCCTAATTTTATGGGGATTTATTTTTCAAATATAATATATTATGTACTAGTAGATAAATGGATATGGATATGATTATTATTTTTGTTATATTGATATGATGATTTAGAAGGGATGTTTGCAGATTCCATGTGTTGTTGGGGTATAAGAGGGACTATGATAGGGGAAAAGAAGTTGTATGGTACATTTATAAATTATTAATTTTATATTTATTTAATAAAATTATATGTGTTATTATGTGAGAGTGACTTGGGTTGGTTTCCTAATACAAATCCAGTTATTTGTGTGTGTTTATTCTTATATTTATTGACTAAGGAATTAATTTACTTATTTTTTATTTGAATGAGTTGTTGCGGGGATAATCATACCGAGTATACGTACATCCTCACGTATATCTATATATATCTATTTTTTTAATTTGTAGTAAAAAGAATATTATTTTTTAGGCATTACTCACTACTGGATCCAAATGTAGTGTTAATGGGTTTTTGCAATAGGATTTATTGGGGTAACAGAATTATACAATATATATTTATGTATTAAACTACATTTATATATGATATATTACTTATATTTTTTTGTTATAATGTTTATAGTGTTAAGTAATTTAATTCCTATAATTTATGTTTTATATTCCTCCAATATGTTTTCATTCAAGAACTATGCATAGGTAACTATCTAATGGACTATGGAATATGGGATTCAGAGGTCACCGTCATCATCATTGTGGACCTAGGTGGTTTAACAATGGGGGTATATCATGAAAGGATGGTATAAAAGCTACGGGAGACTATTTGGATAATAATCTGAGGTAATAACCATTGAATATTTCTTTTATACTTATTAGAACACTATCGTTTATACATATACTATGGAACCTTTGAGGATACCAAATAGTACACAATCATTTTAGAAACATAATATTTAATTATTGAAAGTTTTTCTTATTGAACATCATAAGAGATATGATCCTCATTTTAGGATAGATGCCAAAGTGTGATAGAATAATCATATATTTATTACATGGTTTTAAATGATGGTTATTGGATAGGAATTATATGAATGTAAATAAATGATCATAAATGAAATTACATAAATTTAGAACTATGATTTTCCTTGTTTTAGGTTGTAGTAATTGATGGTAGAAGTATTCCATGTGTAGTTTCAATTTTATAGATATAGTTGTAATTTTTAGTTGATTATAGGAGGCTTTAAATAACAATGTAATATTATAAATGATTTTATATTATTTCTATGTTTCATTATTATATCTTGGTGTTGAATGTTGTGATTATATAAGAATTAGTGATGGAGTGGTGGTTATAAGAGCTTGAAATAAAATTTAGTATGACGTATGAAATGATATGGTAGTAGATCTCGTTGATAATTATAGATTATATAAGAAAAAAATGATTGTGGTGGATTCTGAAACTAGTTGATCATATAGAGTCTCTATCACAAACCATCCTAGGTACCCTACTAACCCGATAACAGAGTTGAAACTAACATAGCTTGGATGACATTTTTGATCCCAATAGGACAATGACAAGAACCTAGAATCATACAAGATTGAAATTGGGAACAATTTTTTCAAATAAATTATGTATAAATGAGATTAAAATTTTAGTATGGATACAAACAAAACATAATAGGGATTATAGTTCCAGAACACATAATGGTATAAGATACCAAAGTACAACCATAAGTACTAGAAAACTGAAAAAGCATTACATGACCCAAATAATTTATTTCCTCATATCCATGGATCATAAGATACTACAACCACAAAGGGAAACATTAACCATTCTCGATCATGTAAGAATATAATCTTAAAACAAATTATGGCATAGTAGTGTGTGTGGTAAAATCTTATTAGTGTCTTCTGAAGGATTCCATAATAGTACAAAACATTTAATTAACTACATAAAGAGCATTCTATTTTCAATAAATGTTTTTTAATTTAAAAAGAATATCTATTGAAATCATGATTTACATTTCAAAAGACAAATCATTCCTAAACAATAGATTTAATAATAATGTTTTTTAAATATATATATATATATATATATATATATATATATATTCACAAGTCATGTAATTTTTTTCAACAGTGTAATATATTCATTTCCAAAACAAATAAGTGAGATATTCCAAAAAAGTTCAATTCATCATGGACAAGTGACTCTAGACACTCAAAGTGACTCAAATATATGTATATACCCATGCCACATTGGTATAGACAACAGCGGCATCATAACCATCCTATTCAGGATTTGACATTATGCATTTATGGTTGGGAATTATGTTTAATAAATGAGTTATGTCTAAATAACTAACTAATTTCTTAAATAATTCATATTCTCATGTAAAAAATCAATGATGATAATTTTTTTTAAAAAAAATCAACATATCTTATTCTCTATTTCAAATATGATTTTTTTCATTAAAAATCATTAGATGATGTATTAATGAAAACATTATTTTTCCATGATAAATCAAACGGTTTCTATGAAATCCAATAAAATCCATTATTTTATCAAATACAACATTGACATCTCTTTCATTAAATCAATTTTCATAAATTAAATCCCATAATTTAATTTTTAAACAAATCCAATCCTATTTTGAAATCCATAAAATTTCAAAATCAATCAACAATTAAATGTAATTGGGTATTTTATTCCCAAAATCATGTTAATTTCAACCAAAAAACCAAATCAATGGAAATTGTGTATAAATTAAATAATTGGATACAATTTTCAAATTTTTAATTTAAATCAGAAAATCGATATTGATCAATCAATTTATTGTTAATAATAATTTCGAATCATGATGGAATAACCTACTATTGTAAGAACAGATCACAAAACACCAAACCCTAAATAGGATTCACCAATAAACAATGACAAAAAATTAATTTATGAGTCACAAATAAATGAAGGATCTAAAAAAAATGGTATTACATCCACCAATAAATAATGATATTTTTGAATCCATAGGGTGTAATATAGAGAGAGGGAGATAGATAATTAAAATATTAATCTAAACACGATATTATTGAACATTATTCTCCTATAATCGATTCACATCGGGGAGGGTTCATAGGAGACAAGAAATGATCATGTGATACTTTTTGGATGGATAAATAATGTAAGGGTCATACAGGTCTATAAGCAACCTAAACGGAGAAATCATGTATTTTTAAACATTATTGATTTGGATTAAAAATCTCCTACAAATGGTTAACTTGGAAGGACAACTTGGTTAGGCCAGTATGTTCACCTTTGTCATGAACCCCATAAAATTATTTTCATAGTTTTTCCAAAGGGTGTGCACAAAATCTCACACATTTCACAAAAAATGAGAAACCCCAATGCCTCAGTTTTTTTTGTTTTCAAGTATAGGGTGAACAGTTTTGGAAAACCATGTTCCTCTAGTGAAAATCCCAGAACATTCAAAAATTAAATAATATCTCCAAAAAAATAGAATAAACCCAACCAAAGCATGTTTAATAAAGGGGTTTATGAATACCTAAAAATATTAATACGATATTATAACCTCCCCATCATACATACTTTTTTTCCAAAGATTTAATATTTACATGCTACCATGTTAAAAATATCAGTCCCATACTCTATCATCAGTTCCTCCATATCCCACGTCAAATAATTATCCATGCCATGCTTCCATAACAGTCAAACCAAAGGTATAAATATAAAAACCCTGATTTATAATGTTACTTAATAAATAATTTTAAACAAGAACATACTTTATTATATATTGAGGATCTTTTTGGGTTTATAGTTATATATAAGTAGGATAACTTACATACAATACATACTATATTAATAGAAAGAGGTCTCTATTTAAAACAATTTCCATTTTTTCAAAAAATAAGAAATTAAAACATAAATCATGATTTATTTAACAACACTCCATATGAAACATCACTAATAATTTATTAATATTACCCATCTATATATCCTATGAAAAACATTTTAAAACATGGTATGGGTATAAAAATCATTAATAGAGATAATGTTGGAAAGCATTAGTCAAGTGATAACATTAAAACCCAATAAAACCCATATCATAAAAACTAAAATTCATGGTATAATCATGTTGTTTTATTGGGACCTATTTACCATATAATTCTTAAATTAACCCTAATATATGGAAAAAACTTTTTGTCAACTTTATTCTCTAATGTTCCCAATGCATTAGAGAGCTATAATGGGGCTCACCCGTCATATCTTGTGATATAATGGGCTCATCAAAAACATATGGTGAGCTATAATGGTCCCACAACAACATAAATAATGTCAAAGGAACATATCATGGTAATAAATATTCTTGAAATCAGGATAAACAACTCATTCCATATACATATAAAAATACAATCCCTTTTAAAATTATAAGAGTGACTTTAAAATAGATTTTAAAAAGAAAGTACCTTAACAAAATAATTGAAATGAGAATTAGTTGAATTGAATGAAAATATATATAAACTGAAAATTTCCTTTATAATACATTATATAAAAAAAATTCATCACACAAATAATCATAAAACAAAATAATGGATAAATTAGAAGGTTAACCCAAGGAATAGAAATTGGGTTAAGAATTATATTTCCTCGGGTTATAATTACTTCAAATGTGTTTAAAAATACTATATAATGGTTAAAAGAGAGTTATTAATATCCTAATGAATAATATACATATTTATAATATCTTATATGATAAATTCATTAGAACATTTCACCCATTATTTGTAAGTATTTTGTTCACTGCATTGTTTTGGGGTGTTTTCTTTACATGTTTTCCATGATTGGTTCATGATAAATATTATTTTCGATTGGAAGTGGAAATATATAATTGGAATGGGAATGTATTTAAATATATAAATCATCATAAATTATATCATTTATCCTTTTGATGTTTGATATGAGGATGATTCATGCGTTAATATAATAATGATTTTCGTTTAAATCATTTTTGTGGTCCATTGGTAATTACGACCTCATTTTTGTCATATAAATTAAAAAAATTAGTATATAAAGAATTCCAGAATTATGGATGAAACATACTACATATATTTTTACCTGGAACAACAACAAAAATGGTTTCATGACCAAATATTAAATAATTAATGAAAATTGAAATTACGTTGTCCATGATGTTGATAATTAAACACATCAGAGACAATATTTTTATTCCATGAATAAGTGGGAGTGGAGAGAAGAATGATGATGGATATTCCATGAAAATGAGAAAATCTAGAATATATATAATTTATGGAGCTTTAATACCTTGTGGGTAGGAGGAGATGTGGAAGGAATAAGTAAATAAAAAACTCAACATAAAAGAATAATTGAGAAATCCCTTACAAAATATCGCCAGCCTAAAGGCAATGCAACATGGCTTTAGAGAATATTAAAAAGAGAGGATACAAGGGTAACCCATACAAAAATTAATCATAATACTGAATATATCAATAATTATAATTTAATTAGAAAAAGGTATGGAAAATAGAATGTTATACCGCAAAGATGATTACTTCAATAGAAAAAGAATGAAATTTAGATTTTTCATACCTTTTAGAGTAACTCCTAGAAAATGATGGTTGGGACCGAAGAGGCTTGAAGAAACTATGTGAGGAATAAAATGGAGGCAAGGAGGCCATATCTTCATTTATGAGGGATTGGGAATGAATTTAATGAATGAATGGGTAGGTATTTATAGAAAAAGCCAGGGAATATTTTTTTAAATTTCAAGGGACACGTCATATTTGGTATTTTCAAAACCATGGGCATGACCACAATATTTCCCAATGTATTAGACCCTTGGAAAACGACACATATTATTGTAAATTACCTAATTCTACCATATTCATTACATCATTGTTAGTTCCTTAATTATATCATTAATACACTGAAACTCAAAACTGTATTTTTACAATTCAGTGAAAAATCAAATGATTCAGAAAATTCCAAAAACATTATTCTTACCAGTTTTTGATGTGTAGAAATAAAAGATGAACACCACTTTTTAAAATTATTTTTAAATATTTTATTTTAATTTCTAAATAACATCCTACATAATTCAAAAATAACGAATTTAAAAACTATAACTACATTAATACACACTGAAAAAATTAACCAAGATATTATTATCTTGATGCCTTTTGAAAACAAAATGTTAATACAATTTACTATTCCTTTTGATCACATTAAAATTTATAAGGGTTTGTTACTATTCACCAAAAAATATGTTGGGTCCCTCAGACTCAAAATAACATACTGAATACAATTGTAGATGATTGTTTTTAAAATTAAAAACATAGAAGCTTAAAAATTATCTTTAAAGGATAGTTATAAATATCTATATAAAACAATGTTTCCAGAATTCAATTTATTATTAAAACTATGGGGTGTAACATTATCCCCTCTTCTATAAATTGCGTCCTCGCAATTTTATTTACTCATTAAACAAGTGAGGGTACCATTCCCTCATAATGTTTTTAGTCTCCCATTTGCTTCTTAAACCAAGATATTTCTCCAATAAAACATTACCTAGTAAATTTACATATTATATAATACCTATACTTGTCATTCAAGAATATGAACTGTTTTATCTTCATAAGAAAGGCTCTTTTCTAGATAAACTATGTATGCGCACAAGACAAGTGATGAAGCTCTCACATTCGTTCCCAACATTGAAACCTAAAAAACAATGTGTACCTACGAAAAAATCTGAGGCAAAGATACTTGATATGAAACATTACAAACATTCCCTAGAATTTTAAAAGGACTATTGAGTCGTGGACTTAGCTTCTCATTCTTATCAAAATTCATCACATTTTTCCAAGGAGATATTTTATTGAAAACATGGTTACATGCATCAAAATATAAATCCATCCATCTGTTATCTGCACATCTTTTATGGATGCTCTGAGCTATCCTCATGTACTGTTAGGTCATTTTTTTACATTCTCTTCCACTTCCACTACTAATTCTGGTCACATCGACTTGTTTCCCCATCTTCATCCAAAAAGCTGGTGTTCGACATCGCTTTCCAAACAATGCCTCAATATGTTGCACTTGTATACTTGAATTAAAACTTTTATTATAAGAATAATCAACTAATGAAATATTTTGATTCTAATATCCCTGATAGTCCATTGAACAATCTCGACAGATATCCTCCAATGTCTGAATCGTTCATTCTGACTGCCCATCAAATTGAGGATGAAAAGCTATACTAAAATTTAATTATGTTCCCAACAACTTCTGTGTCCCCTTAAAAAATTTATAATTTAACCTATGATCCCAGTTAGACAAGATGCAAAAATAAACTCCATGTAACTTGGAAATATCTTTGAGGTATAATCGAGAAATCTGGTCAAAAAAAAATTGTATCTTGAATAGAATGTAATTTTGAAGATTTTGTCAGCCGATCAACAATAACGCAAATCTCATTGTTACCTCAAGAAGTATTTAGTAGTCCCGCCAAAAAATCCATGGATACATTCTACCATTTCCACTCTGGCACTGGAAATGGCTGAAGCATAACCTTCTGTAACTGTTTCTCTACTTTATCCTATTGACATGTAAACCATTTCACAGTAAAACCAGAAATATCTATTTTCATTCCATCCCACCATTATATATCTCAATGGTCTTATACATGTTAGTACTACCAGGATGAACTGAAAATGGAGAATTATAAGCTTCACGCAACATTTATTTCATCAATTGGGAATCACAAGGAACCCACAATCTTTTTCCAAATTTTAAAACATAATCATTTTCATGTTTAAATTCCAGCTACTTACCCAATTTTTCAAATTCTACCTTTTTCTATATCTCACAGTCTTCCTTATACACTTTCTTAATTTATTCTAATTACAATGACTACACTAAAACTGAAAACAAAATAGATGTATTCCCTATAGATAAAACTTCTAAACCAAAATTCATCAAAACATTAACCAAGGGATCATGTTCCAAATGTAACTTGGATAATGATTCATGATGTTTTGGATTCAAGACATCCACCAGAATTTTTGATTTTCCTGGATGTCAATTGATCGTGTAGTCATAATCATTAATAAGTTCAAGTCATCTTCTCTGCCTCATGTTTAATTCAATCTCACTAAATATATACTTTAGACTTTTATGGTTAGTATATATTTGACATTTGGCTCCGTATAAATGGTACCCCCAATTTATCAAAACAAAAATCATAGCTAAAAATCCCAAATAATATGTGTGATAACTCATGAGGTTTTAGTTTTATTGATGCTTATGTAATTACCTGATCATTCTTCATTAAAACATAACCTCGATCCTTCAATGATGCATCACCGTAGATGAAAAACTCACCACTTGAGGAAGACAATTCCAAAACTAGAGCATTCACTAAACTCATCTTTAGTTCCTAAAAAAATTACATTCTTACATCCAAACAAATTTAACTCCTTTTATTGTATGCTTAGTAAGAGGGCTAGATAACTGTGCAATGTTTTGAACAAACCGTCTGTAATAACACACTTATCCAAGAAAACTATGAATATCTGTAAAATTTTCATGTCTTTTCCATTCATTAACCTCTTTTGAATTGGCAGGATCAACTATTATTCCATCCTTATTTACAATTTTTCTCTGAAAAGTAATCTGTTGCAACCAAAAATCACACTAGATGAATTTTCCATAGAGTTTTTTCCTTAATATTTTTCAAAACTACTAGTAGATATTTTTCATGCTCATTTATATTTCTAGAAAATAAATGAATTTAATCAATAAAAACAAAACAAACCTGCCTAAGATGTCATGAAATATTCTATTTACATTTTCCATGAATATATTTGGGGCATTAGTTAAACAAAAATGAAAAAAATAGAAATTAAAAATGACCATATCTAGTATAGAACATAGTATTCAGAATGTCTTCATCCTTTACTTTCAACTGATCGTACCCTAACCTCCGGTCAACCTCCAAAAAATATTTCGCTCCCTAGAGCTGATCAAAAACGTCATTGATATGAGCAAAAGGATACTTATTTTTTACCATAATGTTATACAAAGCTCTATAATCGATGAAAAGTCTCATTGAACCATATTTTTTCATAACAAAGAAGACAGGAGTTCCCCCAAGTGATGTTATGGGTTGGATGAATCCATTATCTAATAATTCCTGTAACTACTTTTTTAATTCTATAAGTTCCATTGGGTCCATTAGAAAAAGAGGTTTATAAATTGGGGTAGAATCATGATCTAAGTCAATAGTAAACATAACCCCTAGATTAGGAATAACGCCCAGCAAATCATCGGGAAGAAATCCATGTATTCATTTACCACTGGTACATATTAATTTGGATATATTTCATATCTTTAAAAATATGAGAATGAAGACTTTCATTTTTATCACTTATATGTTTTATAGCTTCTTGACATGTTATTAATGGTTTGGTATAATTCTTGTACAAAAAATGAAATAGTTTCTGAAAGAAACTTCTTTTTCTCATAAATAGTTCTTATCATGATGAAAAAAATTCTAGTCCATACCTAGAATAACACTAAGCTATAATTTAGTAAAATCACCACAATTTCAGGTAGATTATTTCCACAGACATGATAGGCAGATTATTATAATTTATTTTTTCCACAATATTTCCTATTGGCGTTTTTACCAAACCCTTCTGTATCCAATCATGCTGATTCTGTGCTTTAGTAACAAGCATCAGACAATCATTAACGAAATGAACCAATTCCTTACAGTTAAAGCATCTCATCATCGGCTTATCATTAGTTTTCTAATCATTTTATATACACTCATGAGACATGTGTCTAAACATCCCACATAAGTCGCATTTCCCAGAATTTACAAGACATTCACCTGGATGACTTTTACCATACAATTCACAAGAAAGGAAATTCATTTTCTTACCTCCAGAATACATTGATGAGTTCATCCCCATTTCATGCCAACCTGATAGCTTCTTATTCTTCTCATCACGATTCACATATATTTTAGAAAATTTCAAATCATTATTTTCAGTATAAGGAACAAGAATCTTATATCTTTTAAACACTATTGAGTCCAATGCTCTTAGAAAAAATGTTTTCAAACCAGAGTAAAATCAATTTAATTTACATTTAAAATCCCGAGTAAAATGTGGTACATACCTGGCCAGTCATTTAAAATTGGATTTATTTGATACCACAGAATCATCATCTTTATACTTCAATTCCATGAATTGAATATCCATTCTGATTCGAATAGTTTTGGGAAAATAGTTTTGTAGAAAATGACTATTAAAACCACCCCATTCCAAATTTTCAAGATCATATCTTTCTCATTTATTCTTAATAAGAGACCAGCACTGATCGGCTTCACCTTCCAGATGATAAATATCTAGTATTACCTTTTGACATTCATAACATACAATTCCATCAAATATCTTTTCTAGAGCTTTGATCAATCCTTCATCTATCACTGGATCTGCGGTTCCACTGAATGCTGGAGGATGTTGCCTCCTAATGTGATCCAAAAAAGACATGATTCTTCATGATTGATCATGTTCCTCTCCATCATGGATAATACCCCCATTTATTTCATGATTCAACTAATCCATTGTTGTCACAGACTGCTCGGTTCTGATTCCCACCATCTCCGATTGTATATTCAGACCGAAATCAACCTATTGGGGCCTTCCTACTTCAACTTCCCTGTTTCTTCTGCGGAAAACCATTCTGAACAAACATAACACAGATGAAGATACATGTAAATCCTGAAATTCTATAACATTTCAAATTAATCATAGAGTAAAAATCAGTAATGTTATTCTTTAAATATCATCGTAACCCCTAAAATTATCTAAAACATCCTATGATAACTATTACAAAGAAATGGCCTTATAACATTACTTTATCATGAATTTCTAACAAGAAAATACATTATTATACAATTACGATCTTTTCAGGTTTAGAGTTTTAATGAATTTGGATTACATGCATACATAACCTAACACGTTCATACAAAGAGGAATCTATTAAAAATA
This sequence comes from Viscum album, assembly GCA_963277665.1. Classification (NCBI taxonomy): domain Eukaryota; kingdom Viridiplantae; phylum Streptophyta; class Magnoliopsida; order Santalales; family Viscaceae; genus Viscum; species Viscum album. The sequence goes on from OY728157.1 coordinate 919,549,988, forward strand.
GTGTCCATTTATTTCAAAATATAAGACATTAAATCATAAAGAATGATTTCATTTACAGAACTCCATATCAAACCTTAGAAATCCATTCTTTATCTAACCCATCTTTATATCCTATGAAATACATTTTAAAAACATGGGATGAGTATAAAACTATGTAATGGATATAAAGATAGAAAGCGTCAGTCATGTGATAACATAAAAACCAATAAATCTTATATCATAAAAACTTAAAAGCATGGTATACTCATGCGGTTGACTTGGGAAATATTTATCATGTCACTCTTATATTCTCCAATATATATGTAATATAATTTTGGTCAACTTCCATTTATGGATTATCCATCTCATTGGAAAGCTATAATGGGGTTCACCTGTCATATCTTGATCTATAATGGGATCAAACAAATATATCTTGATCAATAATGGGATCAAATCATGATAAAAAATAACCAAGGAACACATAATGGTAATATATTCTCTTTAAATCAAGGGAAATCACTATTTCATTCTACATATAATAATACATTCCCTTTGAAAATTATAAGAGAGACTTTTAAAAGGATTTTAAAAGGAATGTCCCTTAAAAATATAACGGATGTGAGAATTAATAGAATGGAATGTACATGTTTATACACTATAAATACACATAATAATACATTATATAAGAAAATTCATAACAAGGATAATATTAGTACATCATAATGGATAAAGTATATGGTTAACCATAGGAATGGAAATTGGGTTTAGAATTCCCTTACCTTAAGTACTTTTTACTTAAAATGTGTTTAAAAATCCAATATAACTATTAAAAGAGTATTATTAATAAAATAAAAAAACATATCCTCCTTTATAATAACATATATGATCATTTCATTAGATTTTTTTACCTTTTATTTGTAAGTATTTTCTTCCGTGCATTGTTTTTGGGTGTCTTGATTACGTGTTTTCCACGATTGGTTCATGATGGATATTATTTTCGATTGGAAGTGAAACACTATATTTTAAATAGAAATGCATTTACATATTTAATGTATCATAATTTATACAATTTTTCATTTTGATGTTTTATATGAGTTTGATTCAAAAGTTAATGTTTTAATGACATTCATTTAAATCATTTTAGTTGTTGTTTGATAATAACGACATCATTTTGGCTTATAAATTAATACCATGAGTAAAAAAAGAGTTTCAGAACTATGGATGAGACATAAAAAATATATCATAACCAATTTCAACCATAAATTTCTTTTATAACCAGACTAGAAAGAATTAATTAAAATTTAAATCACATCGTCCATGATATTGGAAGTTCGACACATCACAGACAATGTTTTTATTCCTAGAATAAGTGAGAGAGGAGAGAAGATTGATGGTGGAATTTCCATGAACATGAGAACAACAAGAATATATATAAATTTAGGATCTTTCATGCCTCTTAGGTAAGAGGAGATGTGTACAGAATATTAAAAGAAGGAAACACAAAATAAAAGAATAATTGTTAAATCCCTTAAAATATTTGGCAGCCTAACCACTATGCTACATGGTTTTAGAAAATATAAAAAATAGTGGGGCCAAGGGTCACTTATCCAGAAATGAATCATATTATAGAATATATCATGAACAAGAAGGTAATATGAACATGGTACGGAAACGTTAATGTTATACAATATAGATGAGAACATGAATGGAAAAAAGAATGAAATTTAGATTTTTCTTACCTAGAAGAGTAACACCTAGAACATGATGGTTCAGACCATAGGGGATTGAGGAATCCATGTGAAGAATAATAGCGATGTAATGAGGCCATTTAATCATTGATGAGGAATGGGGAATGAATTTAATGAAGGAATGAGATGGTATTTATTGAAAAAGTTGCGGAATATATTAAAAATTTCTAAGCGACACCGAATTTGTGGTATTTGATAATCCATGTGTTGGCCCATGGTATTTGCCCAAGGTATTATCCACATAGAACACCTCACATATTATTGTACCATAACCATGATGACTTGATTTATTACTATATTATTATATCATTAATGACATCATTAATACACTGAAACTCAAAACTGTATTTTTACCATTCACAAATAAATAAACTATATTAGAAAAATCCAAAAAAATTTCCCTTTCTATTTTTCGATGTGTAGAATTCAAAAATGAACACCATTTTTTAAAAATAATTTTCTAAATATTATTAATTTAATTTTTAAATAAAATCATACTTAATTAAAAAATAAACAAATTTAAAACAATAAAGAATTTTATATCACATTGAAAAATTAACAAAGATGTTATTATCATAAAGCCCTAGAAAATAAAATATTATTAAAATTTACTATTTATTAGTGTCATGTTACTATTCATCAAAATAGGAAGTTGGTTCCATCATACTAAAAATAAAATAGTGAACAAAATTGTATATGATTGTATTTTGAAATTCAAAACATAGAAGCTTAAAATTATGTTTAAAGGGTAGTTATTAATATATAAATAAAACAATGTTTCATGAATTCAATTTATTATTGAAACCTAGTGTTGTAACAATAACCCTCTAATTAATTACATTGGATTAAGAATCTACTATCCTATTTATATGATTAAGCACAGATAAAGCTGGTTCAACCTCAAAATCACAACAAGACAAAAACCGATATGGATCAGATAAACACTTTCAGAGTTGTGATATGTGGAATATATTAGGTACCAATGTAATCTGTGGTGTAATGGTAAAATTATAATACACATTTTCTAACATGAAAAAAAACTCAAAAGGTACCATAATATGAGGATTATATTTCCCATTCATTACAAGCCATAGATGACCCAACTTAGTAGAAACATTGATGAACAAATGGTCACAAACTAAAAATTACAAATTCCTACAACGAAATTCAGCATAAGACTTTTATCGACCCTGTGTCGTGAAAACACTATAATAAATGAGATAAATCTTTTTTTATCATCTATTGAACCATGCTTGTCCCAACCAAGTAACATTAACCAATATCTGACCAATAGAATATAGATCATCATGTACAGCCATACAAGGCCCAAAAAGGATCTATTAAGATCATGGAATTGTAATTGTTGTTATAGGAAAACACAATAATACCTAAGTGATCATCCCAAGTACCACCAAAGTAAAATACACTTACATTGAGAATATCCTCAATAGTCTATATAGATCCTTCCATCCATCCATCTGACTATAGATGGTATACCATACTCAAATAGATCTAAGACACTGGTGCATCATATAAGCCTCTAAAAATTTTGGATGTGGGATGATGATCCTTTTCAAAGACTATTAAATATGAATCTCTATTTAAGAGGATATTTTCTATCATTTATATATTTCCAAACAACTAAACATCGGTTATATGACAAATAAGTATAATGTGACCTGACTTTTCCAGCCTTCCGATAATATCCCATATCACATTCTTCGTTCTATGAAAACATTGAAAACCAACCACAATGTCCATAGAGATCTCATCCCACTTCCATGTTGTGAATGGAAGTTTCTGAATAAAACTATATGGGTTTTGGTTCTCGACCTTGACTTATTGGAAAGTGTAATAAGTTGGGATAAATAAAAAAATGACCCACATAATAACTGACCACCAGAACATATACCACATTTCATAGAACATATTTTTTGTTCCTAGACACACATCACATTTGGAATTATATCAATCACCCACCTTTGCTTACCATGCCTCTAATGTCGCAATGAATCACTTTTGATAGTATAAAATTCAATGTATGGTGAATTGTGATTCAAAATTTTTCTTCGCACCATAAAGACTGTCTCTAATTCTGTATAACATATAAAAAATATTCTTTTAATTAAACTCAATTCATGATTTATTACATAAAATTCCCTTTATGACAACTCAGAGGATTGAGACGTGTAGTTTCTTGGGAAATTAGGAACATCAATTACAACATAGGACATAAAAGACAACATCTTTATTGAAAAAATATTTTACATGGACACATCATTCCATTATACTATGTATCCCAGGGGATAACCTGGGGACATACATAAGGAAAGGGTGACCTATAAATCCCAATAAGGGAGTAAAAAAGGTGTTACATGATGAATATATTACATGTTAGCCAATAGTCATATCAATGGATAACAACAGAAAAATTAACATAAAAGCATGATATAGCATGGTTATCTTAACATGGAAATGTAGAAGGAACAAAAAACATTATATTATCATCATCCTGGGCTCAGTGCTCATGGATTAGCATGAGTAAACACTCATTGCACATGAATTACCATGGGTTAAAACTCATATCACGTAATTAACATGAGTAAACCACAGTTTCACATGAATTATAATGAGTAAACCCTCATTGCACAAGGAGTATCATGATACTAAACATTACCCAATACATCAGATCACTATCAGGGTGCACCATTTATAAACATTTCTTTTCACGCATAAGTGTGACACATGGATCATATAACATTGAATAACTCAACATCATAAGTTATTCCATAATTAAAGAATATGGAATTACTACATTTATATACCATTCCAAATGTATATGGGCGTACAGGTTAATAACTCTGATAGTGAATGGGTATGGTATTCACTACCAGATGATTTTGGCTTGGAAAATCATGGTGCAATTTCGGTAGCATAATTTAATCATATATAAATTAGTAAGTTTGGTTGATGAGAGAGAAATGAGTCTCTCATCATTTATACATGACATAGATAGTAAGGTGGTCATGAAACAAAATATTTCAACATATGAAATTGAATATAGATGCATTATATGGTATAAATACACGAATCGAAATAAGAAGAGAGAAACAACTAACAGAATATCTGCATGGTATGAGGCTTACACAGAAGGAATTAATGATATATAAAGTGGTATCTTATCATTAAAACATAAGGATGGCAGTATGCGGGATGTGAGAAATCATACATCGACTATTATAATTTAATGTTAAGGGGCACTGTAACATAAAGAAAAATTGATAAAATGATAAAGGATGGAATCCCTTATGAAAACATGGAATGATAATAGGAGTACATGGAAGGAATTAATGAGATAAAATGTGGAATCTCATCATTCATACATATGGAGGTAATTATTGGGGAGGAGAGGAGTTTCACCCCCAACATTATTAATAGAATGTAAATGGGTATTAAAACATCAAGAAGCCTTGATAAAAATTTGAATGTAAGGAATAACATATGAATTATTGGCATGGTAACAGGTGTACATGGAAGGAATTAAAGAGAGAGAAATTAGTATCTTGTCATTCAAACATAAGAAGGGCAGTATGAGGGAGGTGAGTGACACTCGTATAGAAATCATTATATAATGATAAAATAATATTTAAGTCTTGGAGGGTCCACTAAGTAATTATAAATTCAATCAAAAAAATATAAAATCACATTATTTTAAAGGTAAAACATATATTGGTCTAATATCCCTCTTATAGTATTTTATTAAATCAAAGTTGTGTCATTATGATTTCATTAATAACATTATATATTTATTAGGTATTTATATTTTACTGAAAATTTTGACTGTCATAAAAAAATGATAAATTCAACGTTGAATAATTTCAATTTCCTGATTCATAAATAGAAATTACATTTTATCTAATTTCTTTTAATATTTGAATAATCAATTTTTAAATAAAACACCGTTATTTATTGAAAATTTTTAGGATTTGGAAAAACTATTTTCAAACCATAATAAAAGACACATTTGACTTAATATCATTTTTATGGTCATTTATATTAAACCAAAATTATATTATAATAATATTTTATTAAAAAATTATTTATTTCAAAAAATCATTATTTCGTTAAAATAAATACTTTAATAAAAAGTACTGTTTTAGTTTTAGTGCATAAAAATAAAATTCTTATCAAATTGAATACATGATAATTTATAGAATAAAAAATAATGAATATATATATTCATCATATATAATTAAAATCGATGTTCTTATAACACTATTATATCAACATTAATAATAATTCCTTGGTTTAATATAATAATTTATATATTTCTAAATAGGTCCATTTAACCCAAAAATTAGATTTATCTAATTCATTATGTTTTTATTGAAAATTATTCTCATAATGGAATTTATGGAATAATAATTCCATATTTTAAAAGGGATTACCTAAAAATAACTAATAACTTGTTACATAACCCCTTATAACATCCTTAGAATAAATAAGGGTAAGGTGTGTGATGGTGATAGATTCCTGGGGGGGCTCAGATAATATAGACCGGATGGTAATCTCAATTAACTTTTAAATCTACCATATGAAATTTTGTTCAAGCTTAATGTTTTGAAACTCAGATTTGGATTTGTCAAGAGAAAAGCCCAATGATTCTACCTCATTTATGAGTTATGAATAATGAGCATTGTACAGCTTTAGTATAGTAGATGAGGTCATCACCCCCATTATCTATGTCGATAGCATTTATTATATTTATATTATTCATCTGATCATTGTTCAAATGATATATAATCAATGATAATGTTACTTAATGGTCATTTAAACAAAATAAAAAAATTACTTCTTTTCTATAAAAATTAGTCATTAATAGAAATGAAATTGTATTCATAATACTTTGGATTCTTTCAACATCCACCCTTCAAAAGTTTCTCCCTTGAAATTTTCTTTTCCCATGATAAAACAAATGAGGGTGTCTTTGGCTCATCACTTCCCCATTTTCCCACATTGATTCTTCATACATGGGGTTTCGCCACCACTCCTTGATTAAGGGAATCTTCATATATTGAATAACATTATGCCCATAATCTATTATCTTCATTAGATTATATTAATAGGAGAGAAATTTCTTTATTGATGCCACCTATGTATTGAGTATATGTGATGGGTCAAGTATGTAATTCATCATGAGCGATACATGGAATACATCATGTTTTTATGATAGGTTCAATGGGATTGCTAGTCGATAGGCCCCTGCTCCAATGGGCTCAAGGATCTCAAAAGGGCCGGTGTACCTTAGACTAAGCATTTTGTTTTCCAAAATATCATAAATCTCATCAATTGTGATATGCATGGGAATTCCATGTCTCCAACATAAAATTCTAGGTCACATTGATGATTGTCAGCATAGCTCTTTTATCGACTTTTTATAGCATTAATGTATTGTTTGAATATCTTAACCCTCTCTTCTATTTCTTCAACAATTTCTTGACCTAGAAGTTTTCACAACTCATCTTTATCCCAACATGTTGGTGTTCTTCACCTCTTCCCATAAAGGGATTCATATAGTTCCATTTGTATTTTTGAGTGGATACTGTCATTGTAAGAGAACTCAACCAGCAGAAGATTTTGATCACATCCTCCTTTGAGGTCCATAAAAAATTCTTGAAACATTCACTCATGTATTTGGATAGTCAACATAGATTGTCAATTAGTTTGGCAATGATAATCCTTACTGATGTTCAGTTCATTATTTTGAGCATGTTGGAGACTATTCCAGAACATAAACGTGAATATTCGATCTCAATCTAATTCAATCGATAGTGGTAATCCATGAATCCTTACAACATCATAATGTATATCCATGCTTGTTAATCCAATTAGAAACTTCTAAAATTGCATTGATTTGTGCAGTCTTTGCATGAAAATCCACAAAAATCCAGATAACATTTTCTTTTTGGGCTATCTTCAGATGTCTAGTGACAAATTCCATGGTGATGTTCTCCGATTTCCATATTTGTATGGGTAATTGTTTCATCATCCCTTTAGACATCTTCCTCTCAACCATCACTTGCTAACCTAACATGCACTTTGATGAATTTTCGGTGATGTCCTTCTTCATTAACATTAAGCACAATCGATTTACCTTTTGTGATAGTTTCCACTTTTTTCTGAATTCCCACATCATCGTTTTGAGAATCCTTTGACATTCCCATAAGAGACAGTTGAAAAATAATTTCTGATAGGATTGATTATGAACCATTATTTTTTATTCTTATGTATATTTTCTTCATATATAATATGATTGTATCCTTTTCAATTCTCCTCAATTATATAATCGATATGACCTTTCTACTTAGAGAATTTGTCACCTTGTTCGCTTTCTAAGGTTTGTAATATATTGAGCCATCATAATTCTTGATTATCTATAACCATCTTCATTGGTTCACATTAATCTCTTTCTATGTGAATATGTACTTGAGGATTTTTTGATCCATAATTATTTTACACTTCTCGCCCAAGACACCATGAAATGCGATTTTTAATGAAAATATCACTACCGCAAACATCATAAAATGCATGGGATAGATTAGCTAATGCATTTTCAACAACCTTTAGGCATATACAATGAATTTTTGTCCACAAATTAAATCAATGGGAGACTAATAATCTTTTAAATAATAACATTCCAAAAAAATTAACATGATATACAACACATATAGATGTTTTTCCATAATGATATAATATCATTTCTAAAGGGGACTCATTGTTATTAGAAAACATAAAAGGTATATTAATAGTTTAAGAATTGAAATAATTTACAATATAAACAGCTCTATTGTAGGGTTTACATGAAATTCATTCATGATTATCGATCTTACCATAAGATTTATCATATCCCTTGATCAAGGAGATTGACGATTCTCATTATGCTTCTCATCACTTGAAATAGGGCATCATCATGGGTAATGCCCAACTTATCCACATATATGATAGAGAACCATGTATAGTGCCTTAGATGGAATATTGTCTTTATCCATCACATTATCCATTCTATTAGGGAAATTAGATACCTTATTCCCTTCCATCCCACATTAAAACATATCTTATCCCCTTTGTGACATTTCCCATGGTGCTCTATCAAAATATGTTACACGAATGAAAATAGGTATTCTTTCACTTATCACATTTATCAGATGGACATTTATGAGATGTTATATTCCTCATCCATGATGTCCTTGGGCATTCAAAATGTAACATTAGTTATACGTGATTTTTGATAGCTTGTTTGGCATAATCACGATATGTATTACATGAGCTCCCATGTGTTTGGGAATCCCATTGGGACATTCATCAAATTTCTCTTTGCATCAGTTGTTAGCTCAGTTCCTCATATTATCGTCAATAGGAGAGAATAAAATTAATATTATGGATATGTATTTCATATAGTTTAACACATAATGGGGAATCCAATAACATTAAATCAATAACATATAAATTAAATTTATTTCCTTTACTTATGAATTTCTATGATTTAATCTATGTTATCCATGATTAACATTATAAAATATATTCATAGGGAAATTCTTTCCCCTTAATAATGGTTCATACAATGCTTCTTAATTTTCCAAAACATTTCCATCGGGATTTTTGAACCAAGAGTGTAGTAAGGCTCATTGTATTTCACCAGTTCCTATTCGAGTCTAGATCAAAGTGGTGTTTCTAGGTTTTATCCATAGATACATTTGTGCCAGGGCGAGATCTACTTGTTCATACCCTGATAGTGATGTACTAGCTTAATAAACATGTAACTCTATACTCACATAATGTTAGGGACAACTTTCTTATAGTCTGTCTTATCCCTATGACATTCATTAGATTTTTATATCCCAAATCCCAAAAATATCAAATCTTATCCTCTGATACCAAAAAAAATTCTATTTTTATAAAATATTTACTCATGATTTATTAATTAATCTTCCACTTAAGAAAACTTTGTGGATCAAGAGGTCTAGTTTCTTGGGAAATTAGGAACGTTACATGAAAAATTTAGACATAAAATACAACATCCTTATTGATAACTTATTTTACCTGACCACATCATTCTTTTATACATAACATGTCATGGGATAACCTATGAAAATACATAATAAAGGGGTGAGGTACAAAGCCCAGTAAGATTGTAAACTAGTCATAACATGAAGATGAATGTAAATGTTAGGAAATAGGAATTTCAATGGATCTTAAGAGAAACATGAACAGAAAGTCATGATATAGCATGGTTATTATAACATGGAAATGTGGAAAGAACATAAACCATGATATCATCATGTAGTAAGGCTCATTGGAGAAGGAGAAAATATCTTAAATACTCATTGCACATGATTTAGAATTAGTAAGCCATCATGGAATAAGAATTTCCATTAATAATACCTCATTGCAGATGAATTATCATGAGTAATCCATCATTGCACATGGAGTATCGTGATACTAAACATTACCTAATGAATTGCAATGCTATTAGGACACACACATTATAAACATTTCATTTCATGCAATAGTGTTCCATATGGATCATGTGAATGGAATAATTCAACTTCATTAGTTATACAACGACTAAGAAATATAGAATAAAAACATTTAAGTACTATTAAATATATATATTTTTATAATGGTGAATACCCTTGTTAGAGAAATGGGTATGATATTCACTACATGATGATTTTCGCCTGGAAAATCACTATGCAATTTCTGTAGCATAATGTCGTTATATATAAATTTAGAAGTTTTGTTTATGAGAGAGAAAGAGGTATCCCATATTTTATACCTAATATATACAGAATGGTTATCATTGAACATAATATTCCAACATATGATATTGAATTTAGATGCATAATATGTGATAAAAACATGAATATAATCCAGTAGAGAGAAATACCTTTTGGAATCTCTACATGGTAAAGGGTGTACAATGAAAGAATTAATGAGGTAGAAAGTGGTATATCATTATTAAAACATAATGAGGGATGTGTGAGGGATGTTAGAAATCATACCCCAGCATTTGTAATTGAATGTAAAAGGTATTTACAACATAAAGAAATATAGATAAAATTGTGAAAGGAAGGAATCCATTATTACCACTCAAATGGTATGGGGTGTACACATAAGTAATTATATGGTGATAAAGTGGTATTTCATCATTCAAACATAAGGAGAGAAGTATGGGTGAGGTGAGAAATCATACCCCATCATTTTTAATTGAATGTCAAAACTGTATTAAAACACAAGGACACATGGATAATTATAAGAAAGGAATCCATTATAAAAATTCACCATGGTAACAGGTGTACATAGATGGAATTAATGAAAAAGAAAATTGTATCTCATTATTCAATCATAAAGAAGTCAGTTTGGGGGAGGTGAGTCACACTCTCAAGGAAGTAATTTATAAATGTTAAAATATTTTATAAGTCTTCGAGGGTCAACACCGGCATTATAAAATTAATAAATCAAATTTAAAATCACTTTATATTAAATTTAAAACAAATATTTCAAGATTATCCATGTAATAGTAAATTATTACATCACAATTGGGACATTTTGATTTTATAAAACACATTAAATATTTATTCGGTATATAATTTTGACCTAAAAATTCAATTATCTGATAAAATTATGAAGGAACAACCATTAGATAACTTCGACATCATGATTCCAAAAATAATTTTCTTTTTTTGTAAATAATTTTCTAAATATGTTAATTTTCAATTTTAAAACAAAAGCTGTTATTTATTAAAAATTGACGGTTTTTGAAAAAAAAAGTTTTAAAACCATAATAAAAGCTACATTTGACATAATAAAATTTATATGATCATATATATTTAATAAAAATTATATAATAATAATATTTTATTAAAATATAATTTATTCTAAACATCCAATAATTCTCAAAATAAAATTCTTAATTAAAAATTCAATTTCTTTTTATCATATAAAACTACCATTCTTATAAAATGAATACCTAATCATTTCTGGAGTTAATACATTAAGAAATAAATATAATCGTCACATATAATTAAAAAAAGTGTTTCTATAACACTATTATAATTACATTATTAATATTAAATACGCTTAATATAATAATTATTATATTTCTAAAAAGTAACACATTACCCAAAAAAATAAATTTTTTCTAATTCATTATATATTTAAGAAAGCTTATACTCATAATGGAATTGGTTGAATAAGATTCTATTTATAAAAGAGATTACACAATAATCCACTAATACCTTGTAACATAATGTCTTATAACACCTGCATAAGACCTAATGTTAATGTTTTTTATGGTGAGAGACTCTTCAGGTGGCATTGATAATATCCCATGGGGTAATTATTTTTAACATATAATTCCCCCATATGCGGTTCTGTTCAAGATAAACATGTTGAAGCTCAGTTTGGTATTGGTCAAGAGCGAAGCCCAATGATGATACCTCCTTTCTATGCTCCGAAAAAATGAGCTTCGTACGTCTTGGGTCTACTGGACGAGGCCATCACCTCATTTATATTTTTTGAATTGATTTATAATATTTATATTAGTCAAGTGATTACTTTTTATCGAATATATAATCATCAATAAAAATACATAACGGTCATTTGACCACATTAAATAAATAAAATGTTTTCTATTACCATAAGTCATTCAAATAAATGGAATATTATTCAGAGACATTTTGATTGTTAGAGAAATAATCATCAAGTTGTTGTTCCTAATGGATCATCTCAAGTAGATAGGATATCAACTAAACAATGTACAAACAAACCTAAGAACCAAATTCTAAGTCACTAATATGAATATATGAAAAGAGATCTACCATGATCTAATCTTCTAATGATTCCTTCACTTCTAGAGTCATATTTTTCCTTCTCAAACAATATTCAACAATATTCAGATTCCCTGGGGCATAATAGATTCTAAATTATAAATAATGTAGGTACTCCACTCAAACCCTTTTGTAGAGACATAGATATAATTTTTGAGAAGATATAAATCAAACTCTGTTGTTCTTAAAAAATGATAACTATTTCTTCTAAAATTCAATATATCCAACTTTTATGTGCATACATCATGACTACTTTTTCAAGGTTGTTGGCTAGATAATTAGTATAATGGAAACTAACATGAGAATATCCATGAAAAATTACCTTATAAAATTAAATTAAAAAAGATCCCAAACCAGAACTCAATGAAACATAGAAGACCACACAACCCTAGTTATCCTATGGAAGGGTAAATACATTCATAGTAGTCAATATACATTTCATCTTTTCAAAAATAATTATTACATGTTTCATCCAATGTGAACATCAATACATTGTGAATTATATCTGTAATATGAAAATCCAACATCGAGTTTCACTTTACAAACTAACCATAATAATAAGCTATGCCCAATACTCTCCAAATCTCATATACATTTCATGGTTATTCACATATCATAATAACCCTCACATTTTCAGGGTAACTAGAAGTACAATTTTATTACTTAATGGTCCCAAATAACATAACATTCTAGATACAAAAATCACATTTTAAATATTTGAATAAAGCCAGTGATTTCTCAATAAACTCATATCTATAATTATATGGCACACATGACCTTCCTTTGACATAGAGTCCATGAATATTTCATAGATAAAGACTAACACTAAGTTTTTAAGATAATCATTAAAATCATGTCTAGTAAATCTATAATGAAAACATCATAATTGTTTATACGAAAAGGAATGAAAAAGAAACTCATAGTTTTCATACCTTCATCGAGAGGATGTTCCCCAGATTTCGATATTTTTTAATCTCAACTAATGGTATCCATGCTGAAGATTGGTCTTAGAAAACAATTTCAACCCATTAAACATTCAAATAGATAAGTAATCAATGTTAAATATTACATGATCTTTATCATAAATTGAATTAATTTTCAATAAACCAATAAATAAAAAAGTGAGGCATTTGATATCTTAGTGAATAGTATAGTGTCCACCCATGGTGAGATACTCTAGTATACAATTCCATGATTAAGAAGACAATCCAAAAGGGATTTTAAATCATTATTTTCTTATAGTTAAAATAGTTATTTATGAAAAGATATAGGTTGTGTATAAGACACTAAATAAATAGAAAACATTACACCCATTACCAGTGTGAATCCATAGATGTCTGAAAGAAACACATTAGAAATCTTAATGATGACTGGAGGGGGATCACCTATAAAATATTCTCAATCCCAATAAAATAAAAACACAGACATTAATTTCTTCAGATCTTGATAATAGTGTTTGGAACTAATCAACCATAGGTCCCATTCATTATTAATGAATTGACAAAACCCATAAGGTGTTGAAAATAAGACCCTTCAATGATCACAATAAATATTTGAATTATAGGAAGTTATCTAATTTATATGAAAATCAATATCAAGTAGTTTCATGTTGAGAATTAGAAAATTCCAATAAATCTTTGTATCTGATTGAGAAAAAACCCAACAGAGAATACAAAAACCCTTATTTATCTTAATTCTAAAGGGTTTAGTAATATCCATAAAAAAAATCTCTATATGATGATTAAGATGATTAATAATATGGGTTGAAATAATGGATTGAGAAGAACACATATCAAATATATCAGTCACTAACGATGAAGTTAGAGTAATTTTATCTCTCACCGTCATTGGACCTATATCAAATTCCTATGTAGACTCTACCAATTTGTGATTAATATTTGTTTTCAATTCATATGTATGGAACTCGTTTTTTGTGACGAATTTGATCACATTGTAGTTTTAAATGGAATTGAAGGTAATGTACCACTATAGTTAGTAGAAAAAACATGTCATAAAAACAGAAAATGGAACAATCATCCATAATAACCACATATATTTGGTTCTTTAGTGAATAAATATACTAAATTCCATACATTTCCACCATAATAAAAAATAAATGGGCCTTTTCCAAGTACTGTAGGATGTATTTGATGACCCTTCTATCTTGAATAACTACTACTATCATAATGATTCACCTTTCCCAAAGAGGAATGAACACATACACCCAAAGTGAAAGAAATATCTAACAACCCAAACATTACAAAAATAACAATTTCAACCATCCACTTTCAATTGAAGAAAATTAGTATAAGAATGGATCATTAGTAAGAAATACATGGAAAAGATATCAATACATAGTATGAACTTCAACCGTTGATCATTTATCTTATTATTCGATACTATATAAAGTAAAAAATAGCATAGGCTCAAAAAATGTGTTTCAGACTCCATTACAGTTCTTTTAGCCTCTTCATATATACAAAACATAGTGTCCTTGGATATCAAAGTCTAATTAGGATAGAATAGGTCGGTGAATATAGATTTTATGTCTTTTGACTCCAATCCATCACGTTTCATCACCATAATCATTTGGTCCCATGATATCATTCTTGGTCCATCTAACATGAAGGTGGAACACAATAAATAGATCTCATTGGGAATATTCTGGAACCCAAAAAATGCTCTATTATGCTAAAACAATTCCTCAACATCATGAGGATCATATGAGCCTTACAATGGTTGTATCATGTAGTTAATGATCTCTATAAAAATAATTCCTAGAATGTTTTTATGAGGTTCTAAAGATGGACAATGAGTAGAAACAAGTGAAAGTGAATATCCCAGATCTTAGAAAGAGCCCATGATCTCCTCAATTAGACTCTGGTCCACATGAGGTTTTACTTGTTGAGATTCATCAGAAGCTTCATCTTGTATGCCATACAAATTTCATCTCATAGGAATGATTATACAAACCATGAACCTAAAAAATTGAATAAATAATATTTATACTAAGAATTAATTGTAATAGAATCTAATCAAAATAGATAGGACAAACAAGATTTCGATTTAATTTATCCAAATTAAAAACATGGAATAACTAAAACTAATCCTGAAGTTGTATTTCACTGACCACCCATGCTAACTTATGGTTCATTATGTTGAGATATAGACCTGAAATCAATCACAAATACCTCCTAATTCTAGATAATATTATCCAACTGCATACTCGCATCAATATTAAAAAAACATATTGAAATAATAATTTTTTTTTCATGAAATAACAATGGAAACCTAGTAACCTAATAACTGATTGGAAATGACATGGCTCGAACAGTGTTCCTGATCACCACAGGTTGGTGACTATCATCTAGAATAAGAAAAGAACGAGGGAATGAATTTCCTGAAATATTGAAAAAAATAGAAAAACAATTAATTCATTATGCAAAAGGAACTCCACTGTAAGAACTGTTTCATAGGTCAAACATGTATAATAACCTAATGTACAACCAGGTGTACTTTAATCCATGAAGGAATTATAAATTACCGATGGACACAGGTCACTAAATCCAAGGATCAATAGCTACTACCACCTCTATGTGGCAACTTTACATTGTTCTTACCTAGAAGATGATAATCTACACACACAAAAAGACACAAATAGGGTGTCAGTTAAAATCCTAGTAGGTTATGGCTACATATTCCCAAATATGATTCCAAATTTAATTAACTAAATGAAGAGATATTAATTTTCAATTAATTTTTTTGTCATTTCAAATGATTATATTGATAATCCAATCATTACATTTCAAACTATTGAAAATTTCTATCAATTATCCAAAATTATATATTTATATAAATCAATTTATAAAAACTGAAAAGGATTGTATCATAGTTTTCAACAACTTAAAATATTAATTTAAAAAAAATTGAGCCCCATGGTCATATTCCTAAAAGGTAATATAGTTCTAGGCAATGAGAATCAACTCAGTCATTATTACAAGAAATTATGTGTATACAAAATCTCTATTAGAAAATAAAATATTGAATTCGTCACCATTCTATATAGGATGTGATATGGTGAATTTATGTTTTGGAACATTGTAGAATCATAGAGTGTTGTCCAAATAACCCACTTAATACTTATGAATTTCATGTTCTAAGGTACAAATAAATGATAAAAAATTCAGTTTAAAAAATTAAAATTTATCTCACGATCCATTTCAAATAATCCAATTTTACAATAAAAAATCATAACAAGGCATTTTAATTACAACATTCATTTTTTGATGAAAAAATAACTGTATCAATAATAACATTTTTAATACATTTTTTTAAAACATAGAAACCAATTTAATCAAATAAAATTTGACAAATTAAATTCTACAATTTAATTTCTTACAAATCACATCCAATTTAACAATCCATACAATTTCACGATTATTCCAATTTCATAATTATTCCAATTTCATCATCCATCACTATTATAAGGAATTGAGAAGGGGTTCCCAAATTCATGATAATTTAAACCAAATCCATTATTTCATTGGAATATAATTTAAAATAAACCAAAGAAAATATATTTAAACTGATTCATTTTAAATTAATGAATAAATTAAAAAGATGAAAGTTATGTTCAATTAAAATTTGGCTTCATGACAAAAACACATACCACAAGATCAGTAGACCTGAAATCATAGAACCTTTAATGGGATTCACCAATGAAGAATGATGAAAATTGAATCCTTGACTCCAACCTATATCCCAGATTCAAAACAAGAGGGCATTAGATCCTATACTAAACCAGGATATCTAGGAAACCTTGTGAAGGAAAAGAGGTATAACCAGAGATAGATAATGATAAGAAGAAACTATGTAGGAGAATATTGAACTTCCATCTCCTATCATTGATTCAATTATCGAAGGTTGTCTTTAGGGCATGAAATAATCTTGTGATATATCTAGAAAGGATTAATTAAATGGGGGTTATATAAGCCTATCATGGACATAAAATGGATATTTAGTGAATTCATAAAAATAATAACAAGAATAAAAATCATGTATGATTGGTGAGTTTTGAATAGATGCACGATTAGTCCAAATCGCGAGCCCTAAACATGAACCAATCTTAATGGGTCCCATAGTATCTCTTTAGTGGGTTCATGTTTGGTCAAACCATGAAAAAACCAGGAAAAATCCCACTGCCTCTCTTTTCATATTGTACACTTCCAGGTTACACAATTTGTGAAAATTGTGGTGCAACACTGGATGGCTGGGAACATTCAAAAATTAAAAAATTTCTCCATAAAGAACCAAAAATGAAACCATATAAGGGTTAGTTTAAATTCTCTATTAATAGTTGGATTTTTTTCCATAAAGAATTTATTTCATTGACACTAAATGAGACAATGTGGTCCATTTTTCTTTCAATTTATCTAATGTAATGACTATTAAGGTGTTTAGATAATTGTTGAAGAATATTCTTGGATATTCCCATAAACTAATTCATATCAAGGAGGAATTTTTTCTTATTAATCATCTTTAGGTATTCAGAATAACATTTCATATATATATGGAGATTCAATTTAAGGAATACGTAATTTATAATATGAATAATATGTTTGTGGAATATCAAGAGGAATGACATTACAACTTCCTAAGGAGAATAAATATAAATTTTGGTTATCATATTTCATATTAGTCATTAATTGTTCAAAAATGGAGTCAGTATCAACCCTCTTAAAACATCTCTAGAGGGGGTAGTTTGGATGTCTCTATTAAGAGTTTCATTCCAGTTTAGTGTTCTTATATATTTCACATCCATCATATATTTATATGAAAATTTAACACCCCATTATTATATATATATATTCATTTGAAATAAAATTTATGAATTGTATTTCTTTCATAATACACAACCTCAAGTATGAATGAACAAAAAATTATTACAAAAAATTACAATATAATCACTATATTGTGGATTAAGAATAATATTAAACACATTAACAAAAATATAAATATAAATATGTAATCATACTCCATAATATAAATGTAATTATTACAGTATAAGAGAAAATCATTCTATTTTATTAATACCATTTCGTGATAAAAGACACATTGTTCTAATGAAATGTAATTTTTTTTGTTATGATATATTATTTATACAATTAGTCACCATATATGAATTATATTTAATTAAATTTATAGGTAATATTTTATTAATATATCACTAATTAGTGATCTAATGTATATGATTGAATATAAAATCACTTAAAATTAAGTAGAGTTATTATTTAGAAATATATTTTTATACGGGAAATGTATTTTAATATTTTTAAATAAAATAAATCATTATTAATTAATGATTTTTTAAAAAAAATTAGATTATATATTAAATAAAAAATTATAATTATTTTATATATTTCAATTATTAATGGAATTTATAAAAACTAAAATTTTTGAATAAAAATTAAATTTACTCTAAAAATTCATTAGGTATTTCAAATTTATTTTGAATTTAATTTATACCACATATAGCATTTTAATTTCATAAAATATTATCCATATTTATATGGATAAAATCCATATTTTTTAAGGAAGAAACAATCTTTTTTACATATTAAATATAAAAAGCATGAATGAATTTTTACAATAGATTTAGTTAAAACATGTATACTAGGGGTGGGTAATACTAAGATAAAAGTGTAAAAGTTCTACATAAACATTTATGAATACTTTTTATTGAATATATTTAAACTGTATGGTGTATTTTATTTAATTATTGAACAATTCCTCCATATTCATTGGAATGTTTCATTATATTACTATAATCATGAATTTAATTCCATGCGTGTCCCTCCCCTCATTTATAAATGGTAACCTATTTTCCCCCTCTATTCACATATATTTAACTACGTAGATCATATCATACCTGAAAAAACACATCCTAGGTTCCATAAATTAATTTATTATTTAATTTTTAGTGCATAATACATTCAAATAACTCATATTTTCTGACCCAATTTATTTCCATTAATGAGAACACAATTGTCTTACCCGATTCATTTAAAGATTATTTCATCCTATATATCATTAAATGTACATTGTAATTAATAAAATAATTAAGCTAGCATCATCCATATTAAAATATGTCATTATTATTGTGAAAAAACCCTTTTTCACCTACCTCCCATCAAATGTGTAATTTATGTATCTCTCCTTCATATATGTTGACTGCCTCTTCCAAGTGGAGATATAAATCATATTCTATCACCATCATTTAGGATTGTTTATTTTCCCATATTTAATATTAATATATTATATTTTTTACATCATTTTAATTAATATATAATAACATATCCTCTTTTGTAATTTATAATCTATTGGAATATGATAACATTACTAGTACATGCTTGTGGACCACAACATCTACAAAGCATTGCGATTTTTCATTCATGAATGTGTTATATAAATGATTATAAATGCATATGTAATGAATAAATATTATAATTATTACATTAATAAGATTCCATAGATTTTGAAATCATTATAAATGTGCATCTAACATAAACACAACCATAGACAATGTACAAGGACCATAAATACCAATTGACAATATACATGTAACACGATGAATTTAACAAATTAAATGTAGATGATAATAAAATATTATCAATAAAGAGGTGATAAAATGTAATAACTAAATATGTTATGCTATTTTATTTATTAATTTGGTTATATTAGTTTTTTATAATAGATTTAGATTTTTATATATCCTTTTAAATGTACTCAAGTAAAAAGTCGGACCCATGGTAAGTATTTTACATCTCAATTTGAATATTTGGTCAGATCTTTTATATTCAAAATTTTTAATTTTTTTTGTGGTACCTATAATTACACCATAATATATAACATCATTATTATATTAATAATAATGAAATTTAATGTTTTATTTGAAGTTATATCATTCATGTTATATCTTATTTAGACGTTTCCACAGGTTTAAGGGAATTATATTAGCATCATGGATTTTATAGAGATAATTTTTTAAAAAATATGTTTATAAAATTATACAATATATATGTTATTGAAATATGTTATTTTCCTTTCATGATGTTGTTTAAGGTGATTTGTTATTTTCTTTTAATTTTTCTTTTTATATGTACTCAAAAGTACAAAATAATATTGATGCCAAAATTATAATATGATTTTCAATTTATTAACTCTTATTTGTTTTCCATGTTAATATTTGATTAAACATCTATTATAAAATGGAATTAAATTCTCTAATAATTGAATAATGTTGTTTTTATGTTTTTTACATTATTTGAAATTTAATAAATTGAATAATATAGTCATTTTCAAAATAAGATTCTTTTATCAAATGTTTTAGAAGAACCATTACTTTAATGTTTATTACATGAATGAAATCTCACACCATTATTATTTCATTTTATATTGACGTTTCCTTTAAATTTTTCCTTTAATATTTTCTATAAAATTATTTGTCATACTATTTTAGTATTTTTATATTTCTAATAATTTATTTGAAAACGAAAATGGTATATTACTCATGTTATTTTCCAATGATATTTTAATGGTATTATCATATATGACAGAATACATTGATATAATTTAATTATTTTCAAGGGATATGAATTAATGATAACAAGGTTATTCTTAATCTATATGGATGTTGAATTTTATAATAGAATCATAATGAAAATAATTTTCATTTAAAATTTTTTTATTTTGAAAAATATTAAATGATTTCTTGATCCAATGGAATAATCATATATGATTTATGATTATGTAACTAGTGGTTCAATTAATTAACTATAATTCATTATTTATTATTTTATATTTATGAGAACAAAGGTTGCATGAAAGGATATCCCATGTCTCGGAAAGGGAAAACTGGAAGTTATCCCATAATGCAAAGTTTGTACATTGGAGGTTATACCCAACCTAAATAATCTAAATGGCTGAATACTGACATATGATGAATGTATTTGTAGATAAAATTTATTTATGATTTCAAAAACTAAAATTATTTCATTACTATTATGTAAATATTAATGGAATAAAATTATTCATTTAATAAAATATAATAGACCATTATCATTGATTCTTACCATTCTTGTCTAATGAAATTCCAAAGTATTATACCTAAAATTTTATATATGAATTATTGGATTTTATTTTCAATTGTTATGTTCATATTTTTAATCCATTATGTCTATTATTTTCTTAAATGTGATCATTGAATGATATCACCCATGTTTATAATTACTATGAATTTGAGATCACCATTTTTATATTTCATTTCCATAAGTTATAAAGAAATTATTTAAAAAGGATAAGGTAATGTTGTGTACTATATTATAAGAACAGTGGGTTAGTTGTTGAAGAACCTTAGTGAAATTATATGATTATATATATTCTCTCAAATCATTTTAAACCCCTATAGTTTATAAGAGTGAATTTGTATATGATTTACTTATTAATAATCTATGATAACATTATAATACGTACGTAATATTGGGTCACCAAATTTTTTATTAGTGGTTTGTATACTTATTTCCATATATTTGGATTTTATAACATTATTTGTAACCATTAATGGAATTACATGAATTTGAGAACATTATAAGTAATTATAAATTACAGAATGTGGGTTTAATAGAAAGAAAGCCCCAACAATCTATTGAAATGTGAATATAGCTATGACAAAAATTCACCTAGGGGTATAAACTTTGTAAGGGGAGTATTTGATATAAAAATGATCATCACTGGTACATGATGCGTATGCCAAAGAATGCACACCACACTAGATACTCTGGAGAGATATTATGGGTTAAAATGATTTTTTATTTAACATTATTATGTATTTTCATAGATAATTACTATGGGTTACCGAGGATTAACATCTATTTTCGTAGATGGAAAAAGGATTCTTGGATTTTGGACTCTTATAAAATATTTTTCATAATTATATGATTTCTCATTAGGGTTTTTATTTCTGAAAAACTGATATTTTTTGTGTTTTTTAATTTCTAGAAGTTGTTAGAATCTTGTAAACAATGAAGGTTTGAAAAAATAAACGACCACCCTCAAGAGAATAAAAAATTTGTTGGTTCTTGAGTACAATATAAAATTATTAAGAATATATATCGTACTCTATTTATGTTGAGAATATTAAAGTATTTGAAATTATTAAAACAATAGATGATGGAAAAAATGAATTTTTGGAAAATTTATGTGACTTTGTTGAGGTGATCCAATCATTAAAAACATAAAAAATAACTTCATTATAAATTAATATTCAATAAAGATCATTTCAATACTTTCCCTTGATATATAAAAAATTACTTTCTTTGAATATTACATAAATAGTCATAATATTTATTACAATATAATCATTATATCATGAAATTTTATTCCCATGTTGTATAGTTGTAATTATTTCCCTACCTAGAAACATTCGTTATAATTTTCAGCAAGGATCCATAATAATATGAGATCATTGATTATAAGTAATGATATTAGATATCAATCAATAATAATATGTAATAATATAATTAGTATAATGGAATTAGAACGTGATATTATCTTTTAAAAATAATACCTAATAATCCATAAATCAATGTCAGGAAAAATGGTTTTGGTGTATTATAAAATATGAATACTTAAAGAATTAGATATTATGATCCATGAGATTAATTCATAATTATATTAAAATGTCAGAGATAGTGGAATAAAATGTGTTTTATAATCATAATCATATAAATATTATGTAAATGATAGAAACCAAAGAATTCATCAAATATTAGGCAAGGGATGACCACCAATGAACCTACTTCAGTATTGAGAAAAAAACAATTATACTCAATATTAGGGTTGGGGTTACCAACTATATACCCTTTGAGTTCATAAAATTTTAGACATTAATAAAATTATTTAGAGGGATATAGTTGTCTCTCCCATAACCAATTCGTAATATATTCATATTTATTCAATAAAATAATGAAATATTTATATATTATTCTTAACATAATATGTAGAATATAAAATAGGATTCGTCAATATCTAATAATAAATTTCATAAATAGTCTAGATAATTGGTAAATATGGTACACTAGGATCAGCAATAGAATGTTGAAAAATGAAATTAGTGGATGATTTAAAGGATGAAAATTACTCAAAACCCAGGGGGGGCATGTCTTTAAGAAATAGATATGTTCATTATGAGGATACACATCTAAAATATATTAAAAATAGATAATATTATAAAAATATATATTTTAAAATAATAGTTGTATAATTTATTGAATTCTGAATGGATAATTAGTTTCATGACATCAAAAAAATCCATTCATGTGTTATATGTTAATAGAATGATTGAATTAATACATCTAGAAAAAATACTTCATTCTGAAAATGAAATGAAATTTTCATTTAATAAATTATATGATGTAAAAATTATACAAATAATTAAATAAGTAAATATTTTTTTTAAGGCATTCTTATAAATATTTTAGAGAAAATATTGATATAAAAAAATGAATCCTAACTTAAAAGAACTATGTATCCATATCAACCTTCTTTTAGAATTTTGACTTTATAGAGATGGTAAATTGAAAAGAAAAAGATTAATTTCTTAAAATATCCAAAGGGGAACAAAATAAATAATTTTTATGTAAGATATAAAGTTTAATTTCATTATTGTAAATTTATGCAAAAAATCATGATAAAATGTCAGATTGTGATGTAAAATAGTTATCTGATGTTCTTTTTGTTTCATTAGTTCTATAACCTCATGTATATTAAAAATTAATTAATTATATTTATATAAGGGAACCATATTTGTATATTTAATATATATAATTGTATACTATAAAAATATTTTCACCCATTCATTTAGAATCATTTCTAACATATCTATTTCATGTGAAAAATATTTATTTTATGTTGTATGTTTCAATTTAGTAGTTATCGCCTTCCCATCATTTTCATTGTTTCTATAATGGACGTCACAATAATATGTTGTCAATTTACCATGATTTTTTAATATTTCTTATTATAAATGTTTCCTTATGAGAAACAATAATCTAAATTATTTCCAATAGAATTCTAATTCCAAAATGAAATATGGGATTTGGATCAAGGGTCAAGTGATGACTCAGGGTGTCTGATAGGATACCAATGGAGTGTCTAGGGGCCCATTACTTTTGAAAGGAAAAATGTACCTTATTATGGTTGTTAATACTCTATTAATAAATTACTGAAAATTTATGATGTTTCATGGGAGGGTTTTAGATGTAAAATGTCTTTCATGTGGAACATTCTAAGAAATCATTGTATACTATATATTTTCACGATGTGATATATGTCAGTGAAGATAATGAATAATTTTTCCCAAAAAATATCATGATTTATAACCATGTTTCACACCAAACTACTCTTAAAAATATTTAAAAAAGTTTTAAATAAAGAGGAACAATCCAGAAAACTCATATTCCATTCCATTAAATCCAATATTAATATTGGAATGGGAAAGGCGGTATTTCCTCCTAGAGATCCTATGATATTGTTCATTTTCTTACTGAATTGTTGTTAATTATAATTGATTCCTTTGGGAGATTTTTAACCCTAAAAACACTTCATATTCCCAATCCTTTTTAATATATACATTATCTTTTGATCATGAATTGATTTTGAGTACAGAAATCAAATAGAAAATTCCTCTGAATCCTGATGGATAATCTTAGAGAAGATTAAAAAAATGCATTTTTGTTGTGGGAAGAAATCCAAGGAAGATGAATTTCATACACTAAAGGTCGTCTGACTGATGGTATATCATTGGGTTATATTATTCTAGAGTTTCCATGTTTTTAATAAAATTTTTGTGTTTTTGTTCTGTATAATAACTATAGCAGGTGAGATGATGTTTGATTACATGATAAAACATATATTATGTTTCTAGGCCAATGATACTATGTATTTTAATAATTCTAGGATTATTTTTAGGTATCAATAGATACACTGTTATCCCTAATCACATGTGTTTTTACTCTATCTAATGATGTTATACGATGTTATTTTTGCTTAATATTCTCTACACTCAATGGAATTTTACCATATCATCGATGATTCTATTAGTACATGAGATATTTGAACCATCATGTTGGTTAAATCACATATAGGTGATGTTCCCATAAAAAATGATGATGTTGATGGACCTAAGAATAAGATATAGAAATGATGTTACAAAGGGATGTCTTTTTGAGGATGCACTAGATTCTTGAAATACATGTACCTAGTTTCTCAATAATGAGTTATATAAAACAAATAGAATTGTTGAATAATGGTTTAGCAGAATCATTCTTGATTCCTTGTGATTTTTTCGATGGATCCTTTTCACCTATTAATTTTACAATGTCATGTCATACATGAGGCCATGGTAATATAGAGTTGTATGTATTGATGATTCCATGAGGTGTCCATGAAATTTATTGACATTCTATGTGGCTAGTTTATGGTAATTTCTGATTCATATTTAATATCCATTCATAATGGAGTCAAAGAAGATAATATAAGGGTTTATGGGGTCTTGTTAAGGGAACTATCACTTGTCACCTAGTAGTTAATGCTTGCGTGTTCTTGGTGATGAAATGAGTTTCATCGAAAAATAAGAATTTACAATTTTTTTCATGTTATATCACATGAATGTACACTACAAGTTATGGTTTTTTACTAGACAATGAGGGTGGTGTTTTGATGAATTATACTCATACCCTACTATGATAGCCATGGTCCTTTGGTACACGACCATCCCTCACCTGTTAGAATCATAGGATGGTATGGAACCTTGGTTGATTTACTAGAGAGATGTATTATTACTATATAGATACAAAGATGAGGGGAGTATTGATGTTTCAAGTCCACCTTATACTTTTATAACTATACATATTATATACATGACTAGAATTTTAGGGAAAAAAATTTTACATCCCAGTTTGACATCTCAGTATGTTATTTTAAAAATCATTCATAATTTTGGAATGTTATTAGTATATTTTCAATATTTTTATCTATTTGTATATGTTTATATTTTTATTTTAATCAGTCACTTAGATAGGGGGTTTATTCTCTATATGTTTTTACATGAGACCCTCAATGCGTGTTGGCATCCACTCTCATACAAGGATGTGAGCCTATTACTATGTTCCATTATAACTCAATATAGGAAATTAATGATGGGATTTTACAAAATGGTATAATTGTATTTTGTCTCGTTTTACAGTTTGGGGTGTCAGTGGATAGCAGACATATGAATGTGTCAAAAAATTATATTTAACACACATTGGTACACTATGAATATATTTTTTCGGGATGTATAACTTATCAATAAATGAGATTTTGGGTATTTATTTTTAATGTTATCATATTTTTTCACATCATTTGACACACATAAATATATTTATGTTGGTATTTCATATAGATTTGACAGTAAATTTTTTTTTTGGAGGCATCACACGAAAAATATTTGGATCATATGTTTTTCATGACATATATTCCTTATGTGTGTGGTTTTACTAACAACTATGTGTATATAATTCTAATATATTTACATGTGAAACAACATATGATACACCTGGGGGGTAGTGATGATGATTAAAATGACATAAACCCTTCATTCAAAGATGGTTTATTTTGATTACTTGGTCATTATCAGGCACTAGTAGCCAATGTAAATAACTTTATATGGCATACCTAGGGAAGGAATATTTAATATTAGTTCAAATTTAATGGTATTCACTATTTTCCATATAGCACTGAGTGGAATGGTGCTTATACTGACTCAACATCTATAGAATCTCTACATGGTTAGTCTCTATGTGAAGCCATCATGGCGTGTCTTTGAAGATCTATTGAGATTATGTTATGTCCACTATAATCCATAGTAGATCCCAAATAATTATTTTAAAAATAACATATGGATATATATATTTTCTTCTAGTTAATACTTTCTCAATGGATAATGCAATTTAGAAGTATCCAAAGTCTGAATATTCATTGTGAAGGTATAATTAAGGATAAAATTAAATGGTTATTTTCTATGTAATTTCGCATTCAAGAGAGTATCCTTTGGATGGTTTATAAGAAGGACTATACATGTTTCATTTCATGTTTAGATTATATAATTACTTTAGTGTTAGTACTCGTGAAACTATTTTTGGTTCTAGAAAATGGCCAATGTGAAACAGCTTGCGTTTACACCCATATAATGTGTGGTTCATGGTGAACCCTATATAATAGAATTATAATATCTATATAAGATTACTATGATTTTTCTGATTAGTTGAGCTAGAATCTTATGGTTCACAGAAAGATATCACATATTTTGAGTATTATTTTAGGTTCTTGAATCATGGATATTCTCTCAATTAGGTGTAATGAGTAATGTGGTTTCTTATTCCTAGAAAATGATTGATGTGTGAGAATCATGTGAGGGTAACACATGGAATGATGTAATCATTGTATATATGGTGATTAGATGACTGATGAAAATGTTTTTTTATGTTGTTGATCTCTAGAAATCTAGTAATTGTAGGTCCCTACTGAATTCATCTTAGGTTTCATTTTAGGGTTTGAAACCAATGAATCTCAAATTAATCTCAATGGTATTATAGTATATATGGTTATTTATAAGTAATTTTCCACTATTTTGATAGATGATATTAAAAATTTATCCATGAATCATTGTGCGGTCATCATGAGTTTGACAACGATTGGGATTCAATGTATTGCTGAAGACGCTCTCATGAGGGAATTCAATTGTTGACATAGATGTCAAAACACAAACATATTCTTATAGAGGGTTTTACACAAATCATTAATGGATCATTGAATACAGTGGAATATATTATGAATATTCTCTATATACATTATTCCTTGGGTTTTCATTCGAAATCACTTGAATGGAAGTTTTTACATAATTATTACGATTCGAGAAGATGACTCATCATGGACCTAGAGGACCTCTATTTTTGTTTAAGATGACAATACATATACTATTATGGATGTGAGAAACAATTGGATCACGATTGGAAGGAACTCCATAATGAGAATGGTCATGTTATATGTGATATCTTACATTATTTGAACATGATAACTCATAAAGATGTATGTATAGGGGAAAATTATTTACTAGTTCTTATTAGAATGTTTGAAGATTGATACAGATGTAGCACATAATATATTCTGAATAAGGGATTTAGATTTGGTATAGGATCATTGATATATATACCAGAGTCGAATCATTGGTGTGTTGACACACGATTGATAGACATGTGGCTATTTTTAGAAGTTGATTAACCAATAGGAAAAATCCATTTCGAGCCATTATAGAATTTCTTAAGTATGTATAATTATTTATCTGTGACTCTAAGGATTTTCTTTTCAAAATTGGTGGATTCATAAAATTTATATTCATATTCTTATAAAGTTTTAGATATATAGTTGAAATATTATCATCAATGTTCTATATAAACCAAAATGCACTGGGTTAGAACCACATAGTGATTATAATTATGGGAAGGATTGTGGTTGTCAGAATATATTAGGATATTTTCAGAATTATTAGATTAATGTTGGTAATATTATTTAGTCACACTAATTGGTTTTATTTGGAATAAAGATCTATATATTGGTTTATAATTTTAATCTATTTTAGAAAAATATGTTCTTTAGTAATCCATGTGGTAAAAATATGTTAATGTTCATTTCGGGAAAAGGTGATAAAAATCATTAGAATGAGGTTTTATGGTTCATGGAACAACAAATACCATTCAAGTGGGGTAGTTAGTGAAAACTTCATGTTAGTGGATGTATTTTTTTGGTGATGTATCGTTGTGATTTTTTTTCAATATATGTGTTCTAATGACTCCCTAATTTCTGTTACTGCATGAATTTAGAAATGATAGAGGAGGAACATGACAAAAACATCATGTGTAATTATGACATTATTTTACTAGACCATTGTTTTGGAATTTATGATAGGTTAATATTATGTTATAGATTACCATGGTTTATGAATCGTCCTTGGGATATAGTAAATATATTTTGTTACACCCCAGGATTTGAGAAAGGTATGTATTTGATATTCTGAATACCTAGAGATAATGGCATAGAAAGTGCCATCTCATAGTTTTTTTTTCAGGATTGTGATATTTTTTCATTGATTTTGTAGTTTCTCTATAGAACTGTATAGAGGTGGATGATGGTTATTGAGGAGAACAAAAAACCTTTACGATTTGATTTTAATGTGTTGATGAAACTCAGATATATCCTTGTGAATGTTGATCTAGGAAGATTAGTAGAGGTGATTAATGTGTTTCCACAACTTCTTAAGGATGCGAAGAATTATGGTGGGGAGATTATAATCACATGTTGTTATATTTGGTTCCCCAGAAGAAACATAAATGTACTTTATTATAACTAAAATTCACTTTTTTAATTTTCATAAAATCATTATATCATTATTTTTTTCTTAAGCATGATAGAGAATGTGATAATTTTATAATAGCCGATATCTCCCTGAAAGTCCACAACAGTTCCATGCTATTATGAGAACCCTAAAGATACATTTTATTATTAATAAATAAATATATGGAATATAACTAGGTGAAATTATTTTAGGGAAAAAATGATACATTATATTTTTGGTGTAGAATCATAAGTCTTTGAAGAACAATCTCAAGTTGTATACGCATGGTAATAACCAGTGTAGGATATAATGAGAATAAGACCTACCAGTAAGAAATTGAAAAATATATGTGTCATTTGATGTTCCTATCAATAGAAATGTGTAATGATACTTAGTGATTAATATTTTTATTAATGAGTTGTATAAGTCATGTAAATTGATTTATTGATGAAAACAACCAATGACATACACTTTTATCGAGGTAAGATGGGTTGGGCACATTACGAGTAATATTGATTAATTTATAATGATGGAAATCACTTTTCCCTTATCTTATTTAAGGTATGATGATATATTTGGACCATTGAAGGAAATTATATAGCCTAAGTAATTTGATATCATCATTTTTCTTTAGTTATGTATGAATTATGAAAATTTAATGAAAAAATCCTCGAGAACATAGGATGATAGAGCCAACAAGAATCCTGATTTATTAGAGATATCATGATAAAGGGATAACCTTACATATTGACCATCTATATGATGTATTATGTAATGTCAACATTTACTTGACTATATGTGTGTTCATTGACATGTTTCTAGACAATAACATTGGAATTTAGGATGTTTCTACTAATTCCACTGAGTAATACGTGTAGTCAATTACACAAAAGGTGTACTCAAATACTAGTAAAATAATATTTCATTTTTTATTATTTAAACTTTTTAATAAATATTTTTCCCTCATGTGGTTTAATATTTATTCTTTTTTATTGAGTGTATAAAATATATATTCATTTATTTAAGGGCATATTGTGTGAGTGGAATATCTAATAAATTTTAATTTTCTATTTAATAAATAATATTTTATTTTATATATTAGTAAATAATGTAGTGATATTTATTTTCATAAATAAATATTTATTATTCAAGTATCGATAAATATCGTGGACGAATGGATTAAAAGATTTACAGGTCCATCGATAAATAATATGTATTGATATTTATTTATATACGTAATATTTAATTTTAATTCATGATTTTAATGAATTTAGAGTAATAATAATATTCTTATTATAGACATGGGGTTCTATGGGGATTAAATAAAAATTAAATAGAACTTGTGGTCTTTATTAATTCTATCCCAAGACTTATATAAATCCAAATATATTATTTCTATATAGTCAAACCATTTTTTTGTTCACAATGAATCAAGAGAATCCTCCAAAATCTATATAGAGTTCTTCTCTCTAAGAATTATCCAAGAAATAGAGTGTGGTATTACCCAACCATTAACTCCTGAGTCTATAAAGATGAATAATATTCCATTAAAGGAGATTCTCGAGGCACTCGATGTTTAATGAAACAATCCATAAGTACTTCCGTTATAGCACTCATAGCTTCCAAAGTTGAAATATAAAGATTCAGGGAATAAGTGTGGATCACCACATGAGGGAATTTATCTTTTATTCCTTAAACAGTAATATGGATTGTCGTATATTGTTATTCTTTATCAATAAATAATGAAATAATTTCATATAATGTAATTAATAAAATATTGTAATGAATTATAAATAATATGTGATGCTTCTGTATTGGGTTATTTAATTTCATCCCTAGTATGTATTCAATTATTTAATTACACTGATCATGAAAATCAACATTGTATAAAATATTAGATTAATCATCAATTACAAAAAAATGGGAATGTATCATTATAGGTTTTCAATATCACTTGAACTTAATTGAGGTATAAAAGTGTGGTTACATAATTATTTATATTGATTTTATGACCAATAATTGGTTTACAAATAATTTATATTTTTTCAATTCATGTTTATTCATTCATTAATGAAAATTTTTAGCTCTGGTTCATCCTCTTAACATCTCATAAATATAATTGAATCGATTAATTTTATGAATAAAATAAATTCAATGTTCTCATCTAAATGTGCAATGGAATCTTTCTAGATATCACATAATTACAGAAAATGTAACCTAGAGTTATAATCCATATACAAGTATTTAATTCAATATGAATTAATTCATAAATATTTCAAGAATGTGAATTCATTCCATGTGGGAAATGTAATTATACAGTACTTAGTGAATATGCTATCCTGGAACACAGTCTAAAAATGTACAGATCGTTCATCCCAATTAAATTAATTGTATTCTTTTACTCAAAGACAAGCCACATATATAATTACACGTCGAACATTACTGGTCACTATGTAACTTAAACACCACATTTTATGTATCCCATGTACAAAACATGTACTTTTTTATTAAGATGAACAATTGTATACTGAGTCCCAAGGTTTGTGCCTCGAATAGAAAGTGAGATAAGATAAAACGTTATGTATATATCCATTATAAACTTTGTACTTATAGAAAATATTCTATAATTAAAATAATTTATTATACAATTTATTACTAATCAACATGTGCTTGAGTGTGGTCATTATGATGACAGGGCACACCATTGGATGGGTTTTAATATATATTAATACATAATTAATTTGAATTTAATGTTTAAATATAATTATCATATATGATTCTAATAATAGTTATTAATATACATTAATTAATGCATAACACATGAAATAAAACACATGGATCTCATTTAATCATTATGTTGATAGCACACATCTTGAATATTCATGAAAATTTGTTCATTCCACCAGGAAAAAGATTAAAAAATATATAAGGATAATACAGGGTGGGTAGTATATATTTTTACACATTGTGATTCACCCAATTTATATTTATGTACATTGTTAATTTTAAATAAATTTAATTAATTTTTGTAAAATTTTTATTTATGATATTTTCATGAAATTTTGAAGTGAATTAATGTTAATTAATAGTTTAATTAGGAATGGTAATTATTTTATTTTTTCATGATTAGAAATAAATAATAATATTTAAAATATAAAGGGGGTTTTATCAAATATTTCATGTTTCTCATGTGAATGATCTTTAGAATGTATCAAACATTATTATGTGATTGGTTTTTTTAATTTATTAATAAATTAATTATTTTTTCATGAAGGCCATCTATCATCTTATTATGGATGGTCAGGTGTTCCCATAGTTCAATTTTGTAAACATCAACCCCTCACATGTGTGAGAGTAAATGTGTATATAATGGATGGAAACCCCATATCAGTGGAGCCAGTTCATGTTTGGAGTAGAGGAGACACAAATCCAAGAGAAATTCAATGGGGGTAATGTGGAAAGCTAAAAATTGAACAATAAATGGTTCAAGATCATTTACCTCATGGTAACTGGTTCATTTATCATATGCATGATAAAATTACACTTAATAAATTATTATTATCATATAAATTTTATATTTGATATCAGGAAGTAATATATATTTTTAATTATGGATGTTTTGTTTAGATCCAATATTTTAATGAAATGAAAAGCATGTCGGATATAACTAAAATAAATTCTATTAAATAAATATATATTATCTAATAAATTTTTAATCACATAAGTAAATACACTAAAAATTGTCAAAATTTAATATTGATAATACTTTTAAATAGGTGGATAAAATATAAAATCCAAAAATTATTTATTAAATATTTATTATCTTAAAATACTTCATTTAAAATCAAACCATATTTCAAAGCAATTGACCAAATAATGTTGGGTTTCTTTAATTTAACCCAAAATTATAACATGAAGTTTTAGGATGAAATAAATAAGTTTAAATCATCGGTTGACTACTAGATAAGGGTTTCGTGCACCCCACACAAGTATTTTGGAAATCCAAAATATGGATTACTAGATATGGGAGTCTACGCAACCAGTTATGGATTTATGAGCTAATACTGCTGCTATTTTGAGTGCATACATAATGCCCTATAAAACTCATGACCAACCCATCATGGGGTAATATGAATTGATTTATAGATAATTTCCCCTAGAATATGTAACCCGTATAATATTACAAATCCAATATTGACGGGTATCAGAATTCAATAAAATAGTGAGGTATTAATAAATGTAATAACTATTTATTTGTAAAAAATTTATCAGATTAATTAATAATTTTATACTCATCATATTTTTAAAAACACTAATTGAAATTATTTCAACCATATCACTCTGATCCTTACTTGGGAAGGATGACCTTCTCACCATCACAAATATTCAGGATTTGAAAAGGCACTTGTTTGTTAAACATTTCCATAAAACAAAATCATTTTTTCTAAAAGAACATATTCATCATGTGCATGTAAATGTTGTTAGATGGGATGATTTTTCACTCAAGGTGAAACATTTGAATTATTCCATTGTTATTCAATGTTTCATGCTACAATCCATGGCTGATTATATTTGAAAGAAACATGAGTTTTTTGGAATGTATAACATCAAGTATCATATTTTGCATCTCAATCAAGATAAGTAGAGACAAGTGAGATATGATATATAAATTTTTTTTACAAATAATCACGAGAGTATTCACATGATAGTACATATGTTTTAAATCATATTGAAAACATCATAGTATTATACATATTTTGTAATATATTATTGGATGAGTTGCACAATGTTCGCATACATTCCATACTATCTAAGAACTTATTTAGGATTATTATGAATTAAAATAATTTCAATGTTAAGAAGATAATTTCATAAAATGATACATTGTTATTCATGTGGATGAGGACATGGGGCATGAAAAAGCTATGAACAATATAATGAATATGAAATGGAATTATAAGTCATAGGTGACTAGTACATATAACTAGTCTAAACCTCCTCATCATTTTCACTATAAGAAGATGAATAACTATGGGTAGGTTATAGTAAATAAAGTGGTTTGTTTTCCATGCGGTAAGAAATGAAACTAAAAGAAGAAATTGACCCGTAATGACTGTAAATATAAATGTTCGCTCATTATCATGTGTAGCCATTTAATATTAAAACATTGTGTATATTGTACTACTTGTGGTGTTAGTGTAATGCCCCGAACCCAGAAGCCCATAGTCGGGGAATTATTACAGAACATTGTCATTATAATAAAAGATCATGTCTCGAAATACAGATTTGTTTAGTAACCTTGGAAACACTAGATACTTTTATAAGTCATACAATACATGTCAAAATAGAAAAATTAAGCAACATAGTATCCATATTCCACACTAATATCTGCTCAGACAATCCCTGCAGGTCAGTCATAAATTACTTCATCAGATCCTGGGAAAAAATAACACATAGAAAGGGGTGAGATCAGATTCTTAGTAAGGATAACAATATATCAGAAACTTTCATAAATAAGCACAAAGACTTAATGCAATTTATAACTAAAGAAATAGCCTTTTAATGTTTAACATCATCATAACATGGAAAAAATAAAATGAAATAATGCCATTTACTTATTCACATGTACATTATACTAGTCAAATAATCACATGCAATATCAATAACCACTTTCATAATGATGGAATTCATAATGCCAGACGATCATAACCACATAGTCAAGGCATTTTTCCAAGACTAAATATATGTTTTTGTCAAGGCCTTGTTCCAAGACACTAGTTTGTATCATGAGACCTACTGTTGCATCAAGGTGATATAGCGGGCTCCACCCGTCACTTATTAAGTCCGATGCATTCCTCATATGAACAGGTTTAAAAATAACATAAACATTCGTATTAAAACATGTATATGAAATGTCAATACATTATCCATAAACCATGAATGAAATAAAAATAACACATCCACGTTCAATAATATCACAAAACCTTCAATACTATATGGATGTTTTGTATCATATTAAATAAACATCAAATAAGCGTAAAATCCATCCATGGATGTTGGAATAGATGAAATCAAAACTATTTGAGAGAAATTTCTCTTTTTTTGAAATAATTTATAAGTAACATAATTATAAAATAAAACAATTACATTGAAAATATTCTTATAAGATTTTAAGGGAAGCTTCGATGATTTTATAACGGCGGAAAATATTTCCACTGGCTGTATAAGTTAAAAAGTCATTCTTACCATTATTTTGTCGACAAGGTTTAAAAGTAACTTGTTTGGAAAATGATGGAAAGATTACTTTATAAAAATCTTATAAAAAGTCAAACAAGGGAATAAATTACTTTAACCCATAGTCTATAAAATAGTAATAATTTTTTGAAATACATTTTTATGAATCATGGATGTGGATGATAAAGATGTACTAGTGGATAATTACATATAAACAACCTCAAATATTGAAGAGATTATGAAATAAACCCTTACCTTGTACTTTTCCTTGGTTTAGGGATGGTTAACCTCCTATATAATGGTGAAATAATTTTTATTAATTTATACAAGAATCATATACATTAATATGATATTATATATGATTGTTTAACATTGTTTTATTAATAATATCTTAGTATTATCATCGTTTTGGGTATTAACAGATTCATTTTCCGTTAAATTATTTTTTATGTGAGTCATATTTGATATGGATGGGATGTATCGTATTCATATCCAAAATGATATCAAGTCTTTAACCATTATTTTTAATCATCTAATGAAAATTATTCTTGAATGGATATGATGGGGAATGAATCTCATCACGTTCATAGAGACGGTAATCCGTACATACGCACGAGCGACAATATCACTCTTTCGATGTTAAAATTATATATAATTGGATGTTATATCATATTTAAAGAATCATTATCATGTTTTATTTATTATTTACAAAATAATACTCAAAATTATTATACCTATCCAAATAATCCTGTATTGAATAACAATTACACCACGACATGGAGACGGTAAGCCGTACATACTCACGTATGGTGACATGTCATTCAAAGGATGGATAGAATGCTGAATATTGTTGTACCATATTTATAATAACATCAATGTATATAGAATATACTGGATTTATTATTTTATAATGGAAATAACAAATAAAAAAGATGTGGAAGAAGAAAGGAACTTGAAAGAGGTTGGTGAAATCATTATATCTTTTTCGGGTTCTTCTTTTTTATTTGATCAAAATGGATCCATAGGTTGTATTTCTGATCAAACTAAGGCCACTTGTTCGATTTGAGGGAATTTGGGAGGATATTTTGGTAGGTGTTTCTCGAGACAAATGGCACTGAAGGTGTGAATTTTCGAGAAGGGAATGTGCCCATTTATAAGAGGGGTGAGGGGCACCCTAGGAAAAACATAAAATATTATTTTATAATAAAATAATTTTCGGTTTCTAATGGCTCCAAAGTAGATTATTTAAAGGAAAATGTGGGTATTGGTCTAAAAACACTCAACCAAGTGGTTTTAGATAGGTTTGGGTTACTATATTAACCTTATCTTTTAGATTTAACTCTTAATTAAATAGTTTGACATTTACCATATCACTTTGTATTTTTATATTATATGGTAAATAAACATACCACATACATACAAGATAAACAAAATTGGTTAATTAATGATACAAATATCATTATATAAGAAATTTTCCATAACCATAGAATTATAGGACTCAAATAACAGTTAATAATATAATATTTTATTTAAAAACACTTTTATGTAAATATTGACACTATTTGGTATTTTGGTATTACTAAATTTATAACAGCATTATTACTTCGAAAAAAAATTCATCTAGCCAACAAAAGTATGTAATATTAACCTAGAAAATTATTGTAATTCATAAAAAGTCTTAAATTACAATTATTTGGATATTTAAAATATCAATTTGTTTAATAATTCATTAAGTAGGTAATTACTACATCACCATTCTGTCATAAATAAATTAAATTATTTAAACTCTAAAAATTATAAATAAAATACCATTATGTAGGAAATAATTTTATATTTCTAATGAATATTTATAATCTAATTTATCTTATGTATAAACCTATATTAAAAAAATTTTGGTTATTAGACAATATTATTAATATAAATTTTCTAAAATCATAATGGTTTATATTATTTGTTGACTATGTACATAATAATATAATTGTGTGAAAGATTATCAATATATCCCATAGAGATCCTATCAAATAGTATACTTCTCAGACATACACTACACTAAAAATTATTTATATCTTGGAGAAGGTAATCAAAAGGTATTTTTTCCTAGATTCTCAATAGAGGGAAATAAGTTGGACATAAATAATAATCATATATAAGTATCTCGTTAGAATATGGGTCTGAGAACATGAGAAAATAATTTTAAATTCATTCCCATAATTGTTTTTCTAATAATCATGTCATATGAATTTTGATGATCATAAAACAGGAATAGTAAAATAATCAATGATCATGTGGTATGAGATTATATTAAAAACATTCTATCAGTGTATAAATAGGTTATTAACTTCTCAAAATAATAATAATAGAAATATTATGTCCAGGATTCCCAATAACACATTAATCACTTGTTAGGACTATGATAGTTATATGTTTAAATATATCAATATTCGGATAACCATCAATGTTACTTCCTTCAGGCTTTGGATATCCAATAAGTTTCTCTTTGAGACCATAAATTTTAATAATAATCCAAATACTTTTAGGTTTATAACATACACACCAATAAAAAAATGAATTATGATGAATTCCATAGGGATATGAAATAGTTATATTTCATCCAAAATCAACACATGAAAAATTAGATTTCACTGATATATAATCATCATAATCAAAAATAATATATATAATGAATAATTATTGGTTCATTCGACCATTACACCAGTGAACCATAAGTAACATCAATGATTATTTTCATAGAAGAAATTATGTTTAAAAATTAGTGGACCATATCATGAGGAAAATATTTTTTTTTATTATGAAATGATTAAATAAAAATCAAATAATTCCCAAATACGTGGAAATAAGTTAATTTTAAATGTTCCATAGAAACTTGTAAACTAATCAACAAATGATAGAGCAGTAATGGTGACTAGAAATATTTTTCATGTGTTATATGTAAGAACAAATAATCGATTCATAACCCTAGTAAATAGTCCCTCATTCTGAAAAAGGGTAGATGATTCATTCTAAAAAAATTTATTGAAATACCACCATGGGTAAAAACATCTTTAAAAAGGATTTTATAATATAAAAATGGACATGAAAATATTTTAAATAAATTCATTACATGCTATAAATGTATTTTGGGTGACAATAGAAATAATGTGGGTTTTATTTAAAACATTTATTTCTAAGTGTGAGTAAATTGACATGGAAAAAATTATTGTTTTAAGAAATTTTTTTACAAGTAAGTTTTGGTTAAGAGAAAGAATATAAATCTCTAGTAATAGTTCATAAAATTAAATTTTCAAAAAAAGCAATCATAATCAATCCCAATAATGAAGTGGAATTATAATATAATGCCCATACATAAAGTAAGATATTATTTTAATGAACATTTAACCACCATTATAATAATGTTAAATTAGTTATAATAGTATATGGAAAATAAAAAGTCATAGCCAGTATCAATGAAATCACAAATAGGGTTCATAGAGGAATCAATTATATATTTTTTCTTATGTTATTTTTGTTATATATTAAAATTTTCCTAATGATATTGATTTTTACTTTACTGAAAACCTTACATTCACACATTCATATGAATAAAACTATATATAGTGTTCACTGGTCAATAAGAGTATCCAGTACTAGGAATTGTTTCATATAATATAATAACAAACTATCCACTAGAAATAAATACTTTTGTGGAAATAATATGTAAAAAATTCAATTACACTTGCATATCACTATGATCAATATAATAATTCATGTTATTATTCTTCCATAGATTATGTAAATTAATTTTTGTAACATGATTTGAATGCTTCAACTATTTGTTCTAAACATGTACTATAAAACTTCATCAGCTTTATGTTTTTTATTCGTTTGAATATAATTTATCACTTTTTACCTAGTAGAAAGTTTGGATAAATTACATAAACATTGTAAAAAACATCATTATGATTTTAAATCAATTAATCATTTTTATTCACTCAATAATAAATTCAGATATTATTGTCTATAATCAATTACAATTTACATCTTCCATTTCCAAAAACATCCAGTGTTATTTCTTAGTCTGATTTGGAAAATATTGTCCATAACTTCTTCTAAACCATTTTTCTTTTTTGAAATTATCCCTAATAAAATTGAATCGAATAAAATTCCATAGAAAATTCTATCTCAAAACCTCTTGTGATATATCTCCCTCCATCACATATAGAATGTATGATTATATTTCACTTCAAACTATATTTAAAATTTCCTCAATGGAGGAAAAGGGTTGGAATCAAATTTTATTATCATTCTAAAAAGATTCTAGAATATAAAATTTAATTCTGATCACTACATTATTTTGGAAGTTTCTCAAAACAAACCAACTCCTTTTGAGAATTATCAAATCTTTTATAAATTTATCACAACATTATCAATATTATAAATTAAAAAATCTTCATTTTGATAAAATTTTTCATTATGTAATTGTTCTTCACTCTAATTCCATCTATCTAATTGAAGAAATGGAAAATGGAAGGTAATGAATAAAATTGTCCCAGACAAACATGAACAATTCCATACCAAAATTTGTTTAAAATTATAAAATTTTTAAAAATTAATAAAATTATGGTGAAAATTTCTATATGATTTTATATTCAAATTTTTTTCAACAACTCAATAAAATGATGAACCTATGTTTGATGATGCTCAATATCTGATGAATTATTGGTGTTAGTGTTAATATAGTTAATAGGTCTCTATTTCCAATTTGATGAATTGGTTACATGTGTCCAATTAATTTTAACTCAATAATAAATTTTCATAACTTTAGATACAAATAATATAAAATCAAAACAACATCAATATCTTGCAATGATTCTTCAATTAAAATGTGGGAATAATTTTTTGAAGAGTATCTGATTGATCAATCTCTGAATACCCACTAATTAAATAGTCGATGAGATGGAAATGAATGAACCATATTTATATATTCTTTAATTATAAAATTATACGACTTTATTACATTAGATAAAATTTAGATAGTATGATGTTCTTTCTTCGATAAAATTTTGTATTTGATTCTTTATCACTGTCAGCACCCATCAGATAGATCAGTGTCTCTACTTGTCTGATATACCAGTGTCATTCCATTTATAAAGGAAAATTATAGAAAAAATTAATTTCATCTAAAACACATAAAAAATTGGATCATTTGTAGGATGAATTCGTTTCAATGAGCAATCCATCTGATGTATTGGTCGAATAACATTTTTTCAAAACCACCCCCAGTAGTAAATTCAAACTATCAAACACTAAAATGATTCTACATATGAATCATATCAATCTATTTATCTTCATATAGAAAACCACAATATCATAGGAGCCCCATAATTTTACATTCCACATCAATTTCACAAAATTCCACTCGTTCCATGACTTCTTCAATTTCTTGAGAACATTGATATCAACATTGAATTTCTAATATAGTTTATCCCCATCATTTCAAAAAATAATAGATCATATGTTTTACAAAAATGTATGATATTTACAATTTTTTTCATTTTTTTGAATCAGATGATTTTTTATTGATTTTCTATAACGGAATTGTGGATCTAATACTACTTATTAAACAATTTGACAACTTCATTCTAGAAAAAATATGATCTCAAAAACAAAATCAACCAAACATCATTTTATGAACATAAAACTATATTTTGTTGAAATTATTTAGAATAATTCATCTGTAATTTTGATTCTACTACTTTTTTATCCAATCCACAAATATTCAGAGTGATGTTGTTTCACAAAAATACAAAAAACATTCATAATCCACGTCTTCTAACATAATTCCAACATCTGGAAAAAAAATCCAAATGTCATGGTCCAGAAAATCTACCACTTTGGAGTTTGTTGTAAACTAGGTTTCAATTGAAATTGAATATTTTAGAACTATATGTATAGATATTCAATAAATAATTAAAATCCGAATTATTTTTCTCATAGTATGAAACAAGAACTATGATTAGAAAAACCATGATGTCAATAATAGTGAATTACAAATATTATCTTGAACATTAATCTTACCTTCCATACTTTCACATAATCATTAAATTTACTTTTTAAATATATTTTCTACCTTAACTTCAATAAAATATTGTAATATTTCAAACACTCACATGTTTAGTTCATAACGTAAGAATTTTAAGAAAACCCGCTAAATTAATGTTTCATTAAAATGTTTAGGACATACTAGTTTATAGATTTATGGAATATCATTTCTCTTCAAAATTTACTAAATTATATAAAGACAATATGTGAATAGTGAAAATATCACAAACCTCAACCATGGGGAGAATAATTTCTGATGCCTATCTTAAATCTCAATTTTTGAAAAGAGTCATTCAGTCAAGGTTTTGTGAAAATGTTAGAAAATGGTTTTATTGTAGGAACATAAAATAGTGTAAATTCATTCTTCTACACTCACTATTTGAAGAATTTTTAATTGATATCAATATGTTCCTAATGAGAATATTGATGTATATTTCTTATGAGGT